>OZ007496.1:213050870-213650870 GCA_963931805.1 Microdon myrmicae | reverse complement strand
TCACTTCCCATAGTAAAGCAGAACTTCACACACGGTCACGACTTCCGCACAGAGCCCAGCCTCCGACGTTTTCTCGTTTCTCTCTCGTTCGTCCGTCGTCCGCATACGAATCTGATCGTAACGAAGTTACTGCGGCGGGAGTGTGTAGCGATTCTAACAGATACACACAATTCACAAGCAAGCAAAAATAGTGAAGAACACCGAACGAAAAAAATCGAATAAGAAAAATACATCAGAACCGTATACCAAGCGATAAAATAAAAATTATTCACACCAGTGGAATATACCCGAGTTTGGAAATAAAATTCTAAACTCGGTCAGTAGCCTGGTGTGTAACGCTTAAGGTAAAATTTTTTTCGTGATTCGAGCTGTCATAGCGTCAGTTCGAATCACACGATTTTCTTCACTATTATTTCCAACGCTATAATACCAAGGGCCAACGGCCAAGTTGAAAGGGTGAACCGTACCCTAATACCACTACTGACCAAGTGAGTGGTATCGGTAGCTGGACACGGTACAAAGATGCTACAACCCCACGGCGCATCGGAGCATACGGATGTCACCATTCCGATTAATGTTCGGAGTCGAGGCTCGTTTGAAGAACAATCCGCAGATTAAGGAGCTTCTGGAGGAAGAATTGGTTGCCTCATTCGACGACCAACGAACAGAACTCCGCAAACAGGCAAAGGGGAATATTCAACGCATTCAGTCCGAAAACAACCGGAACTTCAATAAAAACAGGAAGGCGGCGTTCCGATATCAAGAAGACGATATTGTCGCTATTCGCAAAGTACAGCAAGAACCTGGCTTAAAGCTCGCACACAAGTTTCTTGGACCGTATGATGTTATCAAGACCCTGCGCAATGATCGCAACTTTCTGCGTCGGATAGGAGAGAGTCAGCCCAAACAGACATCACCCGCCGTCGACTATATGAAACCCTGGGCAAGCGACGACAGTGAGGACCGATGATGAACATTCTGGTCTAATGTGCAGTTAGGACGGAAAAAAATATGAAGAAGAAAAATTGGAAGAAAAAAAAACAGGTAGAGAAGAAAAATTGTGGAAGAAGCAGCAGAAAAAAAAATCAAGAAAAACAAGCAGGCATAAAAACACCAAACAGAAAAAACGGGCAGAAAAAAAAGGAAGAAAGAACAAGAGAAAAATTCGGCGGACAAAACAGGGAGAAGCAAGAATGAGAAAAAAACAGGGAGACTAAATTTCCTTGTCTTGTAGAAAGAAAAAAGGTGCAGGGTTATACAAAACAAAAATGGAAATGCGTTTTCGAAACAGTAAGGAAATGAACCATAAAGCTCCGTGTCTATAGAATCATAATCATGACGATTGCTCTATACGGATGCGAAACATGGGGTCTCACAAAACGGGAAGAAAACACAGTCCGCGTATCCGAGAATAAAGTTCTAAGGGTGTCTTTGGCGGTAATGGAGTAAACTCCACAACCACGAATTGGAAGAGCTATACCGCAAACCTACAATAGTGAGAGTAATCAAGTCGCAAAGATTAAGATGGTGGTGGCGCGAATGGGCAACGATAGGACCATGCATAGAATTCTTGACGGTAGACGAACAGGAAAAAGATCGGCAGGACGGCCGCGACGAAGATGGGAGGACAATGTAAGGTATGACCTTGAGGAGATCGGATCAGATGGTCAAGCGTGGGAGGAGAGTGCACAGGACAGGGAACGATGGCGGAGTCGAGTCGGTGAGGTCATGAACTTGTGGGATTTTTCAGGGCCCGAAGAACCGCGCATCGCTCTTGCCCCATATTCCACTGCAAATACCGTCAATCATCTCACCTGCATAAGAGTATCTTTCTCCTGAAATCATTAAGCCCACGGCAAAGGTTACCACATGAGCGTGGCATCAAAAACTTTATATACGTCAATATTTTTCACTAGACCTTAATAGCTCGCTTGTCCTTTTGGAAGTAATAAATCAAAAATGCATCTTATTTTTGGCCATGCGTACAGAATTATAGTATGAACAAACCATAGGCAACGACTTTACCTATGATGGATAAAAGGAGGATACTCTTAGCTTTCTACCAGATAGGCACCCAGAAATAGACATATTTAAAAAAAAAAGAGGAAAACAATTTGCACTAGGGAAAATGAAAACACCCAACGGAATTATAGGACGAGTCAACAGTAGCAAAGCTATAAACGAGTTTCATTTTAAACTGTTTTTCAATCCAGTTTACATGCCACCTGGAGGCGTCATTGAAGAATCGATTTGAAAACTGGTACACGTATTAGTATTATTATTAGCTCGGAATCTGATTTTTCATTACGAGGTTTTGTTTAAGATCATAAACGTCGTATGTAAAAAAAAGACAGGCGCCTTTTTTCATTTCCACTTTACGGACATCTTTATTTTGTTCTTTTTCTTATATTTATCTTACTTGCTAGACAAAAATGCTTAAATTCTAGTTTATATAAATTATATTCTAATTTACTGGCACACTGCGGATACTCTAAACTAAACTTGAGGTGACCATTGGTGACTTTCGACTTTATCAGTCTTTTCCTTGTTTTCGTTGCGAATGAGGAAGAGAAAAAAGACCTATGTGAGCCGAAAGATAACACAATATAGTTATTTATTTATTTATTTTGGTGTTTGTTTATTTATTAATTTTTTCTTTTGCGCCGGATCGGTTTTTATAATTTTATATAGACCACCCAACCTTGCACGTAATCACAGTAGTGCGCTCAGCAATCTTAACATTTTTTTGTGCTATAATTTTTTGAATAATTTTTTAATGTATATACATGTATATTAACTATGTATAATTATTCTCAAGGTGTAGATAGCAGCACTAGTCAATAAAAGCTACTATTTATTGGCCTGTTGGAACCCAGAAATTAATGACCTCACCGACCCGACTCCACCATCGTTACCTGTCCTGTGTACTCTCCTTCCACGCTTGACCATCTGATCCAATCCCCTCAAGGTCAAACCTTACATTGTCTTCCCATCTCCGTCGCGGCCGTCCTGGCGGTCTCTTTCCCGTTTATCTACCGTCAAGAATTCTACGCACGGTCCTATCGTTGCCCATTCGCGCCACATGTCCAGCTCATCTTAATCTTAATATATAGAAAATTTTCAATTTATTGTTGGAATTTAGTTTAAAAAAATGTCCAGTTCCGACCCTTATCGCAATGGTTTAAGCCCTTGGGGGTTTAAAAAAAAATTTTGCGTTTGTGTTAAAAGAGAAAAAAATGCATGAGCACAACATATCGTGTCCGTGTTTTTTAAAATAGATAATTATTCCTCGCTTTTAAAATATTACTGTAAGACTAGTTAATACCAGTTAGTGAGCTTAGCACTCAGTTTAAAAATTGATCTTGGATCTACATAAAAATACAAATTACTTTTCATGGATGGTTCTGCTGATCACGTATTTCAATTGGATATACATTGATATTTTCTATCGCTAACCCCCCTCTTCAGCAGGCTTCACTGGATTCAGCGTTTAGAGGTGCCTCGAAGTCGCATGCAAGCGCATGTACTATAAAAATAAAACCTATTAAAGTCACTTCTTTTAAAGACCATCTAAAGCCATTGAAACTCCAGATTGAAGTATGTGCTCCGACAAATCTAACGAAAAATGGATCCGGTCTTTATATCGCTCATGTGAAAGTAAAGTTTTTGTGTTTTCTCTGTCTGGAGCACTTAACGTTCGGTTGTCTGTTGTTATCCAAGCTTTGTTATTATTATTATTATTATTAGTTTTTTATGCTTTTTTGATTATATCGAATCAATTCCAGCAAGATCACGAGTTTGTAGATGTTAACTGTGTTTTGAAGAGGTACACAATATATACAACGACTGTACATTTGGTTAACAAAATATGTGCTTATCAACCATATCTAATATGGTACGACTTCAAAGAAAAATATTAGAGAAAAAAGCGATCTCGTGTTCTTATAAAGTATCTGGGGATGTTTCCTCTTTTAAACAAAATTAATGGTAATTAATCTCTGCGAAATGCACAGACTGATGAGGTGAAGAACACAAGTTAAGCGGCATTACTATACTACTACTACTATTTATTGGCCTGTAGGAACCCGGAAGTTCATGACCTCACCGACCCGACTCCGCCATTGTTTTGTCGCGGTGCCGCCAAACCCCACGGTACACTTACCTAAAACCCCCTAAGTCTTCGCTAATACAATCGCATTGAGCACTGAAAGTGCTACACGCATTAATTGGATCAAAGCTATAATAGTAAAGCTTCTGCAAAAGAATTCTTACCTTTTCAAGCATTCGTTCGCTTACAAATCCCCTGTAAGAGTTCTTACTTTCCTTATCATAAATTACCTGAAAAGAAAAACCTCGGTTCACATATCATGTAACCATGCCAACCAGGAATAATTATCATTGCGTCGCCTATTCCCAGCGTCATTCATGTGTACGATAAATTTATTTATGTACACATTGGCCGGCGACCTTTTTCTCTCAGCAATAAAATTCCCTGACTCGCACAATGTGCAAACCAAAGCAAATACGCATTCCGCGTCCCTTGGCATCAATTGAATTCAAAGCATTAACAATGCAAATATGGAATCCGTTTCCCATAAACGGATTTTCCTGTATATACAAATGCTAGCAAGGGATTTGTTTCGTCCACCGACCAATTACCACATTTCCATATCGTATCGTCGTCTCTTTGTTTAGCCGCACATGTTCCAACAAAGATCCCATTAGTATCCGACGATTTCGGTTTTATTTGCTTTACCGAAATCGTATCCTAGGAATGCACTTTATGCCCTTTTCTTTGTTCTAGGCACACACACCACTGCACTGAAAGAGTGCATATCTGTGGCGGCCACGCCATTAAGAGAAAATCTTCTCTTTCTCCTCCATATCTCTTAATTGAGGATAGAATTCAAGTTAGAGTCCTATCCTCGACGAGTCAAATTTCATCCTCTGACCGCAATGGTCATGTGATCTCCCGTCCTCGTTTTGCGCTCGGGGACGCAAATATACTAAGTCGAGTGGAGTAAGCGCGCGGATTTAATTTGAAACTAATTGTAGTTCTGGTGCGTCCGTTTTATAATAATATGTTTGTGCTTACGTCATCACCAGTGTAACTAAAATCAGTTTTTGTAATCATAAATACCGAAAAATAAGTCGTGAATAAAAGTAACCATTTAATTAACAAACTAACTCGAGTGTTTTTCATTTAACTGTCTTGTGGCGGAGTTTAACTCCTTGTGTTGGTGAACAGATTGCGGTGAATTCAATTTCTTTTGGTACACAGAGAACAACAATATATGATGGAGGAAAAAGAGAATCCGTGTCGCACGACGGGCGCAACTTGCTTCTTCCCCACAGTTCCCTATCATGTGCGCTCTCCTTCCACGTTCGACCAGCTGGTCCGAGCTCCTCGATGTACAACCTAACATTGTATATCCTATCTCCATCGCGACCGTCGTGCCAGTCTCTTTCCCGTTGGTCTACCGTCAAGAATTCAACGCACGGTCCTATCGTTACCCATTCGCGCCATATGTCCGGCCCATTTTAATCTTCGCGACTTGACTACTCTCACTATTGTAAGTTTGCGGTATAGCTCTTCCAATTCGTGGTTGTGGAGTTTCCTCCATTGTCCTGCCTTCTCGTCATATTTGCTGCCAAAGATACTCCTTAGAACTTTATTCTCGAATACGCGGAATTTGTTTTCTTCCCGGTTTGTGACAGCCCATGTTTCGCATCCATATAGAACAATTGGCATGATTATTGTTCTGTAGAAACGGAGCTTTATATTACGTAAAAGCAGTTTGAATTTCAGCTGTTTACTGACTGCATGCTAACTAGCGTTGCCGGAATGCAGTCTTTTGTTAATTTCCTTTGACATTTCGTTACTGGCCGTCAGTATCGTTCCCAGATATTTAAATTCTTTAACTTTTTCGAATATCTTGCCTCTGACGTTTCTATGTGTTCTCTGAGGTCCAGCTGCTCTCGCCGTAATCAAGTATTTCGTTTTGTCTTCATTTATTTCTAGGCCGACCTCTTCTGCCGCTTGCATGATCATTTCACTATTTTTACTTACAGTTTCTAGATTATCCCCCAAAATGGCGATGTCATCCGCATGTGCAAGCACTTGTGATCCGGTCATGTTGTCGTCTTGTACCTTTCTGATGACATACTCGAGCACAAGGTTAAAAAAGACACGGTGATAGGCTATCGCCCTGTTTTAGTCCGTCCCGGATTTTAAGTTGTTCTGAGAGGTGGTTTTCTATTCTAATTCGCCCTTTGTTTTCGTTCATGTAAATTTGAATAAGGGCGGCGTCGTTTTTCGGGATTCCAAGCTCAACTATAATATGGTAGAGTCTTAGTCTTGCCACTGAGTCGTAGGCTTTTTTGAAGTCAACGAACGGTTGGTGAACCGCCTCTCCGTATTCCCACATCTTTTCCAGCAGTTGCCTTATTGTGAACATTTGGTCGCTTGTTGACCGGTTCCTACGGAATCCGCATTGGAAGTCTCCCAGTATTCCTTCTGCGCACATACGTTAAGCGACGTATCGAGAGTAATTTCGTTCACCATTATTACTATTATTTATTGGCCTGCAGGAAGGCGGAAGTTCATAACCTCACTGATTCGGCTATGCCATTGATCCCTGTCCTGTGCATTCTCTTCCCACTCTTCCCACAATGGTTCGATCTATTAAGGCCATTACATTGTCCCCCATCTTCGTCGCGGTCTTCCCACCAGTATCTTTCTCGTTGGTCTTCTTTTAAAAATTCTACGTACGGTTCTGCCATTGCCCATTCTCGCTACATGCACAACCAAACTTAAACTTTGCGATCTGATTATTCTTACTCCTGTAGGTTTGGCGTATAGCTCTTCCAATTGACGATTGTGGAGTTTCCTTCATTTTCAACTAAAACTTTATTCTCGAATACGCGTTATCTGTTCTCTTCTCGTTTTGTATGTGGTCCTGTCTCTTATCCGTATAGAACAATCGGCATGATTATGGTTCTATAAATACGGAGCTTTATATTACGTGGCAGAAGTTTCGATTTTAGCAATTTTCTGAACGCGTGCCAACTAAGGTTACCGGAATGTAGTATTTTGTCAATTTCCTTTGACATTTCGTTACTGGCCGTCAGAATGGTTCCCAGATACCCCTTAATTTGAACATTTTTCTCGTAACTACTTTTTTCAACCTGGCTTTTATGATCACTCATATTCTACTGAACCGATTTATTTTAAAGTTTGTGTGAACGTTTTCTATTCATCTCTCTAAGTCGGGTTTTTTGTTACTGTTTTTACAATTTGTAAAAAATATGAAACTGTTCAAAAAAGGGGAATCCTAGTCCAGAAATTTGAAAAAAAAAAAACGAATTGTTTATATATTCCGAAAGTTTAGACATTCAAAAGTATCTCCTCAAACGGATTTTTTAAAATTCCAATTATTGACCGCGTTAAAGCGATTGTGGTGATGCCGCAACTAAACTGATACGAACGTACTCAAAACTCTAAAGGAATTTTTCTCGAAACTACTTTTACCTGGCTTTTATGATATCTCATATTCTACTGAACCGATTCATTTGAAAGTTTGTGTGAACCTTCTCTATTCATCCCTCTAAGTCGGCTTTTTTTTTTTTTTTTACTATATTTGCAATCTGGCCACAATTTTGTTTTGGTTTCTCCGGGGTAGGGGCGGTAGCGACATCTTTACTGATTAAGATCCGTTGAACTTTTTTGTTTGAGATAACTAGAAGGATTGGAATCATGTACGCCAGGACATCGCTTTCTTTTGGAGCCCTCACTTTACCAACAGATAACTTTACTACTCTTGCATTTTTTTTATTTTTTATTCATTCTTAAAATACAAATTATTCAATGATAAGAAAAAACTGATAGGAAAAAATATATATATAATTATAAATATAATGGTATATATATAATTTTTTTTTTATACAGAGCTCGAAAAAAACGCCTGAAATTCGTGCCACTAGACTAGAACGCCCCTTAAACTCTATAACGTTTTCAAATATCTTGCCTCTGTAGCGATCCTAAATCGCTACTCCCATCCAAATCCCCAATATCATCAAAGGCTAAAATTCCTAATTGCATATTGAATCATATGAGCAATAAATTAACCCAAAGTTAATTTATCGCTCATTGATTCAATTCCACATAATAAACCAAAATCCCAAATTTTCCATTGCTTCATTTCAAATTCCATATTGAGTCACATGTACAACGAATTTAACCAAAAGTTAATTCATCATACATTGACTCAATTCCTAAAAACCTTGACATCATGAAATGCTAAATTCAAAACGCATTTCATGATTTCCCTTCCTAGAACCCATCCAACTAAAGCCTCTAACAAATTCCCAGAACACAACTCAAATTGAAACGCAAACTCTTATGTGTGTTTCTGGGAATTTTGACCATAAAATAGTTGACAATTCTCAACTAGAAAATTTATAAAAGGGCGGTAAATTTGAATTTCGTGATCAGTCGAAGCTCCGAGGTCGAACCGCTGACCAACAGATCAGTCGAAATCCAGAAGGCCAAAGTTACGGCCGAAGGCAGCTAAGTAAATAAAGTGGTATAATTCAAAATAAAAGTAAGATAACCGAAAAAAGCAACATCTTTCATTTGTACTTCATCTGCCAATATATCCTACTATCGCGGGTACCTTCGCCCATCAACAGCAAGCGACAATTGATCCACTTGCTGAAGGCGACCAAGGCTGTGTGGTGATTAACCCTGACTTCCCCCAGCCCAGTCCATTTGGAAATCGGACTGAATCCACCCAGCTGATCTCTACCAGCCAATCCGACTGCACCCAAACCAGGACCAACCCGACCGGTAAAGACCCATGGGGCTAGAAAACCGAGATGATTCCTCAACACCTCTAACTTTTATGTGCATTCCCGGGGTCCACCTGCCCTCACTGTGATCACATATGGGCAGTCGGAAAAATCTCCGACCTCAGCGTGAAGATAGCAGGACTCGTCAATAAAAGCTAGTGAATGTAGTAGTCGGAAACTTTTCAGCCCACCCTCGTATATTTTGTTTTCTCTTAATTTATTTCCAAACCTACATCTTCTGCCCCTTGCATGATGGTTTCACTCTTTTTGCTTACAATTTCTAGATTATCTCCCAAAACAGCGATGTCATCTGCATATGCGAGCACTTGTATGACCTCGTTCAGGGATAATCCGGCCATGTTATCGAGATTAAAAAGACGTGGTGAAAGACCATACCCCCTGCTTTAATCCATCGCGTATTTCAAATGTATCTGAGACATTTCTTGCTATTCTAACTCCTCCTTTATTTTCATTCATGCAAATTTGAATGAGTGTGGTACAGTTTTTCGGGATTTCCAGCTCAGGTACAGTATGGTAGAGTCTTTGGTTTGCGACTGAGTCGTAGGTTTTTTTAAAGTCAATAAAAAGTTGTTGGACTGTCTCTCTGTATTCCAACTTCTTTTCCAACAATTGTCTTTCTGGCAACATTTGGTCGCTTCTTGACCGGTTCCTACGGAATCCACACAGGTAGTCTCGCAGTATTTCTTCTGCGTATTGTATGATTCTCGCCAGTATGACATTGGTTAGTATTTTGTATGTGGTTGGTAGCAATGATATTCATCTGTAGTTCTCGCAAACAGATCTATCGCCATTTTTGAAAATATAAAAATAATAATAATAACTTTTGAGGTTTTCCATTCTTGTGGAGTGACTTCCTTGTCCCATATTTTTTGATTGGTGGACCATCCGAGCGGTTGTTTCTCGTCTGTGTTTCATAAGCTCTGACGGTATGAGGCTCGGCTGTATGTACGTCTGGTGCGTTTTTGGTGCGTTAAGCAGGTTTTCAAAGTACTGCTTACACCTTGACACGATACTGTTTGTTCCCGTGACCAGACAGCCATTTGCGTATCGAATTATTTTGGCTCTTCCCTAACACCCCTTCCTAATCGATGTTATGCCGGCATACATGCCTTTGATGTTCTTAGCTCTGGTATTTTCTAAAATTTTTCGATTCCATTCCTCTCCCATTCACGGTTTTTCCGTTTGTAAAGTCTTATTTTCTCTTGCCGAATTGTCGTGTATCTTTGCTTATTGATTTCATCATATCTTTCTAAGTGGATCATCCTGAGCCGTTTACATTGTTCGATCTTCGCCCTGCACTCATGGTCAACCAAGGGTTGGACTTTATTATTTTTTTAAATCGAAATACCTTTTGGGCTGTTTGTTTGATTACGTCTCTGAGTGATGTCCATTTCGTGCTTACATTATTTGTTTCCTTTTCCTCACTAGTTTCTTAAGACGAGTTTTTCACCTGCAATATCGCAGTGATCTACAACACATCACTGTAATTCTCATGTTGTCGAAATTAACAAAACTCAATCGAGCTTCCTGCAACATAAGGCAATAAAACTATAGTTTAAGTAGTTCACCATTTATTCAATTTTAAAAGTGTAAACCTGCAATCAAACACAATTAGATCGGTTAGCCAATAAATGGTTAATCGCATGTAATCACGGGATTAAATGACATTTAATCTCTAATGACAAATGGCGAGCTCTCATCCCAAACGTGGATATGTACTCCAACGTTTACTCTATCGTCTATTGCTAAATACACTTCTTCCAACAATATATCACATGATATTATTATTTTCACTAGTTGTTCCTCGTACTTTACAAATAATATCAGGCCGTTGCCGGAAGTTCGTTTTAAAGCATGGCCCACCTAAAGATTGACTTTTTTTACACGAAAGATCCATCCAATAGAATTTTTAGATATCCAATACGTACTCCGAACATCTTCTCTCTCAAAACTAGCATAAGCGGCGCTTCCAAGTAGATGTCCCGTGTTTATTCGGTATCACGGAAAATATTTTAAGCATTCACCAAGTTCTGTTGACCAACGTACCACCATAGAAATGAGATTACCAATATTTTACGCTATTATGTCACCTGTTCAATTCCGATTCCTCTCGATGATGCTCGAGTCTTCGCATTTTGTTCGAATAAATTTCTATTATTCTATAAAAAGTTTTCTCCGGGCGACAGAGTCATTTGCCACACACTTTGTAACATCCAACAGTAAATTACAAAGAAATAAACAAATATTCACACGACTGCAGCGATCGAGCAGATGAATAATATTTTCGTTCGCTGGTGTTTGTTTTGGGTAGCATTTTTTGGCACACACTTTGCGTTAGAAAATTGCGATTTATAAGTCGCGAACATGCGAAAGCTATCGAAACTGACGAGATATATAGGAACCAAATAGAGTAGTGTGCTTAGCGCCACTAGAATCTATATTGATTAACTGGAATTTAGTTTCAACGTTTCAAAATTTTAGCCAAGATTATTATGGGAATGTGATCTTTGAGTACTATAGTTGACTTATGGACGTTCGGGTTGGAATGATTAACATAACAAAGCAATTTTTGGCAGTGAAATTCTTTCTTGTTTGGAGTACGTTCCCACCTGGGTTGAACAACAGCTATTCATATGAAGAAGGAATGCAGAAACGAAAACAGACATTAGGTCAAGAGGTCAGGGAATTGGCAAGCGATAGCTCACTTTGAATGTAAATTACTGAAATCCATATATTTAAAACAAAACACTGAAAATAAAATAAAAATATCATGATTATAAAAGTAAACGTCGATAACAAAGAACGTTTTCGATGAAACTATTGAAATTAGTGCTTACTAACATATTCGCCTATCATCAGCTGACGAAAATAATTACCATAAGAATGACTGTCTTCGATGGCGGCTGAATATTGACACCCTTTTCCTAATTTATTTGAAAACACGATTATAAAGAAAGTATAATTGGTTCGATCAGACTTTAATGAAGCGAATCTATCTTAAACTCTAAAGGTCGGTGGGTAATTTTAGATTAGTTTTTAACCTTGACTTACAATCAGTCCACACTATCTATGAATATAATTTAAATATTACGAATGTATTATAATAAATATCCAAGCATCGCAATCCCTTCTTTGTGTACCAAGATTTGAGCGAATGCTTATATCGCACTTCCTAGTTGATCGGCGTATTTATTACTGGGGTAAATATAATGTAGCGCGCTTAGGGTTCGCTGGATTAATTATTCACATAACATAAACCGTGAAATCAATTTTGTATTTAAAAACTTTATTTTTCCGCTAATGACAACCGTTTTTCACTTTTTGCTCCTCGGTCAAAACCTGACACTTCTCCCACTGGCGACTTATCGTTTTTTACTCCTAGTCTCCAGATTTCCAGTACTTTGTTTGAAGACCTGCCAGATGCCCAGCTGATTGTCATATGCGTCACACTACCCTCCGCCCAGATTAGTTCGTCCCGAACTAAGTTCACTGGTCCTCTGGGTTAACAAAAGTTGCCAGTCGGTCACGATGTACCACTTTCATCTTGGAGTTCGGTGGTGGAAATTCTTGACCTTCTTTCAAATTTTCTAATGCTCTCCTTCTCGCGTCAGCTCTATCCTGTCGCAATTCTTCCTTTTCCTGACGACGGTATTCCTCTTGCATTTTAGGGATCTCATGCGAATAATATAAGAGAAAATGCATGTGCACATCCTTAAGCTCTTCTGGAGTTTGCACATCACGTAAGCGCTCTAGATTTTCATCTTTAATTACTCGAATATCATCTCGTATTGGAGCATTTGTCGATTTCAGCATCTTTTAAAATAACTGGAGAAGTTCGTTCTTTCGAACCGACAGTAAACCCCAGCGTGCGTCATAGTAATAGGTTTTCCATAGATCGTCGCACGTTAATTCTGGTTTCACGTATTCTTTTCTACAGAACGCAATGAACGGCACCTTTACGCATAAAATCTAGAGCTTGCTTGATCTTTCCCACCGTATGTGGTGGCTTACGATAGCGGTCTCGACCTCCAGCATAATGCAATTGCATTAGCGGAATCAATGGAGCTTGAGGGTTTCAGCACAGGAAGCTTGGGGGTAATTCGGCAAGTAGGCAGTGGCGTTCTGTGGAACCGCTTCAGGCACTTTACGCGCCTGAATTGCATGTGGCAGTTTAATGCCTCGTGCCCGAAGCGTTGACAACGCAAGCACTGCAATACGCGATCGGTTTTTCTTATTTTTTCCCAACACATTGTTTGGTGATTGAGGTGTTCGATGTATCGGAGAGCATCAACTTTACTGTTGGGGCTCAGTGATACAATAAAGAAAGGCAATTTGCAATTGCGTTTTCTGGAGTTGGCGGTAGAGAAGGGTTTCACACCTGTAAATTTTAAATTGTCGGTTTCGACATTTTTAATTCCTCGAATACCTTTTCAGGGCAAAAACATGGGTCAACTCCTTTCAGGAGCATGGAGATTATTTTCTCCGATTTCGGGGTGTACGTGTAGTACTCGCTTTTTGTCCTACCCATTACTTTGCGATAACCTTCAATATCATTGCACATTAATTTTATTTTGGAATTATTTTATTTTTTTCGTTTTAAAATGTTTGCATGTTCACTCACCTAATTTTATAACGTCCTTTGTTTCCATAGACGTAATTATTATAGACGGCGTCTTTTCCTTTCTGTTGGTTACGGTTTGCTGGTTCTTTTGCTGCTTCTGCATCTCCTTTGTTTGCTGCCTTTTGTTTTTTTCCTGATATTGTTGTTCTTGATTTTTCCGTTTTGTTGTTGTATTTCCTTGCCTTTGTTGTTGCTACACCAGGTCATTTAATTTGAGGATTGCTTCTTTTTGTTTATTCAGTTCCTCTTTTGGTGTCGATATCCACAAGGAGTTTTTCTAGTTCCGCCGGATCTGTTTCAGTACCTGTCAATTTCGTTGAATTGGTTGCCTGCTCCATTGTATTCACTCTTCTTTTCTTTTACATTTTTATCGCCATCTGTATTTGGCTTGCGCCGCTTTGTTATAATACTCGGGTGTCGCTCGAGTCAGCTCCGTGTCATTGTTTTATAATCTGCCTTGCCCCTTTTCATGAAAGGTGACGAACCCTTTAACACTTTATGTTTGTCTCTACTATTTTTCAAAACAACCGCTCTCAGTGGCGGCCACACTGTGTAATCAACACTTGCACACTTACCCTCTAACCAACATTAATGTTAATGAGAAAGCTCTCAAAAGAACAGTATGGTTCTACGACAAAGCCAACTGGGAAGGTCTGAACAACTTTTTTGCGAAGTTAAATTGGTAGTTATTTTTCCTCCATAACGATGTTGACTCTATAGCGAACACATTGTCAGACACGATTCTACTTGCCATGTGGACCTTTATCCCACACAGAGTAAAGAGTATCAAACCCAAGAGAAATATGTGGTTCGCTTCTGGCCGCAGAGAAGCCATTAAGGCCAAAGAGTTGAGCTTCCGGTTTTATAAATCAAACAATACTGAGGAAAACCGGGAATAAATTTAAGAGACCTAGGCATTTATATATATATATATATATATATATTAGACATCTCTCGGGAGAGGCGAACCTATAGCGCCGAGTTCAATTCAAGTAGGTCGAGGGTATGTTTAGGAGCCGAGCTCCAAACATGAGAGCAATATTCGAGCGCGGGTCTAATTTGTGATTTATACAGGAGAAGAAGTTTGGCCGGAGTGAAATATTTCTTGGCTCTAAAAAGATAACTCAGTTTTCCTGAGGCTGACCTGGCGATACTCGACACGTGTTTATGCCACGACACATTCCCACAGACCGTGACGCCGAGCAACTTCAAACTTTCCCCAGCCTCGAGGGCCCGGCCACTCATCATCAGGTGTGGAACCGATGATCCACTTTTCTTTGTGAATGTTGTATATTGTGTCTTCGCCGCATTGAAGTTGACGAGGTTGGCCCTTCCCCACTGCAGGACCGTATCCAGATCCTGATTCAAAGAGTCAATCTGTCTACATCTCCGCTGATGCGACGCAGATGCACCAATCGGCCGAACACTCGAAAAGGAGGAAACAAGTGTACTATCATCCGCAAAACTGAACACTTTGTTATCCGTTGTCTACAGCAAATCATTTATGTGAAGCAAGAACAAGGTTGGAGCCAAAATAGAACCTTGGGGCACCCCCGAATTAACAGGATACAGATCCGAACACTCGCCGTCCACAACAACCCGGATCGATCGATTCTCAAGGAAGCTCTTCGTCCAGTCGCAAAGCTGTTGGGAAAGTCCATATGTTTTGTTCAGCAATGCCCCGTGCCAGACGCGGCCAAAAGCCTTGGAGAGATCCAATGCGACCGCCCTTAACTCACCATGCCGTTCAATCGCAGATGTCCATATGTCGGTTATAAGTGTCGAAAGATCTCCTGTGGATCGCCTGCCACGGAATCCATATTGACGATCATTCAGAAGTCCGTTGCACTGCAAATACTTAACCAAGTCTGTATTGATGACTTTTTCCATTACCATAGATAAAATAGACAGTAATGCTATCGGACGGTAATTTTGTGGGAGACACTTTTTTCCCGTCTTTGGGATTGGCTGAACTCGAGCGATTTTCCAGCAGGCAGGAATGGTTCTCCGTGCATAAGATAAGCGAAGGAGTCTGCCAAGAACCGGCGATAGTTCTCGAGCACAGTTCTTAAGGACTATTGCTGGTATTCCGTCGGGGTCGGTTGCCTTCCTACAGTTCAATTCACGTAGAATGCGTTGGATAGTGCGCGGAATGACTGCAATGCGTATATTCAACGCACCAAGTTCTTGCATGACCAGAGAGTGAGACAAAAAATACTACACTCTCCCACAGGTAGTAGAAACTTCTGGGCATTCGTGAAAAACATTCAAAACTCAGTCTCTTCAGCCATCCCATCGCTTATAGTCGATGACAAACCAGTCACCACTACAATACACAAGGCGAATCTACTTGCTGCATATTTTGCAGCTAACTCAACGCTGCCTGATACCACATCAGTTCCACCTCAACTAGAGCATAAGCAGCACACCATGAGCCAGATTCGCTTCCGAACGCGTACTGTTTCCCGCGCACTCAAAGAGCTAAACGCACACAACTCCGCTGGTCCGAACGGCATTCCTCCAATCCTCTTGAAGAGCTGTTCCTCTTCATTCGCTAAACCACTGCGGAAACTCTTTCATTTATCTTATTCTACTGGCCGTTTCCCAAATAGATGGAAGTCAGCGAACATTCAGCCAATTCCCGAAAAGGGTGACAAATCATCCATTCTTATCGACCCATAGCACTAACTTATATTCTCTCCAAGGTAATGGAATCACTTATCAACCGTCAACTTTCGAAATATCTGGAATCAAATGACCTCCTCAATGACCGCCAATATGGCTTTCGTAGCAACAGGTCCACAGGAGATCTGATGGCGTACGTTACCGAAAAGTGGAGCCATTCCATCCACTACCTCGGTGAAAGCAAGGTAGTCGCATTGGATATTTCAAAAGCCTTCGACAGAGTTTGGCATCCAACCCTTTTGTCAAAATTGCATTCATATGGAGTGGACAATTTCCTGATCCAATGAATAAGAGACTATCTTTCTGTCTCCCATCAAATTAATGCAGGTGTTCCCCAGGGTTCGGTACTCTCACACACTGTCTTCCTCATCTTTATAAATGATCTCTTGTAAATTACCACAACCCGATTCACTCGTTTGCTGATGATGTCACGTTGAGTTTCTCATACTCATACGAACACTCCCGTCCAAACTCTTCGAACGTCACTACCAACCAGCAAGTTATGCTTGATACATTGAATTCAGACCTCAACAAGATATATCAATGGGGATTATCTAACCGAGTAGAATGTAATGTCCTAAAAACTCAGTGCTGCCTCTTGTCGCCAAAGGTGAACCCCAAAGTAAATATACTGGCTATGAACGGCACTTGCATCGACGAAGCTAAGGAATTATCAATCCTCGACACTCGAATTAATTCGACTCGTAATTGGAATGACCCCATATTTGAAGCTGCGAAAAGTGCAGCCAAATGTATGGGATTCCTTAAGAGATGCAAAAGATACTTCACTCCATCCAACCTGGCCACTATTTACAAGGCGTATATTCATCCAATTCGAGGGGTCGACCAATCAATTTCTGCCTCATCCTAAACATCACCTGTTAGAGCTATGGTTTACGCATTGATATGCTATCGTTCAAAAGAAAACTTTAGTTCATGCATTAGGAAGGATAAAAAAAAAGCTCTGAATGTAATCACAAAAATAATAGAATTATGACAATAGGTTTTCCCTTGTCCTTGTTTTACGTATTCATTTCCCTTTAAGGGACTGGAATCCTACGTTAAACAATCTTTCACAATGTCGAAATAATGGGTGGGTCTTATGGTAATTTGATTTATGGACGATTCGGCCGGTGTAAATAATCATTTGCATCTGAGTAAAACCTCTGTATATTTCAGTGTCGTTTCTCTATGTCTCCAATATCTTCGGTTACTATATGAAATTGTAGGGTGATACCCCATGTCTCCACAAGCAACAACTGAGAGAATATCACACTAATCCACAATGAATGATTATAAACTTAAGTCGATTTATGATCATCAGACGATATAAGATAAATATGAAAATCTCCAAATATCTTCTTAAGAGTAGTGAATTCTACTTTCAAACAAGAGATTATATTGTTGTAGCACTTTACAGAGTGAACATCTTTTATTTTTTCTCTGCGCCTACACCTTTCATCAACAAATCTCCGGTGATCCAACTTGTTTTACATAACCGTACCAGGCACCTCATGAATTGGCATCTAATGAATTGGCGCTTAGGCCAGAGATTAAAATTCTAGACTGGATAAAGTTTATAATCCTCAAACACTAAACGACTGACCACAGCCTTTCAAAACATTCTGAATAGTCTAGGTTCAACTTTTAT
Organism: Microdon myrmicae; assembly: GCA_963931805.1. Classification (NCBI taxonomy): domain Eukaryota; kingdom Metazoa; phylum Arthropoda; class Insecta; order Diptera; family Syrphidae; genus Microdon; species Microdon myrmicae. Next base: position 213,633,042 of record OZ007496.1, on the reverse strand, counting down.
GTAAATTCGGATTGAAAGTAGTTTGGTAGGTCGACCCGTTTTGACATGAGAGTCACATCATATTGCATATAGGCGTTATATTTCCGAGATGTCTTGTGCGCTTCAGTTTCGTGCTTCTCTGCTTGATTGACAAATGGAGGTAATTAGCCGAAAGTAAGGCTCTTAAGAAGCATCTGCTTCCGTGTCGTGAGAATATAAACATATTTGCAAAATTAAATGATTACTTAATTTTAGATCATATGTCTGAGAAGCTAACACAGGGAACCGGTGTGGCAGGCTACAGTCAGATAATCTGTTGGAATCTTATGCAAATCATCTTAGAAAACCGTTTATGGTAGAACTATGTTTTAGATGGCTCGCATCTTTTCACAAAATCAAGTCTCCTTACGGTGTAGACACCGGAGTTTGAGAGTAGAAGGTAAACTCCTTGTAGATTAATTATTCTAAAATATATGAAGTTAAACGTGTTGGGAGGAAATAATATTTAATTTGGAGGAAGTATAAAGAATGATAATAGGTAATCGCATACCATGCGACGTTTAGAACCAGTTTTATAAGAAAATGCTGGATGCCGGAATGTATCAAATGGGAAAAAATTAGCTTTATTACACTAACAATCAAGTCTTTCCGTACTGAGTAAGATTTTTGTTGCAATGCTAAAATTCTTTGAATTACGTCAGTTCGTTTTTTTAATATTACTTTAATATTTATTCTTTACTTGTTTGGTAGCGCTTATTAGCGTTCAAAATTGCCAGCTCCAGATATCATAGTTCATAGCCAATTCATCAGTATATGAATAGTAACTTCCAAGCCTCATAACCTCGCTAACTTGGCTACACCACCGTTCCCTGTCCGGTGGACTCTCCCTCCACCCCGAGGCACCTGATCCAATTACCCAGAAGGTCACAAGTTTTTCCAGGGAACCTATATCACCGAGCCAACGTCTCGAAACGACAATAGATATAACTGTGGCGGTTCCGCCAAACCCCACGGCCCACTTACCTGAAAAACCCACATAACTACATCCCAATTGGCATAAGTTTTCGCTAATGCAAGCCCATTAGCACCTTAAATGCTTTACGCATCTAGGTTATCAATTTATAATCAAATGTATTATAAAAGTCCTTGTAAAAGAAAACTTACCTTTCATGCGTCCCTTCTCATATAATTCCCTGTAAGATTTCTTTTCTACCTTTTCAGGAATCCCAAAACCTATTCGGTACCTTCGGTTACCAGGCAAATTCCAACCTTCCCACACCTGCACAGCAAAAACATTTCCTTCCCAAGGATAATTAATGCTTTCAATGCATTACCTGGTAATGCCTGCAATTCCTATAAGGGCATTCATACATGTATCAATGCGTCTCTGCATAAGCGACCAAAAACGGAATTGCCAATTAGTATAGATTTTCACACTAGAGGCCGACACTTGCGTCGCCATAGATACTGTAGCGATCCTAAATCGCTACCCCTATCCAAATCCCCAATAACATCAAATCAAAACCCAAATCCCAAATTCTCATTTGCCTCATATTCAAATTTCATATTGAGTGACATGTACAACGAATTTAACCAAAAGTTAATTCATCATACATTGACTCAATTCCCAAAACCTTGATATCATGAAATGTTAAATTCCAAACGCATTTCATGATTCCCCTTCCCAGAATCTATCCAACAAAATTCTCAGAACAAAATTCCAATCGAAGCACGTCGTCTTGCGTGTGCTTCTTCGAATTTTGACAGTAAAATAGTTGACAAAAGTCAACTACAAAAACTATAAAAGGGCAGTGCTTTTCAATTTAGCAATCAGTACCTTGTACCTTTTATAAAATAGAGAAGAATAAACATTACAAAATTATTTTAACTCAATCTTTTCACTTTTCACTTTTCACTATCGACACTCCGGGCTCTTCTCCCGCCGCTTTGGGAAAGCACGGCACGGATTATTACAAAATTATGGTGGCAGCGCGTGGGATGAACCTTAAACCATCCCTTACAATAACACAAAAAAACTAAATACAGATTTCTATATTACGGTCGCGTGTTTGTTTTTTTTTTTTTTTATTAAACTGGACCTTTGTGTTAAAATACTACCGAACCAGTGACTTTCAATAGACACAAACAAATTATGGCGATTCGCGTGGGATAGAATTTCGAATCATCTTTTACAGATAAAATAAAACAAAAGTGAAAAAAAAAACAAGCTTTCTGAATAAAACGTGAAACAAAGACCAAAAGAACAGAAATATTGAAAAAAAAAAACAAAACAAAAGTGAAAAAACAAAATTTTTCAAACAAAAGGTGACACAATGACAAATAAAAAAAGAACTTGTGTAATAAAACATCAAATAAACAAATAAAAATTAAAACACCAACAAAAAATTAAAAAAACCAAAAACCAAAACTTAAAGGCACAAAAGCAAAAAAAAAACCCTAAATACAAGCCTGCAGCAAAGACCAGGGCGGACCACTCAACTATAGGGCGTGAACAACGCAGACACAACGCAAAAACATCACCCAAAAAAAAAAAAAAAGCCGAAAGGCTCCAGCAAAAATATACAAACCAAATACTAACGACACCAAATGCAGCAACGCAGTTAACAGCGCAACAACACCAGGTAGTTTATAAATTTCAACTAGTATTTTATTACCAATTAGTGGATTGTTTCTGAATCTTGTTTTAATATTATATTTAAATATTTAATCTCACAAAAATATAAAATCCATACAGTAAATTCTGAAAAAAAGGGACTTAAAACAAAAAACATATGTGAGGAAAACGTATACAATTAATATTACAATAAATTGAAAACAGAAGGTATATTACTTATACATACATATATATATATATAAACTAGGGCAACAAGAACCCCCAAATCACATAACTGAAAGAACATGAAAAATTGAGGCAGGAAGCTTCGATATGATTTTATAAATTCTACTTTTAGCATCATTTGTGGGTTGTCTTTACTTGTCGTTGGTATCTTCTTCTCACCCTTGGTGTTTTCATAGGATCGATATATTTGGGTTTATAAGAAACAAATCTGTCTTTAATATGATCGATATTTACTTGGGTTCTCTGCCTCTCTCATTGGTGTTTTGAATTTCTTATAGGTTCGTTCCGCTCACGTTGGGAAAATCTATTTTTCGAATAAAACGCAAAATTAACGCGCGGAATAAATAACGATTATGATGGAAGTCACTATCGGGCTGAAAGACATCATAGGTCTCGTGCCGGTGTTCAGTGGTAACCCGGACGAGCTATATAATTTTATCTCTTGCGGAGATATAATTTTTTCGCAGGCACAGGACGACAGTCAGCACGCTTTCTTTCTAAGCGTGGTAAAAACCAGACTGCGAGGGCCAGCATACAACCACATCCGATACAAGGTCATTTCAAACTGGAATGATCTTGCTGCGGAATTAAAGAAGAATTTAAAATTCTCCCCTCTAGGTCGCTGGCGCAAAACGATCTGGTAACAGCCAAACAGGGAAGCAAGGAAGGCTTGAAGGAGTTTGGAGACAGACTCACACACCTCCTGCACCTGTTGGACAGCGCCACGTTTGCAAGCACTGCCGAACCAACGGTGCGAACATATCTCCTCAGGGAAAATAATCAACTCGCCCTACACACATTCGTAGACGGACTTAGTGATCCAAATTTAAAACTCTTGGTAAAAGCACGAGGTACGTCAAATCTCAGAGCAGCCATTAATTACGCTTTGGAGCAGGCCCCTCGATTAAGAAACAATAACACCTCAGCAATTTTTCCGCTTATACGAATTTCAGCCGACCAATAATTTGCCAATCGTGTAATAGGTCTGGACACACGTCTGAGGAATGCTACCGCAACAACAAACCCTTACAATCCATACCCTAAATTAAACCAGAGGTTGAACGCCTCCAATGCAGATACTCCAGCAAATTTAACCATTCCCAAGAGGAATGCAAAAGGAGACAGTCGCAATTAAATAGCCAAAACAGCTCTCCACTAAACAAAACTCTCCCTAGAACTCAGCCCACTTCTACCGCAAACGCCTGGAGAAGTGGAGAAATAAATAAAATAAGCAACATACAGCTATTAAAAATCGACAGTCAAAAGCAACTTGCGGGAAAGATAGATGAAATATCGATCGAAGCTAGGGATACAAACCAGAGACAGGACGATCTAACTGCTCTCCAAATAAAGGAAGTAGAAATCAAAGATCGTACCCACAATATTACATTAAAATCCGTTTGTCTACGGGCCGGATCCGATGATTTAACAAAAATCTCTAAACCAACTATCCCAACAGCTCCCTACATTTCCACATTTTTACATCCCCCAACTTCTAATAACAAAGTACCTAAGCTCAAGACACAAATAACACCGGCAGAGTGTAAGCCTGAGCAGCAAAATATAAGCCCGAGGAACAGACAATCTCAGCCAAATGCAAGACTGCGGAACCAAAAGTCCCAGTAGAGCGTCAGACTGCGGAACTAAGAGTCCCAGCAGAGCGTCAGACTGCGGAACAAAGAGTCCCAGCGGAGCGTCAGACTGCGGAAGAAAGAGTCCCAGCACAGCGTCAGACTGCGGAACAAAGAGTCCCAGCAGAGCGCCAGACTGAGGAACAAAAAGTCCCAGCAGAGCGTCAGACAGCGGAACAAAGAATCCCAGCAGAACATAAGACTGCGGAACTAAGGGTCCCATCAAAGCAAAAGCCTGAGAACCGACAAATTCTTGCAAACGACTCGTATATCAAACGTTTGCAGTCAAAATATATACATAAGCTCATAGTAAGCTCTGTAATAAAACACAAAGATAACCAAATAAACAGAATCCTTTCTAGAAATAAAGAAAACAGATATCTCTCAAAATCTATCACGAATCCCCCATCTTTCAAAATGTTCCCCTTCAATCGTTTTATTACAGAAATTTTGAACTCTGTCACACAACCCAATCCTACGAAAGTATGGAAAATCTTCCACAAGTTTAGGGAAAAGCTTAAAACAAATAAATTTTTTCTTTTAACCCAAACTTTAGATATATATGTATGTGTAGAATATGACAAAATAAAAATTCTTATGTATGACTAAATAAAATACAAAAATGGAAATATAAAAAAAAAAATAAATAAGCATATAAAGAAAACAAATGTTTTCATCTATGAATTTGAAATATTTAAAGCTATAACAAAACAAATTACAAAAACACTTAAACAAAATCTAATGATTATTAATAATAAGATTAAACTTAAATATTAAATAACGAACAAAAACAAAACAAACATGCACAAACAAAATTAATACAACAAAACAAATTTCCTTTAACATCTTTACAATATCTAAATTGCTAGTACATAAAACTTAATTCAAACATTAAATAATAAAAAGATAAAATTTAAACAAGTACGCAAAACACAAACACCCTTTTCAAATATATATGTATGTGTGGAATATGAAAAACAAAAGTTTTTACATATAATTAAATAAAATACAAAATGTAAATATAAAAAATAAGCACACAAAAAAAAAACAAAATCTGAAAAATTAAAATATTTAAAGGCCAAAATGAAAAACAATTTTCTTTTACGCTCAAACAAAATTTAATGATTGTTAGTAAGTAAGATTAAACTCAAATATAGTAATAAAGAAAGAAAAAATAAACCAAACTAATTAATACCACATCTAAAAACAAATGAATAAGAAAAATACCCCTAAGTTAACTACCAAATAAATTTAACATTACATATAGCACATAAACTGCCTGTCAAGCGGGAGACCGGGGTTCGATTCCCCGTCGGGGAGCCTCTGGCGCAAGACTAATGACCTTGCCCGGAAAAAACAAATCATTATGGAAAATTTAACAAGCCTCAGGACTTGCTAAATAAGGCCAAGACCGGTTCCCGGTTGTATTGCCGATGATGATGATGATAGCACATAGACAAAACTAATACAGACATAGGAAAACATAGACACAAACTAAAATTACCATGTAACCAATCGACCCTCCCAAATAAATTTAGTCAAATAAATCCAAAAATGAAACCTTAAAAAATTCTAAATAACATTACAAAATATGCTTTATATCCACCACTAGAATAAGATCCTTTTAAAAATAAATACACATCTACTTCCACTAATTTGCTAATCTAGCACTGCGTCCCAATCAAAAAGTATAAATATTAATGTACCATACCCTTAAGTGTATATTAGAGAAATAACATAGTAAAATACGAACCAAAATAAAAACAGTACTTATTTAAGAAATTTATAATACATATGCCTATTTTAAAAATCCTTTTTAATATACTTAAACCATAATTGTAAACATGGCCTCAGCCACAATTGCTTAATAAATACCATACCACTCTGTACAAATAAACTTAAGAAGCATTACCACAAATGAAAAAATACAACATGTATATATTCTAAACATAACTTTAAACAATTACAAAATAACAATAACATTAATTAAAACCTGTAAAATCTTTAACGAACAATTTCAAATAGGCAGCCAAAACTCTTAACGAATAATTTTAAGACAACAAACTATAACTAACAATATTAAAATTGAAACAAATGTAAACTATCGCGAAGTTGAAATGCCACCGCCCTTTGCTTTTCACCCGTCCCAGAAAATTAATCTCTTCTAGATTAATTTTCTTTTCTAAAGGGGGGAAGGATGTAGCGATCCTAAATCGCTATCCCTATCCAAATCCCCAATAACATCAACTCAAAACCCAAATCCCAAATTCTCATTTGCCTCATATTCAAATTCCACATTGAGTCACATGTACAACGAATTTAACCAAAAGTTAATTCATCATACATTGACTCAATTCCCAAAACCTTGATATCATGAAATGTTAAATTCCAAACGCATTTCATGATTCCCCTTCCCAGAATCTATCCAACAAAATTCTCAGAACAAAATTCCAATCGAAGCACGCCGTATTGCGTGTGCTTCTTGGAATTTTGACAGTAAAATAGTTGACGAAAGTCAACTACAAAAACTATAAAAGGGCAGTGCTTTTCAATTTAGCAATCAGTAGAAGTACAGAGGCCGAACCGCTGGCCGTTCAATGTCAGTATAATTTCGGAGGCCGTATAGCTGGCCGATCGTCAGTCAATAAAAATCACCCTAGTACCTTTTATAAAATAGAGAAGAATAAACATTACAAAATTATTTTAACTCAATCTTTTCACTTTTCACTTTTCACCATCGACACTCCGGGCTCTTCTCCCGCCGCTTTGGGAAAGCACGGCACGGATTATTACAATACCATGTACTATTGACACAGATGGTATATACAAACCGTCATTGTATAACCATATAATTTGCCTTGCAATGACTTGCAACTATCGATACAGCTGCAAGTACTTTACCCAGAATTGCTCCTTTGTTTGAATCTCCAAACAAGCATCGACTTCGCGCATAGCCGCCGGATTGAATTCAAAGCATAAACCGTTTCCCACAAGCGATTTTCCCTTCATATACAAATGCAAGCAATGTATTCGTTTAGTCCACCAACCCATTGACACCATTTCTTCGTCTATTTATTTAGGCGCGACGCACATCTCAAACAAAGATCCTGTGGCGGTTCCGCCAAACCCCACGGCTCGCTTTCCTAAAATACCCCCATCCCTACAACCCAGTCTGCATAAGCTTTTGCTAATGCATCCGCATTAGCATCTTAAACGCTTCACGCATTAAATAGATCAATCTATACCTAAAAGTACCTGTAAGAGAATTCTTACCTGCATTCATTTATTTGAATTCAAAATTCCTCTTAAGAATTCTGTTCCAAACAGCATATCTTTGTGTAGTGATCCTAAATCACTACTTCCACCCAATCCCCATTATCTCCTATAGCCTTAACCATATCCCATAATGAATCATTGAGCGAACTAAAAGTTAATTTGTCGCACATTGATCCAATTCCTAATTACTTCACCCATAATCCAATTGAATCATATGCACGACAAATTTAAACCAAAATCCATTTGACGTACAATGATTCAATTCCTAATAATCCTAACATCATGAAATCCTTAACTTTAAATGCATTTTATGATTTTCCCTTCCTTTACTTGAATAAATTCTTCTACACTTCCGAGAATCCAATTCCAATTGAAGCACACAAAATCTTGTTTGTGCTTCTTGGAATTTTTAAATAAAATTTTTAACAAATCTCTGTTGCCACAGAGTATAAAGGGGCAGTACATTTTGGATTCGTGATTAGTCGGGATCCAGAGGCCAAGGTAACGGCCAGAAGTAAAATACAAATAAAATATTAAATAAAATAATTAACTAAACAAAAACTAATCGTCTTTCATTAATTTGGCGACCCTAAAGGAAAACACCCCAAAGGAGGTAAGATATAAAAAAACAAATCTATAAAATTATAACCCTACACCTGAAAAGAAAACTTATCGGTTCACATATCAGGTAACCATCCCAACCAGGGATAATTATCATTGCGTCGTCTATTCCCAGCCTCATTCATGTGTACAACAAATCCCCTTTCATACACGTTGGCTGGCGACCTACACCCAAGGGACCGAAGCAAATATACGCATCTCGCGTCTTAAAGCAATTAGCACCATGTACATGGGCATTGCGGCTATCGTTACAGCTGCAATGCACACCATAGACAATGATCTACCCGATCCCCTTGTCTTCTAATATTTCGGGATCTGCTTTTCATCAGCGACGACAAGAGCAAACAGAAAACCAATTATCATCCAAGGAGATGGTTTATTTGCTTTACCGAATTGGCATCCCATGAATACACTCTATGCCCTTTTCTTTGTTTAGATTCTTTCCCATTGCTTTGATCCATAAAATAACCAGTATACACACTCAAGTGTACAGTGGCGATCTTCGGTATGAGATCTGTTGGTTCACCCAAAGAGAGACTTTACGTTTCTCTGGGAAGAGAAAATACACCCTTAAAGTAGGAGAGCCACTTTCGCTGACAGAATTTCCTTAGCCAACGAACTGGATCCTGGAGTCGTAATTCAATCTCCGAAGTGGACGGGTCGCCCGCCATCCACCATACCGGCGCCGGTACGGTGGGCTCTCTAGAAGCCGTTTTTTCTTTCCAGTTTTTCCCCCTCTTCGTGATTCGTGTGTGTCCTTGAATGTATTTCGGAGTTCTAACATTGTGTGAATTAAATTCGTTGTAACAAACCATAATTACGCGATTGTATTCGCATTGATTATGTATGTCACCAGCATTAAGTTTAAATTGTCGCCAACTACGGTTAATAAATATCGAGACATTATTAATAACATTACAAGAGTATTTTGTTTTCGTTGCTTCTGGGTGCATAGTGTTCAGCGGAACTTTCTTTTAGTGACGGTGGGACGAAGTAGAACCCCGTGTCGTACGCCGGCACACGACTTCCTCCCCATAATCCAATTAGCATCTGACGAGTTTCGGTTTTGTTTGCTTTACCGACTTCGCATCTCATTGATGCACACCATTTCTTTTCTGGTTTTCAGATTAGTTCCCATGGACTTGTGTATGAAAAAACCAATGTGATCTTCACTCACACATAAACATACATTGCCAAGTCTTTTTTCCTTGTTTTCACCACGAGAGAAACACTTTCTCTCTCGGGAAAACTCACCCCATGAGCGATTTAATATCGAGGAGTCAAATTCCATCCGCTGACCACCACGGTCACGCGATCTCCCGCTCCTCGTCGCGCGTCGAGGACGCGAAAATACCCGTGTGGGTAGTTAAATAAAATTCATAAAAATCAATTTTGTATTAATAATAAGTATACGCGGAGTATAAAAACACCACATATGTAATAATGGTTTAGAACAAAGGTAATGTCTGGCACATACTTCCTCCCCACATAACCATTGTCGTTTTTCGTTGTCGGATTCTTCAGGTACTTTGCGCAGCACAAGATTGTAATAAAAACCAATTTTTTTAAACTATATGTGACATTACACACGGTTGAAGTATTGAGTAACATACCGTAGGTAATCCAATTTCAGGCCTGAACAAATGTGTTCGATTGGCCCCTAGCCGCCAATTACACAGGCGGCAACGGACACCCTTTTTATCAGTACAGATTTGATATCACTCCACCAGACCTACTTTCTGTAATATTATTCCGACTCTTGCGAAGCTCTTGTAAAATAGTATTATTCAACTAATGAACATGTTTAGTAATATAAATTGCCCATCATACAGACTCGCAATATCGGCAATACCTGTAAATAACCAATTAAAATATAATTAAAAAACCTCTTATGTATATGGTAATGGATATTCAAAAATGACGGAAACCAAATGAGTTTGTTTCGCGTAATGAAAAATAGCCAGCTAATGGTCGTAAAAGCCACAAAAGTCCATTTATGCTATAGGTACTAGGTACGTAATATTGTACTATAATTGTAGATGCACATGCTACTGTGCATTAGGGTGCAAACAAAAGGGATTGGGATTGAAATAGAAAACGTGGATCTACAACGACAGGTTTTGTAACACTGTTATCACATTCTTATAACCATTGGCAGATGCAAAAACTGTTTCCGATGATAAAATAATGAAAATACCAATTTAAAGTGAATTCCATTTTCCATTCAACCAACTTCCATCTGGGAAATTAGATTTTTTTTATCGTTATTATTATAATCATTTTAAACCCCCAAATTAATGTAAAAAAAAACTTAATATGCTTCATAGATTATATTGTAATTTGTAAAAGAAACCTTATTTGGAAATATTTATATCAAACGAAATAACATAATATAATACAAAATTCAAATGAAAATCATGAATGAAATAGGAACAAGGAAAAATAATAACAAAACCTATGAATAATATACTGAAGAAAAGGTTAAAAAAAGGGTTTAAAAAAATTAATGATTAGAGAGTTGTAAAGCAAAAAAAAAAAAACAGTGGCGGCTTAAACGAGACAAGGACAAATGTGTCCTTCATCTTGTCTCTGGCCTCTGGTCATCTTGCGATAATCAGAATCACTAACATCCGTGAGGATGTTTGACTCGGTCTCAAGATATCTGAAAAAGAAGGGGGAGGTAGTGGCGGTAACCCCACGGTACACTTACCTAAAAACCCCCATAACCCAGTTTTCGCCTTAAATGCTTCACGCATCAAATAGATCCAATTTATGTAACCTATAAGTACCTGTAAGAGAATTCTTACCTGCATTCATTTATTTGAATTCAAAATTCCTCTTAAAAATTCTGTTCCACAGCATATCCCTGAAAAGAAAACAATTGGGTTCACATACCATTGCATCGCCTATTCCCAGCTTCACCATGTGTACAACAAATCCCTTTTCATATACATTGGATGGGGACCTTTTCTCACCACAATAAACAACCCAAGCAGGTGCATATAATTAGCGCAATAGACGCTGAAACTAATTTCCTTAGCACGCAATCTGCAAACAAAAGTACGCTGTCCTTCAAAGGTTTTCTGGCGATACCATAAACAAGCCACATCGTTTGTGGTATCCCAAATGCAATTCCCATTTAATGAGTTCCAGCTTATTTATTTAGCTGACCCTAATCACAGACCGATGCATTAGGTCGCTTCTCCTTTGTTCTTTTTCCCTAGCTGTAGATTTTGTTTATCGTTGCTGGAATGCATCGATGAACACGGTGATGCGTACGTTCAGACATACACACCACTGCATCAAAAGATCGCGTTTCCTTGGTGTCCACACCCTTAAGAGAAACATTTTCTATCTCTCTTCCGTTCCTTAACCCTAACCGAGGATGGAATTCAAACCAGAGTTCTATCCACGAGGAGTCGAATTTCATCTGCTGACCACGCTAGTCGCACGAACTCCCGCTCTCCGGTGCGCACGGAGACGCGAATATATTAGCTTCAAGGTAGATTGCGTAGAACTCATGGTTGTAGCGTCTCCAGAATCGTCCTCCCTCACATACGGGGCCAACAATTCTCCCTAAGACCTTCCTCTCGAATGCGGCTAAGAGCTCAGAGTACCTTTTATTGAGCACCCAGGTCTCGGATCCATACATGAGTACTGGTAAGACCATGGTCTTGTACAGTAGTAGCTTGGATGTTCTGGATAAATTTCGGGATTTAAAGAGCCTTGATAGACCACAGTATGCTTTGTTGAATTTGATCAGCCGTTCGCGTATTTCTTCTTCCATATTGTTATCGACTGATACTATTGACCCAAAGTGGTTAAAGGATTGCACTACTTCAAATTCGTGCTCCGCTACCCTGATAGTTTGACCAACGTTAGGTCTTAGGTCGCAGAAGTTACCACCAGGTAGTTAGTTTTCCCCTCATTAATGTGCAGTCCCAGTTTTTCTGCCGCCTGCTTGATCTGGGTGCAGGAGTTCTGTAGAGCCGATTCGGTTCTACCGATGATGTCGATGTCATCTGCGTAGGCAAGTATCTGGCTGGACTTGGTGATAATAGTGCCTCTAGTTGTGACGTCAGGGTTACGGATTGCTTTCCCCAACGCCAGGTTGAAGAGGAGGCAGGCCAGACCGTCCCCTTGTCAGAGTCCATTAATGATGTTTATTGGTTTGGACAGCAATTGCGCTATTTTTACTTGACTAGTTACGTTGGCCATGGTCAACCTACAAAGTCGCATCAATTTGTTTGGAATGCCAAACTCTCTCATGGCATTATATAGTTCTACCCTGGCTAAGCTGTCGTAGGCGGCCTTAAAGTCTATAAATAGACATTTTTCCATCGTCTGCCCAAGGGTGAATATCTGATCAGTCGCTGATTTGCCCGAGATGAAGCCACACTGATATTGACCAATGATGACTTTAGGGTAATGGGGCCGTCCGATCTTGTAGGGTAATGGAGAGTATGTTATAGGCAATACTCAGCAATGTTATACCCCTATAGTTGCTCCACACTGTGATATCTCCCTTCTTATGTATGGGGCAAATTATACCACGACGCCAATCTTCCGGCATCTCCCAAACGTGCACCACGATCTCATGAATTGCGTGATGTAACGTTGTCCCTCCTTGTTTGATCAGCTCAGCTGGAATGCCATCAGCTCTAGGAGCTTTATTTGATTTGAGCTGGCTAATGGCTTTTAATGTCTCCTCAATGCTTGGTGGCGGCAGCATTTGGTTTTGATCTTGCAATGGTGGAGCCTCCAATTCTTCTGTGAGCTGACCATTTAGCAATTCATTGAAGTGCACTTCCGATCGCTCCAGAATGCCTTCAGGATCAGTGATCCGATTATCCTCTTTATCCTTGCAGTAAGTGCAGCGTGGTGTGTACCGCGTCATACTGCGGATTAGTTAGTAGAACTTCCGCGCCTGGTGCGGACCTCGGTCTCTATTTTTCTCTATTTCACAGACAAGTTTTTTTTTCAGGCACTTTTCTTTTGTCTGTGAAGCCTTTTTCCAGATCTTCTGAGTTCTTTGTATTTCTCCTCACGTACCCGCGTCCTATGCGTCTGCTGCATTGCTAGGTATGCAGCATTCTTACGTTCAGTCCCCAGTTTGCACTGATCATCAAACCAGTCATTCCGTTCTCTACGACTACTGTCCAAGATGGAGTTGGCAGTACTAATGACAGTATTCTTAAGGCGTATCCATTTCTCTTCTACGCCCGGCATTCTGGCCTCAGAACTTACTCTCCTTCCGTCGAGGGCGAGTCTTAGCGCATGACTAAAGGCGTTTCTAGTATTCTCATTACATAGGGCAGCCGTGTTGATTAGAACCTGATCCGCGGATGCAATACGTCTCCGTAAGGGAATTCGCGCTCGGAAAACTGTACCAACAAGATAGTGATCCGAGTCGACGTTGGCACCTCCGTACGTTCGTACCGTCATCAGGCTCGAGGAGTGGCGGCGATCTATCAACACGTGGTCAATTTGGTTGCGAGTGGCTCCATCAGGTGATACCTAGGTGGCTTTGTGGATATCTTTACGCGGAAACCTGGTGCTTGCAATAACCAAGTTTTTTGATGCTGCCAGTTCGATGACTCATAGTCCATTGTCATTAGTGTTCTCATGCAAACTATCGGAACCTGCGTAGTGCCTGAAAACCGCCTCCCGATCTATTTTGACACTCAAACACCAAGAACGGTGTTCACATCGTATCTTGTGCAGGCATTGAGGGCCTGTTCGACGTACTCATCGAATTCTTATTTGTCGTCGTCAGGGGACTCCTCTGTAGGTCCGTGAACGTTTATGAGGCTTATGTTCTTAAACTTGCCTCGCACGCGAAGAGTGCATAGCCTTTCATTTATTGCATTAAATCCGATGATAGCCGGCTTCAGCTTTTGGCTGACTAGAAAGCCTACCCCGAGCACATGGTGTTTTGCATGACAGCTATAATAACTGTCATACTCGTTTGTTTGAATAACACCATGCCCCGTCCATCTTATTTCTTGTAACGCTGTTATGTCAGCCTTATATTCGGACAGGGCATCGGCTAGCTGCTGTGCAGCTCGAGCTCTTTATAGTGAGCGGACGTTCCATAAGCAAATTCTTAAATCGTTAAATTTTCGATTCCGTGGTCGTCGTCGTGTATCCTGTCCATATCCGAGACTTGTTAAATTTGCCATAATAATTCATTTTTACGGGCATGGTTATTAGCCTGGCGCCAACCTTTCTCAGAATGTCGCTGCATGCATTGGTCCACTTCTTGGCGGATGCCAAAGTAGCTATCCAGGGGTGTCTCGTGGACACTACATGTCAACATGGATTGAACAGGGACAAGGATCGTGCTGGCACTCGCTGGGTTGAAAGCAATCAGTGAATTTGCCCTGTATGTTCGCTCCCATCCACCCGTTGTGTAACCAGTTCGTGTGAAAAAGAGACTTCATACTCGAACTTGGCTGATATCATTTGAACCTGGTATCAAATAGGTGATATTTTCCAATTTTACATCAAAAACGTTTCTCCTTTACTTTTTTGTGGCGCTAAAACCACTTAAGATTTTGAAGTGGTATTTAGGATCCTAAATCAGAGTTCCTTTTTGTTTCATAGAAGACAAACTATACTTGGTTTTGTTTGATGTTTTTTTTAAAATAAGGTAGACACAAACGCAGCCCCCAAAGCATTTATTTAATCTCAGCCACAATATCCGTGGGATAAAATGTGGGGCCTATTTAAATCGACAAACAATTGGAAAATCACACTTATAAAGAGTTGGAAAATCACACTTATAAAGAGGAGCAAAAATCATAACTGCTTTAATGTCTTCAACATGCTAATGAGATGCCAGGAACATTAGGCCCCACGGGCATACAAATACAGAACCCCACAAAACTCCAAAGTTTGCCTTTAAAACTTGTACAATAGGTGGATGCGGAACACGCCATCTCCGCAAACAGACGCTCAAAATATGCATGAATACATAGTCTTTGTACGTTGCCGATACTGCAGTGCAGCATTGTACTGAGGGGTTTCACCACAAGATGCCGCCTCCTCGAGGGACCGCACAAAGATACAACTATGCAAAATTCTTCACCGCGAGTACCAATCTGGCTTTGTACACCCAATGGAGCAACAAAAACTGTTTTGTTTATTTTTCTTTCAACTTCATTTTTTGTTGGTTCGTCGTGGCTGTTCCTGTATTACAATGGCCTTTTCGCAATTTCACAACTTTCGCTTTCACCTCCCAACGTCGATCGACAAGTGGAAAACATCAAAACAGCGAACAGCACGACGAATTTTTCGTCTGTGGCAAAATCATCTTGCCAATGCGGCGATACCTCCACCGGCCGGAGTGGCTAGATAAACATTGCGCATCTTCTAAAATGACGCAAAAGTATCCAAAAAGTCGAAAACACGATTCTGTGACTCGGTGCACGACTAAATCTTCTACCACCCAGCCGCAACAGAGGCGCTGTCGCCTGACCTGGTTTATCAGCGGGGACCTCATCTCCACCTCATCTCTCTTGGATGCTGCAAAAACACAGCGATGGAGAATACTATGCAAAAACACGACAAAATGAAAACGTTTCGTCAAAGGAAAGTGTTTTTCTGTTTTCTCAGTCACGGGACTAACCTGCGAGATGTCTCTTGGCATATTATGTGTGATCAGGCATTAAGAAGCGACTAAGCGCACACCTAACCACACCTGTGAGCACGCCGTGCATGTGGATACAATAGGTACTGGGGTGCTGTAAGTAGTACGAATTTCATTCAAATCGGTGTTATGGGATTGGGGCGCGACTTCGCGCCACTAGGGCATTCGAGATGAAACAAATTCCAAGAGGCTTACGTCGACCCGGCGTGCCGCCACTCATCTCCGGTGATGAGATGAACCGCCAGCAATGGGAGTATCGGCTATTGTTTTGCAATTTCCATTTCTCATTTTAGTTTCCGTCTGGTATTAAGATTTGAGACCCTTCTGTGGGGAGCAACGGTGAGTAATCGTCTTATGGAGGATGCGAACACGATGTTATGTAACCGGGGTTCCGTCTGGTGTTCAGTCGTCTTCAGGTGCCATTCGTGAGTGTTGTGGGAACAGTACCGCCGGCAAGCGGCAAGTTCATTAACTGTAGTGAGACACGAGAACCTGAGAACTCCCATTGCTCGGTGAAAATATTGGTTGATTGATATATGATCGTGACCACTCGAAAATGTGTTGAATGGCAAGTGGTTGCCGGAAGGATGTTTAAGAGCATGAGAAGATCTCAGTTATGTAAAGTGTCTGAGCAATGATACACTTAACTAGTGGATGAATTCTAAATGATTCCGTCAATACTTGTCCTCTTGAAGAGAGTGACAGAAGGGTCTATTGAAAATTAACCAAATTATGCTAAGTTCGCAATGTTACAATTTCGAAGATGAGGCTGACAGACAAATTATAATAAACGTCCATTGGTATTTCGCTCTCACATTTGATTTAAGGAGGTTATAAGAGTCGAGAGTTATGATTGTAACATAAATAAGAAGAAAACACCGATGAATGCCGATGTTTAACGCACTACACTCCTCTGTTATTAGGTGTAATATTATTGTTTTTGTTGCTGTGTTATTTACATCATTTGAGTGTTCAATTCTTTTCCTTCTAAATTGTGAATTTTGCAGCTATACAAAAAATCCATAAACTTTTTTTTATAACATGTGATTTGAATATTAACTGACTGGTCCCACGCAGACATTCTAAGTTAATAATAACTGCCTTTGGAAGACTCTTCTTTTAAGTCTTAAAATATTTATCTATTGCTTGATATTACTAGGAAAATTCAGTTGTTAAAAAAGTTGTGACTAACTAATGTTAAGTTATAATTTATTAAATTGTTTTTCTTGGGCTAGGGCTTACCTCTAGTCCGGCGGGTCTTTACCGGCCGGATTGGTCCTTATTTGGGTGCCGTCAGATTGACTGGTAGAGGTCAGCTGAGTGGAGTCAGTCCGGTTCCAAATGTGGTGCTCCTTGGTGGCAAGTGTGTGCTTTTGCAGCTTCCTCTACTGGGGACCTTTCGGATGGGTCGTTCCGTTGTCGTGAGCTCCTTGGTGACAAGAGGGCTTGGGATGACCGTCTTATAGGGCGGTGTTGCTGTTATTACTGGCGATCATTGAAACCAGAGCCACTCTCAGCAAAAAAATGAAGAAAACGATTCCTTGGTCAATAATTTATTTCCACTTGTTAGTACATTATTTCTTTGACTGATACTGATTGCTCGTGTTGGTCATAGCTTGGGCCTTCCGGATTTCAACTGGTCACGAATCCAAAATGTGCCACCCTTTTATACTCTATGGCAACAGAGGTTTGTTAAAAATGTTATTCAAAAATTCCAAGAAGCACAAACAAGATTTTGTGTGCTTCAATTGGAATAGGATTCTGGGAAGTGTATAGGAATTTAGTTGAATAAATTCCCTGAGGGAGAAATCATGAAATGCATTTAGAATTAGGCATTTCATAATTTCAATGGTTATAGGGAATTGAATCAATGCATGACAAATGGACTTTCGTTTAAATTTATCGTGCATATGATTCAATTGGATTGGGATGTAAGGTACTTGGAAATTGAATCAATGTGCGACAAATTAACTTTTGGTTTAACTTGTCGCTCATATGATTTAATATGGAATTTGGAATGGGATTATAGGTAATATTGGGGATTTGGATGGGAGTAGTGATTTAGGATCACTACACTAACTTAATAAATTCTTTTAAACATACATACATAAAATCGAATTGTACCCTAAACTTAGAAATGCTAAATCGATGTAATCCTGCCACTGATACAAATGACTGTCGATTTTGACAGG
Organism: Microdon myrmicae; assembly: GCA_963931805.1. Taxonomy (NCBI): domain Eukaryota; kingdom Metazoa; phylum Arthropoda; class Insecta; order Diptera; family Syrphidae; genus Microdon; species Microdon myrmicae. Next base: position 213,614,832 of record OZ007496.1, on the reverse strand, counting down.
CTGGTCTTCAGTTACGAAAATCGTTGGGGCTGTTTGTTGAACTTTCTCTGATCTCTGTGAGATATTATCCAACTGAACGCCGGGTCTCTACCTCTTTGTCGGCGAATTCTCGCTCCTATTACGTGACAGGTCGTACCACTTCGATCCGGAAAATCAACGAAATGCTAGATTTATTCTATACGAGACCGTTCATATCAAAACCGATGAAAGTTTTTAATGGGACAACCCCATTGCGATGCCCCCTGTTACGACGGCGTCTATCTGGTTGCTTCAAAGTACGTATTTGTTTTTTACACTAACGTACGCACAAAAGGGGATCTTGAAGTACCGTTAAATGTCAGAGCACAGTGAGAGCCGAACGAGAGGAAGTGGATAAGGAAGGAGGTATCGATGTATATTGATTTTAACTACCTGGACATTACAATGACGACGAAACACATCCTCAGTATTCCAAATTCGTGTGGTTCGACTAAAGAATGGCTGGCTGCGTTTATTTATACGCCTGAAGTTAATTTTCAACGTGAACTGATTGAGGCGTATTGCGAGAAAATGTTGGAACGGACTAAACACATTCGGCGAGTTCAGTTGAGCAACGACCGTGGTAATACCTATAGAAAAGAAACAGGCCCGATACATTGTGCCTATGTTCTAACAACAGAATTTATCGATTACGGCTGGAAGCCCAATAATTCACTGCTCATTTTTGCATCCTATCGAGCAAGTGTAGCGCAATGCAGCCTGACCAAATATGAGAGCTGAATTCAATTTTGGAACGAATATACGCCTTGTAAATAGTGGCCATCTTTTGCGTCTCTTAACGAACCCTATACATTTGTCTGCACTTTTCCCAGCTTCAAATATGCGCTCGCTCTAATTGAGAGTCGAACTAATTCGTGTCCCGAGGATTGATTGTTTTTAGGCTTCCTCGACAGGAGCTTCGTTCATCGACAGTATGGGGTTCGCCTTTGACGACGAGAGGCAGTACTGAGTTTTTAAGGTATTGAATTCTATCGGTTAGGTTGCCCCCATTGATATATCTTGTTGTATCAAGCATAAGGTGCTGATTGGTAATGAAGTTCGAAGGGTTTGGTCGGGTATGTTCGTATGAATATGAGAAACTCAATGTGATATCATCGACAAACGAGTGAATTAGGTTGTAGGTAATGGACAAGAGATCATTTATAAAGATGAGGTAAAGAATGGGTGAGAGTACAGAGCCTTGGGGAACTCCTACATTAATTTGACGGGAGGCAGATTTGACACCATCAAGAACCACTTGGATCGAACAGTGAGACAGATAGACTTTTATTCATGGGATCAGGGAATTGTCTACTTCATAGGAATGTAATTTTGAAAAAGGGCTGGATGCCAAACTCTATCGAAGGCTTTCAAGATGTCCAGTGCAACAACCTTGCTCCCCAAGTAGTGGATGGAATGACTCCACTTTTCGGTAAAGTACGCCATCAACTCTCCTGTGGACCTGTTGATACGAAAGCCATATTGGCGGTCATTGAGGGCGTCATTTAATTCCAGTTATTTCGAAAGTTGACGGTTAATCAGTGATGCCACTACCTTGGAGAGAATATAAGTTAGTGCTATGGGTCGATAAGAAGAGAGTGACGATTTGTCGCCCTTTTTCGGAATTGGCTGAATGTTCGCTGACTTCCATTTGTTTGGGAAACGGCCAGTAGAATAAAACAAATGGAAGAGTTTCCGCAGTGGTTTAGCGAGTGAAGAGGAACATTTCTTCGGGAGAATTGGGGGAATGCCATCAGGACAAGCCGATTTGTCTGCGTTAAGCTCCTTGAGTGCGAGGGCAACAGTACGGGTTCGGAAGTGAATCTGGCTCATAAAGTGCTGCTTATGCTCAAGTTGAGGTGAAACTGCTAAACGGCAGCGTTAAGCTGGCTGCAAAATGTGCAGCAAGTAGATTCGCCTTGTGTATTGTAGTGGTGACTGGTTTGTCATCGACTATAAGCGATGGAATAGATGAAGAGACCGAGTTTTGAATGTTTTTCGCGAATGCCCAGAAACTTCTACTACCTGCATTTTTTGTCTCACTCTCTGGTCATGCAAGAACTTGCAGTCATTTCTAGCTCTCTTAAATCTTTTCCGGTTTTCCTCAGTATTGTTTGATTTATACAACCGCAACTTCAACTCTTTAGCCGTAATGGCTTCTCTCCACCCGGAATCGAACTACATATTTCTCTTGGGTTTGATGCTCTTTACTCTCTGTGGAATAAAGGTTCGCATGCCAAGTAGAATCGTGTCGGTCAATGTTTTCGCTACAGAATCAACATCGTTATTGAAGAAAAATAACGACCAATTTAACTTCCAAAAGGAGCCGGTCAGACTTTCCCAGTTCGTTTTCTCATAGAACCATACTGTTCTTTTGGATGTTTTCTCATTAACGTTGCTGTTGGTTAGAGCAAAGTTAGCTGACACGACATAGTGGACTGAAGTGCCTAAGGGCAAAAAAACTTCAATTGTGTATTTGTTCCGGTGGGAGGTGAGGAACAGGTCCAGTGTATTGGCGGAATGACCATCTATATCTGGTATCCGTATTCGATCATTGACCAGTTGGGTTAAATTATTTGAATCAGCAAAGAGCTGAACATACTGTTGCGTGTCCGGGGTGGGGAAGCCACTGATAGTTATGCACATTAAAATCACCCGCAATAAAGATTTGAGTTGCGGATATACGGTCAACATATCGATAGAATCAGATAGAGCATCAAATTCGTTAAAGGATGCGCTTCTATTCAAGTTTCATCATCATCATCTCCGGCACTACAACCGGGGATCAGTCTTAGCCTTATTTAGCAAGTTCTGAGGCTTGTTAAATTTTCCATAATGATTTGTTTTTTCCGGGCAAGGTCATTAGACTTGCGCCAGAGGCTCCCCGACGGGGAATCGAACCCCGGTCTCCCGCGTGACAGGCGGGTATACTAACCACTGTACTATCGAGGAGCCTCTATTCAAGTTTGGGCTTCTGTAAAAAAAAAGTAGTAATGTATGATATCCTTACCAAGCTGAAGTTTTAGCCACGAAAAATTAAATTCTGGAATGGAGCAGATTCCATATTGTGGTAGATGCTGATGAGCAATATCATTTCGTATGTAAATGGCTAGACTAAGATGTAGAATAAACAGAGGCACTAAGTTGTATGCAGATAAATTGAAATCGGAAACATCTGTATTAGTTATTACCTGAGATTCGCTAAGTGCTAAGACTGCTGGTTTTTCTGCTTAGAAACGTGGCCAGAGACAGAAGAGAAATTTCATCTTAGTCCGCGAATGTTACAATCATCATCATCATCGGCACTACAACCTGGAACCGGTCTTGGCCTTATTCAGCAAGTCCTGAGGCTTGTTAAATTTTCCATAATGATTTGTTTTTTCCGGGCAAGGTCATTAGTCTTGCGAATGTTACAATGATCGAGTCGAAATTCCCGTTCCATTGAAATGGCGGCACAGAAAATCAATACCACCTCAGAAAAGGATGCAAGTCAGGACCAACGATAGATAAGCGAAAGGAACCACTACAGGTGCTATGCCCTTGAAGTAGGTGCCGCACTAGAACCACACCGAAATCCAGGTCACCTCTCTTCCATGCCGAATATTACGCCACCCTAACACCGAAAGATTATAAATTAATCAAGAGTATCGATGGCTGCGGGACGCAACAGAGGTCTGAAATATAAGGAAAAAAGACGCAAGGAAAGGAAAGGGTAGAATGTTTTCCTACACTGCATCTCACTCGTCTGTATATTTTCCCACTTTTTACAGCCCTAAAACACATGTGTGGAGATCCGTTTGATTGCTTCCGATCGCACAGATGACACTGCACTGCGCTCGGGCGAGTTTTTTTTATGGTAGAAAGGTGTGGAAATCTTCAAAAGATACCTCTGTACCGATCCAGAACCATGTTAGATTTTTATCGCCTGAAACCACCTCCCGCCAAGCACATATTCCCGTTGATCTTCGCGGAACTTCCTTTTAGATATTCCATGGTGGGCCGAAACGGAGTTTACCTGTTACTCCGCTCGTTTCGTCGCAACTGCTGGATCATCTCACATAGAACATTATTTGCTACGGACCATGCCTGTTTGGAACTCATCACGTATTCTATTACTTTTGGCGGAGTAACTGCACGTCCCTTATGTCTCTCCAAAATCGTGCGTGCGGTCTCGAATCTCGTGTACTTTGTGAGTACGTGTTTCGGATTTCCTATTTTGCCTTGGCAATACAAATACTATATTTAATAAATAATTAATAAAATTTAAAATTAATACCTGCCACGTGCGATTTAGATCCACCCTCTCCGATCCTTTTTTTCCAACCTCAGGTGTCCCTTAGGGCAGTCATCTTGGCCCCCTCCTATTTATCCTAACCATAAACGACATAGGCTCTTGCATCAATCACTCCTTCATCTCGCTTTACGCGGATGATACCAACATTTTCAAGACAATCCGCTCTCCCCTAGACTCCTCACTTCTCCAATCGGATCTTGGCAGCTTTTCGACTTGGTGCCGAAATAACTGCCTAGAACTGAATATCGCCAAATGTCACACAATCACCTTCTCTCGTGGATAACATCGGTTGAATCGATTTGCGACCTGTGCGTCCTATGCGATAAGGAGCTCAAATTTAACGCACATATTGATGACATAATCTTTAAGGCCAACGCCGCCATTGGCTTTGTCAAACGCTGATCGAAGGAATTCCTAAACGCCTACATCACCCGATCACTCTACACAACTTTTGTCCGCCGACTACTCGAATATGCTAGTCAGGTCTGGTCCCCGTATCAATTGTCTCACATTTGCAGGATCGAGCGCGTTCAACGGAGTTTCTGCGCTTTGCACTCCGTGGACTAAACTGAGAAAATCCGCTGACTCTACCATCATAGACAAGCCGGCTCCCTTTAATCAATGTCAACACGCTTGAAGAGGGCAGAATCCGACATCATCTTTGTCCATCGCCTTCTGTCAGGCTCAATCAATTGCCCAAGCCTGCTCTCCACTATAACATTTCACGCAAACCCCCGTAACATACGTAACCCCCGATTGTTTTGCTTGCCCGCTCATCACACTTCTTACGGCGCTAACGAACCCATCTCGCGTATGCTACGACACGCAAACTCTTTCCCCACCTCCTTTGATTTCAACCTTTCCACTTCCTCCTATCTCCCCTATCGTTCAGTCATCTTCACCTTCCTGATTTTATCTCCTTTTTTTCGTTTTTAATAATGTCTGAATTACTACTCTAGATTTTAAGATAGTCTGTAAGGTTTTATATTAATTTAATTTAAGATTGAATTAAGCCTAATAATTGAGGGTTCTGCCCTCACTAAACTAAATAAGCTAATTCGCTCTATTTGGCTGCTGCTAGCCGTCAAGACCATATAAATGAATTCCCTGTTAGTTTCGATGTAGCACTTGTGGACCGTTTCGGAATTCTGTTCATCGGTGGATTCGATTTTTCGCAGATTCCCTAGCGAGTTTTTCTTTTTGCCATGACGACTGTATCTTCCGCATATTCAACGATTTCTACCCCTGGTAGCTTGCCGATGTTCAGTTCTCCATCTTACATTATCTTCAACAGAAAAGGTCCGAGAACTTAACATTGTGGTACTCCTCTCGTCAGGTGGTGCTCCCTTGAGCCGTTCTCCTTCTCACACACTACGACCCTATGTGTGAAGTATAAGACATCTTAGATATTAGACTTGGTGCTCCCAATTCCTACAGCCTATTAAATTAAATGCCCCCGCTTGGTAGAAACCTTGATGTGGTGCGGGGGCTTAAATTACAATGAATCACTCAGGCTATGCTGACGGAAGCATATGCTTCCAGTAGGGCCACTCATGTCAGACAGGCTAGCGAGGAGTAACACAAAGATCTACCACCCCTAATCCAGGGTGTTACGCGTCGCCGTGCCTATTGGATGGTTTGCAGCCAGGGGTATACCGGCTGTATTATAACTGCGCCTCTTTGACACCGGGTCGAATCAGAGCAGTAAGCAGACCTCTGATGTGGCGGACTATTTGAAACCCCAAGTCTCGTGGGATCAAAAATGAATAACCAATATACAAAAAACAATCCCACGAAAAATTCGGTAGGCGTGGGTGTGATGAGCCGACACTACCATAAGGGAAAAAATCATCAAGAAAACACCGACTCGGCAAAAAGAAGGCGTAGGGAAAAACTGAAAAAGCGGGATATACGCGTCGGCACGTGGAATGTTCGAACGTTATATAAACCAGGCGCGATACAGACGGTCGTAGAAAACGCGAAACAATATAAAATGGACATCGTCGCGCTTCAGGAAGTTCGACTCCCACATCAAGTAATCGAAACCAACGGGTTAACACTGGTGTGTGGAAGTACCGATACACATAACCTCGGAACTGGCTTCATCATAAGCAAGAAGATTACGTCCCATGTGAAAGATGTGCAATTTATTAATGACCGAATGTCGGTGCTAAAAATACACGCCCATGGTACAATTACGTATTTATAAACGTACACGGACGAAGAAACGAAGGACATATTCTACGAGACCCAAGAGGAAGTATTTGGTGGGATCCCATCATTCGATGTTAAAATCCTCCTCGGCGACCTCAATGCGAAAATTGGAAAGGAAGATATTTTCCAACCAACAATAGGTAAAGAAAGCCTACATGACGTTTCAAATGATAATGGTATTCGAATTATCACGTTCGCAGCGTCAGAAGATCTGGTAGTAAAAAGCACGATGTTCAAGCACAAGCAAATCCATAAAGCCACATGGATATCACCCGACGGCGTAACGCGTATCCAAATAGACCACTTCCTCATAGACAAAAGACACCACTCGAATACCCTTGACGTAAGATCAAATAGGGGAGCAGATCGCGACTCCGATCACCTTTTAGTGATGGGCAAAATTAGAAGTCGGCTCGCAGCAAACCCACATGGACAGTCACGGGAGACGAACAAAATGTTCGAGATTGATAAACTAAAAGACCTACATAAAAGGGCGGAATATCAAGACGAACTAACGAATAGATTTAGCATCCTAGAGAATGACAGTAGTGAGGAAGAGGAAGCCAATAGTGTGGACACTAAATGGACATCGATCAGAGACACAATCAAACAAACAGCCCAAGAGGTATTAGGATTTAAGAAAACAACTAAGTCCAAACCTTGGTTTGACGATGAGAGCAGGGCAAAGATCGAACAACGTAAATGCCTCAGAATGATCCACTTAGAAGCATATGATGAAGTCAACGCAGTAAGATACGCGACAATCCGGAAAGGGACAACCAGACTTTTCAAACGCAAAAACCCGAATGGGAGAAGACTCGGATCGAAAAAATCATAGAAAATGCCAGAGCAAAGAACAGCAGAGGTATGTATGCCGGCATAAATTCAATTAGAAATGGCTACCGAGGCAGAGCCAAAATAATCCGAGACACAAACGGCTGTCTGGTGACAGAAACAAAAAATATCGTGACAAGATGGAAGCAGTACTTTGAAAACCTGCTCAATGTGCGCACCCATCAACCACAAATAAACGCACCAGGCGTACATACAGCCGAGCCCCAGATCCCAGAGCCCTCTTTCGACGAAGTTGTAGACGCGATAAATCGACTGAAAAACAACAAGGCCCCCGGAATTGATTGCATACCGGCAGAGCTTGTGAAGCATGGAGGAGTGGCAACCACTCGAAAGATCCACCAACTGGTTAAAATAATATGGGACAAGGAAGTCATTCCGGAAGAATGGAAAACCTCAATAGTCATCCGCATTTTCAAAAAAGGTGACAGATCTGACTGCGAAAATTACAGAGGAATATCATTGCTCCCAATCACATACAAAATATTAACAAATGTCATACTGGCAAGAATCACACGGTACGCAGAAGAAATACTGGGAGACTACCAATACGGATTCTGTCGGAACCGGTCAACAAGCGACCAGATGTTCACAATAAGGCAACTGCTGGAAAAGGAGTGGGAATTCGGAGAGACGGTTCACCAACTGTTCGTGGACTTCAAAAAAAGCCTACAACTCAGTCGCAAGGCAAAGAGTCTACAATATTGTGGTTGAGCTGGGGATCCCGAAAAAATATGCCGCCCTCATTCAAATCTGCATGAACGAAAACAAAGGGCGAGTTAGAATAGAAAACCACCTCTCAGAACCATTCGAAATCCGGAACGGACTAAACAAAGGGGGTGGCCTCTCACCATGCCTTTTTAACTTTGTCCTCGAGTATGTTATCAGAAAGGTACAAGACGACCGGATCATCCATGAACGAAAACAAAGGGCGAGTTAGAATAGAAAGCCACCTCTCAGAACCATTCGAAATCCGGAACGGACTAAACAAAGGGGATGGCCTCTCACCATGCCTTTTTAACTTTGTCCTCGAGTATGTTATCAGAAAGGTACAACACGACCGGATCATCCCTGAACGGGGTCACACAAGTGCCCGCGTATGCGGATAACATCGCCGTTCTGGGCGATAATCTCGAAACTATAAGTAAAAACTGTGAAATCATCATGCAAACAGCAGAAGAGGTGCGCCTAGAAATAAACGAAGACAAAACCAAATACATGACTACGACGAGAGCAGGTGGACCTCAGAGAACACATATAAACATCAGGGGCAAGATATTTGAAAATGTCAAAGAATTTAAATATCTGGGAACGATACTGACGACCAGAAACGAAACGTCAAAGGAAATTAACAAAAGACTACATTCCGGCAAGGCTAGTTGGCATGCAGCCAGTAAACTATTAAAATCCAAACTGCTATCACGTAATATAAAGCTCCGTGTCTATAGAACCATAATCATGCCGATTGCTCTATACGGATGCGAAATATGGGCTCTCACAAAACGGGAAGAGAACAAATTCCGCGTATTCGAGAATAAAGTTTTAAGGGGTATATTTGGCGGTAAATATGACGAGGAGTCAGGACAATGAAGGAAACTCCACAACCACGAATTGGAAGAGCTATACCGCAAACCTACAATAGTGAGAGTAATCAAGTCGCGAAGATTAAGATGGGCCGGACACGTAGCGCGAATGGGCGATGATAGGACCGTGCATAGAATTCTTGACGGTAAACTAACCGGGAAGAGACCGATAGGACGGCCGCGACTAAGATGGGAGGACAATGTTAGATTGGACCTCGAGGAGATCGGATCGCATGATCGAACGTGGAAGGAGAGCGCACAGGACAGGGAACAATGGCGGAGCCGACTCGGTGAGGTCATGAACTTCCGGGTTCCTACAGGCCAGTAAATAATAATAATAATAATAATAATAATAATATTAAATTAAATGATACAAAACTGACAACATATACACAATTGTGCGTACACAGGTTCAACTGACGAATCTATGTTGTTGTAACTGTTGAACAGTAAATGTACTATTTGTGTCAGCAAATCCGTTGCAAGTAATGGAGGATAGATTTAATTCAGTGGGGCCTTAAACGCTGTTTTGGTTGCATTTAAATTTTGTTTTTCAAATTAAGCTAATAATCAAAAAATAATTAAATGAGCCAAACAAATCTTGACTTTCGCTTTACGTAATTCATCCCGATTATATCAATCGACTTTATTGTCATTTTAAAAACGTTTTGGTCATATTTTTCAATAGTTTCCTGTTACTATATACCTTTATTATTCCACAGCTGTTTGTTGTAGAAGTTAATTTAGCAATTAAGATGTAAAATAATTTCTCACTTCTTTGAGGCGTGAGAAGGCTTAGAAGGTCTTATACAACGCCAACTAGTCGACTTGAGTCACATACCTTGAACAAGGAAGTACTGCTTATTTATACACTACAGACATTAACGCTGGATGTCTAACGACGTAATATAACAAGCTATACTTGTGTAATATCCATTTGTCTTCAATGGTCCGTGCCATCTTTCTGAGTGCTGACAGGTCAGCATCGTTAAAATGGATCATTTGTGAACAATGGTGCATTATCATTTTCCGGTATTTAAACTTCATAGTTAGTTTCTGTTTTAATTTCTTACTTAACTGCTGTATCTACCCAAGAAAGATAGAAATCTAAGTACATCCAAAAACTTTGAAATCATGACATTTTAAAATAACACTAATTAAACTGCAAACTATATCACTGTGAGCGTGCATCGAAGCGATTAAGTGCAGTAGATATCATTGTTGGCTATTATGTCAATCAGAAAGCAAGTCTGGATTGTATAGGCTTCTTTTCGTGGTGAATGCCGGCGTTCGGATAGTCCCCTAATTTAAACAAAACGCTCTTTGAACAAAGCATGTGGGCTTCGGAAGATGGCCATTATATTGAGTTACCCCGGATAGATTATAATGTCACACACTTTTTATTGGGTCGATGAATATGTTTTTGCAATTTTCAATTCGTATCGCACTTGTTCTGCTTCGAATTGTCTCTAATACTGTCAACCGTTTCATAGCAATTGTGAGATCAACTAATGATTTTGCAAATTCTATTAGCGTCTGACATAAGTAAGGCCATTTGTTGAAAACGGCAATCTTATTCAAATCAGTAAGGGTTTCTTCAATGCGTTAATATTATCCATTTTGTACCATCAATAACATGGTTCATAAATTACATATAACTCAACTAAACTATATCACAAGAAGTGTTGAACATTAATTGAATACGAAAGATTTGACAAACGGAACTATTTATGCCAACATCAGATTTGCATTGAATTGATTTTTTACATCACGGGTTACTCAACCTCAGTTGATGTCTTCTATTTAATTATCTTCATTGTAATATGTAACTGCTATACTAGACATTGATTAAAAATGTGTCCATCATCGCTTGTAAACCCAAAGCAACATCAAAAGTATGTCATTGCATGAGAAACTATGTCACAACCTAATGGTATGACCCTGAGGTTAACGAACCCAATCGCCTATTTTTTTTTTTTTTTTTTTTTTTTGGTTATGCCTTCATTTGGTGCTACTTGAGACATTGAAAACATTTCTCAAGTCTAGTGCTAATGTCACCGTGATAAATCGTCTTAATGCTTGCTCGAATCGAACGGTGTAAACAAACCACATGACTGATATGTCTCCCTTGTGGTACCTCGCAAACCCAAGTATCTCCGATGATTCCATTACTAATAATAGAACGTCGCGTGGCATTACATCGCATCACCTCATCCACAACAAACACTAAATGAGATTTCACCGATGACATTGAAGCCCTACGGCGTTTATCGCTGCGATTCCCATTAAAATCACCTCAGAAGCATCGACATGCGGTACTGGGCTTCCTTAAAATGAAAATAATAAAAAAAAAACAGAAAAATAAAAACCAAAACTAAAAACTAAAAACCGAAACAACAAAAACAACTTGCTTGTCTAGTCCGAAAGTCGCGTGTAATGTTTGATACAAAAGAACTCTTTAGATACTTTCATGTGTTTGCGTTAGATTGCCAAAATGCCAAGTCGTGGTGATTAATAAAATTTTAATTAACTTGACGGGGACAATTTGTTGCGCAGTGTTCGGGAGACATCGATATTGGGTTTCGGCGTTTTGTTTCAAAATTATCTAACGTGCCTATCTCAGTCTGATGATTGTAATTAATTTTCTGGTTCTTTGGTTTGATTCTTTCTTTCCGCATTTCCAAAGATCATGTATGTGGAAGCGTGTCACCACTAAGTGATTTTTTGTTTCAGCAAACTTTGATTTATGAGATTTGGCGTGCGGGGTATTCAAATTATTCTAACCATTTCGGAAGAAGATGTACTTTTGTAGAACTACGTTTAACACGTTCAGATGGGCGAGAGATGTGCAATTCATTTTATACATGCGAAACAATAAAAACACTTGGATAGTGTTCTTCAGATGAATGACACGAACGGAAATGCACATACTGTGTTTTATACAATAGGTGAATTTCACTTCCTATTTTTGCAAGTGGTCTTGAGCTCATTTTTTGTGTCAATGGTTTCCTATGAATATGTACAAAATGTCTTGTAAATACAATATATAATAGTAAATACAATATAGTACTTCCCCAGTCCGCCGTCAGGTAACAACCAGGATTGAAACTTTTCCATCTACTTTTTCTAGACTCGCTGTCTATCTCTCATTTTACATTTCAAATTTGTTTGTGTGTTTTTTACAAAGTGTAATTTCACTGTGTAGTTTAACTTCATTTGGCTGCGTATATAATATTTAGATCCGTGAAAACTTTATTACTATTAAATGCAATATGGGTTGGCCACCCGCAATGTGTTTTAACATATAATATACGTAGCGAGCTAGGTTAGGGATTGTCCAGCGAAGTGAGCAGGGTCGAAACCCCTTCTGAATTATAAAATTATTCTCTATTAGAAAGTTATTAAAAAAAAAAAAAAAAAAAGTTGGTACATAAAAAGCACAAAATCAAACAACACACTGGTACACTTACCTAAAAACCCGCATAGCCTTATCCCAAGTCGCATGAGTTTTTGCTAATGCAATTGCATTAAACACCTGAAAATGCTTCACGGATTAATTAGATCAAAGCTATAATCGTAAAGTCCCTGTAAAGAAAACTTACCTTTTCATGCATTACCTTTGCTCATCTGGAATTCCAAACCAATTTGGCACCTTCGGTACCAGACAAATTCCTGTAAACAAAATGATTCGGTTTGCATACAATGTAACCGCCATGACAGGGTCCATAAATATTGCGCCGTCTATTTCCCAACTTCGCCATGTGCACGATAAATTTCTTTACGTACACATTGGCCGGTGACCTTTTTCTCCCAGCAATAAAATTCTCTAACTCGCACCATGTGCAAACAGAAGAGCGCTGTTCCTACATAGGTTTCTTGCGATACCATAAACAATTCATATCGTTTGTGGTATCCGAAACAATTTTTTTTTCATTTAATGAGCGGCTGCTATTTATTTAGCTGACCCTCATTACCGAACGATGCATAAGCAAACTCATAAGCATCCGAGGATGTCGGTTTTATTTGCTTTACCGAAATCGTATCCCATGACTGCACTCTATGCCCTTTCTTTGTTCTAGGTTCGTTCTCATCCATGAAAGAACTATGCACACACACCACTGTGTTAAAAGAGTGCATTTCTGTGGCGGCCACACCCTTAAGAGAAAAGTTTTTCTCTCTCTTTACTTTTCTTATCCTTAACCTACGATGGAATTCATGTCAGAGTTCTATCCTCGGTGAGTCGTAGTATAACCATCAAGGCGGACGGTCGCTCGGCCATCGACCGTACCGGCGCCGGTACGGTGTGAAACGAAAAGTTTAGTTCGAGTCGAGCGCGTTTGAAATAAAAAAACCAAATTTTCTTGTCCCGCCATCAGTGTAATTAATATCAGTGGTATAGATCTAAAACACTAAGTACATAAACCTAAATAAAACCAATAATTAATTAATCAATAAACCAGTGTTTTAATTTGCCGTGCTGCCGTTCCTGAGAGTGTTTACCCCTTGTGATCGGTGTGTTGCGGTTTTTGTTTCTTTTTTGGCGGATCAGGTTCAGCAGAGGAACTTTCTTTTAGTTACGGTGGGACGAAGTAGAACCCGGTGTCGTACGCCGGCACATTGACTTCTCTTCCCCACAGATCCATTATTTTATTTTTAACGACGATTACTTTACGAAACTGTGTCACAAGTTAAAACAGTAGTGAACGTTTTGTAAGTGCTGTATAAACATGAACAGCTATGAAATCTGTTCGTTTCTTCTTCCACACAAACAGTAATTAATTGCATCAAAAACAGTAACAAAAACTGTCCATGAATAGTTCATTTTCCAGTCTCCCCTATTCTGCAATTAGCAGCATTCAGTGCCACTCTAGAGTTTTCTGCTGCAACCACATAATTGGATGTTTATTGGTGTATACGTTTAGGCGCTAAATGCTTGAGTGTGTTATCGAATAGATGACGTGTGTTGCTGGTAGCAGCTTTCATTGATATGGCAGGATAACATTTTTCGTCCATATCATCCATCTTTATGTGTATGTTTTTTGGTGAGTTTGGCATAGAGTCACGATCTTAATTTAAACTGTAGGAAGGTTCCGATTTGATTGGTAATGTGCCGAGCAGTGCATCTGATATCAATGTGTCGTGTAGAATCACTGCTGGCATTTTAACATCACGCTCCAGAAACCAGTCTGGCATTTACGAGTGACAGTTGAGGCTGCTTGATGTTTTCCTTTTATTTTGAATCTTTATATGCTTTGTTGCTGTACTGCAACACCCCTACATTACCCACCTCGAATTAATCAACATCAGAACCCTTGAGGAGCGTACGGTCCTGGCTGACATAGCGTTCATTCATCGGCTACTCTCCGGCTCGGTCGACTGTCTCTACTTTCTTGAATTAATTCCTCTGAACATAAATCCTCGTAATACGCGTAGTCTTCGCCTTCTCTATATGCCCCCTGACCCTACCTCTTATAGTTTCAATGAACCGCTTCCGCGGATGCAAAAAATGTCAATGTCAGATCTACTTTGTTCGACTTCGATATCGACTTCTCTACCCATACTATCCAGCATCGACTCCTAAGCCATTCTCACTGTCAATCAAGCACCACTTTCTACATTTACTCTTTTCGCTGTACCCACCTTCCTGGCCTACTCTTGCCTTCATAATATGACCTGTTGACCTTAGTTAAGATAGTTTTACGTTCTTTAATTTGTAAAGTTATATATACAGGGTGGCACAAAATTAATCACCCTATCGGAGGATGTTATAATTTTTGCAAATGGCGTCGTACGTCAATCATATTTGACATTTGTGAACTAGACAGCTGCAGAATACAAACCGACAAGCAATGGAGGGCGTGTGAATTACTGTCTAGCCATCCTTAATCTCAACAACGAAGAGTACGATTTTGTATCGAAAATCACCATGAGCGACAAGGCGCATTTCCACTTAAGCGGTTACGTCAATAAGCAAAATCTTCGTTTCTGGGGCACTGAAAATCCGCGTGTGATGCACGAAGAGCCATTACATCCTCTCACACGGGAGAACTGTTTAGACTGTATTTTTTTGAGGACACTATCGGCAATACGGTCACTGTCACTGGCGAACGCTACAAGGCTATGATAAACGACTGCTTGCTACCGGAATTGGATGAGCGGGGCTTGGTGAACATGTGGTTTCAACAGACCGTGTAACCGCACGCGCAGCATAAGCCATAATGGATATTGGGAAGGAAGCGTTTCCTGGTCGCGTAATCTCCCGTTGGCGATTAGGCATGGCCAGCAAGATCGCCTGATTTAACAAGCATCCCAGACTTCTTTCTTTGCGGCTACTTGAAGTCGCGGGTTTATGCCAACAAGCCTCAGACAATCGCAGCCCTTAAAGATAATATTCGACAGACAAGCGAAGTTATCACCGGAAATCTTGCGAAAATTCATGGAAAATGCGATAAAACGGATACAAATGTGTATCAGTACTGGCGGCAGCCACTTGACTCATATTTTCCACTGAACAGAAAAAATTGTAAACGTCCAAATAAGGATTTCCATCACTCAAAATCTTCTTTTTTTTTTATTTAGTAAAAAAGTAATTCAAAAACAAAATTGGATGATTAATTTTGCGCCACCTTGTACTCATATTGCTTGGATTAAACCAATAGATAATGTGCTGGCCCCACGAAACTTAATTATTCTTTAGTCGAATTACGTTCATTCAGAATGCGCTGTTTACCTGCGATTATAATCTGCAAGAATTTAAAAAGAATGTACATCGACATGTTTTTTCATTATCCGTTTTCTTTTCCTTCACCTGCACTATGTTTTGACATTTAAATGAGCATCAAATGGTCTTTTGTATTCACATTCCGCGTAAAAACGAAATTCCAAACATGAATTTGGCTGGTACCATTTGGACCTGGTGTCAAGTAGCTTATCCTTTCCAATTGTATATTCAAAAAGATTCTGTATACTCTTCTTATGATGTTACAATAAACTAATATCTGGAACTCATATTTAGTATCCCGATACCTCCTCACAAAATTATTGCGTATAAAAAAACAACTCCGGCGTAAATTGCATATTAGCTACTAACCCTTTATGAAACAACAGATACAGCTTTTGACCACCCTGATAAATGGACAACTTAAAAATTTCACCGATCAGACCTACACGTCTACTCTAAACAGTATCAAACCAAACCGTGGCCTATTTAAAAATATAAATCGACTAACTGGTCGTAAATTCAAGCCTCGAATAGACTATCTCATCCAACCAACTAACAGTAACATCGCCCAATCGGACACTGATATAGCAAACTGTCTCGCTGAACACTTATGTAAAACTCATAAACAAAACGATTCCCTCCCAGTCACTAATTTCCACGACACCGTGAATGAATTCATCTCAGGCACACTGGAGCCATCCTTCCCACCAGTCATTACTGAATTCAACGAAACCAATAAAGCGTCACATCCCATGGGAACCGACACATTCCTAAGCTTTATAGAATTATCTGAATTGATTACTTCGCGTAACAATAAAAAATCTACAGGCTTGGATAGAATCCCTAACCTTCTATTTAAAAGACTTCATCCGGCGAACTTACTCCCCATTCTCGTTCTTCTCAACCACATAATAAACGCTTCACATTTCCCAAAATGTTGGAAAACAGCGGTGATAGTCCCTATTAGTAAATCCGGTTCTTCCAACAACCCGGCTAACTTCCGTCCCATATCACAGCTAAATTCGCTTAGTAAGGTTTTGGAATGTAACAGGGCAATTGAAAAGTCCCCGGCCTGATACATAGATGGCAGCACTAGAATTAAATCAATGATTTTTAGTTAGCCCTAACCTTCAAAAGACGCGTGTATAAATTTGACAGATGTCGGATCATTAGTTTGTGAATTAAAGTATTTTGAGTGAAGCAACTTCTGTTATTGTGAAAAAAATGGATAAAAAGGAATTCCGCGTGTTGATAAAATATTGCTTTTTGAAGGGAAAAAATACAGTTGAAGCAAAAACTTGGCTTGATGACAAGTTTCCAGACGCCGCCCCAGGAAAATCAACCATCAAGGATTGGTATGCTAAGTTTAGACGTGGTGAAATGGGCACCGAAGACGGTGAACGCAGCGGACGCCCAAAAGAGGTTGTTACCGACGAAAACATTAGAAAAATCCACAAAATGATTTTGAATGACCGTAAATTGAAATTGAATGAACTAGCAGGCACTCTAAAGATATCAACTGAACGTGTACATCATATCATTCACGAATATTTGGGTATGAGAAAGCTCTGTGCAAAGTGGGTGCCGCGCGAGCTCACTTTTGACTAAAAACAACGACGAGTTGATGATTCGGAGCAGTGTTTGGAGATGATCAAGCGTAATAAACCCGAGTTTTTGCGTCGATATGTGACAATGGATGAAAGATGGCTCCATCATTTCACTCCGAAGTCCAATCGACAGTCATCCGAGTGGACTGCACACGATGAACCCGCCCCAAAGCGTGGAAAAACGCAACAGTCGGCTGGCAAGGTTAAGGCGTCTGTATTTTGGGATGCGCGTGGAATAATTTTCATTGACTATCTTGAAAAAGGAAGGACGGTCAACAGCGACTGTTACACAGCGTTATTGGGCCGTTTGAAGGACGAAATCGGCGAAAAACGACCGCATTTGAACAAAAAGAAAGTGCTGCTTCACCAAGACAATGCACCGTGTCACAAGTCAGTGAAAACGATGGCAAAAATCCATGAATTGGGCTTCGAATCTCTTCCGCATCCACCGTATTCTCCAGATCTGGCCCCCAGCGACTATTTCCTGTTCTCAGATCTCAAAAGAATGCTCGCTGGGAGGAAATTTTCGTTGAATGAAGAGGTGATCGCCGAAACTGAGGCCTATTTTGAAGCAAAAGACAAATCGTACTACAAAAAAGGTATCGAAAAGTTGGAGGGTCGCTATAATCAGTGTATCACCCTCAAAGGGAATTATGTTGAATAAAAAAAAACGAATTTTGCCAAAAAAATGTGTTTTACTATGGAAGGCCGTGGACTTTTCAATTGACCTGTTAAGATATACAAAAATCTTCTCTCATTTGCTAGAGACAACTCCCTTATCCCGAATTCTCAATTTGGAATTCGTCTACAACACTCAACTTGTCAAGCTCTGCTAAAACTGACACATGGTGTGACAATGAATCTCCAAAACCAATCCCAAACATTCGATTGCGTTTGGATTGCAGGACTGCTATACAAGCTACATTCAATGTTCGGATTAAACATCATCATCATCGGCACTACAACCGGGAACCGGTCTTGGCCTTATTTAGTAAGTCCTGAGGCTTGTTAAATTTTCCATAATGATTTATTTTTTCTGGGCAAGGTCATTAGTCTTGCGCCAGAGGCTCCCCGACGGGGAATCGAACCCCGGTCTCCCGGGTGACAGGTGGATATACTAACCACTATACTATCGAGGAGCCCGTTCGGATTAAACACCCACACCATAAAACTTCTCGCTTCCTACCTTTCTGATAGAAAGTTCATGGTGAAAATAAATTCAACTCTTTCGACACCATACAGTATAACCGCGGGTGTTCCTCAAGGTTCTATTCTCGGACCATTATTGTACCTCCTTTATACTTCAGACACACCGCAGCCACTGTCACGTAATACAGTAATGCTGAACTATGCCGATGACACTTTAATTTATTCAAGCAACAAGTTTGTCAAGGAGGCAAGAAACTGTATTAACAGCTATCTCCCGAATCCCTCAGCATATTTTACGAAGTGGAAAATCCGACTCAACCCAGCCAAAACTCAACTCATAGTGTTTAAAGGCAGAAATGCGAATTGTACTAACAACACCATACGCTGCCATAACAAAATCAGAATCAAGTTAAATAACAATATAATTAAACCCTCCAAAACCTTAAAGTACCTGGGAATATTCTTTACCAATAATCTGTCCTTCTCCGCTCACACCACAAACTCGATTCGCAAAGCCGCAATTCAACTTAATCTCTGCAGAAAAGTGATGTACAAGCCGAATGGTCTCTCTCCCAAAGTTAAATCACTTATCTACAAACATATAATCAGACCCACTCTCACATATGCATGCCCGATATGGTACCCGCCCAAATGGAGAAGCTACGCATCTTCGAAAGGAAATGCTTCAGACTTATCACTGGCCTCAACCGACATCCCAACTCCCACAAATATTACAACAGTAGTTCGCTCTACTATGCCGCTACTATTGAACGTATAGATCGACGCTTCCTCGAGCTGTCCATCAAATTTATCGAAAATCTTCCCAATAATCCCAACCCGATAATAAATGCGCTTACATCGACTCCGTCAGATAATCGAACTGTCTCCACATCAGAACGTTCTTCACCTCTGGCAGGTTGGTTAATAACTCTAATGAGATTGTATACCACAATACAGAGCTTTCACCTCACCAATTTAAATATAGTAATATTCAACCCTTCTCCAATATTTTGCGGTTCAACGAACAAACGGAAAGTAGGTCCCCAACCCACATCCCTGACTGACAATATCCTCACTAACCCATAACCTACTTATTGATCACTATGGTTCCCCCTTCCACACCTCACTAACTTATTTCAATAATAATTAGGTAACTAGACTAAGTTAAGATAAGGTAAGTTAAGTTAAGTTAAGTTGAGCAATTTAGCATAGGTTAAATAAATAACTATATCCTGGTTTTCTGACCTTTTCCAGGAAGCTCTACCCACTAAAATCTTAATCCATAACCAATATATAACTTTTATCATATTGTTTGAAAAATGTACTAGTAAGTATATGTAAACAATTATAGCTAAAGTATCATAAGTTATCTGTATTGCTTATTGTAAAAATTATTGATGGTCAATAAATACAGAAATGTAAAAAAAAAAAAATAGGATCCCGATTGTAAGCCTTGAAAAAATTTCCTTCTACTTTGAGGTGTAGTGCGTCAATATAGTTGATCCCCATTGTGCGCGCGTTTCATGTGAAAAAAGTCTTCCACCTTATTTGGTGACTAATTATTAAATGATCCATGCTCTTAACTATAAAACCAAATTGCATTTAAAAAACCTTCCGGTTGTACACGCAGTAATTTTAAAAACCTGTAAGCGCATCAAAATTAAATATAATAGCTTACTCATTTTGGTTATCGGAATTATGTTATGTAAGAGGTTAATTCGCACCACAAGAGCACCATTGCCTACCTAGCCTTATCCACCCAGCCTTACCCACCCAAACTCGAAACCGCACGACAAAATATTGGGCAGTCACACCTGTAGGAGGAACAGATCATGGAGTAGGCATTTGAAGCTATGTGACCGTCACTTGAATTGTGATTTATGCGAAAGATCAGTAGTTTTGATTAAGGTAGAGGAAGCGGCAGGTTTGGATGAAAAGTTTACACTGGGAAATTATGTTTATCTCATTCGACGAACCACGAGAAAACACCGAATGTTGCTCATCAATCATGTAACAGGTTGTGGGTGTGGAACTAGTTGCTTTGCGAACCGGAATTAAGTGAAATTTTTGTTAGTAAAGATCGCCTTGACATTTTCTCATATAGCTACCGACATGTTGGGAAATGCAGTGAGATCACTAAGCTGTGGTAAGATACAATTCTGTAATGCGAAATTTCGATTCAGGGAAAACACCTTGACTTGTTCGTTTGATTGCGAACCTTAGAGGTCCAATGAAATGAATCGTTCGCTTTAAAGTTCAAGTTCGTTTGTCTCTTAACTGTTTTTTTACCGAATTAAACTCCCTGAACATGCTAGACAAATTAAAGGAGTCGGCCGATGATCGATTAAGCTGATTAATTGATGGAAATCGGTGTTTAACAATTCATTATGGGTAATCGATGAATGATTGGGTTTAATAATACATCACTCTTTGTGACGATCAATCAATTCGCGCAGCCCAATAATGTCGATCATTAGATCCAATCGATTTGTTGTGATATGATCGACAACTTATGATCAAATCATCTATTGACTTCCAAACAATTTTTCGTAAATGAGATTTCTCTTTTTTTCTGCAGTTTTTTTTTCTGATCTACTTATATTCGCACTTCTTTTTATACCACAGATTTTTAAAGAAACTTGGAATGAAGATTGGATTAGAATTCCATTGATTCCAAATATTTAAACAACTCGGTGCTGAGGAAGTTTTCCATCACTTCGAACAACATGGGCAGTAAGGCTGTGGGCTGGTATTTCTTCGGGCTTTTTTCCTGTCTTCATTTTCGAATAATTGATCGATTAACGCATTAAAGTCGCATCACCTGGGATGCAATTTCTTGATTTAGGATCTGGACAAAATACTACAACAAGGAAAAGCAAATCTTATGAACTGCAGTACAATGAAAACACAGTATACAAGTTTTCCAAAACAAAAACGAAAACCACCGATAGTCAGCGCCACAACTTATAATGAACGGCCAAGTTAAAGCATTTTAATTTCTTTTTCGATTTTCCTTTTTGTGCTATTTCTTACAATTTAATTTGTACCACAATAAAATAATAAAATGGGTAGTCACAGTTGTCTATGGTGTCCTGTCGGGGTGGTTTATTGGATGTTCGTTTGTCTGCTGTACAATTCGTGACACGCTAATTCCGCCTCCGGGTGTTGTGCGACGAGGGATGTTGTCGTATCTTTGTTGCTGCCGTTTTAACCTCGGGGACACACTTAAAAGAAACTAATGTTTTTCGTGATTAAATTAACTTTATTCCACTTCAAAAATTGTTTTTCTGTTCGTTTTTTTTTTTATAAATGCTTTCACCAAAAACGATCGTATAATCTTTGTTAAAACCACTAAGTAACTTATTGGTTCTTTAGCATTCCACGACTTTTTCTCATATTTTCTCACTGTGATGCTCACATCGACCACACTTTTCTCACTCAAAAGTGTCAACAAAAACCCGTCTGATGCCACCGGCGCATTGTCTTTTTCATCGCCGTTATCTCAACGAGAAAAATTGGGTCATACCACGTAACCGCTATCGTATGGCCCAATCAACGACGATGATCGATCTCGGGTTTATCGGAATTTTTTACACTTCGTCAAGATAACATTATGCAGTGCTTTTACGAAGGAAAATTTGCACCACGTATTGCCACGTAAAATTAGTTGTGATAAAACAAAAGAATCCTTTGTGTTCCGCATTTTGTACACATCCCTTCGTAATTATGATTTGTCCACCAACAAAAGTTGTATTGGTTTGTATTGGTGGGCCAAGGAAATTGCGCCAGGAACAATGCGTCGTTCCTTGCCATGCCACGAGGATAGCTCAGTATACTGAAGGATCAATAAATGTTGGTCCTTCTCCTGCAGAACGGGGGAGGGGGGGGGGGGGGGGGGGGGCAATATTTTCTTGGTGGTGCGTTGTCTGTAATTAACGGATTCTCAATTATTATGAATGGACAAGGCATTTCCTGGAGTTGATGGATCGAACAACTTCTAGCTCGATCGCAGTCCCTCCGTTCAGGTAGTTGAATCAGAGATTTTCCACACTAGTGTGTCTATCTGGGGAAAGTTCCGGTAGACTGTTTCCTGGCAATACGTATAGCAGTTTTGGCAGCGGAGAATGTGTCGAAGACGTTTAATTGTAATACCCCGTTGCCTGTTTGGTTTTTTCAGTAGCACCAGCACGTAACTAATCGACAAAACCGTTATGTATCTAAACTGCGTGCCATGGAAATGGTGTCAGCAGGACCCCAAGAACAATTGTACGCCGAAAGGCATATGAAATATGATAATGTGTAATTTAGAGTGCTTGCGAAGAGCCAGTAAGTTAATGTAAGAATGTTATTTGTAAAATAGATGTTAACATTTAGTCTTAAGTGAAATATGTAATTGAATTGTTGAATAAATGTGGATATAAAACAAAACAAAAAACCCCAAGAACAATTCAGTTGAACACAATAACAAATCTACTCTTCAATTGTATTTAAATATTTGGTTTATTTAAATTGATTATATAGATGTTAATCGATTATTTATTGTTGACCGTGGTCGCCAAAAGTTAAACAGCAAGAGAGAGATTTCAACGAAAAACCTTGACAACCGACATAAGATTCGTCTGTCAGCTGTTTTCTGACATTTGTTGTTTTTGATAGTGCATGACTGTATTCAATTGCGAATTCGCTGGTTGTATCCAGTGCGAATCCGCAACCCTTCGAGAATGGGCAGGTTCTTTCTTGTACTTGAACCTATGCAGGTATTGTCCAAAGCACCCGTGTCCAGTCAGGCATTGGGACATGGGAAAGTCGACCGTGTGTTCTACGAGGGTGGACTTAAAAGTTTCAAAAGAATCCTTCGTGTTCCGCATTTTCTACACATCCCTGCGAGAAGGGGCATTGCGGTTCTTTCTCGTGCTTGAATCTATGCCGGTATTGTCCAAAGCACCCGTGTCCTGTTGGGCATTGGGACATGTGAAAGTCTACCGTGTGTTCTACGAGGGTGGACTGAAAAGTTTCTGACATCAACGTGAAGATAGCGGCACTCGTCAATAAGGGTTAGTGGCTGTAGTTGTGCGTCTTTTGACAGTTACTTACCAAAATGTCAGCCATCTTGGAATGGGTAGTTTTTCTTTGACAGTCATTTGAGTGAGTCGATGATTTTTGCTTTTTTTTTGAGCCGCTTTCCCCTTTGGAGGCCACTGTTTTGACTGTATTTTTGTTTTGGGAGTATAATAGTGTATCCAAGTTTCATCGACAGTAGTTAATCGACGCCAAAACACTGCTTTATTGCGCCCCAAACTCCGCCAACAGGGAGTTGGAAATGTTCAATCGAACACGTTTTTGGTCTAACGTGAGTAAACGCGGCACTTAACGCGCGAACAGCTTTCTCATGTCTAAATCTTGATTTAATATGTGACGGTCGTCTACCACTATTTGGTGGACTTTTGCGATGTTATCGTCAATTATTGCAGTTTGTGGATTACCCGAACGCTTATCCACTCCCAAGCCCTCACGGCCACGTTTAAATTCAGCTGTCCAAAATTTTACTGTGGTAAATGATGGTGCAGGGTCCCCATACACAGAGTCGAGCTCATCTTTGATTTGCGGAGGCGTATTGACTTTCAAAAACAAAAAATTAATGCCAGCTCAATACTCAATTTTGCCCATTTTCACAAAAACACGCACATCGACTTAATCAAACGACTGTCAAATAAAAACGACGCCTCCAAAATGGCTGAAATTTTGGTGAGTAACTGCCAATAGACACACAACTACATTCACCAGCCTTAATTGACGAGTACTGCTATCTCCATCTTGAGGTCGGAAACTTTTCAGCACACTCATGTATTTATACCCTCTTTGATGTTCCGTATCTTTTCGTGCGTCCGTTTCCTCGTCATGACGGTGTTCCGTTTCTATTTCAATTGATTAAGTCTTCGCTCTCGGACAGCCGGGAATTCAACTTCGTATTGGAGTCTCGTCCGTTCAGTTGAGACAGTTCTTATATCACTGCCACAGATCTCACTTCTATACCTATGGTCACTCAACCCACAATCACTGCGGCCGCTTCGGTGGACACGGACGTGTAGATTCTCAGGTTTCCTCTACTTTGGCCGGAGTTAATAGACTAGGTGTGTGAACCGGTTACTCTAGCCCATATGCGAGCAGCACATTGTAGAATAAGCCTGTTCACAGAACCGGGGAGTATTTTGCTCGATCTTTTAGGCCGGGCCCATATTTGCCTTTTCTACAGGACAGAAACGCTGTGGAACTCTCTCTGGTTACAAGTGTATTCGAGAGGATACAACCTACAACTATTTAAGAAAAACTCCAATTGCAATCTACCAGCATCGTAGAGCGCTGGCCCAGGGCTGTAGATTGTTCTTGCTTGAGAGAAGTATACAAAAACATTGTTCATAGGGTACTATTACACAAGGTTTTTTGCGTACCTTTAATTGGACAACATTGGATTGGTGTCAAAAATATGTCCGTATATCTTAACAGTATTGCCGTTACATGCTTATTGATTCATGGGTGGTACCGACGTGTGTGTGGTAGGACATTTTTCCTAAAATGGTATTGATATAACGAGCTGCATCGATAAAATTTTTAGATGTGTCTGGGCTCTAATCGCAACGGTGCAATTTTAGAATTTCTGTTTGGTGAATTAATCAACTCAAGGTAGTTCAATTATGTGCTGCAGTAAATAGTTTTGGTGTATAACATGAATTCTCCGAACTCCGTCATAAATTTGTTCTTCAAAAACTATACGCAAACAATGTTAACCATCCTTTTCCTAGCCCAATGTTAGACTAGATATTACCTACAATTCCCCACTGGTCGTATAAAATAAGTAATAAATGTACAACATATTTACCGGCGATAACACCAAGTATGTTCATGTTTTTCTCAAGTTCGATTATTTGATTATAGGCATTTCGTCAGTTCTATTCAAATCATTGACGTAAGTAAAGGCTTTCCAGAGACATATAATCCAGGCTTGGTCCAGGTTCAAAAAGTGTCAAGATTTCCAGGCTTTCCAAATTGAACTTAAGCAGCAAAGAAACATCATATCATCATCATCGGCACTACAACCGGGATCCGGTCTTGGCCTTATTCAGCAAGTCTCTCCACCGGTATCCGGTCCATATCCGAGACTTTTTAAAGTGTCCATAATAATTCGTTTTGCCGGGCAAGGTTATTAGGCTTGCGCCAACCTTTCTCAGGATGTCGCTGCGTGCATTGGTTCACAACGTAGCGGGTGCCAAAGTAGCTATCCAGGGGTGTCACGTGTCAAGAATTGTCTTGGCCTTCGCCGGGTTGAAAGCAGTGGTTTTGCCGTGTGTGTTCGTATATCTAACTTCTGTTTCAATTTCGGCTGGTATATCTACTACAGTTGCTCAGTCTTACTGTCAGCTGATACATCAAGATTCTTAGTCTTATTATCTGTCTGAATATCTAGTTTAGTAGCTGGGATATCCAATTCCTCAATCTTTCGGTCTGTTGGGATGTGTAGTTCCTCAGGGTTACTGGTAGTTCTAATTTCTCAGTCTTGCTGCCAATTGGTACATTTAATTTAGTCTTACTGTCAGCTGGCATATCTAGTTCTTGAGGGTTACTGGTAGTTGGGATATCTAGTTCCTCAGGGTTACTGACAGCTGGGATATTTAGTTTCTCAGTCTTATTGTTAGTTGATATATCTAGTACCTCAATTTTACGATCTGCTGGAATATCTAGTTCCCCAGTCTTACTCTCAGCTGGTAAATTTAGTTCTTCAGCCTTACTGTCAGCTGGTATATCCAGTTCCTCACCCCTTCTGTCAGCTGGGCTATCTAGTTCCTCAGTCTTATGGCCTGGTGGGATATCTAGTTCCTCGGGGTTACTGACAACTGGGATATCTAGTTTTCCAGTCTTACCGTTGGTTGGTATATCTAGTACATCGGTCTTATGGTCTGCTATTTATTGGCATGTAGGAACCTGGAAGTTCATGACCTCACCGACTCGACTCCGCCATCGTTCCCTATCCTGTGCACTCTCCTTCCATGCTTGATCATCTGATCCGATCTCCTCAATCATGCAAGCGATAGAAGAGGTGGGCATAGAAATAAATGAGGACAAAACCAAATACATGATTATGGCGAGAGCAGGTGAACCTCAGGGAACACATGTAAACGTCAGAGACAAGATATTCAAAAAAGTTAAAGGATTTAAATATCTGGGAACGACACTGACGGCCAGTAACGAAATGTCGAAGGAAATTAACAAAAGACGTCATTCCGGCAACGCTAGCTGGCACGCAGTAAACTGCAGAACCCCAAACTACTGTCACGTTACATATGCCGATTGCTCTATACGGATGCGAAACATGGGCTCTCACAAAACGGGAAGAAAAAAAATTCCGCGTATTCGAGAATAAAGTTGTAAAGGGGTATCCAGGAGGTAAATATGACGAGTAGGCAGGACAATGGAGGAAACTCCACAACCACGAATTGGAAGAGCTATACCGCAAACCTACAATAGTGAGAGTAATCAAGTCGCGAAGATTAAGACGGGCCGAACATCGGGCGCGAATGGGCAACGTTAAGACCGTGCGTAGAATTCTTGACGGTAGACCAATGGGAAAGAGACCGTAGAACGGCCGCGACGGAGATGAGAGGACAATGTTAAGTTTGACCTTGAGGAAATCGGGTCAAATGGCCATGCGTGGAAGGAGAGGGCACAGGACAGGGAAGAAACATCATATAAGTGCTACTTTATCTTGCAGGCACAGCGTCCATCTGTAAGCTTTTATGAAATGTTTTACTTTCCAATCATCTCCTCTAAGATGACGAGATGGTATAAAATTATGTAAAGTTCGGAATTCAATTAATCATATGTGGTATATTTGATGACCACCAAAGCCCAAAATTTAATTGAAATTGTTTTGCACGTCTTGAAAATTTAAATTGTTTTGGGTGTCTTGAAGACACTTAGAAATGTCCACATAGCGAATTCAAACTCTTACATATGTATAAACACAAACTAAACCACAAATTTCATGAAAAGTATCAGTCGCTTCGTTAATATTTTCCACAAATACTCTCTTTCACATGTCGGTAAAAACCCGGCATGTCCCTGGATCGGTCTAGAGGTATCTTTTGAAGATTTCCACCTTCCTACCGAAACAAAAAAAAAAAACATGTCTTACTCCTGAGAGGTGAAGCAGAGAATTTTTGAGTGACTCGCATAACATGTTTTAAATTACATCTTATCTAAAAGTGCCAGGTGGGCCAACAACTCAAGTCACAAAAAATCGAATGTGAACGTATAGAAAACCACTGTTCACTTCTTTATTTCCGTCTCTGTACTTCCGTTGTTATGATACATATTTTCGATCATAAGTGAAAGGTCGCCTTGCATATGACAAATTCGCAAACGTCCACGAAAAAAAAAAAAAAAAACTACGTTAACACGTGAATAGGTAGATTTCCTCAATCTTTGCGTTCAAACAGCAGCCGAAAACGAATTCATTGTCGCGTGCGCTAAATTATCGAAACGCCGGCACGTACTCTAATCCCCAAAAATAAAAGTCCAAAAAAACCAAACTAAAAACAGAAAAAAAAATAAGAAAAAAAACACACTGCAGACAGTGTACGACCTTGACGAGTACACCTAGTCAGTAAATACCATTGAGTGAGGTCAAGCTATCGATACTCATACAGCCGTCGCTTGTGAAAGATGTTGCACAAAAACTCTGATGATTGAGTTATTGAATTGTGTAGGGTCATTGTAAGGTCAAGCGCCATAAAGGTGTACAATATACTCGACCCTTCGCTGAACAATCGCCTCAATAATTTGATCATTTGTACAAGTTACATAAACTTCTGGCTAACACTATTTGCTTAGAGATCTACAAAGTATCTATCTGCATACGGAGTGCTAGATGGCTCCGCCTTAGGCCCTTAAATGGATTGCACCTGGACTTGGATTTAACTTCTTAACGCATTCATTTCTTCATCCAATGTCGTACGCTAAGCTGCAACTGGTAGGCTGGCCAATTCACCTCAGCTGCAGGCATAGTCAATTGGTCAAAGGGTTTGAGAGAGACCCAAATCCATAATAGAGTGCCGATCAAAAACTTCGTTCAAGGTTAAACAAATACTCAGTTGAGGTCCCGAGTGCGTGGACCCCACTATAAGAGATCAGCTGATCACACAAAACTATTGTCTGTGAAATCAAAGTGATTGTTGGCCGCATCTACATACGCTTGGTGTCATACTCCAGTGCTAATTAAAATACCAAAAGATACTTTTACTGCATTCGCATATTTAAAATTTTAATCAGATGTTCATCTCCTACTCCACGAGACGAATGAACTTTGTTGGTGTATTCAAATTAGTCGATGGCTTCTCGTTCAGCTGGAGAGATAATCTGGCTGATGGAAGATGGCCGGAGGGGTCGGGCGAACACAACCGAGAGATATAAAATTGCAAACTTATTTTTTTACAGTCATGCATACGTCTAACTCTTGGGATATTATGACAAATTTGCAAATTATTTTTTTTGGACTTTTTTTTAAGTCTTTTTTGTTGTTGCAATTTTTAGGTTAAAATTTGATGACTGAGGTCATTGGAAAACAGCTAAGGAGCTAATTAATCTTGGATCTAGCTAACGCTAATGCGATCGTTAGACAGGGGTCGATATTTTTTTTCAACATTTTTTTCTATATTCCAAAGATTTGGACAAATGCGTTCATAAAAAGATGAATTTGATTAATGGGACTGGAAGTGGATATGCATATTTATTTTCCTACTTCAATGACAGACGAAGCTTAGCTGAGATTGCTGCTTAGATTGTGACAACTGACATTGACTAAAGTCTTGAACAAAAAAGCTTGTTTCCATTTACATGGGCCGGAGGCAGTTTTCTTCTCAGTGAAGAATTAGTTAGGCTTATCCAATACCATTCAATCGAACAAGGAAGTTTCGGAAAATGAAAAACAATATCTCATCGGGTAAATTTGATAAAAAATCGGCAAATGTATGAAAACCAACCCACCCGCATGAAAACAGTCTAAGATGAAGTAATGCATCTTTGTCAGTCTCGTGTTTGTTGTATTGGTAGTCATATTTATCTGACGCACCTTGATCCATGGGTTCGATTCCTCGTTAGAGTACAGGCTGTCGGAGTGTTCTGTCGGGGATCGAGATGAGAATATTTAGCTTTTATTTAATGAACGATATATCTTCATCATTGGTGCACAATTTTGAAGTTCTTAGTGACTATTTTCAAGTGACGGACGTTTATAAATCTGAAAAATTCATAGACGTCAGGGGTATATCTGGTGATTACCATTGGAACGTAAAGGACAAATCTTGTGATTACTAGTTCTATCCAGTTCAAATCATACTCTTAGTCTCGTTTTTGATGTGTCTTAGTATCAATGCCGTAGTATCAATTTAATCTTCCTTTTCCCTCGCCAGGCGTCATTTGCACGCCTTTCGTAAGCCTAAAGAAAGAGTAGAATATGCTTCGAGCACCTCTTACCACTGGTTGGAGGAAGCGTTGTGGGGTATTTGAAAAAAGAAGAAAAGGAGCAGATCGGAGAACAACTAACCTCTAAACAAAATGTCTAATTTCCTTTCATAAGCTTAAACATAAATTTATTTTCACCAGTGTATCTTAAACTACTCTTGAGTTCTTGAAGGGAACTCAACCGTTTACAAATTTAGCATTTCTTATATTCTATTCGGACACAGCCATCGTCGCCATGTGCCATTGTGTAATAAGCAGCTGCTACACGTGCTGCTATTGTGACGGTCGCGTCTTCCCAGGGATCGAGCAATTAGTGCTCGAGTTCTTGGCGCCTCCCTGGAAATCGACACGGTGTTGCTTTGATGCAGCGTCTGTCTAGGTAATTGATCGCCGTTGTCCTCCACCCAGGGTCTTCTCCGGATGGCTTGTATGATGTCACCAGCGTCTGGTAGTAATTATTTGCTGGCTTTCTTCCCTCCATGCGATGTCTTGCTGTTGTTCCGCATGCGGCGTCTTCCCAGGAGTCGGGTAATTAGTGTTCCTGGGAATCCCACAATGTATGGGATTGGCATCTCTCCTGGGCGTAGAGTGACGCGTCGCTTATAATGGTAGTCGAGAACGCGATTCGGGGCCACGATGTGACGTATTCCGCCACAGAAATTCTGATAAATATAATTGGTTACCTGTAGCTATTCTTGCTCTCTGCGTTTGGCATCCAGTATGTCGTCTATAAGTGTTCTTCCATCCCTTAGGAGGACCATCAGTTTCTTGTCAACCTTTCTGTCTCTATTCCTGCTCTCTGTGTTGGGCATCCAGTATGTCGTCTATAAGTGTTCTTCCATCCCTTATTAGGAGGACCATCAGTTTCTAGTCAACCTCTTCCAAAAGTCAGCGGTTCGTTTAATAATTAATCACCAAATTTCAACTCAACTTCCATATATATATTTTGTGGTGAAAACAATCAAGTATACGTTATAAAGTTCTTTATTACTGACCAAAACAAAGCCGTGTTATAATCACTGATCACGAATCAAAAAAAAAAAGTCTTTTCGTTTTTTACAATTTTTTTTACAGTCTTTTTCTTTTTTTTACTTGAACCGGGACGTTGCTGTTCCTTCCTTTTTCTGACTTTTGTACTCCGTAAACTAACTCAAAAAACTAATTTTTCAAACTGTCAACAACGGACTCCAAAAAAACAGTCTTTACACAATCATCAAAAAACGGAATCAAAAATCTCTCCTGCTGTCTCTTCATCTCTGCCTTTCTGCCCATCGAAAACGGAATGTCAATCACCGTACATCAAGAAAAACATTAACCCTCCCTCGCTCCCCATTCACGTCCACTTCGAAAACCGAATTCGAACTCGAAGAACTGCACGATCCACACCCGAATCGGGGGCTTATATCGTGTTCGAAAACTCACTTCTGGATTGTGCAACTCCTCCACCACCTTAAAACAAATTATATTAAAATTACTAAATGATTAATTGATGGGGTGGCGGACGCACGTAACATACCCCCCCCCCCCCCCCCCCCCCCCCCACCCCCTCACAAGACTGCGTGGCATTCTTAGGAGAGGAATGTCACGCCGGAGAGTGGACGGCGGAGAGCAAACAAACAAACAATCAACAAACCAACAAATAAATAAATAAATAAATAAACAAATAAATAATACAACAATTACATATATATATATAAACTAGGTGTTAAGGTTAGTAAGGATTATACTACTTATATATTCGTGTTAGTAGGAAATTAATAATGTTAGTACGTTTTAGGCTACCTATATACTAGGGTTAGTAAAAATAAATAAATAAATAACACTGATGTATTAACCTAAGATCTCACCTAAATATTAATGTTAGTGTGTACTTTCTACTGCTTACATATTAGGGTTAGTAAAAAAAAATAAATAAATAAATAACACTTATGTATTAACCTAAGAGGGGGAACAACAGACAAGCACTCCACAAAACCAAGGACAACACAAACGCCCGCGGCGGGTCCGACACTTAAACCGATGGTCCGACCGAAAGCTCGACCGCCCACACGATCCGGTTAGGACCCTCTCGTCCAACCACTCCAAAATGTCACCCGGCCGGCGAAAACGTCCCGCTCCTATATATTTAATTTACTCCTCCTCTTTTGACATCGCCGTTCTGGGCGATAATCTAGAAACTGTTAGTAAAAATTGTGAAATCATCATGCAAGCGGCAGAAGAGGTGGGGCTAGAAATAAATGAAGACAAAACAAAATACATGATTACGGCGAGAGCAGGTGGACCTCAGGGAACACATATAAACGTCAGAGGCAAGATATTCGAAAAAGTTAAAGAATTTAAATATCTGGGAACGACACTGACGGCCAGTAACGATATGTCAAAGGAAATTAACAAAAGACGGCATTCCGGCAACGCTAGTTGGCACTCAGTCAGTAAACTGCTGAAATCCAGACTGCTATCACATAACATAAAACTCCGTGTCTATAGAACCATAATCATGCCGATTGTTCTATATGGATGCGAAACATGGGCTCTCACAAAACGGAAAGAAAACAAATTCCGCGTATTCGAGAATAAAGTACTAACGGATATCTTTGGAGGTAAATATGACGAGGAGTCAGGACAATGGAGGAAACTTCACAACCACGAATTGGAAGAGCTATATCGCAAACCTACAATAGTGAGAGTAATCAAGTCGCGAAGATTAAGATGGGCCGGACACGTGGCGCGAATGGGCAACGTTAGGACCGTGCATAGAATTCTTGACGGTAGACCAACGGGAAAGAGACCAGCCGGACGCCCGCGACGGAGATGGGAGGACAATGTTAGGTTTGACCTAGAGGTGGTCGGATCGAATGGTCAAGCGTGGAAGGAGAACGCACAGGACAGGGAACGATGGCGAAGTCGAGTCGGTGAGGTCATGAACTTCCGGGTTCCTACAGGCCAATAAATAATAATAAAATTATTTTGATAACAAAAAGTGATATTAAATGTGCTCTTAGCTGAAAGAATAATTATAGAACTTTCTCATTCATTCCTTCTAATAATTCATATCTCAAACTGGTATACACTTATTGTGTGACCAACTGTAATCAATATAAGCTCGTAAGGCAAACTACAAGATATCTCGTAGCATACGTGGTACGTCCGCTTACTACGAGATATCTTATAGTTGGTGGTTAATGGGCTAGGCTGTGTGGTTGTCATGTTAATTGATTCGCTCTACCACATTAATGATTTTTTCCGATTTTCTTCTGTGCTGTGTTCTTCATTATGGTTGTCTATTCATGTGCGCCTGTTAGAATCGCCAGAAACTAATAGCTTCTTTGGAATTATGGAAAGAAGCAGCTTGCGCAACTAGGTCCCCATGCAACCGAACTATATATTGGCTTGAGAAAAAGTCGCGACATATTCTTTGAATGATTTCCAAAGTCATTTATTTACATAAAGGACACAGATCATTCAAGGACTTATTTTTGTGTTTCATTTTGTGTTTCATTTTGTGTTTCACCTTTTGCCATCCTTCGTTGAACTTCATAATGCTCCGTTTGTAGAAAGACATGTCCTCACTGTCGAAAAACTAAGCAATGTGTTGCTGTACCGCCTCATCTGAATGTACCGTTATTTTGCGCAAGGAGTTTTGATTGGGAGAGGGGGGGGGGGGGGGGGGGGGGGGGGGGGATTATGACGGCGTAAAATCGAGCGAGTATGCTGGGTGAGATAACATATCCCATCCAAGCTCCAATAATGTGTGTCGCCTCGCGTTGTCTTGATAGAATACAACTCCCTTACCGTAGACGAGCTCCAAAGTAGTTCAAACTGTCCAATAGCCGACAGTACTCATTTGAATTGATTGTTCAGCTCCCTGATAGGAGCTCAAAAAACACCACACTCTTCCAATTCTACCACACTGAAATCATATCCTTTGATGAAGTTCTGCTTTTGAAGTCATTTGAGGCGACCAAGAATGTTTGCATTCCACACTCCAATCCACTTCTCATCGCCAGTTATCATTCTTTTCAAAAAGGGTCGTGTTCCTCGCGCTTTAGCAGAATGATTATTATTCTTCTATTATTATTTAAGTTAATGGAGAATCTAAATAACGATCTCTCTTACGTATCGAAGCTTCTTTCGATGGAAGTGAACGCTTTTTTGACTGTTCTTCGATGTTTCTACAATCTCTCAGGTCGTGTAACGTGGGTCTGTCCAATCGACAAAAGCAGTTTGCGCATCTAGCGTCTAACCGCCAAGAATCGATTTCTCCAGCATATAAACATGCATACAAAGAATTCGACCCTTTCCGCCAGCAAAGATACAGTGCACATTCACCATTGTGCTTTTAGCACCAATTTTCCTAATGGTTTGCAAACTATTTACGCAGCTGCACCATATCTCTTATGATGTCCTTTGTTCATCCCCTTTTCTCAGTTTCGTTTTCCCATGTTCTCGTTGCATGAGTAAACAATGGATCAATTAGCACACTAGTTAAGATTGACCCAGAGAGATCCTCTTCAATTCACCACCACAAAGAGAGACCACGTTTCTCTCGAGGAAAGAAAACTCACCCTTAGATGAGAGGGACTCACCACGAGTCTCTCGAGGTTAATCATAGAACACGACGAGTCGAAATTCAATAGCATGAAAAGTGTAAAAAAACAAGTCGAGTTCCTACCCCAAGTCAAGAGTAGTCGAGAAGGCGCGTTTAGAATAGTATGCAAGATCTGCATTCGCGGTTTGAGTCATCTTTGGTTGTAATATACATTAACGTGAAATGTACTAAACAACCTCCTTACCAACTCAGCCATTGGGGCGGTTTCTTAAGAGAACCAACAAATACTTCACTCCATCCAACAAGACGTACAATCGCCTCAAAATGGAGTTCAACTCCCATATTTAGTCAAGCGCATTCATAACTGATCCACCGTACTCGATAGGATGCAAAAACGAACAGTGAAACTTATTGGGGACCCAGCCGTATGTCGCTTAATTCCGTCATTATAACATAGCCAAAATATATCATGGTATTATCACATTGTTTGGTCAACTGAACTTGTCGAATGTGTTCCTCTGATGCCCGTCAATCTGAGACTGTGCATCAATTGAATTTGAAAGTTAACTTCAGACGCACCAATAAACATAGAGAGTCATTCTTAAGTCGAACTACACGAATGTGGAATGCTGTACCTTATCAGTGTTTCCGATCGTTATAATGACTCAGATTTGGGAGCAATATACATCGATACCTCGTTTACTTATCCACCGCCACTGCTTCGGCTCGCACGGTCCTCTGACATTTAAGGATACTTCAAAAAAGTTATTCCTGTGGAACAACAGAGAAAACTACACAATCTTGAGTTGCAAGAACTATACATCAAATCAACAATAGTGAGAATCATCAGATCACGAAGAATCAGATGGGCTGGGCATGTAGTGAGAATGGGCAACGGAAGAACAATCCGTAGAATTTTTGACGGGAAACCAACGGGTAAGAGATTGTGAGGAGGCGGAGATAGATTTTTTTTTACACTTACGCGCGCACAAAAGGGGATTTTGAAGTACCCTTAAATGTCAGAGCACAGTGCGGGCGGATGGAGAGGAAGTGGATAAGGAAAGGAAGAGTCGATGTATATTGGTCTTGAATGTCTGGACATCACAACGGCCAGGAAACACATGATCAGGCAGAACATTCCACATTCGTGTGGTTCGGCTAAAGAACGACTCTCTATGTTTATTTCTGCGCTTGAAGTCCACTTTCAACGTGAACTGATGCGCATTCACGGATTGGCGGGTATCGCGGGAAAATGACTGAAGGGGCGAAACACACTCAGCAAGTTCAGTTGAGCAACGACCGTGATAATACCTATAGAAAAGAGATAGGCATGATACGTTGCGCCTGTAATCTAACGACGGAATTGATCGACTTACGGCTGAGTCCACAATAAGTTCCAGTGCTCGCTTTTGCATCCTGTCGAGCACGTGTAGTGCAGTTTTGGATGCGCCTGACCAAATAATGCGCCTTGAACTCCATTTTTGGACGAATATACGCCTTGTAAATAGTGGGCAGGTTGGATGGAGTGAAGTATCTTTTGCATCTTGTAGGGAACTCCATACATTTGGCTGCACTTATCGCAGCTTCAAATATGCGGTCATTCCAAGAGTCAAATTGATTCGAGTGGCAAGAAGTAGTAGTTCCTTGCATCGTGGATGCAAGTTCCGTTCATCGACAGTATTTTTACTTTGGGGTTCGCCTTTGACGAGAAGATGCAGCACTGAGTTTTTAAGACATTGAATTCTACTCGGTTAGAATATCCCAACTGATATATCTTGTTGAGGTCTGAATTCAATGTATCAAGCATAAGTTGCTGGTTGGCCGTGACGTTCGAAAAGTTTGTCCGGGAGTGTTCGCATGAGTATGAGAAACTCAACGTGCTATCATTAACAAATGAATGAACTGGGTTATGAGTAATTGACAGATGGGAGTATAATGTAAAGGGTGACCTTGAAGAAATTGGATCGGGAGGTGAGACGAGGGGGGAACATGCACAGGACAGGAAAGGTGGGGTAGCCAGATTGGTGAGGTCATGACCTTTCGGGTTCCTACAGAGCAGTAAGTAGTAGATGTAGTAGGGTGGCGGTTTCGCCAAACCCCACGGCCCACTTACCTGAAAAACCCCCATAACTTCATCCCAATCTGCATAAGTTTTGCTAATGCAATCGCATTAAGCACCTGTAAATGCTTCACGCATCAAATAGATCAAATTTATAATCTAAAAGTCCCTGTAAAAGAATCCTTACCTTTCATGCATCTCTTCGCATACAAATTCCCTGTAAGAATTCTTTCGTAACTTATCATCATCATCATCATCATCATCGGCACTACAACCGGTCTTGGCCTTATTTAGTCAGTCCTGAGGCTTGTTAAATTTTCCGTAATGATTTGTTTTTTCCGGGCAAGGTCATTAGTCTTGCGCCAGAGGCTCACCGACGGGGAATCGAACCCCGGTCTCCCGCGTGACAGGCGGGTATACTAACCATTATACAATCGAGCAAGATTCCTAACTTATCAGGAATCCCAAAACCAATTCGGCAAATCTTTCTAGACGAATTCCCGAAAACAAAATGATTTGGGGTACATACAATGTAACCATCATAACAGGGATCATAAACATTGCGTCGCCTATTTCCCGTCCTCACCAAGTGTATAAATCATCATACATACACATTGGCTGGCGTCCTACACCCAAGGGACCAAAACAAATATACGCATCTCGCATCTTAAGGCATCAATTAAATCCTACAGCACGGGCAAATAGGAATTGAATACCTACCCTTATCAGCTGCCATAAACACCATTTCCCGGTAATCAAGCTAAAACCAATTTTCCATTTCCACATTGCATTGCCGCCTATTTATTTAGCCGCAATGCACATCTTAGACAAAGACCTAAGCGTTCCCTTTGTCTTCTCATATTTCGGGATCTGCTCCTCATCAGCAGCGGCATGTGCAAACAAAAACCATTAGCATCCACGGAGATT
Organism: Microdon myrmicae; assembly: GCA_963931805.1. NCBI lineage: Eukaryota > Metazoa > Arthropoda > Insecta > Diptera > Syrphidae > Microdon > Microdon myrmicae. The sequence goes on along the minus strand of OZ007496.1, from coordinate 213,577,345 downwards.
CGGTTTATTTGCTTTACCGAACTCACATCTCGTGGATACACCCTATGCCCTTTTCGTCGTTTCGGGTTCGTTCTCATGGTTTGTCCCATGAAAGAACCCATGTACACACAAACATGTGTACTACCAACGATCTTCACGGTCCCTTTTTCCTTAACGCCTGTCTGCTTCGTTTATCCATCGCCTTCGCGCGTGTGTTGAATATTATGATCCTCACGATCACCCATGCACACATACTACCATGATCTCCATTACGATCTGGTTTTCTGTTCCACAAAGAAAGACTTTACGTCTCTCTTGTGGTAGGTAAAATGTACCCTTAGTGGAGACGAACACTTTCTCTCTCGGGGAAATTCACCCCATTAGCGAGTCGGCTCTGCACGAGCCGTTTATCGTGGAGTCCAATTACATCCGCCGACCGCCATGGTCGTGCCGCTCCCGCTCCCCGGTGCGAACGCATATCCCGGGTCGAGTTAGTGTTGCGTGGCAATGAGAACGCTTAAATTAACTTATTCGAAAGGTTTCAAGTGACTTTTTATCCATGTTTTATCATTTAATAAATCCAAAAGTAACTATCGATTACCGTCAACGAAGTAACATTTTAATTAATAAACAACCAAACAAGTGAATCTAAGTGTTTTAATTTCCTCTCCTCGGTGGATAGTTGCTGTAAGCGCAGTACTACGGAATGCGTTGGTAGGGATTATCTAGTGTGTCAACAAGTGGAGGACTTCGAATCGCGACGATGTGTTTCGCTTTATGTAAAGACTGTGGTTTGCCGTGCACGGTTCACATTCATATAAATCAATAGTTAAAAACAATTCGAGTTCATTAATCAACTGTGTGTTCGCCATAGGAATGCTATCCTGGTACCCGCGGTGCATTTTTATCCTGTCATTGTGTCCGGTGAACTATTTCCAGCGGAATTATGATGGAGGAAGAAGGTGAACAGAGTGCTCATGCCGGGCACAATACACTTCCCTCCCCACAGTAGTAGTAAGTTATTCCTATGGTAGTGAGGACCCGCCGAGTTTCTCCTGTTCAGAGTTATATATGAAACAGCAGGATGTACTTATATCAGGGAATTCCGAACTCACGAACATATAATAATGGAAAGCGTTATAGAGTAGATAGGTTTAATGGGTGAAGATTGAATATTCATGGGCATTAATTTTATGAAAATTATGTCATCCAACTATGTTCTGTTATTTTGGTAGTACTCTTCTAAACGCAACGTAAAATGTTTGACAAGTGCTCGGCACCTGTACTACGTTAACCATGCCAATTGTGTCGGATATTTATTTTTAATTGATCCAGCATGTACTTTATGTGCTGATGTATACCTCGCGTTTTAACTAGCCCCAAAGGGAAAAGTCTTGTGATATCAAGCTATATGCCAGCCAGTTTATGTCACTTCGTCGGGATATAAGCTATCGGGGGAAAAGTTTACGAACATAGGTAGGCATGCCACATGTTGGAGATATGGTTCATCCCGCTAGAGCCACGTGCTACTATTAAAACCAACAAAATCATGTTAAACTGGATTGAAAAAGTCAAAAAGTTAAGTCATCGCCACATATTGTATCTCTCCAATAACACACTTGCCCTTATTCGGACCGAGTGATCGACAGTCCGGTGTATGTCCACAGATTTTCTTCGTTTCCTAATGTCTTGGGTCAGAATTCTCAGGATTCATCTTTTATTTAATAAGATCTGTTTATAGATTCATATTGATATAACTAAAAAAAGGAAAAGAAAAAAAAAACAATATTTACATATACTCTTATTACGCGTGTTCTCATTTCAATCTTCATTTGCTTCAGTCACTATCCTACCCTCGTTCATTTTATACCACACCTTTGTTTTGCACCAATCCCACTGTCAGGTAAATTTATGAAATACCGATTTGTAACTGATTTGTAAGAGTCACATAATTGAGGAAAAATATTGGTCAAGCAGTTACGAAACGCTGGTTATCCTACAAGACATCTGAGCTTATCGCTTAGGTTTTCTGCTTAGTGGGTGAAGGGCTAAATGACGATCACAGCAGTTTTGGGTGGCAAGGTGAAACAACATTGAAAGCTAAGAAAGAAAAAGTATTCAGACAGATGATCCAATTTCGATGGTGGCCAAACTTGTCTTTCATGACTTTGATGGAATGCGGATAACAATTTAAGTAAATAAAAAACCAGAAGGTTTTGGGTAGAAGAAGAAAAGCCAAGCACAAAACTAACATTTTAAAATGCTTTTAGAGTTTCTTAATTTACACGTTTAATGACCTTCAACGTTTACTCTCCATTCCTTTTACGATGTTATTAAAATCCCTTAAAGTATCTTTCTCAACCGCTCCATCAGTTTAATGATTTTCCGGATGTAATGGAAGATAACAACTACGTTTTTATTACCGATCTTTTGTGCTTGCATAAAATGGTCAGAAATGTGTGGTTTTACAACAGTGTTTAACGTTTATCAAGTTTCCTTATATATTTCTTCATGTAGAATAATTAATATAGATTATAGTGTTAACCTTCTTAGAGCTGTATGCCAACTTCCTATCATAACATTCTTAAAAGTACAGTTGTCATACAAGACATGAAAGATGGTAAAGCAGAAATTTGTTAATATAAAGTTGCACTGTAAATTCTCTACTAGTTTAATATAAAATGCATTTTCCATCAAAGTTCATATATTTTTGAACTCATTTGAACAAGTGAGAGCGATTTCATTAAATTTGCTTTGTTAGTTATGCTGGAGGAACATCAATTTATCCATTTAAAAAAAAAAATCACGCCAGCAATTTTCTTCAAACCCAAAAGTGGTGGTAATCTCAAACTCAATACCAACGTACATCGACACCTCCTTTCATTATCCCCTACTTCTTCTTCCGTTCGCACTATGATTTCAACATTTAAGAGTATTTTTAAATCCTCTTTTGCGCAGCCGTTATTGAAAAAAAAATCGCAGGGAATGTCATAAAATGTCTGCCAGTTATTCACAGCGGTCAACAAGTGCCGTCCCATTACATTCCAGATGGATATGCTACGGTTTTTAATGCCTGGAGAAGCTGTACGAGGAAACAAAACATTCCGCATCTGTGCTGTTCGGCTCAAGAATGGTCCTTTGTGTTTACGTATTACTCTGAACTGAATTTTTAGAATTACACCGATGTGCCTTCTCCCACTAAATGACTTGATTCGGCTGTGATATTCACTGGACGTTTCTGACCTATCACGCGCCGATCTGGTTTTGAAGCACCTGATCAACGATGTTGAATTTCTTTAGAAGGATTTATATTTTAAGGAAAGGGTGGATTGGTAAAGTACTTGTTACATTGTGGGGGTTTCTCTATTCTACATGAGAAACAACCCACAATCTCACTCACAATTTTCACCTTATTTCCTCCTTATTTCGACCGCTTTCAGCGCTTCATACATATCCATTTCCTTCGTATGTTATTCACCTGAAATACATAATTCCCCCAAGGACGCATAGCTAAACTCATTATCCTATGCAGATAATGCATAATTGAGTTTAGCTACAATCTTCGCCATACGGCAACACTATTGCTCTAACCATGGGATTTCCACCGGAAATTCCATTCGTATTGGTTAGCAACAACCAAGTCAAACCAAGCGACGCGGTTGCATCATCATACATTGGCTTGGGTATTTACTAACATTCCACAGAGTTTTCCCCATGGTATTATATCCCCAGCCGACGCGGCGTCCTATTGACTTTTCCCAGATCACCCATTCGCTTGGGATCAATGATCTCTTTTTGCGGGTGAGTAACATCAGCTAGGTCTTCCTCTCCTCTGAAATTCTGCCTTTACACGGTTCAATGCGTTCTGACTACACCATAGCCGTACCACTGGGTCAGTAGGCCATGTCAGTAGCTGCATCCGGTACCAACACACACAACCAAAGCTACCCCGAGATCACAGCACATCATGTTTCGGTTCTCTCATTCTCCATGTCCGTCAATTTCCCTATTAACAAAAGTTACCCACACTTCGACGGGCGTGAGGTTGAGAGAGCAGAGGCGTGGTCTCTTTTGGTTGTCCTGTGTGTGGAGTGAAATACAGAATTTCACCCTTAATTCACCAGTCACTATTCCATCTCCATTGCGATCGGAGACGCTGTCGCTCGGGCAGAATTTAAATTAGTTATATTTAATGCGGTCACTAATCATCCACCACACGGTGCAGAAGTGAGTTGAGTCGAGTGTAATCTGTTTGTTGTGTATGCAGCTTCAGTGTAAAATTGTCGCGAAAGTCTTCACGGTTTTTAACAAATTCTCACTGTATCTGACCCAGTTTTGCATCAAAACACGTTTTGCATCAAAACACAAGTATTCTAATTTTTGTCTTAGTGTCGTAATTATTTTTAAAACAAATTAAATTAAAATAAAGAACATAAAAACAACAAAATAAAACAGTGCGTTTTTATTTATTCGTGCTCTTTGTGGAACACACTTCGACGGACCAATATCGTTGGGGAAGTTAATGGGATATTTGCTGTACGTCGGCATCAACACTTCTACCCCCACAACATCTCTTAAGAAACCTCATACCATTCGCAAATTATACAATTTAGTCGTTCAACTTAATCAAGGAATGTTCTTCGTATATAACGATGCAAGTCTATCTAGGGTGGGAATTGTCTTTGACGACAAGAGGCAATAATTTTATTGAATATCCCCCTTGGTATATTTTCTTGAGGCCTAAATTAAATGAGAAGTTTGAAGTTGAAAGCCTTTTCTGAACATGCTGACAATGAGTTAAATATTGGGTGATCATATGGATCGGTGAAGAATATCAAAGTTAATTTGATGGAGTGCAGACTTGACACCATCCAAAAACCGTTAGGTAAAGCGACCAGAAAAGCTCTTATTCAAATAATCCATACTATAAAAATGCAATTTCGATGAAAGAGTGGTTGCGAAATTCTGGCAAACGGTGGAGATATCATCAATTTTGCTTTCATTGAAATAGTACATAGGATGACTCCTCTTTCCGATGATCTCTTGTGCACCTATTGCTGCGAAGTGAAGATTGACGGCATCTAGTAAGCTCTTATCTTTCCAAAACCTTCCAAGTTGACCATAAACCGCCAAAGTATTTTACTATAGATTTGAACCCAACATATGAAAAGACCGTGGTCGCGTGTATGCCAGGATGTACCGACTTGCTTTTTCAGTTCTGATTACTACGTTAATGCTCTGTTTATGGCACTGACGATATTTTTCTTTCTTTTGGTCGCTGTGTTCTTCACTATGGGGTGTTTTTTCTGTAGGAAGGTGGTAATCTTCAAAACGTACATCGGGACCAGTAATCCAGATGCTCGTCGGATTTTTACCCACTCAAACTACCTCCCGCCACCACACATTCCTGTTACCCTGCGGAACTTTTTGTTTGGATATGCCATAGTTCGTCTTGTCAACGGTTGCATATGAGTATGTGTCTTTTGGAATTACCACAACTACATATATTTTAATGGAATACAAATTACTGTTGGAGGCTGATAGGAAGGGGAATTAATGGGTCGCCCTTTTTTAAAATTGGTTGAATATACGAAGGCGGCAGGCCAACAAGTCTTTAGAAAATGATGACGATTTCCTTTTATTTTCTCATTTAGCTGACCTAATAATGACGGATAATACTATCCAGTTGTCGCCTATCCCTTTTCCAAATAGTCAATGAAAATAATACCGCGTGCATCCCAAAACACAGTAGCCATAACCTTTCCTGATTTCAACGTCTTTGCCTTCTTTGAAGTCCGTTCGCCTTTAACAATCTACTGTTTTGGCTGTTTTATAGTGTCGGAAGTGTAGTAGTGTATCTATGTTTCAACTACAGTTACTAATCTACGCAGAAACTCATCTGGGTTACGACGCATGCGCTCCAAATGAGAGCAAATGCGTCACTCATCTCGCAGATATTTTTTTCATACTCAATGTGTCATGCAAAATTAAAACATGAACCAAATTGAATATTGACAGATACATAGTGAGGAATGATGCTTACTAAAAGCAGACTATTAGCGATGCTACGAGCGCCATCGTAGGCTTTTCTAAGGACTTATTGACCTACCATCGTACATCGGCCAATTACTCAGTTGATTAGTTGACCATAATAAATGAAATATCTCCCCGGACAGCGTAAGCATTTTTTCTATTGCCTCTACTAATGTTTTTTTTTTGTGTTTTTTGGTTTCGGTAGGAAGGTGGAAATCTTCAAAAAATACCTCTGGACCGATCCAGATGCATGCCGGGTTTTTACCGCCAGGCACATATTCCTGTTGATCCCCGCGGAACTTTCTTTTAGATATTTCATCGTGGGGTGGGACACAGTTTATCTGTTACTCCGCTCGTCACATCGCAACTGCTGCATAATGTCACATAGAATACCACATGCTACGGACCATGCCTGTTTTGAACTCAGCATGTATTCTATTACTCCTGCCGGAGTAACTGTCCGTCTCATATGTCTCTCCAAAATCGTTCGTGCGGTCTCGAGTCTCACGCACTCTGTGAATACGTGTTCCGCATTTTCTATTTTGCAGTCAGGTGGTAATTCAGCTCGCCATGTTTTCTTTTCACCCTGGTCTCTACATGGTGTGAGTCTATCGTCCTTTGGTGGAAGAATCCCACCTTCGTTCCCATTCTTTTAGGCTTGAGAGCTCTAATTGTGACCGCATTCTCCGACGATTCTCTTGGGAGATCTCATGCAATGCAGCATTTTCTTTAGCTGCAATGTCAAGTGGTGTCCTCCCAGCCAAAACATTTATGTCATATTCGTATACCGTTCGGAATGCACACATACTCTTAGTGATGCCAGCCTATGTGCTGAGTTCACTCCCCTCACGCACGGCTTATACTGTGCGGCTCCTGTCTATATGTGAGCTGCATACATTATAATGGAGGTGTTGACACTGGTTATGAGTTTCCTTATGTGCGCGCTTACTCCACTCTATTAACGCATCTCCGTGTGCACCCGAGAGCGGAAGTCAGCGCGACTAGCGTGGTCGGCAGATGGGAAAGGACTCAACCATATTCATTCATTGTCCAAGGGAAATTTGGCTGCATTCACTTTTACCGTTGTGATAACCGGATCTCATAGAGGAGATCGTCATGGTACACGTGTATATGTGTACGTCGGTTCTTTTCATGGGTCGAAGCCATGATAACGTATCTGAAACACCAAGAAGGGGCATAATTTGCATTCAGGAGATATGTGTTCGTTGAAACAAACAAATCGAATCTTGTGGGATGCTAATGGGCTTGTGTTTGATTATGCATCGGGGTCATGAGGAATGGATTCAGGGCAATTACAAGACAAACGGAAAAGCGACCTATGCATCGTTAGGAAATGAGGGTCAGTTGGATAAATAGCACCCACTCATTAAATGAAAAATGCCTTTCGGATACCAGGAACGATATGAATTGTTTATAGTATCGCCAGGAAGCCTATGGAGGAACAGCGTTCTTTTGTTTGCACATGGTGCTAGTTAGGGAAATTGGCTTCAGCGTCGATTGCGTTAGTTGAATGCAGCTGCTGGTATTTTATTGCTGGGAGAAAAGGGTCGCCGGCCAATGTGTACGTTAAGAGATTTATCATACACATGGCGAAGCTGAAAAATAGACAGCGCAATGATTATGGTCCCTGGTGAAGGTTACATAGTATGTAATCCAAATCCTTTGTTATTAGAAATGTTTCTAGGGAGATTTGCTTAGCGCCGAAGGTGCCGATTTGGTTCGAGACTCCTGATAAGGTAAGAAAGAAATCTTACAGGGAATTGTAGGCGTAGAGATGCATGAACGGTGAGTTTTCTTTTCCAGGGACTTTTAGATTAAAGATTTGATCTCTTTAATGCGTGGCGCATTTAAGATGCTAATGCGATTGCATTAGCAAAACTTATGCAGATTGGGTGGAAGTTATGGGGGTTTTTCAGGAAAGCGAACCGTGGGGTTTGGCGAATCCGCCACATCACCACGGCGCAATATTTTTTCGTACCTCCTAGCCATCGTGCTCCAGCTATCGCACACTACAGATAGTGCCTTACCGATTGATCTAACTTTCCAGAAGCCATACTCCCATTCAGATAGCTCCGATGTCCCCTCAGTGAATTGTTCCAGGCGAGTGGCAATTACTCGCTCAAGCATTTTTCCTGTTGTGGCCACTCAAACAGTTTTCCTGTATGCACAACATACCATAGGACGGCGCCGGTATAAACACAAGCCGCTGTGTTTTCCATCGCTTAGGAAATTGTCCTGTTTGAAGGCAGGTTGTGAAGAGACTGCTAAAGACGTCCGGATTTTTTGTTAAAGCAGTCTTCACTACAGCGTTAGGGATACCATCCAGTCCCGGGGTCTTCGTTTTATTTCCAGACCGTGGCCAGAACTTTAAAGATATTCCAAATATGATAACTTTTGTGCATGTGTGACGTTAAGAAACGAAAAAATAAAAGAAATATAATATATTTGGTAGAGTCCGAATACCTACCACCAGATATTATTAAAAAATTATACAAAAATGACAATTTTCGGCTCCTTTTTTTTAATTACGACCGACCGCCTTTGTCGACAGTTATACATCGACTCTTCAGCCGTTTTTTAAAATTACCATCTCGTTGACAGTTTATGATCACCTAGATCGAGGATACATATTAAATACTGCATACCCTTTATGTAAGGCCCATTAGAATCAAGGCACACTATCTAATATCTAACCATACCGTAAAACGCATGGCATCGCATTACATCCTTTGTTTAGTCAAGATTTGGACCGCCGAAAACTTAGCTGAAGTTATTTCGACTATTTGAATATCATGACGATAACACGCCGTTATCAAGTCAATCACATTTAAATCTTTCCTAAACCCTCCCTTTTGTGGTATTTAGGTGTAAGGTCACCATATTCCAATCACATCGCATTGAAAATGTACTCAAGTTCCGCTTGTCACCACTGCGTATACAAAATACGTTGATATCAGTGTCTTTCGTTCATGATTTGCTCTATCACGGAACGGACACAATATTAAAAGACATAAAACGTTGGAATGGAGACAATGATCGAAAAGAAACCGATCATGCAATCTCTAGTAAACGTTTAATTCTTATCGGTCGTAGACAACAAGGGACAAACAAAATTATGCAACCATACTGGAAAGCTTTAACCTCAAAACCCGCTTGTCCCGCCAGCGTAATCTCTATTTATCATTCTCTGCTGCACTGATATTAATAGTGTAAGCCATCTTAGTAAGCAAACCTGTACGGCTGGCTTAACATCATCAAGTGGATAACAACAGCGTGCTTTCGTCACTTCGGTAGACTTTGAAGCAATCAATAAGTTCCATACGGTTGCACCTTCCAACCTTGCCCTTGATTTAGTGGAATTTTATTAACAAGACTTAGATATAGATGCAACCGCGATATAGCGAAGAGGAATACCCCGCTATCCATCATCCGAGTGTTTTGAATCGGTCATCTACGCTAATACGATGAAAACAAAACCGAATTGTTTTCGTTTTCTTTTGTTCCTATTTTTTGGGCATCGAAGAAAGGTCACCATCGTACGAGGTTTTGTTAACCTTGCGCGCACCCCAAGCACTAACGGCTTACAGCCATAACAGTGGGCCTTATTCAGCCATAATATGAGATACAATGTTACAAGCGACATAGAAAGTGTTATTTATATAGATAAGTTTAGGCGTAATACGAGATCGTATATAAAAATGGTTTTCAAAATTGTTTAGACATGAATAAGATATATCGATATTAAAAACCAGATTATTGCGCAATTTGGTTGTTTAAATTGTTATTTATTTAATATTATTGTAGATGTTTTTATTATTTTTACATGCAAGATAAATTATAACATTGTAGAAAATTTAGTTCTGGTTTGTTATTTTATTTTTAGAATTGACATTGGTTTGAAACGCATTTGTTTGATGATAATTTTTTACCCAAAAATTTCTCTTGTTAAAGAAAACGATCAAATAGAAACCCCAGAAGTCTGCGAAAGTATTAAAAACGTGTTCAAAGATTTCACCTTTGTGTCATGGCAATGGCGGTCACTTGAGTGATATTATAATCCATTCATAATGGCAACCTAATCGGTCAGTAAGATACAAATTATAGAATTATATTCCTCTTGAAAGATTGTAAAAAACATCAAACTGGAATACAAAAAGCATCATAAACTAAATTATAATGTTGTTGTGATAATATAAAGGGTGGGCCATACATTTTTGCACATTTGAAACATGAATAGAAATTAAATACAAATGTTATTTTGTTGATCATTTATTTAACGTAATAAAAGTTTATTGAAATTAATTTTTTTTTAAATGACATCGTCGAGATGTGCATCGTCTCGTCGTTGGCATTCCTGCAATCGACTACGCAAACTTTGGAAAACTCGCTGAGACGTGCTGCGAGGTATCGTGGATATCTCCTCCCAGATGTTATCATCGCTTCTCCTTGAACGTGGCCGCCCTGTTTGTTTAATATTCGTTGTCGATCCCGTTTGCTCGAACTTCTTGACCCAAGCTTTGATTAAATTAACACTTGGACACTCACTTATACGGCGTAATCAGTATTCAATTCCAAATAGGTGTTGTACAGTAACGTAGGAATCGTTGTTTTTTTTTTTTTTTTGTAAAATTGTTTTACAGAAAAGCACGCTGTTGTCCCGTAAGCACACCATCGTGACTAAAATTACATGAAGCGACGCACAATTCCCCACCACTCGCGCGCCCCACCCCCTGGCGGTTTTTAAGAAATCAAGTGTTGCCATTCGCAAAAATGTATGGCCCACCCGATACATGAAATCTTATTGTTGCTGTCCAATAAAACATATTTTACTTATTGACAAAACCATTAAGCCAAAAATAAGCTTCATCGGTGAAGATGAATTGTCGATGAAAGTAAGGATATACTTTTATAGAGCGCAATTGTAACTGTGTCGCCACTTCGATTCGCCAACTGATTCGACATATCTTCGTTGCTCAGGATACGACTTACATTTGAGATTCCGTTTTAAGGGCGGAGACTGCGTATTCGCGCAGTCAGATCTGGCTTGCCAGAGGATGGAGGCGTTGGAACCCAATAATATGGACATCATATGGTTGAGGGTCGTGCTGAGGAATTCCGTTAAATTTCATTGTTGTCTTTACCGCTCCCCGAATGACGATCGACCGGCGATTATGCGAACACCCTGGATCTGTTTTTGACATCCGAACCGAGTATTTATACCGTAGAGGTTTCTGCGCCACTGGGAAACGCAGATCACTGCTTGGTAACTGTCGCGTAAGCACTTGCATATCAAGCGAATAACCGGCCTAGGCAGCTTCGCCATGTATGGAAGTATGGGGCTGCTAACTGGGACGATTTGCGGGATTTCTTCGCATCCTTTCCAAGGTCCGAGGTGTGCTTCGGAAACTCCGATGGTAACGCTTGTGCGGAGTCGGTATCAGAGATTATTCTTCTGGGGATGGAGATGTATACGAGGGTTGCCTTTTATATTTCGGGATTAGAGAACAAAAACAAATATTGATCATCGAAAATCACTTTATTGTTTTTTAAAATATTCCCCATGAAGATCTATACACTTTTGTATGCGTTTGAACCAATTGTCGAAGCACTTTTGCCACTCTGATTGAGGTATCTCCAACACATGCCTTCTGAATGCAGCAACCGCTTCTTCAGGTGTCGAAAAACGTTGACCTCTCAGTCTGTTTTTTACGTACGGGAATAAAAAGAAGTCATTCGGTACCAAGTCAGGACTATACGGCGGATGACCCATCAAATCGATGTTTTTGGTGTTCAAAAATGCAGTTGTCGCAGCCGATGTGTGAGAGCTCGCATTGTCGTGGTGAAGAGTGATCCGTCTTCGGCGGTTGGTTTTCCTGATTTCTTGGAAGACAACTGGCAAACAAATAGTTGTGTACCACTCAGAATTGACTGTTCTGCGTTATTCTAGTGGTACGGTTGCGACATGTCCAGTTTTTCCGAAAAAACAGGCGACCATTTGCTTGGAAGTGCTTCGTTCGCGAACAACTTTTGTTGGATTTGGCTCATCTTGTAACACCCAGACAGACGACTGCGGTTTACTTTCGGGCTCATACGCGTAAATCCACGATTCATCACCTATCACGATGTCATAGACGTGTTTCGAAGCACTGCGACCGTATTTTTTGAGCATTTCTTTCGACCAGTTGACACGAGCCTTTTTTTGGGCGATTGACAAATTGTGTGGGATCCAACGCGAACAAATTTTTTTGACAGTCAAATGTTTATGTAATATTGAATGTATGCTGGTCCCACTAACGCCTAAGGTTGTCTCAATCTCACGATAGGTCACATGACGATCTTCCAATATCAGTTCGCGCATAGCATCAATGGTTTTCGGAACAACCACTGATTTTGGACGACCTTCACGAAATTCATCTTGGAGTGAACTACGACCACGATTGAATCCCCCATACCATGGATAAACACTGGTCCTTGATGGAGCTTCATCGCCAAAAATTGAATTAAGTTCATCCATGCACTGTTGCTGAGTTAATCCACGCCGAAAGTTGTAAAAAATAATCGCACGAAAATGTTGACGATTTAATTCCATTCTTGGGCCGAGATGAATCTTTTAAGTTACTGTAAACAACACAAATAGCGCTCGTATGTCAAAACGTTCTGAGTGCGTATGACCTCAAAAATGTCCAACTTTACGACAGAGCTGTCAATTGCCGGAGTGCAACACTAGGGTTGCCAAATCCCGAAACATAAGAGGCAAGCCTCGTATTCCACATTCCATCAAACGAAGTTAACCAAAAAGTGTAAAATGCGAGCAAGTTACAGCGGAAAAAAATAGAGGTTTTAAGCGATGGCGCTCCAATCCCACCGATGTTAACAGAACGAATTTTGGTAAAATCAGAAACGCGTGCAACCAGGCGATTGATACTGCGAGGAAATCTCACAACGACAGGGTCATCAATAAACTCCTTCGGTGTCCAACTGATCCGCGCTCCTTCTGCTCAATGGCAAAGGCTGTCAGCGGTAACTTCGCATCCTCCCCATTCCCTCCGTTGGTGACAGATAGCGGGACGTTAGTCACGAAATCAAAGGATAAAGCTAATGTGTTCGCGAATTTATTTTCGGCGAATTCAAACCTCGATCCCGGCCTTTTGGGGCCACCTGTGATCTCGCCGGTACGGTCTTCGATGCGGGATCTGAGATTTCGTCCGCACACTATTCAACGCACTCTACGTGAACTGGGTTGTAGGAAGGCAACCGGCCCGGACGAAATACCAGCAATAGTCCTTAAGAACTGTGCTCCAGAACTATCGCCGGTTCTTGGCAGACTCTTCCGCTTATCTTATGCACGGAGGACCTTTCCTGCCTGCTGGAAAATCGCTCGAGTTCAGCCAATCCCAAAGACGTGAAAAAAGTGTCTCCCACAAAATTACCGTCCGATAGCATTACTGTCTATTTTATCTAAGGTAATGGAAAAAGTCATTAATACAGAGTTAGTTAAGTATTTGGAGTGCAACGGACTTCTGAATGATCGTCAATACGGATTCCGTGGCAGGCGGTCCACGGGAGACCTTTTACACTTATAACCGATATATGGACATCTGCGATTGAACGGCATAGTGAGTCAAAGGCGGTCGTATTGGATATGTCCAAGGTTTTTTTGCCAACAGCTTTGCGACTGTACGAGGAGCTTCCTCGAGAATCGATCGATCCGGGCTGCTGTGGACGGCGAGTGTTCGGATCTGTATCCCGTTAATTCAGGGGTGTCCCGATTGGTGCATCAACGTCGCACCAGCTGAGATGTAGACAGATTGACTCTCTGAACCAGGATCTAGATAAAGTCCTACAGTGGGGAAGGGCCAATCTTGTCGACTTCAACGCAACGAAGACCCAGTATACAACATTCACAAAGAAAACTGAATCATCAGTTCCACAGCTGATGATGAATGGCCGGGCCCTCGAGGCTGGGGAAAACTTGAAATTGCTCGGCGTCACGGTCTGTGGGAATGTATCATGGCATAAACTCGTATCGAGTATCGCCAGGTCAACCTCAGGAAAACTGAGTTATCTTTTTAGAGCCAAGAAATATTTTACTCCGGCCCAACTTCTTCTCCTATATAAATCCCAAATTAGACCCGCTCTCGAATATTGCTCTTATGTTTGTAGCTCGGTTCTTAAACATACACTAGACACAAAGAACAGTGGATCATCGGTTCCACAGCTGATGATGAATGGCCGGGCCCTCGAGGCCGGGGAAAGTTTGAAATTTCTCGGCGTCACGGTCTGTGAGAATGTATCATGGCATAAATACGTGTCGAGTATCGCCAGGTCAGCCTCAGGAAAACTGAGCTATCTTTTTAGAGCCAAGAAATATTTTACTCCGGCCCAACTTCTTCTCCTATATAAATCGCAACAGAGCCTCGACCTACTTGAGAGCATACAGAGACGGGCGATCCGCCTGATCGGGGACTGGGCGTTGACATCGATACTACAGTCGCTATCACATCGAAGGCGTATAGCCGACCGCTGTCTGTTTTACAGATATTATCACGGGTACTGTTCTTCTGAGATTCGTGGTATTGTTCCACGGAATTCGGCTTATATGCGGTACACAAGACAATCCGACGGATCGCACCCGTTTGCCGTTCATCTCCCAACGGTGCGAACATCCCTGCATCAGAACTTGTTCCTTTACAGAGCGGGGAAGCTGCGGAACTCCCTTCCCACGCGGATCTGATGGCATCTCGGGACGCCCACTCGGCGCTATATAAAAAAAAAAAACTTCAAATAATCAAGAGGCTTCAGTTTTTGGGTTGGTTAGCTCGTGTAAAGTGTAAACCAAGATATTCACGCAAAATGTGCCACAATGGGGTTCGACAGATTCCCCATCTATTGCAACATTATTTTGCAAACATTATAAATATAACTAAGGGCGCCTCTATAGTATAGTGATTAGTATACCCGCCTGTCATTCGGGAGACCGGGGTTCGATTCCCCGTCGGAGAGCCTCTGGCGGAAGACTAATGACCTTGCCCAGAAAAAATAAATCATTATGGAAAATTTAACAAGCCTCAGGACTTGCTAAATAAGGCCAAGACCGGTTCCCGGTTGTAGTGTGGATGATGATAATAAATATAACTAAAATTTGGAACGTACTCAAGGTTTGTGTTGTGCGGGCAGTGTATACGATCCAGTGTCAGATTCCTCTGCATGCCAAGCTATTTATTGTGCACAATTCGAGAATAAGATAAGCATTTCCTACTGTGTCCTTTTACAATTAATTAAGTTAATATTTCATATTAGCATCCATATTATACCAGGTGTACCGTGAGCGTCAAGATACAAATGTATCGATAGGGAACGTTTGTTTTGAACGAGCCCTTATTTTTTTTTTAGTTGGTTGCTATGACATATGTCAAACATATTTAGTATGCATTGTGGGGGTTCTCTATACTACATGGAGAACCAACCCACAATTCCAACTTAATTTCGACCACCTACAGCGCGTCACATTATCCCCTATACCACCGTTCAGCTATTTTACCTGTAAAAGAAAGCATAGATGAATTCATTATTCTATGCAGATAATGCAGAATTGAATTCAGCTCCCTTTTTGCCATACGGCAACACAATTTTTGGTAGGCCCTGAGATTTTCATCGGAAATCTCATCATGTCGGTTAGCAACAATAATTCTAACCAAACGGCGCCGTTGCATCATAGCGAAACCGCTGGGGTTATTTCAGCGTCTTAGAGTCTGGTTCTCACGCTGATTATTTCCCAAGCATCAGCGGCGTCCTATTGACTTTTCCCAGATCATCCATTCGCTTGGGATCAACGATCTCATTTCACAGGTGAATAGCACCAGCTAAATTTTCCTCTACTTCACAGTTCTGTCTTCCTACAGTTCAATGCCCTCTGAGATCACCATATTCACCGAATTGGGTCAGTGGGCTAGTCTCAGAGTGGCATTGATTCCTGCACACACAACCAAACCCACCCCGAGATCATAGTACCTTGTGTTTCTGTTCTCTCATTCTCCCATGTTCGTCGACTATCGAATTAACCGATGTATTCACCACACATCGACGGGCGTGGCAACGAGAGAGCAGAAGAATGATCTCTATTGGTTGTCCTGTGTGCAAAAATTAAATTACCCATCTTCATCCCTAATTCAAGTCAGTCGCTATTCAATCATCATCGCGGTTGTTCACGCTGCCGCTCGGAGTCAATCTGATTTCGCGACCTTTTAAAGGCAGTGGTTACACATCCACCACCGGTGACAGTCACGCCGCACCGTATCAAAATTATCCCGTGTCGCGTACATTTAATTCAGGCAGTCGCTATCCTATCTCCCCCGTGGTCGATCACGCTATCGCCTTGAAAAAGAATAGAAAAGAAAATGTACATAATTCAATTTAGAAAATTAATTATAAGTGCTAAGTTAAGTTAAGAAAAACAGAACAATAAAATCGGAGTACATCGAAGCAACAATTCAGTGCGTTTTACTTAACTGATTATCCTCGGTGAACAATTTACGTCGGAACAGTTGGGGATCCAAGTTAAACCGTGCCATACGTTGGCAACCAACTTTAACCCCACAGCATCAAGTCATTGTACAAACCACATCATTTTTTTAATCCTGTTAAAAATGTCGAATTTTGTACCAGAAAATGATGATTTGCGGAGAGCATTAATTTTTTGTTTTCATTTGAAGAAAAGTGCTGCAGAGTCACATCGAATGCTCGTCGAGGCTTATGGTGATCATGCTCTCTGGGAAGCAACATGCAAAAGATGGTTTAAGCGGTTCAGAGATAATGATTTTGATGTGTGAAATGAAGAACGTGGAAGACCACCAAAAAAGTTTGAAGACGCCGAATTGCAAGCAATATTGGATCAAGATGACACTTTAAGTCAAAAACAAATGGCACAAATGTTAAATGCTGCACAACAACAAAAAAAAAAAACGCTCACTTTATACCGGTACAACTGGTATGTACCGACTATTTCAAGTATGGCAGATTGCTTGTCGAGGCGGCTAACCCCAAGGGAGCTCGTCGGAGCAGATCTGTGATCGCGAGTACCCGCGTTTCTTCGGGAGAAGGAGCTGAGGTTGCCCCGGACGCCCATTTATCAAGTCCGAGAGGCGGATGCCAGAACACCAGTAGATCTCGAGGAGCGAAAGGAATCGTGTTTTATAATCAAGCAGGAGGATCTGCACATAACAAGAAAATTCTCCAGCTTCACTCGAACGGTGCGAACAGTGACTTGACTGAAGCGGTTCATCGACAGTAGTAGCTGCAAGGGGGGCAACCGTTCAGCCAGGCGGCCGGGCGGTCTCGATGCTGAGGAATTGACGATGACCACACGCATCGTATTGCGGGCGGCTCAGATTGAATTGTTTGAGACGGATCTGGCGGCCATTCGAGCCGGTAAAAAATTGTTAAAACGAAGTGAACAGGTTACGCTCGACCCATTTATCGATGACCGGGTATCCTCGGGGGGGGGGGGGGGTCGACATCCACCAATCTTACTTCGACAACATTACCTTGCAAAGGTCATCGCAAGCGACTTGCGATTGAATCTCATACATGCTGGAAGCCGGTTACTGCTCGCCGCAGTGAACTCTCGGTATTGGATCATAGGAAGTCGAGGACTTGTCGGAGGGGTTATCGTTGAATGCACGGTTTGCGGTCGTCATAAGGGCCGATTCCCAATTTAACAGATGGATTAATCCTGCACGGCCATTTGTAACACCGGCGTAGATTACGGAGGTCCTATCACTCTTCGGCGGTGGACAGGACGCGACGTAAGGCGAGTCAAAGGCTAAACTGTCTTCGTATGCTTGGCAACGAAGGCAATACATCTCGAATCAGTTAGCGAGCTGCCCAGCGAGGTTTTCCTGGAACTACCACTATCTACACATTCATTGGACTTTGGTTTCGATTCTCGGTGGCCTGAACGCCCTTCCAGCGAAACGTCAGGTGCACAAGTATATAATGACAGGCAACGACAAATCTGCTGTTCATTGTACCTAAAAATGTGCGTGGAATTACTCATGGTCCTCGTTCAGAGAATTTTGTAATTCGTTTGGAGTAAGAATTCCGACATTTGCGAGATAGGGGATGAGAAGGGTCGTTTGATTTATGACTATTCTTTTTGAATAGACTGTACATGTTATGAACGATGGGAAGTTTGATCATGAGCCGCTTTTGGGATAGGATTATGTTTTGCTAGGGAAACCGAAAATGCGATATGAAAAATGGAAAAAGAAAATGTGCTATTGGGGTGTGGGAAAATATTGTTTTTGGGTATTGTTATGGTTATTAATTATCATTACCTAGGGGTAGCTTCCGGCTGATTGAGCTCGTGTATGGTGGCTTCCGGCTCTTTTGTCCGTAAGTGGGTTTCTGGATGCTAAGCCTTCTTGGTTCGTCTAAAATAAATAGCAACCTAATTGGTTTTTTAAGTTTAAGTTTTTATTTAGTTTTAAAATTGACTACAGCAATTGTTGAAGGACTTGTGGCGGACGAGGTATGGATGCCGACCTACGGCAAGGGTTGACTATCGCCCACCGACGGAAGGGCTCACTGGACACGAAAGAGGAATTTATTCTGTTACGCGTTGATCCAATCACCCTTGGGCTCCGTTCGTCTTTCTAAATGTTAAATATCCTTTCACAAGGGAACTCAGCAAAATATAACACGTATGCTTTGTGCAGCGGATGCTGATGGGATCCGCCCTTTACACTTGATTAATGTTCGCCTCCCTAATACCAAGCCGGATTCGCTGCGTTGATGATGCACCTTTCACTTACTTGTTACGCTGGTGAGGTAATACACTTATCACACACCAAATAATCCTTACGGACGCGGTCAGTTATCCTATTTCTTAATGCAACTGTTCACAAGCAGAAAAATAAAACACTATTCGTTAGTTTGGGCTATTCCCGACACAGTTTATTGGGTTGTTTTCGATTCTATGTGAGTACATTTAACAAAAGGTTTATTTAGGATCACGTATTTAACAACAAGGGGAATCTCTCGCACTGGTGCGCCGACTACACTCGACCCGGGCTGTGCGTACTTCGCAACGTATCAAACTCGACTGTGTGGCCCCGGTGACGGTTGAATCTCGACTATATGGGTGAACCGATTCTGGCGTGTGTGCACGCAGTGGTGGTTGTATCTCGACTGACTAATTACTAGCGAGGAAAAGTTCGTCGCGACGTGGCAGTGGAGTCATAGCTAAAATAAACTCACTGCCATTTACTAGGAACTTTGAAAAGGGCTGCTATTCCTGTATAGGGAGTTTAGTTCCGGAGAATCATCGCGGTATAAGCTGAGTTGGATTCGTTGGTTGTGTGTACCGGGAAATTGGTTTCGGCGGCATAGCCAAGTATGGTCAAGGGTCTTGATCGTTGCGATGGTCGTTTCATGTAAAGGCGACGCATTATGCCATGGGTCTGCCAGTAAGAGGGAATTGGTGTGGTTCTACATGGATTAGGTGGAATGGGAACCGGAATGGTTTTTGGGGGAAATTGGAATTGCTTGGTTGCAAGCAAATGATATAATTTAGATAGAGAATTAACCGAAGCAATTTCGGGGAAATGTATGCGGCTCGATGTAGTTGGTGGAGATGGTAAGTATTCCGTTGTAAATTTGAATATGCATTTATTACAGAGTATGATTTTCGGGGGAAATTAGAATTGCTTGGTCGCAAGCAAGGAATGTAATTTAAATAGGAAGTTAACCGAGGTGGTTTTTGGGAAAAATTATATGTGGGGTGATGTAAGTGAGGGAAATGATTAATATTCCGTTGTAAATTGGAATATGCATTTATTACAGCTTGGGAAATGGGTTCTTGGTAAGTACGGGGATGTATGCAATTGCGATTTGGCGACGGCTGCTGTTGCATATTGGGGTGTGTTTTTGCATGTTGGGAAATTGGTTGCGGGTTAGGTTAGGGTGACGCGCTGTTAGCGGTCAAAATTGGTTGGCACAGCGGGTTGGTTCTCCATGCGATATAGAGAACCCCCACAGACTAATAGTTTAATCTAAACCTTTCTAATTTTGGTGCAAACCCCATTTATAGTACCCAAACTAACGGAGTTCTATTCTCTTTCCCACTGTCGCATCGTTCACCTTGATATCGCCCCGATGCCAGCCCAGGCGCACACCATGCCAATGACGATGGGAATTACAACTTTGCAATATTGTCGCCATTCACCTTGAGACGGCAACCTTACACCTACTACAGTTGCAGCTTACTCCAAGGCATTGGGAAAATTTCGGGGAACAGATCCAGGTGTCAACCGATTCAAGATGATGAGAACAGAAGGCATGTGCTAAGATGGATCATGGAGAATTGCAATTTAGTTGTTACTCAAAGTAACATTGTGCCCGTCAAGGTTATGGGAATGCAAAAGTGGTACGCGAGGTTAGTTAGAATTGCAAGATTTCAACGTGATGAGAATTTTTGATTTGCATATAGCAAATAGCATGCAATATTGGAGCATGGGTATGCTTGCATGAATTAGAAAATGAATGAAGGGGTTATCAGGTTTGTCTGGTTAGAAATTAAGAGGAAACGGTGAAAGGGAGATTCTGGTGGATATTCGTTTTTTTAGAATCCGATGGTAACGGAACAATGTACCATTCGTATGTATGCATGTAACAGAATGAAATGTATAGGGGGATTAAGGGCGCGAGTTTGCGTAATTATTTATAGTCGCATCCCGTTAGAAAGGAGCGGTCGGGAGGGGGGGGGGGATAATTATCCATGTTAATTATGTAACAAATCGACTGATTTGACTCAATTTCTACTGCAGCACTTACGGTTGTGATAATGTCGTTACTTCAAACAATACATTGTCTCACTAGAACAGAAAAATTTAGTAGTGAATATTTCGACTCAAGTTTATCTGGTGTAGCACTGTAGCTTGACTGGTAATATCATTATTACGATCCGAAACAAAGAGTAAGCGTCCTTAAACATTTCGGTACGAGAGTCGACTACAATCGGTAGATAAGAGAATTAATTCTCCTGTCGGATTCAGAAGAAGAAAAATTACAGAAGAATGAAGAAACCTAAGTAATACTACATAGGCTGAAAACTCACGGGATTTTTGATAAAAACAACCGTTATTTGGACAAAGTTATATTTATTCCTCAAAATAGAAGCCTTTGAAGGCGATCCACTTGGTGTAGCGATTTTCCAACATTTCGATGCCCTTTCTGTAGTACGAAACGTCCAAGCCTTCGAAATATGCCTCGCTTTCACTCAGGACCTATTTGGATGAATAGGCCAAATTCATGGATGCGACCAATAGATCAAATCAGATATTCTATAGCCATCGACATCATCACGAACACTTCCGTCGATCATGGATACCAATCGCATTCACTCTAGTAATCTGCCTCCAGTTCAGCTGCCCACATTCCCGAGCAAATACGCTGGTTGGAAGCCCTTCAAGGATCTGTTTCAGGTTATATTGGCAGACCCCCGATTCTTACAGATGTGGAATGCCTCTGTGACGATGCTGATTACGAAAATTAAAAGCTGGCTTGGGACCGTCTAGTCGAACATTTTAACAATACTCTTGCACTCCGCTTTAAGAGCTCTGTTTCAAATATCTGCTTCGTCGAAAGAGTCTGTCGCGGTTTTATATTGACTCCGACATGTTAAGAATGGTGTAGTGTGAGTAAAATTAGAACTATCCTTGGGCCATTTGGTTTGTTTTGGTTGAAGTTATTATTATTTTTATTATTATTTATTACGATGTAATTAATTACACAATAACTTAATTCTAAATAGCGCTAGCTGCTAGGGCTTTCGGCTACGGTGGTTGAAGTTAAATACGAGGTGGACTGAAAAATGTCCGACCTAACAAAGAGACAAAACTTTTTTCTTAAAACGTATTTTTATTTTTCTACATAGTTTCCTTGTAACTCTACACTTTTCTCCCAGCGATGCTCCCATCTCTCTAACCCGTCCAAATAGTACTTGGTGTTTGTCTCTGCAAAATAACTGTTCACGAAGGTGATTGCTTCCTCATTTGACGAAAATCTCTGTCCTCCGAGCGCAATTTTTAGATTAGGGAACAAAAGGCTGTATCTTGTGAGTAAGGCGGATGGTCAATCAGTTCAAACTGTAATTCGTGTATTTTCGCTATGGCAACTGCTGAGGTGTGAGACGGCGCGTTGTCTTGGTGAAACAGGATTTTCTTTTTCTGCAAATGTGGCCGTTTTTCCGCAATTTCTACCTTCAGTTGGTCAAGTAATGATGCGTAGTACCCCCCTGTAACGGTTTTTCCTTCTTGAAGATAATCTATTAAGATAACTCCATGAATATCCCAAAAAACAGTCACCATCACTTTCTCAGCCAAAAAAACAGATTTTCCTTTTTTCGGAGGTGAGTCCCGCTTTACAGTCCACTCTTTTGACTGTATTTTTGTTTCGGGCGTATAATGGTGTATCCAAGTTTCATCGACAGTAATTAATCGGCGCCAAAACTCGGATTTATTGCACCTAAACTGCGCCAACTGCGTTGGAAATTCGAACACGTTTTTGGTCTAACGTGAGCAAACGCGGCACCCAACGCGCGGACAGCTTTCTCATTCCTAAATCTTGGTTAATATGTGGCAAACACGTTTTCTGGGGAGGTGGGAGTGAACATACACTGTAAAGTCTCTGCGCTCAACGCGGCGAAGGCCAAGACGATCCTTCTCTCTGTTCAATGCAAGTTCACATGTAGTCTGCGCGTGACACTCCTGGATAGCTGCTTTGGCACCCTCCAAGTAGTGAACCAATGCATGCAGCGACATCCTGAAAAAGATTGGCCCAAGGCTAATAACCTTGCCCGGAAAAACGAACTATTATGGACAATTTAACAAGTCTCGGATATGAACCGGATACCGGTGGAGAGAGCTGCTAAATAAGGCCAAGACCGGATCTCGGTTGTAGTGCTGATGATGATGAAACACGTTCTTTGGACATTTCCTTAGTCTGTGGTATCTTTCTCACTTTAATTCGGCGGTCGTCTAGCACCATTTGATGAACTTTAGCGATGTTATCGTCAGTTGTTGCAGTTTTTGGACGTCCCGAACGTCCGTCGTCTCCCAAGTTCTAACGGCCACGTTTAAATTCGGCTGCCCAAAATTTCACTCTAGTAAATGATGGTGCAGAGTCGCCATACACAGAGTCCAACACATCTTTGGTTTACGTAGGCGTATTGCCTTTCCAAAACAAAAACTTAATGAGAGTTCGATACTCAATTTTGTCCATTTTCACAAAAACACACATCGAATCGCTTAAACGACTGTCAAATAAAAACTACGCCTTCAAAATGGCTGAAATTTTGGTGAGTAATTGTCAAAGGATGCATAACTTCATTCACTAGCCTTCATTGACGAGTGCTGGTATCTTCACGTTGAGGTCGGGAACTTTGCAGGCCATCCTCGTATGTTTTAGACCGTACTTGTCTTAATTCCACGTGCAGCTATTTGATTTCCGGCCGATATTTGGCAATCAGTTTATGGCGACTCTAAGAATCCCCACAGAAGCTCGCGTAACTTGCAAACCATTCGCCCAACAAAAAAGTCATGCCCCCATGTGTTCCAATCCGAGCGATACAAGTGGCCCACATATCCGAAATGTGATACGTTTGATAGGCTATCTTAAAATCAAAACGATCTAGCTACCCAATTGTTGGGTAAAGGCATCATCGACAGATACCGGCTTCAAACGTCATAAAAGTGAGGTAGAAGACACATCAATTATAAGCAAATTTTATGATCCCCTTTGAGCCATTCAGTTTTTCTGCACGGAAATCTTACGAATAGGAATAGCATAAAAAGCCATTAAGGACAAGATAACAGTGTTCCTATATTATGACACACAATCCCCATTTTTCCACCGAAAGATTAGATAAATAATCCGCTGTTGTATTTAAAGACAACAATCCCAGAGGCTCTGGGAATGTTTGACGCTTTTCCATCGGAATCCTGACCTGTGTTAATAGGTGACTGTGGATGATAGCTGACGGTGGGTTTTGATGGTGAAGAAGGGAGAAGAAGGCATAGAAGGAAGAAGAAACTGAAAACGGTACGTTGTATGTGTTTTTATATGTAGTTACATCCTCTACACCGACTAAAGTGTATGTGTCATTACTGCACTGGTGGCGCGACGAAATAAAAAAGACGTCCTCGTTTGAAAATCCTTTTCTAAATACTTATTGAACGTCCCGTATTTACCCACAATCCACCTTTCTACCAAAAAAATAGAATAAACAATGCCATGCTGTGTCTGAAGGTAGCAGTCCCAGAAAAGAAAGCTTATCATAGGTTCTAATGTGGGAAATTGTTCATAAAACGGAACATCTTGAAAATGTGAAAATCAAACATGATCTCCATGGAGTCTCCGGCTACAAAGGCAATAAATATTATATCTGTGTAGAGTACGCCTGCAGCCTACCAGAGTGCATAGCCAGGAAAGTTTTCTTTAGACATGAGGAGAAAAAGTGGAGGGAGACGAGGGTCAGTGTCACCAAGACCCTTGTGCTGTAGGGATATAAAAACTTCGAAATTCGATAGCAACTCGCGAAGGCTCTTTATTTGAAGTGTGTGTATGAGGTGTAAAAGAAAAACGTAAATGTGTTTCTGCAACTGAAGACATGTAACTATGAAAATTCATTGATTTTTGCATAACTCTGTATTCTATATATATTGTTAATTGTCGTCGTTTCCATGGTTTCACTCAATTGGGGAACATTTAACAGTGATCGCCTTATAAAAAAACTAATGATAAACTAGAAAATTAAATCAAAAGGAGGAATACATCTTCCGAGGATGCACTTATCGTTCCTACGGATGAGCGAACGTCGCGTTTGTTACCCAATAATGTACATACGCCAGTCCATAGTATACGAGTGATGTGGACGCTTGGGGTAAGAACCACAACCCAAGGCTTTACGGTATGATCATATACATACAATTCAATCATAAGGGTGACTCCTGGGTAAACTTTTTATAGGGATTGCTCCTGAGAAAACGTTTTGCATTTGTCTAGTAACGGAGACACTAGTGTCAGGATATTTAAAAGCGATCGTAAGTTATATAAATAAAATAGAAGAGGCCGAGGTTATTATATGTTTGATCACGCAGAAATTAAACAGACAATGCAATTTTATTAGATTTTAAAATAATGTTTTGGGGGTACGATGGTGTACTTGAAGACTTTTTTGTGTGAAAGAATAATAGGTGGCCACGTACCTCGTACGCATCAAATCACATTAAAAATTAACTTTAAAAGTGCAATTAAACATGGAGAATCATTCTTCAGCCGATCAGCACTACAGCTTAAAATTCCCTTCCACATGCACGTCGCAGGAAAAGCCAATTATATTTATTTTTTGCGTTGTCTCAATTTAGCTTTAAAAATAGTTTAGTAATGAATAACTAAATAAATAAAATTTAATTTTTTTAGATGTTTCCATAATTCGACAGTAGTTACTTATTTCATATAACCCGATAAATTCCAATTAAATTGAGTAACTAATTTGAGAATTAATTTATAAATACCTACGTTCCGCCCATGATTTCAAAAACTGAGTAAATTTGAATTGAATAATTTATTCGGGCATGATACTTTGATCAACCTTGAAGCACTCTCCCAGAAACTTATTCTTATAAACCGACATATCTGGTGGCGCCTACAGCGAATGTAAAGTTCTCAAATACTCCCACCGTTAATTTCATAGAGTCTAAGTAGTTCACATGTCGAGTAGATAATGCTTGTGAAAATTCCACGGATTGCGCAAAATGAGTTTAGTTTCGAGGCGTACATAATAACATGATCTGCTATTTTATTCTCTTCTAATTAAAGTCTTTATGAATTATGAATGAAGCAGCACTAGAGACATTATTTACTGTCAATTACAGAAGGCCGTCGACCAAGGTAAATAAAGATATATGTTGTTGTCTAAAACCGGATTGGCTGGGTTTGCGTAGGCGACCAGCTTTACTTTATGATGTTTTGTGAACTTTTATGTTTTCCAAAGTAGCAAAATAAATATGTAATGTTTATGTCAAGCACAGCTTGATCTACAAGGAATTCTTAAATCGTTGTTACGACTGATAGAAGTGATACATTTTTGGCAATACACACCCGTCGACAGTTCAAATTTGTTTCAAGTGAATGTCACTCTTTTTTGGCACTCGCCTATTTCAGAGCACTGAGTTGAATCGAAGCCTACATTTTATATTCGTGGGAGCAAATTCCTCTGTTATATACGAGTATTATTATTATTAGATTACATTATTGCTACAGAATTAAGTTAATACCTATACCTATACACTTTTCAAAACTGGAAGAATTTCAATATAATAACATACTACCAGCTTTGAAATCTTGTAACTCGGTTGTGTCGAAAAGTATCAAGACTACATAGATGTCGACTTGAATAACATATCGGTATGATTTTTATCGCGTTTTGCGTACATGATTCAAAAATATTAAAACTAGAACACCAATTCGTCAGAGCAAGGCCGCGCTTACATGGCGATGTCGCGACCCGCTATTTAAGCTATGTGATTGTTACATTAATGCTCTGGTAGATGGCACTGATGAATATTTTTTTTTTTTGGATCCGGATATCGTAAAGACTGTAGAAGAAGTGGAATGTATTCGGGACTTCGGGTGAGCAGCGAACGGAGTAATAATGGTTGGACAAATTAGGATAGGGTACGCTGAGCCTTAGTTCTAATGACAGAGTTGAAAAATGTGCGCTTAAGTTTCCAATGAATGTCGTTATTTTTTAGCATCCTACCGAGCGCCTGCAAATATGAGAATTAAATTTCAGTTTAGGATGAATGCATGCCTTGTAAATTATGGCCAGGTTGGATGTTATGAATTATTTCTACCATTTCTCACACACACCCATATTTCAACATAATACACGGTAACCCAACTTAGGGGAGCACATTTATTTGAGAAAAAGCAATAAAAAACTATAAAACCGTTTGCGACGACAGTGAATAACGTGTGATTCGAATCGACGATAGGACTATTAGAATCACTGAAAGATTGAACCAATGCGCTACATACCAGGCCACTGCGCGTATACGTATTCGTTTTCTAAACTCAAGTACACTCATCTGATATGAAATTGCTATATAATTGCTGGTATACGGCTGATGCTTTTGCTTATTCGATTTTCCTTCTGTGTTGATCTTCACTATTTGCTTGTATACTGTGTGTGTATCTGTTACAAACGACACAAAACCATTAAAAAAACATTTTTGCTCTTAAGTAAAAATTATTTTTATTCAATTTAAGAACATTAGTTTGCATCATTTTGTGAATACGGTATCGTGCAGACGCTCGCCCTGATCGCGAATAGCGTAATCCTTTCGATTCGTTCGGTGTTTCGATCGATGTGGTGACTGTTTTCTGTGCGCATTTCACAAGCATGCGTGTATTAATTTTCAGCCCCTCGTAGAAGCGAATAAAGTAAATATAGAAGAAAAATACACAAGTGATTTTAATTGTTGTATTCGGCGGTGAACACGACAGAAACCGTAAAATTGGGGACCTCGACATGATTGCTGCATTTAAGTTCCTTGGTCCTTGCCTGTTGACTTTAAGTATCCCCAGGGAAAGAAGTGTGGCGGTGTTAAATCGGATGAACGGAGAATTCAACGAAATCACAGTTTTTTTAATATCAAACGACCGGGGAACAATTGCAGCTTTAGCAATGTATGATGAAGACGGTGTTTGAAAGCAGACGTAAGCCACACTTCTTTCGGGTACTTGATTAACGGCGTTTCCTTGATCAGGTTCATCGACGAAAAAGAACGGCTCGATGATAACACAAATACCTCACCAGTGTCATAGAACTGATAATTCTGTATGCCAACTCTTCCTTTCAGCGTGAAATATAATTGATCATTCATGATGGCTTTTTGCCATTAACTCTCCTCGGTTTCTGTAATTTAAGCGATAAAATTCGCCCATGACAAGCAACGGGCGTTATCGGGCGGCATCAGTCGTTGAGTTAGTTCAATTTTGTAAGGGAGTACTATCAAATCAACACGAATTATCCGGATTAAAGCGCCATTGTTTAAAAGCTCTTTTTTTTTGCTGGTGTAGTCTGTTCGCATTTTTTATCAAACCAAGGCTTATCAGATGAACATCATTTGATGAAATGCGGAATGTAGATCTCCATCCCGAGCAGAATAATCTCTGTGACCGACTCGATATAGGTGTAAAATTAATTTGTTTTTATAGGACATTGAGAGTATCTTTTAAACCTATAGAAAAAGCTCTTTTTTTTTTAATTCTACAGTGGTTGTTCATCTTAACCCAGTCGTACTAGTATATTTGTTTTATGTCTTACAATAAAGTAGTGCATGTTATAATTTTTTTATTGAATCAAACCACTTTTTTTGTAATATTACTGTAAATTTGATCTCATGACATTTTTCCATTCTATTTCAGATTCTGAATTTTGAAGTTCTTCGGTCTGTGAACGCATCCAATTCGTCTGTGATGTCCCCTTGGTAAGTTAGAATTATGATTGCGAAAATAATAATATTCGTACTATAAAGAATAATGTCTCTTATCCAAGCAAAATGTGAAAAAATAAGTGTTATTTTTTTTTGTTTTTGGCATGGAGCCAGTTCTCTAACATTGCTGTATCACACCTAATCAGATTGCGTTCAGCACGTTTCCCGCACCTTAAAAGCATGTTAGCGAAACGAATGCTCTGAGATTTAGGGCGATTAAGTGCATACAATGCGTTTGGCGATTGTCGCAACATTAAAAAGGTAGTTTTGATAAACACTGTTAACGTTTTTATGGGGCTCCTCGATAGTATAGTGGTTAGTATATCCGCCTGTCACCCGGGAGACCGGGGTTCGATTCCCCGTCGGGGAGCCCCTGGCGCAAGACTAATGACCTTGCCCAGACAAAATAAATCATTATGGAAAATTTAACAAGCCTCAGGACTTGCTAAATAAGGCCAAGACCGGTTCCCGGTTGTAGTGCCGATGATGATGATGATGATGTTAACGTTTTAAATGACAATATCTTTGTTATTATAATGCACACTATATAAGTATAGGCAAATATGTTGGAATCGGTTGAACATTTTAATCTAAAATTGTAACACAGTATTCCAGATACATAAACAACTCTTTTGTTCTTTGTATTGTTTTAAACTGCTAAAAATGTCCGCTTTGGGGTCGGGCACATCGAACAATCGATGAATCAGTCTATATCAATCAGAACCTACATCAATCAGAGCGTTGTCAAAATCTGAGAGAAGTGGCTCTTCAATTCAGATGCTGCCTTAGATTCCTGTATTTTTGGTACGAGAGCAGTTTGAAATGTCAATGACTTTTTGAATAAAAGATACTTTTTCGGCAAATAATGTTAGCACAAAATAATATTTAATTGAAAATTAGAAGAAGGCTATTCACCGTTATACTTTCTTCTGTTGATAGCTTATATGGTTACACTTTTGTCTTTTTGGTTTCAGCGTTATACTTTGGCTTTTCTGGTTACAGCTGTTCCGGCTGTTGGGGACGTTGAATCTTGAGCCCCCAGCTGTCAATAATGATATGAGGACGAAAATTCGTTGTCAGACGATGGATCTGAACTGAACTTGGAGATGAATTGTTTTCGTTGCTAGAATTTGCTGCTCCGCCATAAGACAGCTGGGTCTTATCGCGATTGATATTTATCATCCGGTATCTGTTTAAGGGGTGGTTTGCATCTCAGAAATAAGTAAAGAACTCAAACTTTTTGTCTATTGTTTAATCTGTTTTAAAGTACAACAAAAAAAGAACGACTGTTGACTCGCCTTGTAATGTGACCGTCTCAAAAACAGGTACCCTACTGTTGACTACTCTAGTTGGCTTATCAAAAATCAATAATAGAAGAATGTTCATAAACTATACGAGTGTAGTTGGAGCCCTACTAGAATCATTCATGAAAGTCGAAATTTAACAAAATGGCGGACATTTGAATTTTTAAATGTAGGTTTTCAACATTTTTTCTTGGTAAGAGAAAAAATGTTTTCTCTATAAAAAAATGCATATATCACCTTGATTGCACTAGGGACTCCAATGACTCAAATCTACTTTAAAACCAAAAAGTAAATAGGCGATACGTCAAGTAGTTTTTGAGATATCGTGGAGACCAATGTGAAAAACGTGGTTTCGAGAAAAACGCGTTTAAAATTTCAAAATTATATCAGGGTGGGGCGACCCTCCTACGCGCTACGTTCCTATGTCTTACTCCACCAACAGATAACACCTGTACAAACGATTCGTGGCCTTAATATCGTATGTGATAGGGAGCTAACTTCATCCCACATATTAATGACATTATTCTCAAGGCCAACTCTGTCCTTGGTTTTGTGAAACGCTGGTCGAAAGAGTTCTCTAATCCCCACGTTTCCTGGTCGCTCTATATAGCCTTTGTCCGCCCCCTTCTTGAATATGCTAGTCAGGTTTGGTCTCCTCACTACTCGGTCCATATTCGCAGGGTCGAAAACATGCAACGTCGTTTTTGCGTCTTGCCCTCCGAGAATTGAATTGGGAAAATCCGTTGATTCTACCCCCATATACGAGCCGTCTTCACCTAATAAACCTAATTAACCTTAACACACTTGAAGAGCGCAGAATCCATGCCATCTACTCGCATTTTCAATCAATTGCCCAAGCCTGCTCTCCTCCATCACATTTTCCACTAACCCGCGAAACCTCAGTCCCTTGTATTTGCCCGCCCATCACACATCTTACGGCCCATTTGGGAATGCAGGGGTGGACAAACTCTTGCCCCACATTCTTCTAGTTCAATTTCACCTCTCCCGCTCTCAAACGTCGTCTCCTCTCTTACCACTCATGACCCCAACCCTTTCACCGCCTACACCTAGGGTGTGAACCCTAGCAACCGGCTTATCTTCGCCCTTCACTGTCCTGCCACTTATACTATTATTCTAACCATCTTTGTTTAGTTCCCCATTTCCCAGTTTTTAAGTTACTTTAAAGTTAATCCACCACCCCAACCCTCATGCCCTAGTTTTGAAGTTAGTTCGTAAGTCTGTTTATAAGTTTATACTTTGGCGGTAGTATTTTGGGCTATTAGTTATAAGTGTTCCGCCGAACACTGTTCACACACGAAAGAACAACCTGGAACACGGGGACGCTGTCAAACAATGAAACACGGAGAGAATAGTTTTTATTTTTGGATTTTATTTTTGTTTTAGAGTTCGGTCTCCACTTGCGTCTAGGACACACTTTTGATTTTTCACTTATCTTAGGGTGCACCGTTTCGAAACTACTTTCAACGTTCGACGTTATTTCTTTTATTTTTATTTTCGCGATATCTCAGCGCGGATCGACCTCCTCGGTGGGGTTCTCAGACACCTGCTCTCTATTCAACGGATGCTCGAGGTAGACTAACTGTATTCATCTCATTCATCTCCCATCGTAAGGGAAATTTTTCCAACGCATCTCTGCAACAGAACTTCCCATCATATCTGCTAACAGACTTTTCCATGGTATCTGTTAACAGCGTAAATTTCCCATTGCATCTCAAAAGCAGAGTTTCCCATAATATCTGAAAAGGAGAAATCTTTCCTCATGATCATCAGCATCATTTGCTGTTGGTTATCGAAATCTTTTTCCTTTGTCTTACGATCGGATGCCACCGCTTATTCTCCGATCTTTTCCTTAGGATTTGTTTATGCCGCACATCTGGCCTGAGAAGGAAAGGTTCCCATGCTATTCAGATGGGTACAAAGGACTATGGGATGTAATGCTTTGTTTGTACTTCCACTCATAAACATCTATCGTGGGTAGTGTTAAGAGTTTATGGCGGCTAATCGTCAGCGCAACGATATGCCTTGTTTGCACAAGTGTGCCTTTAGCGTTAGGGTCATGCAAGGGATTTAGGTGCTAATTGCTATTAGCTACCAGAGTATGCATCCGTTGTTCGGTTTATTTACCAACAATGGTATTTCAAGGGAAACATCGCGTTGATGCTTAGGATGGGTGAGTGATTTTCATGCGACGCTTTCCTGCAGGGCGAATTTGGTTAGATGCGATGCTTTCCTGCCTTTTGGAATTGGGGTAGAATACGAGGGTTGCCTCTTATGTTTCGGGATTTGGCAACCCTGGTGTTGCAATCCGGCAATTGACAGCTCTGTCGTAAAGTTGGACATTTTTGAGGTTATACGCACTCAGAACGTTTTGACATACGAGCGCTATTTGTGTTGTTTACAGTAACTTAAAAGATTCATCTCGGCCCAAAAATGGAATTAAATCGTCAACATTTTCGTGCGATTATTTTTTACAACTTTCGGCGTGGATTAACTCAGCAACAGTGCATGGATGAACTTAATTCAATTTTTGGCGATGAAGCTCCATCAAGGGCTAGTGTTTATCGATGGTATGGTGAATTCAATCGTGGTCGTAGTTCACTCCAAGATGAATTTCGTGAAAGTCGTCCAAAATCAGTTGTTGTTCCGAAAACCATTGATGCTGTGCGCGAACTGATATTGGAAGATCGTCATGAGATTGAGACAACCTTAGGCGTTAGTGGGACCAGCATACATTCAATATTGCATAAACATTTGACTGTCAAAAAAATTTGTTCGCGTTGGATCCCACACAATTTGTCAATCGCCCAAAAAAAGGCTCTTGTCAATTGGTCGAAAGAAATGCTCAAAAAATACGGTCGCGGTGCTTCGAAACACGTCTATGACATCGTGACAGGTGATGAATCGTGGATTTACGCGTATGAGCCCGAAAGTAAACAGCAGTCGACTGTCTGGGTGTTTCAAGAGGAGCCAAATCCAACAAAAGTTGTTCGCGAACGAAGCACTTCCAAGCAAATGGTCGCCTGTTTTTTCGGAAAAACTGGACATGTCGCAACCGTACCACTAGAACAACACAGAACAGTCAATTCTGAGTGGTACACAACCATTTGTTTGCCAGTTGTCTTCCAAGAAATCAGGAAAACCAACCGCCGAAGACGGATCACTCTTCACCACGACAATGCGAGCTCTCATACATCGGCTGCGACAACTGCATTTTTGAGCACCCAAAACATCGATTTGATGGGTCATCCGCCGTATAGTCCTGACTTGGCACCGAATGACTTCTTTTTATTCCCGTACGTAAAAAACAAACTGAGAGGTCAACGTTTTTCGACACCTGAAGAAGCGGTTGCTGCATTCAGAATGCATGTGTTGGAGCTACCTCAATCAGGGTGGCAAAAGTGCTTCGACAATTGGTTCAAACGCATGCAAAAGTGTATAGATCTTCATGGGGAATATTTTGAAAAACAATAAAGTGATTTTCGATGATCAATATTTGTTTTTGTTCTCTAATCCCGAAATATAAAAGGCAACCCTCGTACAATGTATGGATGCGTTGAACTCGATATTGGGAGCTTTTGAACGTTTAGTTCCTTGCTTTCTGATATCGGGTTCAACGTCGTTGCATGTCCTATAACCTTTTGTTTCAGGTATGGTTACTGACACGTATTGTATTGGGACACGTGTCTGTGGATACGTTTGCTGAAAAAGGTGAGTAAAGTTCCTTGGCGGAAAGGATACCTCAACCTGTAGTGAGTTGTATAGTTCGTAGAACCGCTACAATACCACTTGTACCAAGCGAAATAAATTGAGGGTTCTGCCCTCACTTTATTCATTCATTCATTTAATGGATAAAAGACTATCTTTGTGCTAGCTCCTAATTCAAGTAATTCTGGATTGTTTTGAACCTGGATGCCATCATCAGCATTAACGCTGGTGTTCCCCAGGCATCTACATTCTCACCTATTCTATTCGTAATTATTATAAACAGTCTCAGCCGTTATCCAAAATCAATTCCACTCCGTTGTGTATAAGAGCACGTTAAGTTTCTCGTGTTCATTCTTATAATTTTGGTTTGTCGAAAGTTACACAGTAACTGATTATCTGTCAACTATCGAAATATCTGGAAACAAACAACCCCCGCATGAGTTTCGTAGAAAAAATCGTTGAGGATACTTTGTTGAAAACAAGTTGTCACACTACATAGCTGAGAAGCAATCAACAAGATTTGACGCCCAGTTCGAAATTGCTTTAGTATTGAATTGGCATTCAATAAATTAGAGACTAATTTTCTAGTCGTTTAGTGGATGGTGGTAAACCTGATTTCCATCAAATTGATGAGTTTGTGTCCCAGCTCGATCATCCAGTCTATTCCTCATTCTGATAGATGACCTCGTAATCATTACTCACAAATCAATCTGTTTCGTTATCGTTGGCCTTTCTTACTCATTCAAATGTTCTCGATCAAGTTCGGCAGGATTCATTGTCAAACAGTCCGGTACGCTCAACCCATTGAAATGCCACTTTTATAAGATTATTATATAGCTGAGTAAAATTCAGGCTGGTTATTTAATACCGGGTTTATAATAAAAAAGCAACGAATCCCGTCCATCTTTTCGCTGTAGATGTTGTCAAGTGCTCAACTGCACCTGATGAAGAACATCCATATCTCTAAATATTACTGTATTCATCAATCAGAAGGTGTGCATCGGATTCAGAAACACATCAATCTCCAGCCGAACTACACAATCTTGAAACGCTCTCGACGGTTATTTTCTCTCTTGTCATTGTAAACTTCAGCAATTCATGACCAATGAACATCTGTTCTTCTTTTCCCCAACATCTTCCTGTTTTTTCATCTACACCGCACTGTGGTAATTAATAAATAAATTATACGCACGTTCGGAAGAACAAAAAATAAGTGAAAAGACTTTCTTCTCGAGGAAACACGTGTATAATATTGGTTCACATCTGTATAAAATAATAAATTGCTCTACACGTGATTCCTCTAATCACTGGCCGCGGGACAAATTCATCCCAGTCCCCTTCATTCATCCTCATTAAACATATAGCCAATGGCGATAGCACGCGCTGGCTAACATCATCATCCGACGGACAATAGCCTGGTTGAATTTCCCGCCCCGGGAAGTGGTACGATCT
This sequence comes from Microdon myrmicae, assembly GCA_963931805.1. Classification (NCBI taxonomy): domain Eukaryota; kingdom Metazoa; phylum Arthropoda; class Insecta; order Diptera; family Syrphidae; genus Microdon; species Microdon myrmicae. The sequence goes on along the minus strand of OZ007496.1, from coordinate 213,542,271 downwards.
TCTCTTTACCCCCTTATAAGAATCACTGGAGAACTATAATTTTATTCAACACTCACAGCGGATGATAATCACCAACTGTCGTCATTCTTCTGAATATTCATCATCCACGCTCATTGAGCACTTTAGGTTCCACCTTGTCTACGGTGCTTCTTTGAACACCTAAGCCGCTCTTATTAGCTAAAATCCTGTATTCCAGCTCATCGATGGCTGACTTAATAATAATAGTTTTTGGGTGGACAATGATTGATGACCTCTTCGAATTGGGATGCCGACCGATTGCTGTCCCATGTGGATGCGTGTGAAACTCACCAGATACAACAAAACCAAACTCATCCACAACAGTTTTTTCAGAAGGTCTTGATAATTTAAGCAAGTTTCGATGCTCAACCTCGTGGAAAAATGTTAATAAAGATCTTTATGGTTTCAAGTTTCAAATGGTCTATCGATCACCTGAATTATTAATAAGTCTCTCGACACTCATCTTATGCAAGGTGCGGATATTTTAATGAAACGACACCATAAATCTCAACTGTCATTTTCTGAATAGATAGTTTTGCAATGAAATTAGCGAGATACGTCATAGAAATTATAATTCTCAATTAAGTGTTCGCGTTGACAACTCATAAAATTCTAGATAACCAAGTTCGACATGAAACAGGTGACTAGATTCACAAGACCGAACGATTATCCTCCATTCATTAGCGAATCAATATTAGTGGGTTCGTTGAAATAAATTAGAAATGCTCAAGTCAGGAAGTTAAGTCTAAGTCTCATACGTTAGCCCATTGATTCAGAGTGGCCTGGCGAAGACGAGGTGCACAGAGTGCGGGGTCTTGCGTAATGCCCGAAAAGGTTTCTGTTGAATCACCTCTAAGGCAGGCAAACGGACTGATAAAATATTTGCTCTGTCAAGTGAAAGTTTACAAGCGATGGGCTCTGAGTACTTCACATGAATCTTTTCTTGGTAATATTTTGTTTTTTTGTTTGTTTGTTTTTACTTGAGATTGTGTAAGAGGATAATTTCACTTGATAGCTTTGCAGATTTCAGAGAAAATGTGTTATATTAAACAAAGTTACTTTTCTTAATGGTCAACCTGAATTTGTGTATTAATGAGCTGCGCGTTTGTTTTGCAAACCATATGGTTTGGGGTACTTTTTAATTTTGTATCCAGATGCTAAAGACAGTACTCATACTCTTATGATACCAACATATGTCCTATGGACAAAGAAAGGGAGCGATCGTTTGAACGAAATACATATAAAAGTGATTTGGATAGGGCGTTTCATTTTCTAAAAAAAAAAAAAAAAATTAAACATAAAACTTTTGCAGACTCCGCTTACGTTCCAAGTCTCAGTGATGCAAAAGATACACTCGGATTTCCTTTTTGTGTATCATTTTTATACAGTTTTTGGGATTTCGCGGTTTACATTCCACATGAGCACTTACTAATAAGTAGATATTTTTACACATTTTTCCACATGAAACTTAAACATACTAAGAATTTTACCTCGAAAGTCATTGCTTTGAAAAAAAAGAAAAAACAGTCCACCCTTAGTCAATGGGAGTTCAAAGAATAATAATGTTTTTTCTCCACTAATTTTTCTGAAATCTACAATTGGTAATCGTGTTTTTTTAGTTTTTAAACCAAATTAATTTTTCTAATACTTTTTACATATTATGTATAATATTAGGGATAAATGTTAAACCCTCTTTTACAATTACAGTCCTTAAAATAACAGACTGGCTGTATGCGACCTCTCTAAATTACACAGTATAAATGGATTTTCATTTATGCCTTTCGGCGTACATTTTTGTTTTCTTATATATATATATATATATATATATATATATATATATATGTATATATATATTTTTTTTTTTTTTTTTTTTTTTTTTTTTTTTTTTTTTTTTTTTTTTTTGCGCCAACTAAGTCCGCAGGCCAGATACGGTTCGAGGGAGGAACCTCTGGCTTTTCCGTTGGACTAGGGAGCGGATGCTGGAGCCAAAGAAGATGTTACTGCGTGGTCACTTTTTTTTTTTAAAAAGGCGCTTATTTTCACCTTAAACTTAACTTTATTAATTACAATTACAATCTTATTTTTTAAGTTACAATCTCGAATTACTTACAGTATTTATTTAATTAAAGCTCCTCAATAGTATACTGGTTAGTATACCCGCCTGTCATGCGGGAGACCGGGGTTCGATTCCCCGTCGGGGAGCCTCTGGCGCAAGACTAATGACCTTACCCGGAAAAAACAAATCATTATGGAAAATTTAACAAGCCTCAGGACTTGCTAAATAAGGCCAAGACCGGTTCCAGGTTGTAGTGCCGATGATGATGATGATGATGATTTATTTAATTACAGTTTTATTTTTTAAGTTACAATATTTAATAAACTTCAATCTTATTTTTCAAGTTATAATCTTTAACTAACTCCAATCTTATTTTTAATTTGCAGTATTTAAACAACTACAGTTTTATTTTTTAAGTTACAATACTTAATAAATTTCAATCTTACTTTTCAAGTCATAATTTTTAACAATTTCAATCTAATTTTTAATTTACAGTATTTAAACAACTACAGTTTTATTTTTTAGGTTACAATATTTAATAAATTTCAAACTTATTTTCAAGTTATAATTTTTAACTAATTTTATCTTATTTTTAATTTACTATCCTCAATTAATTAATTTCAATCTGTCAATCAACTCACAATCCCTAGTAGTACACTTTACTTTATTCTGGGTTCAAACTGGTAAACCTTAATTTGTCACAATATCGTTTGTACATTTACTTAGTACGCTTTATACATTTAAGTTTTACACACTTTATCTATTCTGAGTTCAACTTGGTAAACCTTAATTTGTCACAATATCGTTCTATAGTTTGTACATTTACATAGTACACTTTATACATTCAAGTTTTACACGAACTGAAGGACTGAATGACGAGATTGGACCACTGACTTTCTTGAAGACTCTAGAATCTAGATGAACTCACTTCATCTCTCATTCTTGCTTGCCTCGCCGGCTGCCCGTGATCGCATTGCTTTTTGTCGATCATGCAAAAACGTTTGTTAGGAGCTCTCATGGGGTTCGTATTTCTGTATAAGCCACTTTGTATCTTATGGATTATACCATAGGACAATTTGTAGATCAAGCAAATATTTCCTATGGATCATCTGACTGTGGGACTTGGATTATTTTGTGAATTAGGCAAAATTATTTCTCTTAGTGGTTTTTATGGGGTTTGTATTTCAGAGTAGGTTATTTGTAGATTTAAGCAAGTACTTCTTATTGATGGATATAGGGTTAGGATTTCTGATAGGTTTTTCTCCTATGGATTCGCAGCATCCATAACAATATATATATTTTTTTTAAATTTATTTATTTATTTATATATTTATTATTATTATTTTTTTTTCTTATTTTTTTGTTTGTTTTTGTAATAAAGTAACAAACAAAAACTTCAAAACGAAACGAAAAGGTAAATAAAAATAACAAATGAGGTGGATTGGCCTGTATCAATTGGTGATCGTTCAAGATATGAATGTGCACCTCTTCCAAAAAAATGACTTAGAAGAGGCATCATCCGATAAAAATAAATATTAAAAGCCCTCCTAATAAATTGATTGTTAATGTTGCGTGAAAATATAGATTCCCAATAAAGACGATGTTTTTAAACTTAAATAAAACACAAAATATTTGAGATAGGTGCAAAACATTCAGTTTATTTTAAAGTACAACCGTATGTCGTTTCTTTTCGGGGCTTAGAACTTCGAATTTATATAAAATACAGAAAATACCTGTAGTAGCCAGAAAGCGGCTCTATTTTGAACGCTAATTGTATACCATTAATGTCTGAATATGATTCCCAACTCCCGGGTTTGGTACGTCCATTGCATAATATAATTTTCTAACACTGCTCTGGCCATCTCTGTAATAACGCGTAGAATATTGGCTTCCAAGTGTCCAATAGTATCTGGCTTATCAGCGTAGAGAAGTGACTCCAGATATCTCTAAAGAAAATAGTTTAGAGGTGTTAAATCACACGAACACGGTAGCCAGTTGACACATCTATTACACGATATTAATCCTCTCAGTAAATTAATTGCATCGCGGTGTATGGCATCAGGCTCCGTCTTGTTAGAACCACACGTCTCTGATGTCAATATCATCCAATTGAAGTACCAAGAAATGAGTAATCACGTCTCTGCACCGGTAACGGTTGACTCTAATATTTTCACCCGCATCATTTTTTGAAAAAAAAAAACATCCTACGAAGACTTTTTCGGCCAACAAAGCACAACAAACCGTACCATTTTATGGGTGTAATGGATTTTTAACAATGGCTCCTGGACTTGATATTCTATGTATTTACATCTCTATTCATGCAGAAATGAGAATCATGATTGAAGAATATTTTTTGTTTTTGTTTTACTTTCGTAACTCATTCAAACATAAATGAATATATGTATTATTCAAATAATATAAACTATGGTATGTCTTTTATTTTGGATTCTTATATTTTCCTTTTTTATTTTTTGTTTCCTTTTACATCGCTACACACAATTGGCTTATACGATATATAAACGGTAATTTTACTTTGTTGCTTAACAACAAGTTGCGAGCTATATAATCTTGTGCGTGGCTGTTGTTTGGTTTATGAAGAGTGGGGGGAACCGAATAGGCTAGCGATCGAGCTCAACTTTGCAGTCCGTACAGCCATGAGCGAGCAAAAGATACATGCTTATGTTATACAACGAGTTATTATAAAATTTAACCAATGAAGACTTTAAACCCTCGGAAGTTTTTTATCTCAGAATCGTGTGTATATGTGGGTCAGAGAATTTCAAAGTCGATAGCTTACCGTAAGTGATCGTTGGTTAACTGTTGGAGAAATCTCATCAAGTGGGTATCATTATAATTATATTTATTTTTTAACACTTGTCAAAACTCGTATAGATTTCTCCGCGGAATCTAATTAAGATGCTACAGTTAAAGTTTGAACTCGATCGGATTAAAATTGAGAGAATTATCTGTCACGCCAATTTGAAAAACATAGTTTTGAGATAATCGCGTTTAAGTTTTAAATTTTGATTTCAATGCTTTATACATGAAAATGTATATAAAAAATGTTGTTGCCGTTAGTGCAACGCCAGCACAATAAAAATTGCCTTGCAAGTGTATATTTGCTTCATCTTCGAATTTTTTCAACGATCTAGAGGCCGAGCGCTCCATTTTTTGCAGCATCCGTCAACGACAACTCGACTTGACTGATTCTCGTTTCATTGTTTCCTATGTTATTTTATCTATAATTGTAACATGTCAAGCCTATCGGCAACTACAGGGCCGCCATTATCATCCATCCAATCCAGTTTTAAGTACTCCTTGATTTCATACGAGCGTGAGGTGAAACGTTTCCGGCCTGGCCTATAAAGCCAGCAGGTCTAATTTTTGACTTGTATTCTATAGTACTATGTCTCATTAGCTTGTATATAAATTTCCAGGTCGATTGCTTTGTTGGTATACATTGAAGAGGTCAGGCCGGAAACTTTTCACCCCTCCCGAAGCCTACGTCGTGACTATGTTCAATAAAATGGTTTAAATGAACTGATAAAATTTGGTCGTCTACCATAACAATTTTTATTACATTTTTTAATAGTTTATCCATCAACTAAGTCAATAAAAAATCTGTTTTTTTTTAAAAAATTACCCCTTAAAATAACAGGTTTTATTCTTTACAATTTTTGCAAATAATCACCCAAGTCACCAACGGTTCAAGATACATTCGAACCACGGACACAGTGAATACCATTTTCAATTTTTTATTTTTGTTTTTTTATTGTATATTAATTATCCAACAATTTCCTTTATTTGATGTTGTCTTCATCGATACAACAATCCGCGCATCTGACCACACTTGCTTCGTTCACCACTGTTTCGTCTTTTTGGTTTTTGTTTGACGTTGGTTCTCAATAGTCAGATACCTTTTTTTCCTTTTAAAAAACATCTGATCTGACTACCGGTCATTTTTCCTTTTTTCCAGCCTCTATTATCTCAGTCGTTCATTTCTCCTTCTTTGTCAAGTACAGGCAAAGTCTCACTTTTTGCTCACATTTAACGTTCGTCACTATTAAGAAAAACCGAGATTAGCGCCACCTACGTCTATACATCATAATTTTCATATTGAAGTTGTGAAATCGGTGACTTGAGATGATGTTGCTCTTGGAAAAGTGGTCCTCTGCTGAAAAAAAGAGTATTATTCTTTGTAGAGGAACAATATCTTTGTACAGGTCGCTGTTTGCTTTACAATTTTTTTTTTGTGTACATAAAAAGTTATACTATATTCTGAACAGTTCTCATTTTAGGAACATGCACCCAACTGAAATATTTATTTATAATAAACCGCATAATAATGGTCGTATAACCATATATAACATAATTGTATTTATTTCTGGTTGCAAAAAATTAAAGTTATTTCGAATGTCCATGGAAATATTACAAATTTATTCTGGTCTAGTATTGTTAGGTACATTCAACACAACTCTGAAGTAGTTTACACTTATTTATTCATTTTGTTTCTTTTATATACACATATATATTTTTTTTCTCATTTTATTTACATTCGGAATCGTAAAATATACCCTAAACATAGATCAACGTCTGGAATTGGTAATGGAAGGGAGGTTGAATTTAGGGTAAGGATCAATGTTAGCCTCCTTCGACATATGGTTTTACCCTGTTGTTGTGGATCATCACTGACCTTCAGCCCACTTTAATGATTTTATTGACATGCCTTTCGTGATAGGAGTTTGAATTTCAGCAGTTTACTGACTGCGTGTCAACTACCGTTGCCGGAATGCAGTCTTTTGTTAATTTCCTTCGACATTTCGTTACTGGTCGTCAGTATCGTTTCCAGATATTTAAATTCTTTAACTTTTTCAAATATCTTGCCTCTGACGTTTATATGTGTTTTCAATCAATTTATTGCGTCTCCAACTTCGTTGAAAGAGGGCTCTGCGATCTGAGGCTCGGTTGTATGTACGTCTGGTGCGTTTATTTGTGGTTGTTGGGGCGCACATTAAGGGGGTATTTTGGTATAGACGCACGAATTTGACGCAATTTTTGAAGTGCTGTAAAAAAAAGCAACCAATATTTTTACTATTCATTTTTTATAGGATGTCTATTAATATTTCGAGAATACAGTTAAAAAATTGAAAGTAAAATATTCAAAAAGTTAGCAGCTGATGAAGTGAGGGATCTCAAAAAGTTGCCACGCGGCCATACCCACGATTCAACCCCCCTAGCAATCTGAAAAATAAAAGATTATTGATTTACAGAAATGCCTCTATCATTGGAACTAAAGAAAAAATGTTATCAAAATGGCGACTGCTTGAAAAAAAAAAATTATTTTTGTACCACTTCATTTTTAGTTTTTCGATTTTTTTAAAAATAGTTAACATTGAAATTTGGGGATGAGGATAGTACATGCAATAGAAAAGCTTATAAAAAAGACATATATTAAATTTGGTGAAAATCGGTGAAAAAATAAAGCAATCAATGTTTTTACTATTCATTTTTTATTGGATATTTATTAATATTTCAAGAATACAGTAAAATTGAAAGTAAAAAATACAAAATTCAAAAAGTTAGCAGGTGATGAAGTGGGGGATCTCAAAGAGTTGGAAGGCGACCATACTCACGATTCAATCCTCCTAGCAATCTGACAAAAAAAAAATTTTTAATTTACAGAAATGCCTCTGTCGTTGGAACTAAAAAAAGTTAAAAAAAATTTTTTTTAACAAAATGACTGCTTGAAAAAAAAATTTATTTTTGTACCACTTTTTTTTACTTTTTCGAATTTTTTAAAAATCGTTAACATTGAAATTTGGGGATGAGGATAGTTCATGCAATAAACAAGCCTATAAAGAAGACATATACTAATTTTGAAACAAATCGGTTCAGTAGAACTTGAAAAATCGTGGGTATTATTTTAAAAAAGACAGTTTCGAGAAAAACGCGTTCAAAGTTTCACGTAAAGTTTCTTGCGGTCGAAGTCATGAAATGATATTTTAGGCTTACGTTTATTCAATCTGCCATTCCTGCTGCATACATTGGACCTTCCTCGACTTCGAAAAAAGCATCTTTCGCGCTTCTCTCTTCCAACCGAGCAGTTCTGGTCGCCTTTGATGCGTTAGACGCTCGTATCTCAGAGCAGTCAATCCGGACATTGTATCTGACGGCGCGTCAGCAAAACAGCCATACCTCCGAAAATAATTTGATTTTTTTAAAATTCTCTTAAAGACGTATTCTTAGGCGGTTAAGCTTTGAAAATATCAAAAAAAAAAAAATGGTTTTTTCAAATTTCTAGACCAGAATACCCCCTTAAGCGGGTTTTGAAAATACTGCTTCCACCTTGTCACGATATTGTTTGTTTCTGTGACCAGACAACCGTTTGCGTCTCGAATTATTTTGACTCTCCCTCGGTAGCCATATCTAATTGAATTTATGCCGGCGTACATACCTTTGATGTCCTTTGCTCTGGCATATTCTAGGATTTTTTCGATCTGAGTCTTCGCCCATTCGCGTTTTTTTTTTGCGTTTGAAAAGTGTCATTGTCTCTTTCCGAATTGCCGCGTATCTTTCTACGATAACTTCATCATATCTTTGTAAGCGTATCACTCTGAGGCGTTGACGTTGTTCAATCTTCGCCCTGCAATCATCGTCAAACCAAGGTTTGGACTTAATTGTTCTCTTAAATCCTAATACCTTTTGGGCTGTTTGTATGATTGTGTCTCTGATCGATGTCCATTAGTGTCCGCACTATTGGCTTCCTCTTCCTCACTGCTCCCATTCTCTAGGATGCTAAATCTATTCATTAGTTCGTCTTGATATTCAGTCCTTTTGCGCAGGTCTTTTAGTTTATCAATGTCGAACTTTTTGCTTGTCTCCCGTGACTGCCCATGTGGGTTTGCTGCGAGCCGACTCCTGATTTTGCCCATCACTAGAAGATGATCGGAGTCGCAATCCTTATACGAGGGTTGCCTCTTATGTTTCGGGATTTGGCACCCCTGGTGTTGCAATCCGGCAATTGACAGCTCTGTCGTAAAGTTGGACATTTTTGAGGTTATACGCACTCAGAACGTTTTGACATACGAGCGCTATTTGTGTTGTTTACAGTAACTTAAAAGATTCATCTCGGCCCAAAAATGGAATTAAATCGTCAACATGTTCGTGCGATTATTTTTTACAACTTTCGGCGTGGATTAACTCAGCAACAGTGCATGGGTGAACTTAATTCAATTTTTGGCGATGAAGCTCCATCAAGGGCCAGTGTTTATCGATGGTATGGTGAATTCAATCGTGGTCGTAGTTCACTCCAAGATGAATTTCGTGAAAGTCGTCCAAAATCAGTTGTTGTTCCGAAAACCATTGATGCTGTGCGCGAACTGATATTGGAAGATCGTCATGTGACCTATCGTGAGATTGAGACAACCTTAGGCGTTAGTGGGACCAGCATACATTCAATATTGCATAAACATTTGACTGTCAAAAAAATTTGTTCGCGTTGGATCCCACACAATTTGTCAATCGCACAAAAAAAGGCTCGTGTCAATTGGTCGAAAGAAATGCTCAAAAAATACGGTCGCGGTGCTTCGAAACACGTATATGACATCGTGATAGGTGATGAATCGTGGATTTACGCGTATGAGCCCGATAGTAAACAGCAGTCGACAGTCTGGGTGTTTCAAGATGAGCCAAATCCAACAAAAGTTGTTCGCGCACGAAGCAATTCCAAGCAAATGGTCGCCTGTTTTTTCGGAAAAACTCGACATGTCGCAACCGTACCGCTAGAACAACGCAGAACAGTCAATTCTGAGTGGTACACAACCATTTGTTTGCCAGTTGTCTTCCAAGAAATCAGGAAAACCAACCGCCGAAGACGGATCACTCTTCACCACGACAATGCGAGCTCTCACACATCGGCTGCGACAACTGCATTTTTGAGCACCCAAAACATCGATTTGATGGGTCATCCGCCGTATAGTCCTGACTTGGCACCGAATGACTTCTTTTTATTCCCGTACGTAAAAAACAAACTGAGAGGTCAACGTTTTTCGACACCTGAAGAAGCGGTTGCTGCATTCAGAATGCATGTGTTGGAGATACCTCAATCAGAGTGGCAAAAGTGCTTCGACAATTGGTTCAAACGCATGCAAAAGTGTATAGATCTTCATGGGGAATATTTTGAAAAACAATAAAGTGATTTTCGATGATCAATATTTGTTTTTGTTCTCTAATCCCGAAATATAAAAGGCAACCCTCGTATATGATCTTACGTCAAGGATATTCGAGTGGTGTCTTTTGTCTATGAGGAAGTGGTCGGTTCGAATGCCGATTGTTCTATACGGATGCGAAACACGGGCTCTCGCAAAACGGGAAGAAAACAAATTCCGTGTATTTGAGAATATAGTTTGAAGGGGTATCTTTGGCGGTGAATATTATGAAGAGGCAGGACAATGGAAGAAACTCCATAATCACTCAAAACGCAAACCTACAATAGTGAGAGTAATGAGTTCGCGAAGATTAAGATGGGCCAGACATGTGGCGGGCACGGGCAACGAAAGAATTGTTTGTAGAATTCTTGACGAAAGATCAACGGGAAAGACACCGGTGGGACGGCCGCGACGGAGATGGGAGGATAATGTAAGGTTTGAGCTTGAGGAGATCGGATCAGATAGTCTAGTGTGTAAGGAGAGTGCACAGGACAGGGAGCATTGGCGCAGCCAAGTCAGTGAGGTCACTAACTTCCGTGTTCCTAGAGACCAATAAATAGTAATAGTACTAGAAGCAGCTTGCACAGCTTCTTAAAGGGTTCCATAAAGATGTTTGTTTTCTGGTATGTTACTATCTGCTTAGGAATACGAAACCGCAAGATAATTTGATCAAGTACAGTTTCGTCTACTGTCCGTGTTTCAGCATTTGACAAAGCGTAGCAGTCCATCATCTTAATCAAATTATATTGTAACGTCAATATATATTGGTTCCTGGAGTTCAATTTTTTTAATGGTCGCACTATATCCAAGAAAAATTTTTCAGCTACATCTGTTATGACCACTGGCATTCGAAGTTGGTGTGTTTTTTCATCGTTTTGCATTTTTTTACATTTCTTAATGTATCTTCTGATATCTCTAAGCATGTAGCGCCACTGATATTTTTTGGCGATTCCGGTCGTATGTTTTCCTAACTATTTTACTACAAAAAAAGTGTCCTGTTAATCCCTTAAAATAGTTAAGATCATCCCAGGTTTGGTCTGCTATCGTCTAAATTTCTATGGTATCGTGTTTATTTATTATTATTATTATTATTTATTTATTTTGAGTGGTCGGAGGTCTACCCTAATATCGCGAATCGCATTATTAATACGGCACACTACGTGGGATTTCAAGGAATCTACTCTAGAGGCAATTAGAACTTCGACTCGTTTTAGGCGAATTGTGATCTAATTAGCACAGAGTTCAAAAGCCGGGATTACCTCCTCAGCTTATTTCATTGTCTCTTCTACTCTTGTCAGCTCTTTTAAACCTCTTTTGTGATTTACTGTAAAATGGAATCACATCTTCAATGATCTATGCTTCATAATCTGTCAAGAAAAAACAATATTTCACAACCAAACAACGTTTTTTTTTTTTTTTTTTTTTAATATTATTATTATTTTTATAAACCGATTCCAGGTTTTGTACTCTAAAAAAAAAATTAATAATTTCGTGATATACACGGAATCTCAACACAGAATTATGTTTGTTTTATAACCGTCTTGATTCCGACAATCTTGCGTCCCAAGTTTTCTTTGGGACATATACTAGCCTTATCGTTCCCCCATAAACTAGCTTTGCTTACTAACTACCCAAGCTGACTTATACACCAGCCACCATGACTTGATTACATTCCACTGTCACTTTCATCTCATTCAATTCGCATTTAATTTAGAACTTCTCCATTGTCTTGTACGCAGTCTTAATCACAAATTACGAAACCGCCTGTCTGTTACCCAATGTTAGTTCTCCAATCATTTGGCAAATTAATTTACACTTCCTGATGACAAGATCTGTGAAACAATAAAACAAAACGATAATTTGCTTTTAATCTGCCTGCCTTAGAGTGGTATCTCATACCAAGCAGGCTTACGAGCTTTCAATATAAGTTTTATGGGTAATTAACACCCTATGAATCGCGTCATCCTAGAAGAAGTTACTGATCGTGGTGGAGAGTTTATTAAATGAAGAATTTTAATTGAATTAAAACTTGGATAGTGGGGCGTGAGCGTATCCATCAAGTTAACGCGGGTATAAAGTGTTTTAAATGAGCAATTATCAGCCATTTGGATCAGTAGTGGTCCATGTCGCTACCGTGTAATAGAAACAATCGTAGGATGATCTAGCAAAGTCATGTTGAAGGTTCTGTTTGTTGTGGAACCGAATTGGCCTTGAAATCAATTGATTTTCCGTCAGTTGAACAACTATCCAAGGAATGCTTCAGTGACGATCAATCAGCCGGAGGCCTTTCGATTCTCTAGACAAAATGAGAAACATTCGAGTGGACATGATTGCGAATGGTTTCGCTACTGGAGTGGTGCTACCATTAATAGGTTAGCGATTTTAATAGACTGCGATATCGTTGGCGTCATTTAAGGATTTAAAGAGTTTGTAATGTGGGTGATCTCACAACCTCACAACACGTAAACTTAACTTCCGTTTGGGCATGCATGAGTGCATAAGTTTATAGATGCACCTGAGAAAGAAATTATTCGACAGTTTGTACAACCCTTAAGTCATTCACAGAAATAGGAAGTGTGTTTAACTTATGACTGTGACACTAAGAAGTGTGAATAATGAACCCCTATTATCTGTGTAAAATTGAGACAAATAGTGAATGGAATGGCCTGAGTGCCTACGTCAGTTATCACCAAATCAATGACATTGAACCAAAGCCATCTGTAAACAAATACATTCTTGATTAGTTGATTACTCTCACTTTGAATTACTCATTCATTTCGTATGTTTTGTACGTAGACTCTATGACTGTTGTTATTAAGTATGAATACTAGACATTGTAGAATAAATATACATACTGCTACTGTTAGAAATATGTTTACCTTAACAGTGGACGCTAGTCAAAATTCGAAATACGCCTTTGCAATGGCAGGGAAATATGTATCCTTTTAGGTAGTCCGCTACTCTAAGATGTATAATCCATTTGAATCCATCGTTTCAATCCATTGCCAGTCGCTGGGACGTTGCCCAACTGGGAATTCTTTTGAATGGATTCAATGCATTCATTCATTAGTATCCAAAAACTTCCCATACGAATTCTATCCAAATTTATCTCAGATCCCAATCATACATACGCATTACCTAGGAATTCCTGTAAAGAATTTCTCCCATGAGGGCATTCATGCAGGCATCAGTGCATCTCTGCATTAGCGACCAAGAACCGAATTCTCGTTTAGTGTAAACACTCACACTAGAGTTCGACACTTGAGTCGCCTTAGATTCCATATATAATTGGCATAGATAAATACAAACCGTCTTCGTGTAACCATCTGAATTGCTTCGCAATAACTTGCAACTATCGATACAGCTGCAAACACATTACCCAGAAATGCTCCTTTGTTTGAATCTCCAAACAATCATCGACTTCGCGCATAGCCGCCGGATTGAATTCAAAGCATAAACAATGCAAATGTTGACGTCCGGCGCCGTGCTTCCTCTTTCGAGGGAAGAGCGGGGACTCATATATTATCAATATATTTATATCATAATTCAAACTGAAACTAAAATTCAAAGTCTACTTTCTCCGAATTCAAAACTCAAAATATATTTAAAACACTTCTATCTCTCAACTCTGCTTTTTTCAAACTGATTTTACAAATGAATTTTTTCTCTACTTATAGAACATTATGTTCTAATTTACTAGAAATTATAACATGAACAAAACAAATTTTAACAAAGTATTCCTTTAGTTTCTGTGACTTTCAAATTGAATAAAATTTGAACGAATATCAAAGTGCTCTGTTTTGAAATAAAAAGGGGCAAGTTATGAAAAGGGGCAAATAAAAAGGGGCATGTTATTAAATGTGCTGTAACTGGCAATATTGTGAATGTTTATGAATGGTATGTATTAAGTGAGAATGTAATATATGTTAAGGGGAGTTTTTAAGGATGTGTAAGGAGATTCAGTGTTAAATTTAATAAAGGGTAGTATTCTGGAATACAATATCCCACCCTTCTTCGAGAAAGAAAATTATCCTTGAAGAGAATAATTTTCTAGTAACTATATATTAGATTGAGAAAGACTTGGATTTTCGTTCAATTACATTACACTGGTTTTCAAAATTAATCTTTATCAAAGGTTATAATAATCAATAAGTTCTTAATACTAGAAAAATAGTCTACTTACGTTATATATTAACTAAAATTTTACAATAATCAAAAAGTTCTTAACACTAGAAAAATAGTGGAAATAGTCTATTTACATTACATATTAACTAACTAAATTTAAATATTTCTCCTCGGAACCTTTTCTTTTCTTATCTAAAAATTATTATTACTTATTATATTAATTATATAATATTAATATTATTGTTTCAAAATTCTCATTTCCGTTCGAATATATATATTAATTCCAAACTTCTCATTATATATATTACCTCTAAGATTTTCTTTCTTTCCTTTTCCGTTCGAATATATATTACTTCCAAAATTTCCAATATATATTACCTCTAAAATTTTCTTTCGTTATTCGCCCTCTTTAACTTTTTTTTTTTTCCGTTTTCGTCAATTCCTACAATTGTTTGATTAGTTCATATATATTGAATAAAAAACAAAGGCCATTTGTTATGTGTTTATATTTTCCTTAAATTTATGGAAAATTTTCCAAAACCTTTCTGGGCCTATTATTATGATGATTGTATAGAAATGCATAATACCAAAAATCTTCGTAAGAACTGATTTCAAATGTCCTAAATGACTGTGTAACTTTTTATTTTGTTGTATTTTGTGTTTGAATAAATGTTTATTGTTGTAAAAAAAGATTTGTAATGTACTTATATGGTTTTCCTTTTCCGTACCTATTTTAGTTAAATTATTATTTTCATTATTTATTATTTCGTGTTTGAGTAAGTGTTTGTGTTTGTTTTCGTTGTTTAAAATATTTATTGTTTTCGGCTTAGTGTTGTCATTGTCCATAGCTTTAACCGCTGTCGGAACGTCTACCTTTTCAGTCTTACTCACTGCTGATGGATCGTTTAGTTTCTCAGTCTCATTTACTGATTCGTATAGTTCTTCAGACTTATTAGCTGTTAGAACATCTTGGTTCCCAGTACTATTTGCTGTTTGAACTATTTCTTCAGTTATATCTGCTGTAGAAACATTCAATCCTTCAGTCTTTGCTGCAGAAAAGATTTGTTCATCAGTATTAGCTGCTGAACTGACTTGGGTTTCGATTTTAATTGCAACTTTTGGGTCTTCAGTCTTTAACACTGCTGAATTTTCAGTCTTTGTTGCTGAAGTGTCGGGGTTGTCTATTGGGATAGCCGGAATATTAGGGATTTCTGTTTGTATATTTTCTGCAGGATCAGAACTTTCAGTCTTTAATAATGCTGAGTTTTCAGTCTTGGTTGCTGAAGTGTCTGCGTTGTCAATAGGGGTAGCTGAGATATTAGGGATTTCAGTCTTTAATACTGCTGAAAATTTCGAATTTTCAGTCTGTGTTGCTGAATTATTTTCCAGAATGGGAGTATGAATCGGAGTCTTTATATTAGGGGCAGGGTTGTTTTCGTTTATATGTCTAGGTTTATAGGAGTATGTGGGCTCAGGGTAAATTTGGTCGGGAGCTTCATTAAAATGGTCGTTATCTATTTCCAAAGATCTAATGCTGTAAATAGAAAAATTTGGTCTGTCTTCCATAAATTTTGGTTGGCGTCAGGCCTCGTTTTCCGACTCTTGCACCCGAGAAAAGTGAACATCTTGCCGATCGTTTTGTCTATTGGTGGTCCTAGAATTTTCACCAAAACGATTTTCAGAGTTTGTAGGATTATTTCGGAATGGGTTACGCGTTGTTGTGCCTTGTTGGTAATTTGTTGAAGCCGATCCATTCCTAGATATCTTGTATCTACACTCGTTCTCTGTGTGATTATTCCGTCCACAAAAATTGCATACAATGTTATATTCTCTCTTTATGGGTTGTCTATTCGGAAAATTGTTGGACTGCATGTTCCGATAACATGTGTCCTGTGTTTGCCCTGACTTACCACAGGTTTGGCAGACTATTCGATTAAATCTGTCATTATAGTTATATGGCCTGGGAGAGTTGACCATTCGAGCAGCATGTGATACTACATGTGCAATCGACTGTTTTAAATTGTTTCCCCCATGGACTTTAGCTAGTATCTTTAGCTGTTCGTTCTTTAGTCCATCATCAAATGTTTGAACGTCCAATTTTATGTTTTCTTCTATTAAGTATTCCCTAACGACCGCGTCTGCTGTTATTTCACACGTGGCAGAGTTTAGAGTCCTTAGAGCATTCTCGACTCTATCGCCGTATTCCAGGACGGTTTCTCTGTAGTGTTGTTTCAGAGAAATCAACTCATTGTGTGCCGTCGACCGAGATTTCTCCTCTTTATATTCCGATTCGAGTTTATCTTTTAAATCCTCCCACTTAGCGATTTTGCTATACCTAATCAGATCGTAATCATGACCCTCTAGTCTATTTTTGACTAGCTCTAAAAAGATCTCGTATATATCCGGGTCTGCCTTCTTTATGGATCTAAATAAAACGTCTCCCCCGGAGATAAATTTACCTAAGTCGCAGGGTTTCCCGTCAAAGGTGGGGACGATTCTGAAAACATCAGAAATTCCGACAGACAGAGCCATTTCAGGGGGTTTATTGTATATCTGTTGTGAGTGGATTTGTTCTTCCGCCTTCCTAGCCGCCTGTCTCGTATAGTAAGGACTCATAATAGTGAAAATTTGAAATAAGGTATGGCGAAAATTTGTTATCAATTCTTAAAAATATGGTTTATGAAAAAATGGCCTTTATGTTATTATTCAATATATATATATATATATATATATATATATACATATATATATATATATATATATATATATATATATATATATATATATATATATATATATATATATATATATATATATATATATATATGGAAACGATATGGTTTGGACCCAAAACTGAAAAGAAAGAAAATTTTCGACGAGAAAGAAAAGAAACGGAAATGTCGTCGAAAAAACTGAAAAGAGAATTTTCAAAATTTCTATCGAGAAAACACTTTTTTTTTGAAAAAAGAAAAATTCCAAGAAAAATATTCCTACAAAAAAAGGAAGAGAGAAAAACCAAAATATTGATAAAATTTCTTACTACTACTCTAGATGTTGATAGAAGTCTTGTTGAGTTTCTTATTGTTGTCCTTTTTTTTCTTCTTTGTTGTGTCGTAGAGTTCTCCAAAAAAATTTTTTTTCTTCCATTTTTCTTTTTTTTGTTGTATCGTTGAGTTCTTCTTTGTGTTCCTTTCTTTATTTTATATTATTTTGTTATTCTTGCCAGGCAGACTTCGCGCCCTAGAAGTTGAATATCCTGGTCTTTTGCTGGATTTTTTTTTTGTTTGTTTTTTTTTTCTTCGTTGTTTTGTTTTTTTTTTCTTCGTTGTTTTGTTTTTTTTTTCGTAGTTCTGTCTGGTTTTTTTTTCTTCTTGAGAAAAAAAAAAATTTTTTTTTTTGTTAACATTTTTGGGTTGTTTTTTTTTCTTCTTCTTATTTTATTTTTATTTCTTCAATCTTTTGGTTGGATCATCCCACCGCTTATTCGTAATCCTGCACCGCTGCCACCAGTGTTGACGTCCGGCGACGTGCTTCCTCTTTCATGGGAAGAGCGGGGACTCATATATTATCAATATATTTATATCATAATTCAAACTGAAACTAAAACTCAAAGTCTACTTTCTCCGAATTCAAAACTCAAAATATATTTAAAACACTTCCATCTCTCAACTCTGCTTTTCTCAAACTGATTTTACAAATGAATTTTTTCTCTACTTATAGAACATTGTGTTCTAATTTACTGGAAATTATAACATGAACAAAACAAATTTTAACAAAGTATTCCTTTAGTTTCTGTGACTTTTAAATTGAATAAAATTTGAACGAAAATCAAAGTGCTCTGTTTTGAAATAAAAGGGGGCAAGTTATGAAAAGGAGCATGTTATTAAATGTGCTGTAACTGGCAATATTGTGAATGTTTATGAATGGTATGTATTAAGTGAGAATGTAATATATGTTAAGGGGAGTTTTTAAGGATGTGTAAGGAGATTCAGTGTTAAATTTAATAAAGGGTCATATTCTGGAATACAACACAAATATAGAATCCCTTTCCCACAAACGAATTTCCCTGCATATACAAATGCAAGCAAGGGATTCGTTTCGACCACCGACCCAAGATACGATATTCAATTTTCATTGTATAAAGTATCGCAACCCATTAGCACCTTTCCCAATGTCTATTCGGCTATTTACACAAGGGCATCACTCATCTAAGACTTTTATGATGCCCTCGCCCCATCTTTTCCTTTAACACCATTTCTTCGATGCATCGTCGTCTATTTATTTAGCCGCCATGCACATCATAAACCACGATCTTCCCGACTCCTTTGTCCTTGCCGCCTGCCTGCTTTGTTTTTCCATTGCCTTCATCATCATCATCATCATCATCGGCACTACAACCGGGAACCGGTCTTGGCCTTATTTAGCAAGTCCTGAGGCTTGTTAAATTTTCCATAATGATTTATTTTGTCTGGGCAAGGTCATTAGTCTTGCGCCAGGGGCTCCCCGACGGGGAATCGAACCCCGGTCTCCCGGGTGACAGGCGGGTGTACTAACCACTATACTATCGAGGAGCCCATGAGTAAACAACACAGATCCAAACGATCACACAGACCACCATGATCTTCATTACGAGATCTGGTTTTCTATTCCACCAAGAGAGACTTTACGTTTCTCTGGTGGTAAGTAAAACATATCCTTAGTGGAGAGGATATCTATCACCACTCCACCAAACTCATCCCAAACGAGGGTTGAATCTTTGAGTCGCATTACAACCATCAAAGCGGACAGCCGGTACGGTGTGAAAGAAAAAGTCGAGTTCGAGTCGAACGCGTATCGAGTCGTATCAATTAATATAATGTAATTCAAGTAGAGTCCACGGTCTTACGTTTTTTGTTTTAGCACAAGAGATTAATAAATAAGGAAGATTTCGATAGCTACTCCGATGTGGGCAAGGAATTCATTCTTTTCATTTGCGGACTTTTGTTTATTTTCTTATTCATAAGTTGTTGTTCTAAAATCTTACAACTACGGGTATATGAAAGACTATTTTTTAATTAAATGAATAAATCAGTGTGCAACGTCGCAATATTAAAATAAATTAACATTTAAAAAAAAAGCAATAAAAGCAACAACCAACCACCAACAATCTAGTGTGTTTTAATGTATTTTAATGTGTTTTCCTTCCCTTCGGCGACGTGCAGAGTTATAGCGGCGAGTGGGACGAAGTAGAACTCGCACCCATGCCGGTGCAACGACTTCGTATCCCACAGATCCTCGCACTGGTAGAACGGATTTTCGACAAAGGCACGCAACAATTTGGACACTTAACACTTCTCACGCACTCAGAATTCTACACTTCAACTTTCACAAGTCTTTAATTTCTCATTCACACAATAGGTCACTAGTTCAGTCGATTGATTGATTGACTCCATTAACACTAATAATTTGCGACTAAAGCGATTGTCACCAACAATATAACCTAGGTATCTAACTACGAGTATATTTTATTTGACGATGCACTTTACAGTCCCTTCTTAGTAATCACCAGGGGTCCCATTGATGTTTGTCTTAACATGCTTGTCGACAACGATCTATCCGAACGATCGAACAACTGCAGGTGGCTGTGAAAACGTATACAGAAACAGATTAACGAGGGTTGCTTACCCCGTGTACTGATGATATAAGCAATTGAGGTCATCAAAAGGTGGTCTTTACTATGACCATAATATAAATAACATATATTTCATGCGTCCAACAAAACAAAATGGAACTCAATAGAAATGAAGAAAATGAAGAAAATCATCCGTTCACTCCTTAACAGCGGGAGATCACTGTTTATGATTCAACAACCACCTTTGTTAACTTTGTTCTGTGAGGCAAGTGGTTGTAGCAAATTTAGATTATATCAGAATGTTTGACATATATAATTATTTACACTACTATCGTATATTACCAGTAGATGCTTAAAATAAACTCAATTCAACAAGAGTAAACCTTTTCCACAAATCAACACCCGCATCGAAAACAACCACCGAGAAAAAAAATCAGCGCCTCGATGGCAACGCAGTATGGGCAAAGCCAACTGAAACCGAATATTCTAGGGGCATATGGGGGTTCTCTATACTACATGGAGAACCAACCCACAATTTCCGCCTTATTTCGACCGCTTTAGGGAAATGAGCTTAATTGTTTTTCTTTTTCTTTCATTTTAATCGATTTGCCAATTGCCTGTGAAGTGCTAATTTGGCTGTAATTGTTTTAGGAAATCGTGATTAAACGTTTTCCGATTGATTCCTATGAAATGATGATTCGGGTGCACTTGTTGGATTGTAGGGTTATTGGAGTTCAGAATCTGGTGGTACTTTTCTGATTAAGTGTATCAATGACCCCTTGTAAGTTATCTTTAGGTATAACATCATCGACACACTTAACACGCGTCATATCAACCCATATCCCACCGTTCAGTAATTCACCTGCAAAACATGTTTCCCAAAACGACGCATAGCTAAACTCATTATCCTATGCAGATAATGCATAATTGAGTTTAGCTATCTTTTCGCCATACGGCAACTCCATTTCGCTAACCCATGAGATTTCCACCGGAAATCGCATCATGTCGGTTAGCAACGGAATAGTCTGATCAAACGACGCGGTTGCATAATCATGCATTCGCTGGGGAAATTATTAAAGTATTTACTTTAGTTTCCATGATCAGATTTCCCTAGACAAGTCGGCGTCCTACATTCCCCAGACATTACATTCGCTGGGGATCAATGATCTCGTTTCACATGTGAATAGCCACAGAACATTTTCCTCTCCTTCCCGCTTCTATCTTCCATGGATTCAATGCACTCTGAGATCACCACAGTCATCGCACTAGGGTAGTAGGTCATCCTCAGAGACTGCATTGATACAAGCATACAAGCTAAGCCAACCCCGAAGTCATTGCGCTCTGTCTTTTGTTCTTTTCATCCTTCGCATGTCCAGCGACTGCCCAATGATGTGCAAGTATTATTCACCTCACTGAGACGTGCAACTGAAAAGATTCATGAGAGAGTGCGATGATGATTGGCTAATAGCTGTGCAAATCCAGAATTACCCAATCATCCCTAATTCCAAATGAGTCGTTACACATCCACCATCGGTGACGGTCACGCCGCACCGTGTCGTTAAATCATCCCTCGTCGCGTACACCCACGTTACTACAGTCAGTCGAGATTCAATCACAGGAAATTTCATCTTACGCGTAAAGTTTATATTTGCCACGAAAAGTCGGTTTAATTATCCTCAAGAAAACAGTTAAATTTTATAACTTTATTTGTGCATGTGGAATCATTGAATGTTAAATAAAGAAAACATTAACCAACAAAAGTCCATCAGTGCTTTTATTTCCTTCATCTTTACCTTTGGTGTTTGAGTTCTGGAGTTTTAACGTTTTCGTCGGAACAACTTGATGTGGATTCAAGTGAAACAGTGCCCGTGTGTTGGCACCCCTACTTGCACCCCACAGGCCCTCCGACGCAACCTTGTTCTTGTCTTCCTTATTTCTGCCACTTTGTAAGTTCACTCACGAAAGCTCAAATGCTTGTTACCAAACTTGGAAAGTAGGATCATTCAAAAACAAAACTATACTCGTAAATTTCATAGATGGCGTACCACACCTCTCCCCGTCCAGTGTTTTGGTGGTTTTCGGATAAGCGTTTACCACCCAACAGTATTCAGTTGTTTCTTTTTTTTTTTTTGTTTGTTTGTTCAACAATCCGGTTTTATTCCTGATCTATATTTCGGACTGCATAAGAATTTATACGCACACGACAAAACCGAGCAACTCACTTTCTATTTTGAAGGAAGGATCTTCAATCGCCCCATAAAGGCTCTCACCTAAAGTTTTTCTTCCCATAGGAAGACATTGAATCTATGGTTGTCCTCCCGTTACTCCTTTTCATCATTTTTCATCTGAAAAGCTCCCTCTTCCTGAAAAATCACCTCTTCCTCAATGTTTGCATCCACCCCATGTATGTCGATGTGCAGGCACAGATCCGAACGTTGCTGGCCATTTCTCTGAAGATACGCCGAGGATCATTTATGGTTTTCACTATTATGAGGTATCTTTTTTAGATCCTTGACCTTCTTTCAGAGCTTAGTTGATGAACCCGACTAAGAAAAAAGGGGACGGACTTGGCGCTGCAGGATCGCCTTTCCTTAGAGAAACGGAAAAATATATTAAACTGGTGCGAAATGTACTAAATTATCATGGCTGGCATTGTCATCTTCAAACGCGATATTATTTGCTTAATATTCGATTGCAAGTTCTATCGCGGGTGGTACCCCATTGTATGAAGAGTGTTAGTGTTTATTGTTTGTTTTTTGCTCCTACAATAATCCTTTCCGTAAAAGAAAACCCATCGGCGTCGCCTTAAACGGAAAATGTTTTTATAGTGCGCGGGTTTTTGCGGAATGAAAAAGGCTGTCACCTTCCTTGTCCAAGTTGTTAACCCCGTTTCGCTTCATTGGACCGTACAGAACTTGAACTGTATGCCAGCAACCTTCGGAGAATATTTGTCTCTTTTCCGCGGCCAATAGTCTTCGCCCTTGTTTGGATGTTCGGTCTCTAAACAAGCCAATTCATATTCTGGACGCGGAAGGGAAGTTTGTGGCCCTTGCTGTATATCTGCTGGTGTTTCCCGTTTTTCCTATTATACGTCAGTTGTTCTTTTGTCGGACGATTCCGGAGACTCTACAACCATGAGTTGTACGCAATCTACCTTGAAGATAATCTTGTAAGAAAAATCAAGTTCGAATGAGCGAAGAGGAGCCTGCCCGGAAATTTAGAAAAGAAAAAGATAGTGTCTTATCCATTGGGTCAGGGAATTGTTCACTCCATATGAATGTAATCTTGATAAAAGGGCTGGATGCCAAACTCTGTCGAAGGCTTTCGAGATATCCAGTGCATATTTCTAGCTTTCTTCAATCTTTTCCGGTTTTCGTCAGTATTGTTATGGTTATTATGGTAACAATTTAAAATTAGAAAGTAGTAAACAAAGAAGGTAACTTGCTTGTCAGGGTATTGTAGTATTGGACCGTTCTTCGATCGTTGTGGCTAGTTCCTGGGTGCAGGGAGTGTTGAGTTTTGGGTGTGTGGGGAGAAGAAGTATGTTGCTCCGCGGCACGGCGCTGATTCCCTTCTTCCGCCGTCGTCACTATAAATGCCGCCGAAACAAAAGCAAGAGAAGAGAAGCTGTTCGCTGACATTGTTCCCAGGCTGTGAAACAAAACACACAGATGGCACCGAAGCAAAAGTGAATAAAACGCACTGTAAATTGTTTATTAGTTAATTGCGTTCTTTATTATTTTAGTTCTTAACACAAACTGGGATTAAGCGACATGTCTAGTAAATAAAAGGCACAACACCACGACAACGACTCCGAGGAAACGCACCGTACCAGCGCCGGTACGGTGGATGGCGAGCGACCCGACCGCTTGGAAGATTGAATTCGACTCGGCGATATCTTGCTCGTGCAGAGCTCACTCGCTCATCGTGATCATGGTGGTATGTGTGCAAGGTCCTTTCATGGATGAAAACGAACCTAGAACAAGGAAAGGGAATAAAAAGCATTCATGGGATATGATTTCGGTAAGGCAAATAAAACCAAAATCGTCGGATGCTAATGGAATCTTTGTTGGAACATGCGCGTCGCGGCTAAACAAAGAGCCAACGATACGATGTGGAAATGTGCTAATTGTTTTTAGCTAGGTTACTGGGAAATGGTGTTTATGGCATTTCTAGTAATTGTACGTATTGAATTCCTATTTGCATTTGTTTATGCTGTAGGATTTAATTGATGCCAAGAGACGCGGAATGCGTATTTGCTTTGGTTTGCACATTGTGTGAGTCAGAGAATTTTATTGCTGGGAGAAAAAGGTCGCCGGCCAATGTGTACGTAAAGAAATTTATCGTGCACATGGCGAAGTTGGAAAATAGACGGCGCAATATTTATGATCCCTGGTGAAGGTTACATGATATGTGAACCGAGGTTTTCTTTTCAGGGATATGCTGTTTGGAACGGAATTCTTAAGAAGGATTTTGAATTCAAATAAATGAATGCAGGTAAGAATTCTCTTACAGGTATTTTTAGGTTATAAGAATTGGCTCTATTTGATGCGTGAAGCATTTAAGATGCTAATGCGATTGCATTAGATAAAATTGGAGGTTGCTATGGGGATTTTTCAGGAAACAGCGCCGTGGGGTTGGCGGAACCGCCACAGTTGGTCCCCTATTCCGGGACTTCGTGTTGAGGTGTAAAAAGAGCCCCTTTCTCTTCGATAGCCAAAGATTTGCTTCTTTGTTCCCTTTATCGTTTCTTTCGTCTATAATTACGATAAATCTTTTATATTCTAGAAGTTGCTCACGTTCGAAGCGTATGTTTTTCTATTAGATGTAAACGTTTTTTTTTTTACGGAGAATCCTTTATTTAATTCCATAAGCAATTAAGCATGCCTGGTTGTGTGTGCACTATTTTTCCTATTTCTCTTCTGGCAGCAACTCAAATTGTGTATAGTATATTTTATTTAGAATATTTAGAATAAAAGCAAATATAGAAATTTTATTGTGTAATTGTTTTAAGTTGGCAATATCGATCATTCGCATACGGTTCATCCGACCCCATGAGGCGGTAGTCGATCATTTTTGTTAAAATGAAAATTTTACCTTAAGCTTATAAATGTTTAAAATTAAAGCGAATACAATGTGACACGCTACAAAATAACTGGTAAAAATAATATTTAAAGTCAAGCCGAAAGCTATTAGATTTAAGTTACCATGTAATTTACTTACATTGTAATAAATAAATTTAAAAAAAATGTTTAAAGTAAATAAAGAAAAAAATCCTCTTAAATAAAAGGAATCAAAATCTTATCGATAGAATCAGATAGAGCATCAAAATCGTTAAACGATGTGTTTCTATCCAAGTTTGGGCTTACAAACGTAAAGTTTTAGCCATGAGAAATTAAATTCTGGATTGGAGCAGAACCCATATTCTGGCAGAAGATGATAAGCAATATCACTTCATATGTATGTAGCTAGACCACGATGTGGAACGAAAATGTATGACTACATATTGTTCCGTCTTGAACTTTTAAGTCTTCTTTACAAAGCGCTCAATAAAAAGAATATTATAAAAAAAAACTTAAAAATGATATAGGTAATTCAAATAAAATCGATTCAAACGAAACACTTTGCATCACTATATGTAATGTCTTTGTTTACTTATTTTAATTTTTCATTTGTTTTATCTAGTTTCAATTATAATTTTTATATTTTATATAATAATTTCGTGTTGTTTATTCGTAAATTGTTCTTCTTTCTTTTTTCTTTTCCTGTGTATTGTTTTTATTTAATTTGATTTTTAAATTATTGACTTTGTTGTTAGATTTTGTAAATATTTTATATAAATTCAGTTTGTTGGTTTCTATTTGCTTTAATTTAATTTATATGTTTTGATGTTGTAATCGAGTTGTGTATTTTATGTTGATTTATGTTTTTAATTTAACTAAAACTCAATTATTTTATTCTAGTCTTTTTATAAATCTTATTTCCGTTCTATTTAATTTTACATTATTCTTTTGTGAGTTTTGTTGTTCCGTTTAAACTGTTTTTTCTTCCTTTAGTCTCTTTTTCTGTTAATTAAATTTAGTTTTTGTTGAATTTTATTAATTTATTCACATCTTTTTTTATGTTACTTTAGACTTTTAGTTCAATTTCTTTTGAATTATATATATATATAATTTTTTTTTTTTTTTTTATACTCTATTTCATTTTTAGGTTTGTATTTTTTTATGGTCTCCATATTTCAACGCTCACTTCATGCGTTTACACTCAGTGGTTTTTTTTTGTGTTTAGGTGACTGAATTCTTAAATTGTAATATTTTAGTCTTATACTTTATTGGATTATAATTAGACAACTCTTTTTGAATAATAAATGAACTAACTGACCTTTAACATGAAATTATTCTATCCATCGATCTGAAACATTCACTACATTGATAACATGTTTTTGTCCATTGTGAATTAAAATCGGAAACTCACAATCCCAAATAGCGTCTGACGACAAAAGTTGACTTGGAAAACAGAATTACCAGCAAGCTTCTGTTTGACAGTTGCAAATGTTCGTCAGTATCTATAGTATTGTCAGTTGAATGAATATTTGTATGTTTAAATACTATATCCGTCGAATGAAGATAATTAGCTTACAAAAGCCCGCGTCTCATGCATAACTCGGAGCGACTTATTTATCGATAGCAATAAATTAGAGGTGTTTCTAGCACTTTTGCATCACGATAGCATTTTAACTACTCAAGGTGAATTGGCGTCATATTTTTAGTGGCCGAGTAATCCTCAGATTTACTGGTTGTCATAGATAAATAATTTTTTTTCGTTTGATGACTTGTTTCGTATCTTGGTTGAATTAAACGCAGATGTTTTTCCTGAATACGATCTATATCACTGCAATTTTTTCCTAGTCTTATAAAGACTCTGTTGATAGACCTGGATGTAGAAATTATATTTGCCAAATTAGTTTTTTTTTTTTTGTGAAATGATAAGCAAAGGAATATTGTTCCTATGACACACGTCTCATTCTGTCACGTATTGCATTTATAAGATAAAGTTGATGAGGTTATACCGAGACTATTAACCTTTCTATATATCTAACAAAAAAGGATCAATAAGTTCACCCCTTTTCTTAATGTGTTAACTAGTGTTGTATTCCAGAATACTACCCTTATTCGCTTTAACACTAACTCATGTCCTTTCAAACACAACCCTTAAAACTACATCCTCACATATCTTACATTCTCAGTTAATACAATTCATAAATAAACAGACACAATATTCTATATGCAGTCACTTACAGCACAGTTCATAAATAAACAGACACTATATTCTATATCCAGTCACTTACAGCACATTTCATAAATATGCCCCTTTTCATAACAAGCACATTTTTCATTTCAAAACATGGCCACTTTGATTTTCGTTCAAAGTTTATTCAAAATTCTAAGTCACAGAGACTTCTAGATTGTTTTGTTCAGTTTATACGCCACAGTCAGTTAGAACAAAATGTTCAATATAAACAAGTAAATTTATATGAAAAAAGTAGAAAGAAGAGAGCTCAGCTTGAGATACCTGAGTTCAATAAAATAAAAATAAAACAAATAATAATTATTAATAAAGAAAACTTTAATTATTTTAATAACCCCTTATTTTAATAAATATAATAACCTCCACGCTCTTCCCTCGAAAGAGGAAGCACGGCGTTGGAGCCGTAACACTAGCTTACAATAATTCTTAGGGCTTCTTCGAGTTTTATGTAGGATCTGAGTCAAAAAAAATAGTTCTCCACGCATGTGTCCAAAGGCGAAGTGTGAAAATCGATTCGCGAATGAAGTCCTGTGGAGGAAACTCCTTATCATCAACTTCCTAGATACTTCCCTTGGGTCCTTCAGGCATTGATACTCCGGAATAATTTCCAACCTTTAGAGGTTTTGATGTTCTGGTGGCGCAATACTCGTCGTGCAGCAATCCAGGATGTGACCCAGATTGCTGCACGGATCCAATGGCGCAGCTACTATAATGGCATAACACCTGTAATGGTTACATTCACTTATCCATTACGAATCCCGACTTGCAACCTTTTCTGATGTCGTAGTGGTTATTTGTGTCGGGCGAGTGCTTGGCCTCGACCATTGTAACATTCGTCACTTAAGATGCGATTTCTCCCCTGTGTCTGTCACATCTCTAACCATAAACCAGCAGTCATTGCACTAAGCGAAAGCTAGGTAATAACTAATACCCATAATTTGGATTTCAATATACCTATTCATAACGGTTCGGTTCTTCCTTCATCGTGGCCTTGATGAGGAGATACGAAGCGATATAGCTTACATACTGTCCACCACGTTCTCCTGAATAAAAACGCATCCTTCAAGGCAACGACGCTATATCCGACTCTATTGATAGGAACTTCACTATATATCTGCACACCGGAATCGATATCGCGAGTGATTTCAATGTGTAAGATTTTATCCAGATATATTGAGGCAGTCGACCCAGTTACAACCCAACTGGTGCAATGTTGATGCGTTCGAAAATGAAGAATCACTCTGGTGTCATCAGTAAACCTGAATTTGAAATAATAGGAATCAGTAATAGAATTGACCCCAATACAGAACTCCGAGGCACTCTAGAAATACGAGGGTAATCTGAAAAGTTTTCCTCAACGTGAAAATAAATCAGTGAATTAAAGTTTGTGAATGTAGTTGTGCATCTTTTGACAGTTACTCGCCAACATATTAGCCATTTTGGTCGCCTAGTTTTTATTTGACAGTCGTTTGAGTGAGTCGATGTGTGATTTCATGAAAATGGACAAAATTGAGTATAGACCTGTCATTAAATTTTTGTTTTTGAAAGGCAATACGCCGACGCAAATCATAGATGATACGGACTCTGTGTATGGGGACTCAGCACCATCATTTACCACCGTGAAAGTTTGGGCAACTAAATTTAAACGTGGCCGTGAGAGCTTGGGAGACGATGAAGGTTCGGGACGTCCAAATCTGCAACAACTGACGATAACATCGCTAAAGTTCATCAAATGGTGCTAGACGACCGCCGAAGTAAAGTGAGGGAGATAGCAAAAGACTATGAAAATGTCCAAAGAACGTGTTTGTCACATTTTAAATCAAGATTTAGTTAGGAGAAAGCTGTCCGCGCGTTGGGTACCGCGTTTGCTATCGTTAGACCAAAACCGTGTTCAAATGAACATTTTTTAATTTGTCTTAATTTGCACAAACGAAATTTTTTGCCGGAATGATGTGCAAATTGGCAAGCAGTGGTTACTGTAACTTCCGATCAGGAAAGGCATAGGGCTCCCGAACTATTTCGTCTCTGCAGTCGGATCGTTCCTCAGGTTCGCAGTCTATACCACGTTCACAAAATGGATCTCTAACATTAACATAACTTAGATCCTCGGTTGTTGATCAGGTAATCTGTTTGTCGGACCAAAGCACCAAGGAAATAACTCATTGACACATCCAGGAATTATATTTATTTCACTGTTTCATTTTACTTTCAAATTTTACAATTACAACTATTTTAACAACATTACAATCTATTTTACTATTGGCTTCCCCTTTTTAATCGTTTAATTTAATTTTTTAATTTTTTAGCATTTTTTTTTGTGTCTTCTTGCCATCGCTGCCCGATATTCAATCTGTCTTTCTTTTTCTTTAATCCTTCTTCTTTTCTCTACTTCTTACTCTCTCCATCCACTCCGCCATCACTCCGAAGAGAAACGCGCCGCAGCTGCTTGCGCGGAGTGCACACCCCAACGAAAGCAGGATCGAGCATTCGCTTGTAACGAATGTCAATCCAAAATGTGGATCGTTGGCTCTAAGTCCTTAAATTCATTTTAAATTTTAAATTAATTTATTTTTATATCCTCAACGGAGGAACAACCCAACCAAGATTTAATCTCCCCGCTCGGTGGGATACTGGGGATGGGAAGGTTACCACGTTACACGTCTCACACCTCAGCGGTTGCCATAGCGAAAATCCACGAATTACGCCTTACTCACCAGATCTAGCCCCAAGCGACTTCTTTTTGTTCCCTAATCTAAAAATTGCGCTCTGAGGACAGAGATTTTCATCAAATGAGGAGGCAATCACCTTCGTGAACAGTTATTATGCAGAGAAAACGCTGAGCACAATTTGGGAGGGTTAGAGAGATGGGAGCATCGCTGGGAAACGTGTGTAGAGTTACAAGGATACTATGTAGAAAAATAAAAATAATTTTTAAGAAAAAATGTCGTGTATCTTTGTTAGGTCGGAAACTTTTCAGGCCACCCTCGTAATATCTACAGATAACAACAACCCGAATCGATCTGATTTTTAGAACATTTTCCATTCAGTCACAAAGTTGGTGTGAAGGTGGATAAAAACGAAGCTTACTAAGTACAGTTGTTGAAGACGCAGTGAAAAATATTAGATATACCCAATGCGACTGTTCTCGACCTACGATCATTTTTTAATTGTAAATGTCTAGATAGTTGTCACAACGGTCAAAAGGATTCCCATAAATCGTCTGCTGCTTAATCCATATTAGCCATCAATTAAAAGTTCATTAAATTGCAAATATTTTATTAACTCGCGATTGAGATAGATAGACTCCGTATCTTAACAACGACACAGGTGGCGGTTATTTAGATTCAAATTTCATCCTTACACTTTAGAAACACCTCCCTTAAAATTTTTAATAGTGATGTCTGGCGTTCGGTTTCTATATTAGCTATCGCCATCAAAGTTAAGTTAACTTTGATCGCGAAAGCTTGTAAAAACTTGGAAAAAAACAAAAATCTAAGAATTTGCGTTTTAAACTTCGAACTTATTATTATTATTTATTATTATTTATTGGCCTGTAGGAACCCGGAAGTTCATGACCTTACCGACTCGACTCCGCCGTCGTTCCCTGTCCTGTGCACTCTCCCTCCACGCTTGACCATTCGATCCGACCTCCTCTAGGTCAAACCTAACATTCCCCTCCCATCTCAGTCGCGGGCGTCCGGCTGGTCTCTTTCCCGTTAGTTTACCGTCAAGAATTCTATGCACGGTCCTATCGTTGTCCATTTGCGCTACATGTCCGGCCCATCTTAATCTTCGCGACTTGATTACTCTCACTATTGTAGGTTTGCGGTATAGCTCTTCCAATTTGTGGTTATGGAGTTTCCTCCATTGTCCTGCCTCCTCGTCATATTTACCTCCAAAAATACCCCTCAAAACGTTATTCTCGAATACGCGGAATTTGTTTTCTTCCCGTTTTCTGAGAGCCCACGTTTCGCATCCATATAGAACAATCGGCATGATTATGGTTCTATAGATTCGGAGCTTTATGTTACGTGATAGCAGTCTGGATTTCAGCAGTTTACTGACTGCGTGCCAACTAGGGTTGCCGGAGTGTAGTCTTTTGTTAATTTCCTTTGACATCTCGTTACTGGCCGTCAGTATCGTTCCCAGATATTTGAATTCTTTAACTTTTTGAAATATCTTACCTCTGACGTTTATATGTGTTCCCTGAGGTCCACCTGCTCTCGCCGTAATCATGTATTTTGTTTTGTCTTCATTTATTTCTAGGCCTACCTCTTCTGCCGCTTGCATGATGATTTCACAGTTTTTACTAACAGTTTCTAGATTATCGCCCAGAACGGCGATGTCATCCGCATATGCGTGTACTTGTGTGACCCCGTTAAGGGATGATCCGGCCATGTTGTCGTCTTGTACCTTTCTGATGACATACTCGAGGACAAGGTTAAAGAGACATGGTGAAAGGCCATCGCCCTGTTTTAGTCTGTCCCGGATTTCAAATGGTTCTGAGAGGTGGTTTTCTATTCTAACTCGTCCTTTGTTTTCGTTCATGCAAATTTGAATGAGGGCGGCATATTTTTTCGGGATTCCCAGCTCAATTACAATATGTGTGTTGCGACTGAGTCGTAGGCTTTTTTGAAGTCAACGAACAGTTGGTGAACCGTCTCTCCGTATTCACACGGGTTGGAAGCAATGATATTCCTCTGTAGTATTCGCAGTCAGATCTGTCGCCTTTTTTGAAAATGGAAATGACTATTGAGGTTTTCCATTCTTCCGGAGTGACTTCCTTATCCCATATTATTTGGATGAGCTGGTGGATCTTTCGAGCGGTTGCCTCTCCTCCATGCTTCACAAGCTCTGTCGGTATGCAGTCGACTCCGGGGGCTTTGTTGTTTTTCAATCGATTTATTGCGTCTACACCTTCATCGAAAGAGGGTTCTGGGATCTGAGGCTCGGCCGTATGTACGCTTGGTGCGTTTATTTTTGGTTGATGGGTGCGCACATTGAGCAGGTTTTCAAAGTACTGCTTCCATTTTGTCACGATATTTTTTGTTTCTGTCACCAGACAGCCGTTAGCATCTCGAATTATTTGGACTCTACCTCGGTAACCATTTCTAATTGAATTTATGCCGACATACATACCTCTGATGTTCTTTGCTCTAGAATTTTCTAGGAGTTTTTCGATCCGAGCCTTCTCCCATTCGCGTTTTTTGTGTTTGAAGAGTCTGATTGTCTCCCTCCGAACCGTCGCGTATCTTTCTGCGTTGACTTCATCATATCTTTCTAAGTGGATTGCTCTGAGGCGTTTTCGTTCCTCGATCTTCGTCCTGCACTCATCGTCAAACCAAGGTTTGGACTTAATTGTCTTCTTAAATCTTAATACTTTTTGGGCTGTTAGTTTGATTGTGTCTCTGATCGATGTCCATTAAACTTCGAACGTGAAACGTAAACTTAAACTCAATATAAATAAAGAAATTGAAAATAATTTTAAGCAGATAAACTCCAAAAATATACAAAAATACTAAAAGAATATTTGAATTCAAAATATATAAAAAATACGAGGGAGGGCTGAAAAGTAATGCACACATCCTCATGAGGCGCGAACAAAAACAAACTTGCAAGATCGGACCAGAAGTATATTAAAGTACAATTCTTAAGGGGTTAGGTTGGGTTTCAAAGGCTCAAAAAAGCATATTTTTACAAATTTTTTGTTCTAATATAACAAATAAGATATTTTATTCAAACGATTCAACATATCAAAGTACTTTGCGAAATGTTCATTTGAAAATTTTGAAAATTCATCCAAAGGGATCTCATTTTCCTTGATCCTTCAGAAAAAAGGTCTCTGGCCGTTGTCAGGATAACTCATGACAGATTTATCTGAAATTAAAAACAAAAAACCCATATTTGCTGAGAGTAGATGTTTAAATCTCGGGCCTAGACGAAGAAAAAAAATTGTTGGTGGAGCGGTAAACCAAAACTCCCAATTTGCACCACATATTGCCTTGTAAAATTAGTTGTGATAAACAAAAAAAAAATGTTATCTTGAAGAGATGAACAAAATTTGAACAAAATCGGTTCACAACTTTTCGAGAAATCATTACAACCGACTTTAAAAACAGAGAGAAAAACGCGGTTAAAGCTTTAAACTGACACCACATGCAGAAAAAAAATTGTTTTCTCAACTTACATAGAATCGTAGAAGCTTCGTGGAGTAAATGGAGTAAAATATTTAAAACGAATTGCCCTCAGAAATTATAACCAAGCAAGAAAGACAGACAAACAGTGCTAAGCGCTGCCTCAATATTCCTGCAACGTGCTAGGCTAACGTGGCCTGAGGGGCAGAACATCCGAAGGCTCGACCTCGACCCAATCAATATAAAATTTTGGGAGAATATTCTATATCTAGAATATATATTTAATAACCAAACAAAAAAGTAGAGTTTTTGAAATTTCCAAGCCCACCTAACCCCCTAAGTTTCAAAACCATATATTTATTTTACAACGTAGCCACCGTTGAGGGTAATACATTTCCCCTAACGGGTAACAATAATTTTATTGTGTCACTGAAAAATTCCTTAGACATTTTTCGTAACCAGGACTTGACAGCAGCCCTCACCTCATCGTGGGAGGTGTAATTATTACAGCGGCAAATAAATAGAGCTTTTAAACAATGACGCTCTAGTCCCATAGACGTGAACAGAACGAATTTTGATAGAATCACAAACGCGTGCGACCAGCTGGTCGATACCACGAAGAAGGCTTACAACGATAGAGTGACCAATAAACTCCTTGAATGCTCGATTGGTTCGCGTCCCTTCTGGTCCATGGGTGTCAGTAGTAGCTTCGCTTCCTCCTCTTTTTCTCCGTTGGTGGCCGACAGCGTGACGTTAGCCACAAATTCAAGAGATAAAGCTAACGTGTTCGCGAATTTATTTTCCGCGAATTCAAACCGCGATCCTGGTCTTTTAGAGCCACTTGTGATCGCGTCAGTGCGGTCTTCAATGCAGGATGTCAGGTTCCGCCCGCATACCAATCAACGCATTCTACGACGTGGGCCATTTCTTAGACGTGGGCGTATCAGGATGACAAGCAACGGGACGTTAGACACAAATTCAAAAAAAAAGCTAATGTGTTTGCGAATTCAAACCTCGATGCTTTTTTTTTGGAGCCACCTGTGATCGTGTCGGTACAATCTTCGTTGCGGGATGTGAGCTTCCGCCGCCCTACTATTCAACACATTCTACGTGGACTGGACTGTTGAAAGACAACCACCCCAGACGGAATACCAACAATAGTCCTTAAGAACTGTGCTCCAGAACTATCGCCGGTTCTTGGCAGACTCTTTCGCTTATCTTATGAACGAAGGACCTTTCTTGCCTGCTGGAAAATCGCTCAAGTTCAGCCAATCCCAAAGAGGGGAAAAAGTGTCTCCCACAAAATTACCAACCGATAGTATTATTGTCTATGCTATCTAAGGTGATGGAAAAGATCATCAATGCCGAGTTAATTAAGTATTTGAAGTACAACGGACTTCTGAATGGTCGTCAATGCGAATTCCGTGGCAGGCGGTCCATGGTAGAGCTTTTGACCCTTATAACCGATAAATGGACTTCTGTGATTGAGGGCATGGTGAGTCAAGCGCGGTCGCATTGGATATCTTCAAGGCTTTTGACTGCATTTAGCAATAGGTATTGCTGAGCAAACTTCCTTCATACGGACTTTCCACGCAGCTTTGCGACTGTATGAAGAGCTTCCTCGAAAATCGATCGATCCGGGTTGCTGTAGAGGGCGAGTGTTCGGATCTGTATCCTGTCAAGTCTGGGGTGCCCAACGGTTATATTTTGGCTCAAATATTGTTTTCGCTTTACATAAATCATTTGTTGGAATCGATGGATAACAGGGTGTTCAGTTTCGCGGATGATAGTACGCTTGTTTCCTCTTTTTCGAGTGATCGACCGATTAGTGCATCAACATCGTACCAGCTGAGGTGTAGCCAGATCGACTCTCTGAATCGGGATCTGGATAAGGCCCTGCAGGGGGGAAGGTCAATCTCGTCATCTTCAATCCAACGAAAACACAATATACAACATTCACTAGGAAAAATGGATTGTCGGTTCCACAACTGATGATGAATGGGCGGGCCCTCAAATCTGAGGAAAGCTTGAAATTGCTCGGCATGGTCTGTGGGATTGTGTCGTGGCATAAACACGTGTCGAACTTCGCCAGATCTGCCTCTGGAAAACTGAGCTATCTTTTTAGAGCCAATTAATATTTTACTCCGGCTCAACTTCTTCTCCTATATGCATCCCAAATTAGACCCGCGCTCGAATATTGCTCTCATGTTTGGAGCTCTGCTTCTAAACATACCCTTGACCACTTTAAAAGAATGCAGAGACGAGCGATCCGTCTGATCGGGGACTCGGCGCCGACATCGGGACTATGGTTGCTATCACATCGAAGCCGACCTCTGTCACGGGTATTGTTCTTCGGAGATTCGTGGTATTGTTCAGCGCAATTCGGTTTATATGCGCTTTACAAGATAATTCGACGCATCGCACCAATTTACGGTTCATCCGCTGACGGCGCGAACATTCCTGCATCAGAACTTGTTCCGTTATAGAGCGGGAAGCTGTGGAATTCCCTCCCCGCGCGAGTATTCCCGAGGCGTTACAACCTGCAACTGTTCAAAAAGAACTGTAACAGTTTCTTGATGGCATCTCAGGGCGCCGTGTCGGCGCTATAGGTTCGCCTCTCCCGAGAAAAGTATAATAATAATTTAAAAAAAAAATATATATCTATAAATATATATATATATATATATTTTTTTTTTTTTTGTTTTTTTTTTAAATACATGTATCGGGTTTTCCAATAGGGACTTGACGACTTTGAATTTAATTTGTGAACGCACCCTATCACTAATCATCGAACTGTCGCTGTCAATTTATTCAGTAAACTCAACATTTCCATCGGGGTTAAGTACACGAACGAACAACGTCTGCAAATTATAAAAATTTACTTCCGAAAAAAAGTCCGTATTTGAGAATCCATTATATATTGTTAATAAATTAATAAATACATAAATAAATAAATAATTAAATAAATAAATAAATAATTAAATAAATAAATAAACTATCTAGAAATAAAAGATTTATTTCTCTATGGCCTAACATGTATACTCGTATTACCATATGGAGTTTGCTATTTGATTCTCAATACTTATTAA
Source organism: Microdon myrmicae (assembly GCA_963931805.1). Taxonomy (NCBI): domain Eukaryota; kingdom Metazoa; phylum Arthropoda; class Insecta; order Diptera; family Syrphidae; genus Microdon; species Microdon myrmicae. The sequence goes on along the minus strand of OZ007496.1, from coordinate 213,505,723 downwards.
AATTCAAACATCGAATATCGCTCACTAATGCGAGTAAATGGTAATTAGTCAAAAGCCGTTCAAAGAAGTTGTTACAAATAATACGGTAGAGTGAAACACTACTAGAACTGGAATATTTAGTCTTACTCAATAACAAACAGGGAAAACTCCTCCCAACACTATCAATCACTACCGGAGACCCTAACACTTCCTCAACGGCATAGCAGTCATCATAAAGACTTCAAATTTCCATCAATCACCCGGTAACTCACCTATTAGTAGTAATGCCGCAACAATTCATGAAACCTGACCGACCATAGAACATGTACAAGATATACCGACTTCTGTTACGTCACCTGTTTATTTAAGATACAGTAATGTGTATCTAGTTTGAAATATACATTTCCAGATGACATGTGAAGGTTCTAAGGCCCCTAAGTCTCACATTCACAAAACAATGATACCTGAATAAGCAAGCCTATTGTTGTTCAAATGTTTCTGTTTTTTTTTTTTTTGCAATTCTTAGCAACACATTCCCGTCATTCCGAGTGTCGAATATTTTCACCACCATCTAACTTGATACCTTTTTTGTTAATCGGTTAATCGGATGATTATACTGCCAGATGTTTCGGAATGAAATTCTGCTGGCTTACGCATTTTATCAAGAGCTATCTTGAACCTGTCACGACCCTAAATATCTTGATCCATGAAAATTGTATCGCAGAAGAAAACAAATGGTAAACAAGTGTTTGCATAAATTGGTAATTTAGATATTTAGTTCAACATTGAAGATATCAGAACCATGTATTAAATCAAGATTAGAAAACAAGTCTGATCGTCACCCACGAAATGTGAGTCCAATCATCCCGGAAGAGAACGAGATAATCGAGTTAACTTTGAAGGTCTATTTATCCAGTACTTAGTGAGACATAGAAAACCGTAGCAAGTTCGGTTATTATGTAATCATCTTAATGGCGTTTTTTGTTATTGTGCATTAAACTCCAAATGCAGCTCATAATTAAAAGGACGGAACTCATTTCAAATTCAGAGACAACTATTTGATACGGATACCATTATGATCGAGCCTATAGATATTTATCTTAAGTTTTATTTGTGCGTTTGTTTCACTAAATGGAATATTTTGGAACAGGTTATGATTCGGAAATGAAATGAGGATTACAGTTTTGGATTAGTCAAGGAACAGTTTTGTATCTTGAAACGTACTTATTTCGTCTGAAGTCAGCGCCACTTCTATGGGTTTTCCTACGAGCTCGGGAAGAACTAAAGCCTTCGCCCTGCGAAGGGGCCACACTGCACATGTTTCACATCCGCATGGCCATGAAACAACTCGCCAAAAACCGCAAATTTGTCCAATGTTCGATGTTTTCTTTACTTGGAAACACAGTTTGATCTTTTGCAGGTGAGAGGTAGCCGTGTAGTGGATACTGTTGGTCCTTAATGATTTATTTTCAATCACTCGAATTACCCGTATCGGAATTTTACCGAAAGGTTTTAAAGTGCACAGAAGAGAACAGGACAGGATAACCAGAACATGCGAATAGTAGTTGATCATGTAGGGGAAAACAAATTTTATCGAAGTAAAATATTTTTTTTGACGAAACGCTAATAACCTTGCTGGAAAAAGAAATTATTATGGAATATTTAACAACCCTCAGACTTGTCAAATAAGGCCAAGACCGGATCCCGGTTCTAGTGCCGATGATGATGATGCTGATGTGGGGGTTTATGTAGGTGTGCCAGCAAGGGCACTGATTCAGTTAACTACCCAACGCGTCACTGGGCAAATAGAACTCAAAAACATTCACCAATGAAGAAGGAAATAAAATCAAAACGCACTGGTATGGTTAGTTAATTAAATGTTTTTTTTTTTTTTTTTTGCTCATAATGTTCACTCTTTTTAAATAACAATTGGTTTATATGGAAAATGTAGACACGATACTTTAATATTTAAGGGAATTTATAAATGAGTTCCTCTGTGGTAAAACAATAATAAGTTAAAAGGATGACAGAGAAACTATAGCACTGGATAACGTCCTTCCATATTATTATTCAATTCGCTTTCCACAACACTGACTACTATTTTTGGGCATTAATATATCATCGCCCAAAATAAATTTATCACTAACGTACGTCTGATTTAATGTTTTAGTAAATACGATTAATTTGGATTGCCGTGTAATTGCATAACGACATTACTTTATTTGAACTGCTATTATTTCGCGTTAGGTCAAACACATCCTGTGTTAAGCCTTTTAGGGTGAAGATACAGGATAATTAATTTTAATCCAATTAAAGAAGTCGCGCGATAATGAACTAACAACACACTACCACCGTGCAGACACTCTCGACTCCTATGATCTCCACACTACTTGGGGGATGTAACTTGACTACTCTCCTCGAGGGATGAAATTTGAATACTGGTTCTATCCACACGATCAACCAATCTCAATCGCACTCTCGTCTGCATTCTCTCATTTCCCCGCCCATCGAGGTGAATAAACTCCTGTGAATTTATTCAGTAGTCAATGAACCTGGGGGAATGGAAGAATCGCGAAGGAGAGCGTGGCGATCTCGGGGATGATTTTACTTCGTATGCATCGATGGTGACCGCATGACCCAATTTGATATTGGATTGTTCTCAGAGTGCAATGCACTCCGAGAAGGGGAAATGGGTGGAATGGAAAGTATATTTCTTGTGCTATTCACCTGACTCTGAGGTTATTGATCCCCAGCGAATAATGGTGTCTGGGGGAGGTCAAAAGGACGTCGCGTTGGCTTGGGAACATATAAGGGTGGGAACAAACTAAAAGAATTCGAGAACCCAAGCCGTTGCGCTATGTAGCAACAGCGTCGCTTGCCCTGACTTTGCTGTTGCTAACAAAACATGAGATTTCTGATTTCCGGTGGAAATGTCATGTAGTTTATGATATAATGTTGCCGTATGGCAAGAACGGGCTGAATTCAATTATGCATTATCTGAATTCAGGTTATGCGTCCTTTTGGAGTATATCTTTTTCAGGTGAAATTGGCCGACGGAAGGGATTGGGGTTGACGTGGGGCGCGGTTAGCAGGCGAAATTGGGTTGTAAATGTGGGCTGGTTCTCCGTGTAATATAGAGAACTCCCGCAATGATGATGATGAAAATATTTTTTAGCTCTGAAGAAGCAACTTGGTTTCTTCCAGTGGACTTGGCGTTGTTCTTTCCGCGTTACATTCCCACTGATGGTAACGCCAACCAAATTCATGCTTTCCTTAAGTTTGATGCCCTAGCTGTCATAAGCTGTGCCACCGACGTTCGGCTTGTTCTTGTGTTATAACTGCAACGTTTTCACTTTCAGATATCTCCAAATCATTCCATAGAGTTCTGAGTTCCGCCCTTTTATCGATATTGGAGTCCTATGGAGTCATAACGAGGGGAGAAAAAGAAATCTGCAGGAATGGCAACTATTACTTACTGTAGACTGTGGTGAAGAACAGCGCCGTGCATCAGAGCACTAACGTAGCAATCACAGCTAATGGAGCGAGTTGAAATATCCTCGCACGTCGACGGTTGTAATCTGCTGTGCTTTGTTAATCTTTTCAAAACATGTGTCCGAATCTCCTTCGTAAAGCCTAAAAATCCAATATTTCTGCATATATTTCAAGATAATTAGTCTAGTTCGGACTCTCCGATTTCAATCAAATATGCACCGTCTTGTACCATAATTTGTCGTCATGTTCAAGGTAAACTCAGCAAGCCCGTTTCGTTTGGGTAAGGCTTCGCAAATGTGAACTTGGTCCATTATGTTTTAAACGTAATTACATAATGTCTCGCTCATAGAAGCCCTGATTCTTATAGGTGAAAAACTCGACCAAGCGAGTTTTACAATCTTCTCGCCATACCAATTTCTTAATACTTAGGAAACTTTGGTATGATAAAAATGATGGTATTCGCATGGTTCTATATCCGAACTATATGGAACATGTGTGCGGGTGAAAGTTGGTGTTGTCAACGTATGACACTAGTTTCAGTTAAATCCCTCGACACTTGTTACTCCGAACGCACGTTGCCGAAAGAGGAGAAATAAAAGGCACTGGTTTAGTTGTTTAAAGTTTTTTTTTCTTTTTATTATATTTTTGTTTATGAGTTCTTTTATTAATCCCTGCGTCAATTTCTTTTAATTTCTTTCACTTTACATTAAGTTCTTCTTTTTGCACGAAACTATCCACCAGATTGGAACGTAAATTCTAATGCACACTCTTCATATCACCACGAAACTTTTAAGCAACAATATGTAACGTGTTTTACAAAACCACGAGTATTTTAATTACCCTGGAACATCCTTTGAATATGATAGATACATAAGTATTTCTAATCGTTCTCTCTCTTTTTTTTTTTTTTTTTTGTTCCGGTCAGAGACTCCAAAATAAAACTCGACAGAATCGTAATAAAAATCGCGTGTGTACGCGACAGTGGTTGAATATCGACTCCGAGTGCGTGTACGCACTTTGGTGGTTAAGATGTGACTACTTTTGTACTGTTCTTACACAGTATGTTTTTAATGTTCAAGTATTTGAGATTGTTTTTATACGGTGCTTTCAGCACCTGTTGTTTTTTTAAGTTCGTAAAATAAGAGGTGAATTTTGTATTATTAAACATCGTTTAATTTCGTGTGATTTCAATGATTCAATGTGTGAGTTTCATGGGTGCCCAGTGCGGCAGTAGTTTTTTGCTGTGTCCATGGCGACACAGTTTTGGATATTTGCTGGGCTACAACGCCACACACATATTGCTGTTCCCGTCGAGGAGGACATGGATTTGCTGTTCCCAGTTGGCGAATCATCTGCAACGATTGGAGTTGCAGTTCCCAGCTGGCGAAACAATTGGGATTTGGGATTGCACGGCTATTAGCCAATCATCATCGCGCTCTCTCATGAATCCATTCAGTTGCATGTCTCAGCGAGGTGAATAATAATTGCACATACATTCGACAGTCGCTGGGCATTCGAAGGATGAAAAGAACGAAAGAGAGAGCACAATAACTTTGGGGCTGACTTAGCTTGTATGCTTCTATCGATGCAGACTCTGAGGATGACCCACTGACCTAGTGCGGGGACTGTGCTGATCTCAGAGTGCAATGAACCCTGGGAAGATAAACATGTTAAGGAAAGGAAAATGGTTTTTGCTATTCACCTGTAAAAAGAGATCATTGATCCCCAGCAAATAGAGTGTCTGGGGAAAGTCAATAGGACGCCGCTGATGCTTGGGAAATAATCAGCGTGAGAACCAGACTCAAAGACACTGAAGTAACCCCGGCGGTTTTGCTATGATGCAACAGCGTCGTTTGGTTAGATTTATTTCTTGCTAACCAATATGACGTTGAGATTTCCTGTAGAGATCTCATAGGGTTAATGATATGGAGTTGCCGTATGGCAAAAGGGAACTGAATTCAATTCTACATTATCTGCATAGAATAATGAATTCAGCTGTGCTTTCTTTTACAGGTAAAATCGCTGAACGGCGGGATAGGGGATAATGTGACGCGCTGTAGGCGGTCGAAATTAAGTTGAAATTGTGGGTTGAACCCCCACACATGCATCAAAAATTCCCAATCAAGCCCCCAGAGATTCTGGCAAATGATCGTATACCTTATAGTGTGGCCTGACATTATCCTGATGGGACACAACACCTCTCCTATTAGTCGATTATGGCCGCTTCTTTTCAGTCACTAACTTCAAACGGTCCTATTGGTGACAGGAGAGGTTCGAATTTAGTGTTGATCTATATGGAAGTAGCTTATAATAGATGATACCACCAAATGCTCACAAAATGACAATTTGAGTCTATTCATCGCGCCACGTTACTTTTCACACAATGTTGTCGTATGTGACTCGTTTCTTATCCCCAATCATAGTCCGTCTAGATAGTGGATCGATCGAGTTCCGTTTAGACAAGGTTTCGCGAATGGAAATTTGATCCATCATGTGTGGTGTATGCAAATGCGCAAATGCGCGTGTATACTAAAACTTAGAATATACAATAACAGAAAGAGTATAATATGTAACGCTATGGTGCCACGCCATTAGTAAACAATAAATATGTGTATGTAAGCAGACGAGCTAATTGCCGTATAGTACAGTAGTCAGTCAGAGTATGAGTCTCGTCCTGAAAGAAGCGCGTGCGCATCTTATCTCCGCATGTAACTAGATGTAACTTTACTGATTTTCTATAATAACATAACCTTCTGGTATTAACCGGAATAAGTGGCGTATTTATTTAAATTCCGCTACATCACATCATGAAAATAGAATTTCGATGCATCATGTATTTTTATTTTCTTACATGTATATCATTTTATGTGGCACCCGCACAGGTCTTTTTGAATCCAGCTTTATGTAGATGATTTACAATTTTTTTGTGGTTGAGATTGAGGTACTGTGCGATTCTACGGCTGCTGTGTACTGGTCTATTCAATTTTTTTCCTGAATTCAATTCAGAATGCTAAATCAAAACCAGCTGCTTAAACTCTAATTTAAAAAAAAATGTATCGTGTGGAATTCATGACCTATCTTAATACAGTCCTACATTCTATCTTTAGACATCCAATGTACACTAATTTTCAATAAATGGCAATTGAACCATTGAATCCAACGACCTCCATATGCTCGGCAGTCAACCATATAACTTTAAACTGGAATGATCATGAAATACAGCGAACTGGCTTAAAACGCAACAAATACTTCATTACATCCAATCTAACTTCCAATAATAAGGTTCATGAGGTTCAAAACCAGGTCTGCACTTTCGATAAATAGAGCAAAGGAACCTATGGGAAAGTCAAGCGGTACACATTTTCAAATCCCCCATTAGAACACAGAAAGACACTGATATTATAAAGAAATGGATTCGTATGCTGCCCGAAAGTAGTGGCTAGCGATGGACAATACTTTGAATCATAAATGTATAACCAGTTTTTTACAATAAAGCCTCGAATTTCGAAAAAAAAACGGCGGAAGCAAAGTTGTATGCCTAATAGAAGAAATATTGATCTTACAAGAAATACTGATCTTTAGAGACATCACAAGAAATTCTGATCTTACAAGAAATACTGATCTCTAGAGACATTACAAAAAATACTGATTTTACAAGAAATACTGATGTTTAGAGACATTACCAGAAATACTGATCTTACAAGAAATAATGATCTTACAAGAAGTACTGATTTTTACAGATATTACAAGAAACTCTGATCAAATTCATTCGGAAATTGTATTCGTCCGCTCCAAGTATTTGACCGTGAGTATAATCAATCATCAGTTCACTCTTAAGGTCAATTTTTAACGAACCAATGAATGCAAATAATAGTTAATCTGTCAAAGACCACCTGTTTGGAATACAATACTCAGTCATGTGTGCATTCATGGTTTTACGAGGGTGAATCAAACAAAAAAATTGTCACAAGTAGACAAGGCTGGGGTATAAGCAGGGTGTTCGAGTGTTTCCCACCCCACTTCTTCCAATGTATCCCTTGTCAAGGAAACGGTGTGAGGGCTGGCGTTGTCATGACGAAGGATGACATCTCCACTGGGCATAACTCGTCTTTTGTTTCGATACGCCGCTTTTTCCATAGCTACTCACTCCTGATGAGATTTCTCCAACAGTTAAGAGGCGATCACTTACAATAAACGCTTGAACGGCACGGAAGTTGTCATGTGTACGACTTGCCCTTTGACGTCGATCATGACTTTACTTTTCGATACGTTCTCACTCACTTTTAAATGCTTTGGCACACGTATACACACGATTCTGAGATAGTGTATCATCACCAAACTGCGTCTTCAGTTAAAAAAAAAAAATTAAGAGCTTTTAACGCCTTCATTTGATAAAAAGTTTATAATAATCCCCTGCGCAACAGACGTAAGTACCTCTTGCTCGCTCATGGCTGTACTGATTACAAAGCCGAGTGCGACCGCTAGTCAAGCCGGTTCCCCTATTCTTCATAAACCAAACAACAGCACGCACAAGATTATCTATCTCGCAACTTGTTGCTAAGCAAAAAAGTAACATTACCGTTTTTATTTAATTCAGCTTCGTGTCTAGAGGTTATAATCAAAACTGCACCGACACTCTACTTGATAATGATCAACGTGATTAGAGCTCACGCTGAAGCAAAACGTTATAAACAAAGATTAATACATTAATGCTCTGGTATATGGTGCTGGCGATTCTTATTAATTTTTTTGATTCTCTCTTTGTGATGCGTCCTCCACTATATTTGTGTGTGCCGTTTTCATGTGCCCAAGGTTTTTCTTTTCACAAAATCAAGCTTCTTTAAAAGGAATTAATACAAAAGGAAACGCATAAGTTCTGAGAAATGCCCAGCATGTGTTCTTCATTATCGCTACCATTTCTGTTCGGATATTTGCTAGTAATGGTACAGAGCACGGGATCTGTTGTGTTATGGATTTTAAGTAAACACAGAGGAAAGAGTCTATTGGAGTCAAGTCAGGACTACAAATTAGTTTATTATATAATATAATATATAATATTATATAATATATAATGTCACGAACAATTGATAAATACATCTGCGAAGTGCTGCTTCATCCTAATATAACGCTTAAAACAAACAATGCCCTGTGAGTAGGGCGTTAGAATATACTCACAGCTAGGCCGGTTTGTCGTAAAAGGCGACTAAAGGCCAAGTGGTAGCCGGGGTCCCAACGCCCTGTGCGCCCGGTGAAATACGACCCCATCAAGCTTTAGGCTCCGTGAAATGTTCGGGAGAAATCCCTGGTCATCTTTCGGAACTTGGCTGATGGACCGGTTCGAGAAAAGGTTGGTTAGGTGGTAGTCGGTCCCAAGGTGAGATACCACCCCTTCAGCTGTGCACTTCGCGATATCACCGAGAGAAATCTTCGACGGTCTTTCGGATGTGTGGCTGATGGCCCGGACTGACACGGGGATAAGTCATGATGGTGCATTCTTATATAAAGAATTCCGGAGGTAAACTAGTCTCCCATTCGGAACTCCGAGGGGACAATGTCAGGTGGAACATCATGCAGATATCATGATAAATAACGGGACTTCAAGAGGTTCGTCGTCGGATAACCGGGCTCGCTCTTGAGGCTCTGCCCACGCTCGAATGGTGACGGCATTTTGTAACACCAGCGGCATCGGTTTCACCAATACGAATGTAAACGCCGTCCACCAATATTTGCAAACAACGAAACCTGATATCCCTGTCAACTGATTCAACATATCTTCGTTGCTCTGGATACGACTTACATTCGAGATTCCGTTTTAAGGGCGAAGTCTGCGTCTTCGCGCGGTCCGATCTGACTTGCCAGAGGATGAAGGCGTTGGAACCCAATAACATGGACATCATATGGTTGAGGGCGATGCTGAGGAATTCTGTTAAATTTCTTTGTCGTTTTTACGGCTCCCTGAATGACGATCGACCGGCGACATTTGTCGAACATCTTTCACATACCCTCGACTGAATACAGATCAACCACCCAGCTTCTGAAATTGTTGTCCTTGGTGATTTTAATGGGCGCACCTCCGGCTGGTTGGTACATTCTAACAGAACCGACAAGGCTGGGAGGCTGGCGGAGATCTTTGCTGTTAGCCGCAATTAGACTCAACTCGTAGAGGAACCTACGCGGGTGGCAGATACCCGAGATGATTATGTGCACCCCCTGGATCTGTTTTTGATATCTGAGCCGAGCGCTTATACCGTGGAGGCCACTGGGAAACTCAGGTCACTGCTTGGACGATTTGCGAGATTTCTTCGCATCATTTCCATGGTCGGAGGTATGCTTCGGAGACTCCGATGATAACGTTTGCGTGGAGTCGGTCACAGAGATTATTTTTCTCGGGATGGAGATCAACATTCCGCATTCCATCGAAGCAAGTTTATCTGATAAACCGTGGTTTGTTAAAAAATGCAAGCACATTACAGCGGCAAAAGACAGAGCTTTTACGCAATGGCGCTCCAATCACACCAATGTCGGCAGAACGAATTTTGTTAGAATCAGAAACGCGTGCAACCAGGCAATTGATATCGCGAGAAAGCTCACAACGGCAGAGTGACCAATAAACTCCATCAGTGCCCGACTGCTTCACGCTCCTTCTGGTCAATGACAAAACCTGTGAGCAGTAACTTCGCTTCCTCCTCTTTTCCCCCGTTGGTGACAGACAGCGGGACGTTAGTCACAAATTCGAAGGATGAAGCTAATGTGTTCGCGAATTTATTTTTCGCGAATTCAAATCTAGATCCCGGTCTTTTGGAGCCACCTGTGATAGCGCCGGTACGGTGTTCCATGCGGGATGTAAGATTTCGCTGGCATATTATTCAACGCATTCTACGTGAACTCGACTGTAGGAAGGTAACCGGCCCGGACGGAATACCAGCAATAGTCCTTAAGAACAGTGCTCGAGAACCATTGCCGGTTCTTGGCAGACTCTTCCGCTTATCGTGTGCACGGAGGACCTTTCTTGCCTGCCTGAGATCAGACAATCCCAAAGAAAGAAAAAAAAGGGCCTCCCACAAAATTAGCGCCCGATAGCATTGTTGTCTGTGTTATCTAAGGTGATGGAAAAGGTCATCAATGCCGAGTTAATTAAGTATTTCGAGTGCAACGGAATTCTGAATGACCGTCAATACGGATTCCGTGGCAGGCGGTCCACAGGAGACCTTTTGACACTTATAATCGATATATGGACATCTGCGATTGAACATCATGGTAAATCAAGGGCGGTCGCATTGGATATCTTCAAGGCTTTTGACCGCGTCTGGCGCGGGGCATTGCTTAGCAAACTCCGTTCATATGGACTTTCCCAACCGCTTTGGGACTGGACGAAAAGCTTCCTTGAAAATCGATCGATCCGGGTGGTTGTGGACAGCGAGCGTTCGGATCTGTATCCTGTAAATTCGGGGGTGCCACAAGGTTCTATTTTGGCTCCAACCTTGTTCTTGCTTCACATAAATGATTTGTTGGAGACAACGGATAACAAAGTGTTCAGTTTTGCGGATGATAGTACGCTTGTTTCTTCCTTTTCGAGTGCGTCGCATCAGCTGAGATGTAGACAGATTGACTCTCTGAATCAGGATCTAGATAGGGTCGTGCAGTTGGGAAGGGCCAATCTCGTCGACTTCAATGCAGCGAAGACACAATATACAACATTCACAAAGAAAAGTGGATCATCGGTTCCACAGCTGATGATGAATGGCCGGGCCCTCGAGGCCGGGGAAAGTTTGAAATTCCTCAGCGTCACAGTCTGTGAGAATGTATCATGGCATAAATACGTGTCGAGTATCGCCAGGTCAGCCTCAGGAAAACTGAGCTATCTTTTTAGAGCCGAGAAATATTTTACTCCGGGCCAACTTCTTCTCCTATATAAATCCCAAATTAGACTCGGGCTTGAATATTGCTCTCATTTTTGGAGCTCGGCTCCTAAACATAGCCTCGACCTACTTGAGAGCATACAGAGACGAGCGATCCGCCTGATCGGGGACTGGGCGCTGACATCGATACTACAGTCGCTATCACATCGAAGGCGTATAGCCGACCGCTGTCTGTTTTACAGATATTATCACGGGTACTGTTCTTCGGAGATTCGTGGTATTGCTCCACGCAATTCGGCTTATATGCGCTCCACAAGACAAGCCGACGGATCGCACCCGTTTGCGATTCATCTCCCGACGGCGCGAACATCCCTGCATCAGAACTCGTTCCGTTACAGGGAACTCCATTCCCGCGCGAGTCTTCCCGGAGCGTTACAACCTGCAACTGTTCAAAAAGAACTGCAACCGTTATTTGGTGGCATCTCGGGGTGCCCACTCGGCGCTATAGATTCGCCTCTCCCGAGAGAAGTCTAATATTAAAAAAAAAAAAAAAAAAAAAAAAAAAAAAAAAAAAAAAAGCATGTAAAGCATGAGAAGAAAGTTGTTAAACATTGCTTTAATAACATGCTTGTCGTTCTGCAAAAGTAGACATCGGAAGTCCCGCGAGCTAACTGGCACACACTCTCCTGCGCTTCCTTGTGTCTTGACAACCTAGATCGCCCGCTCTGCAATTTGTCCAAGATCTTCAAAAGATGAGTACTCGGTGCTTTTTTAATATCGCGAGTTTGGTACAAATTGCAAAACGGTAGCCACGTAATAATAAAAGGGTTAGCGACGCGTCACCCCATGTCCAGGAGAGACGCCGATCCGATACATTGCGGGATTCCCAGGAACACTAATTACCCAACACCTGGAAAGACGACGCATTGGGAACAGCAGCAAGACGTCGCAATTGAGGACAAACGGAGCAATAAACACCATTAGACGCTGGGTAATGAACATAATTTAAAAAAAAAAAAAAATTTTATTTGCAAGTTACGTACATTTTCTTTTGTTCCTCTTTCTTATACCAGGTGTATGCATACATTTTTTCCGGTTTATTTGATAAAAAAATACGTTATTTCTAGGGATTTTTTTATTTTTATTTTTATTCAAAATATTGACCATCGGCTTCTACACATTTTGCCCATCTTTCGGGTAATTTATGAATAGCATGCCAGAAAACTGGTTGTCTTTCGCGGCAAACCATTCGTCGAGCCGTTTTTCAACTTCCTCGAAATCGCTGAAGTGCTGTTCTGCGAGCGCGTGCCCTATTGATGCGAAGAGGCGCCAAGTCTGGTTAGTACTGCGGGTGCAGAAGGATGTCCCATCCAAGCGATTTCAATGTGTCTTTCACTAGTTCTGCTGTGTGAGACGGCACGTTGTCGTGTAACGAAATCATTTCCTCATGGCCCCTTGCCCATTCCAGACGTCTTTCGAATAATTCGTGGTTTAAATCAATCATTTGTTGACGATAACGTTGTGTATTAACGATTTCACCGGGCTTCAAGAGTTCATAAAGGAGCATGGTCTTCTTGCCGAAGCCTTGGTGTTGAAGGACCGGCTTCCCACGTGAAAGCCACGATTCCACTTCGGGTTTTTAAAATAAACTCATTTTTCGTCACCCGTTACAATTCGATGCAAAAATGATTTCCTTACGTGGTCATTTACCGAGTTTATTGATCTTCCCCATTGCTCGTAAACATCTGCTGATTATTTCTTGTGACACATGTAATGCTTCTGCTAATTGCCGTTGAATTTGAGTTGGGTCATCATCCAATAACTTCTGCAATTGCTCGTCTTCACATTTTTGTGGCCTACCAAAATGCTCACTGTCTTTCATATTGAAATCACCACTTTTAAATTGTCGAAACCATGTCTCACATGTTTTAGTTGATGGAGCGTGTGCACCATATGTTTCTACCAACAAAGGATGACTTTCAACAGCCTTTTTATTTTGATTAACGCCTGCCCCAAATGTTCTTTTTCAGGCACAAAACTCGATGTGATCACTGATCGATAAAACAAAGACGCTAGTTTTTGGCGGACTCAACTTGTGTGTGTATGTTGTTAAATATCAGACGAACAAAACGACGTATGTGTCAAATTAATACGCTGCGTACTTTTCGCTGGGGCCATATCTTAGTTAAACGGGAAAAAACGTATGCACATACCTGGTTTTTATCTTACTAGCTAGACAAAAACTGCTTAAATTCTAGCTTATCTAAATTATATGAGAACTTACTTGTTCCATGCTATTGTCATACATTATTGCTTTTCGGATTTATTTCTTTTATATTTATTGGTACAAACCATCCTGGGAAGACGCTGCATGAAGGATAACAGCAATATTGTGTCGATCTCTGGAAAGACGCGGCCAACACAATAGCAGCACGTGCAGCAGCTGCTCGCTGCACAGTGGTACATGGCAACGGTATCTGGTCTGTCATTTAGGGGAAAGTTGTTCCTTTTTTTATCCGCTTGTTTTCTTCTACTCCAGAACGCTTTCCACGACTAATTATAGGGGCGTTCAATCGGACTTCTTGTTTACAGGTACCCTAAAGCACTTCCCCCACTAGCAGTCAGGGGGCTCGAACTATATTCCTCCCTTGGTTTTAGGTTTATGAGAAAGGTGTCCCCACCAGCGGTGGCAACTGGCGCCCCGGGAGGGTAAGGAAAATTAAATTGATACCACGGCACATCGCGCAAATGGCAGTCCGTAGAACACCCGTTATGGCATAGAGGGAAGGCGTTTTCTTTTTCTCCTGTTTTGGGTGCTAGTGGGTTTTTTTTAATTTCCAGGTAACCTTGACCAACGGGCACAGGAGAGTTAAAAATACAGTCCACATTATCGACCATTGATTGATGCTTCGACCTGGATGAACAGCAGTTGACATATGGTAGATTTGAGCCAGAGTGACACTAACAGTTAACAGAAAGATTGTCTGCCGTAGTGTGCTTCTAGCTATCCAAAACAGACACGCCGCATCCCTCATTGCATTCTCATTTTCTTCCAATCTCGACTATGTCTTAATAAAAACTGATTGTCGCAAAAAATCTGTATACGTCATTTGTTTTTATACACCACCATCGTAAACCATCGAGTTATACGAACCCGCAATAACTGCAATTGATGACTTAATTGAGGTGAGTACTTCCCAAGATTACAATTCCTCAGTTGCCCACGGTCCTCACACCCTCTCAACTATTGACAATCAGTACCAGCCGCTTCTCCTTTATCATGACTCCTCAGTTCAACCCTCATCACCCCACAACTACTTTTCCTACAACTTCCACCTCATAAATGAGTATCTGGGCAACATCACTTTGTTTTGACCATATAAAGGTAGATTATAAATAATAATAAATAATAAAAAAATGATAAATGTTTAGATCACGCAGGAGATTATATTGAAAAATTTTGATAGTATAGTTAGTGTGCAAGATTATGCAATTAATATATAAAAAGAAATTGCCGTTTATATTTGATTCACCCGCGTATATCTTTCCTTTATCGACTTCATCGTCCCCATGGAATAACGGGGGTCAAATCGGTGACCAACGATGTTGCTCTGACGAAAATAGTTCACCCAGGAAGACAGAAAAACACTTTTTATTTATTTAACTCAAAGAAGAGTTTTATTGTTTATTTTATAATACAATAAAAACGAAACTTTTAGATTAAAGTATGCTGAAAATTATTATCTTTTCGTTTTATTTCGTTAGTTCTTTTAATTCTATTATCACTCTATAATTTTAATACACAATTGGTTCCCAGACAATTAATAAACTTCTTCTATACTTAGAAACTTTTGGCAATAGAGACGACATTGTGCAGTTTTTCTTTTATTACGAAGACGAGCGGCGACGCGACTGTATCAATGGTTGAGATGCGACTGACTGACGCGGTGCAGCGTAACCGACCGCGGTAATGATTGAATAGCGACTAACTCTACTTAGGGTGGAAATCGTGATTTCTGCTTTTACACATCGATCCGCCAATGGTAATCATGCTCTCTTGTGCGTTCCCTAACTCACCACACTCATCGAGGTAGAAACATACTTGTGTATTCGTTCGACGTCGATGGGCGTAGCCAGGATGGAGAAATCAAAAGGGAAAGCACAATAACCCAGGGTTGATCTGGCTTAGTGTGTGTGCGTCAGTGCCGTGTATGCGGCTGGTCTACTGACCTAGTGATGATCTCTTAGATCATCGCACTATAGAAAGACAGAAATACGAGAGAGAGAGGAAAACCTAGCTAAGGTTATTCACCTGCAAAAAGAGATCATTGATCCCAAGCGAATGGGTAATCTGGGAAAAGTCAATAGGACGCTGCGTCGGCTGGGGATATAATACCATAGGGGAAACTCTGTAGAATGTTCGATAAATACCCAAGCCTATGGACTATGATGCAACCGCGTCGCTTGGTTTGACTTGGTTGTTGCTAACCAATACGAATTGAATTTCCGGTGGAAATCCCATGGTTAGCGCAATAGTGTTGCCGTATGACGAAGATTGTAGCTAAACTCAATTATGCATTATCTGCATAGAATAATGAGTTTAGCTATGCGTCCCTTTGACATGTTTTACAGGTAAATAACTTATAAAGGAAATGGGTAGGTATTGTGGTTGGAATTGTGTGTTATTTCTCCTATAGGATAGAGAAACCCCTACAATCTTGCCATGGGATGTTTCACAGGAACTTAAGATTTTTGTAGGTTAGCTTAATGCTGCTTAATTGCAGGTAAGTACCATGGGGTAGGGTGGAAAGAGGGAGGTTTAATAGGGTTAAAGCGATGGATGCTTCTTCGGCCCCTTGAAGAAACCCCACAAAGATTTTACGCAGAACGAAATCTCCCACGACTACTACAACCACCTCGGATCCTTTTTTCAATACACCGATCATTACAGCTCCCTCTACCACGATTATCTCATTAAAACACACACCAATTTAATTAATGGCCCCAAACAGTTTTTTACGCTTTATTAATTACAAACTTAAATCTTATGCCGATCCTACCTCTCTTACGTATGACTCGACTATTTCAACAGACCCCGAAACCCTGCCTATCTTTTCACTTCATTCTTTAAACAATCCTTCATGTAGGACTGTTTTGACCCTGACCCGTCTTATTTCAAAAACCTGTTAGATTTTTCCTTCAGCCCTTTCATCACTCAACTTATTCAACAACACCAAGTTGAAGATAAATGTTACCAACTTAAAGATGAGTTCAGCTCCGGCCCAGGCGGCCTCCCTGTCAGATTTTTCGTCACCCCTTTCATCTCTCAACTTATTCAACAACACCAAGTTGAAGATAAATTTTACCAACTTAAAGATGAGTTCAGCTCCGGCTCAGACGGACTCCCTGTCAGATTTTTTCTCACCCCTTGCGACTCTCAACTTATTCAACAACACCAAATTGAAGACAAATTTAACGAATTTAAAGACTTATTTCAAAAACCTGTCAGATTTTTCCTTCGGCCCTTTCATCACTCAACTGATTCAACAACATCAAGTTGAAGATAAATTTTACCAACTTAAAGATGAGTTCAGCTCCGGCCCAGACGGACCCCCTGCCGTCTTTTTCAAAAAAAATGCTCCCATACTCTTTCTCTCCCCCTCTCAATGATATATAATCTATCCCTTACACAAGGTGAATTTCCGGATATATCGAAATCCTCTTTTATCAACCCTATATACAATATTAAAAGGGACCTGAAAACAATACGAGGGTTGCCTCTTATGTTTCGGGATTTGGCAACCCCAGTGTTGCAATCCGGCAATTGACAGCTCTGTCGTAAAGTTGGACATTTTTGAGGTTATACGCACTCAGAACGTTTTGACATACGAGCGCTATTTGTGTTATTTACAGTAACTTAAAAGATTCATCTCGGCCCAAAAATGGAATTAAATCGTCAACATTTTCGTGCGATTATTTTTTACAACTTTCGGCGTGGATTAACTCAGCAACAGTGCGTGGATGAACTTAATTCAATTTTTGGCGATGAAGCTCCATCAAGGACCAGTGTTTATCGATGGTATGGTGAATTCAATCGTGGTCGTAGTTCACTCCAAGATGAATTTCGTGAAGGTCGTCCAAAATCAGTTGTTGTTCCGAAAACCATTGATGCTGTGCGCGAACTGATATTGGAAGATCGTCACGTGACCTATCGTGAGATTGAGACAACCTTAGGCGTTAGTGGGACCAGCATACATCCAATATTGCATAAACATTTGACTGTCAAAAAAATTTGTTCGCGCTGGATCCCACACAATTTGTCAATCGCCCAAAAAAAGGCTCGTGTCAATTGGTCGAAAGAAATGCTCAAATAATACGGTCGCGGTGCTTCGAAACACGTCTATGACATCGTGACAGGTGATGAATCGTGGATTTACGCGTATGAGCCCGAAAGTAAACAGCAGTCGACTGTCTGGTTGTTTCAAGATGAGCCAAATCCAACAAAAGTTGTTCGCGCACGGAGCACTTCCAAGCAAATGGTGGCCTGTTTTTTCGGAAAAACTGGACATGTCGCAACCGTACCACTAGAACAACGCATAACAGTCAATTTTGAGTGGTACACAACCATTTGTTTGCCAGTTGTCTTCCAAGAAATCAGGAAAACCAACCGCCGAAGACGGATCACTCTTCACCACGACAATGCGAGCTCTCACACATCGGCTGCGACAACTGCATTTTTGAGCACCCAAAACATCGATTTGATGGGTCATCCGCCGTATAGTCCTGGCTTGGCACCGAATGACTTCTTTTTATTCCCGTACGTAAAAAACAAACTGAGAGGTCAACGTTTTTCGACACCTGAAGAAGCGGTTGCTGCATTCAGAATGCATGTGTTGGAGATACCTCAATCAGAGTAGCAAAAGTGCTTCGACAATTGGTTCAAACGCATGCAAAAGTGTATAGATCTTCATGGGGAATATTTTGAAAAACAATAAAGTGATTTTCGATGATCAATATTTGTTTTTGTTCTCTAATCCCGAAATATAAAAGGCAACCCTCCTATATCTAACTATCAGGGATTCCGTTGGGCAGTCATCTCGGTCCCCTCTCTAACCAATAGCTATATAGATTCCAGTAGAAAAGACTCCTTTATCACTCTCTACGCGGATGATACTAAACTTTACAAGACGATCAGCTCTCCCCCAACTCCCTATAACTGATTTCCATACCTCATCGGCTTTGTGCCAAAAGAGCTGGCTCGAACTAAATAGCACCAATAGTCACTCAATCACATTCTCACGGAAACGGAATAAAAACCCACCACATTGATGAGGTACCAGTTGTAACATAGAGACATGCCAGACCAATGTACATCGACACCTTCTTTCCTTCGCCACTTCTTCTTCTTCCGGTCGCACTATGTGCTATGACATTTTAAGGGCACTTTAAAATCTTCTTTTTTGGGGACGCATGTTTAAAAAATATTGTTAGGTGCTGGATCCAAAACACACTCCACTTAACAAATAACATATTAGATCATATCCGCAATAAGGTGCTTCAGTACACAAGCCTACGATAACTAGCCAATTGTATTAAGTACAAAAACAAGGAAAGTAAAAACCGCCTCCAAGTCCAAGTGGCCGTCAAGCCGCCTACCCAATCGACTATTTGGACCTCCAAACCAAAGAATAGAACACCTGTTTTTGCTCTCTCAACGTTTGTTTGCTCACGAACTAACTTACTGATCAGCCTCATTTATTTTTAGACAATTTCGCAATGTAACGTGCATCTTTTGTTGGTGTTATTAGCCCACATTTGGGGCCAGGGCCGCCCGTGCTCGACTCTAGAACATGACCGTCGTTCGAGTGGCGCAAAACTTTTGCAAAACAAATCAAACTTAAACTAATACCACATCGGATCTATCTATTCTTCTTCAGAAATAATTAATTTTATTTTTCGTTGCATTTTAAGTTATTTCCGTTTGAAGAGCAAAGCGATTCTCCAAACGGCTAAAGGAGCAGAAACAATACAACCGCCATATGGTGGAGACTGTTGCACATACCTGTGCGGCAATCAATCATTATGCAAAATTCTATTGTTTACACTCCATCTGTGCAGTTGACGTTTCGGGTATTGGTTAAATGTTGATATTGACGCTGTTGTAATGCATATTCGCTAATGATGTATTGTCTTAAAAGGCAGCACCCCAACCACAACCGCTTCGAGTGTTGAAAGATTTATTTAGCAAACAGACAGAAAAAACAAAACACTGTCGCAAGATGATCTATTCGATTGACATGTGGGTCAGTGGAATCGTTCTTTGGAATCGTGCGATATGCTTTAATAAAAACCCAGCAACTGTGGGAAGGACACGACTTTTGCTCAATCAACTACACCTTACTTAGTTATTGCCGGCCTATACTGTATCTAAGAGAAAAACAAAAATTATATAAATAAACGGTAACGAAAACAAAACCACACACAATCGTCTCTATCTGTCTATTTGTATCTATTTGTCGTTCAGCTAACAAGTAAATTCAAGGCTACTGTTTTAAAATCAATTTCGACAACAGTTAAGCAAGATCGAACTTCGCATTGATTATGTGAAACACAAATTTTTAGCTGTTAGTATTTCTTAACTAATTAAATCTATATCAAATAACCCGCACCCGCCCTTCTCAAATAAACTCGTTACGACGTTCCTCGTCATCGAAGTCTGGTCATCTTACAGCATAAAATTTGGTTTGATTGATAAGTATAACCCAGCTGGGCGAGTTACAAATTCCTACAGTCCAGCCCAAGAAAAAGCCAGTTCAGCTAGTCTGATTGAAATAGTTTTCATCGAACCGAAACTCATGAGGCAACTGGTGTCAATTTGGATTCGTTATCGAACTCACCAGTTGAGTATTTCACGAGACATGTACGGATGTTGAAATGAAATATCATTTAGGCGACGATGGAATCAATCAGAAGGTTCGTTCAAATTTAGTCTGACTGGGAAATTAATCATTGAGATCTTTAAGTTGATATATTCTGGCAAAACTATTTATCTTACAAGCATGGGTGAATTATTCGTATATATTAAATTTTTCAATTGGCGCTTATTTTGTAATTAAGAAAACTAGTCTCCAAGCCGTAATTTTATACGATACCTCTGATTGGGTTTTAGTTATTCGAGCAATATACGCAGTGATTGATATTGTCGCGAGCTTAGGGTTCGCTGGATTAATTATTTTAATAAATAAGAGCCGTTAAATCGATTTTGAATTAATGTAACACTTTATTAGTCTGTTAATACGAGGATTGCCTTTTATATATATATTTATATATAGCTATTGGTTAGAGAGGGGACCACGATGACTGCCCAATGGAATCCCTGATAGTTAGATATAGGAGGGTTGCCTTTTATATTTCGGGATTAGAGAACAAAAACAAATATTGAACATCGAAAATCACTTCATTGTTTTTCAAAATATTCCCCATGAAGATCTATACACTTTTGCATGCGTTTGAACCAATTGTCGAAGCACTTTTGCTACTCTGATTGAGGTATCTCCAACACATGCATTCTGAATGCAGCAACCGCTTCTTCAGGTGTCGAAAAACGTTGACCTCTCAGTTTGTTTTTTACGTACGGGAATAAAAAGAAGTCATTCGGTGCCAAGTCAGGACTATATGGCGGATGACCCATCAAATCGATGTTTTGGGTGCTCAAAAATGCAGTTGTCGCATTGTCGTGGTGAAGAGTGATCCGTCTTCGGCGGTTGGTTTTCCTGATTTCTTGGAAGACAACTGGCAAACAAATGGTTGTGTACCACTCAGAATTGACTGTTCTGCGTTGTTCTAGTGGTACGGTTACGACATGTCCAGTTTTTCCGAAAAAACAGGCGACCATTTGCTTGGAAGTGCTTCGTGCGCGAACAACTTTTGTTGGATTTGGCTCATCTTGAAACACCCAGACAGTCGACTGCTGTTTACTTTCGGGCTCATACGCGTAAATCCACGATTCATCACCTGTCACGATGTCATAGACGTGTTTCGAAGCACCGCGACCGTATTTTTTGAGCATTTCTTTCGACCAATTGACACGAGCCTTTTTTTGGGCGATTGACAAAATGTGTGGGATCCAACGCGAACAAATTTTTTTGACAGTCAAATGTTTATGCAATATTGAATGTATGCTGGTCCCACTAACGCCTAAGGTTGTCTCAATCTCACGATAGGTCACATGACGATCTTCCAATATCAGTTCGCGCACAGCATCAATGGTTTTCGGAACAACAACTGATCTTGGACGACCTTCACGAAATTCGTCTTGGAGTGAACTACGACCACGATTGAATTCACCATACCATCGATAAACACTGCTCCTTGATGGAGCTTCATCGCCAAAAATTGAATTAAGTCCATCCATGCACTGTTGCTGAGTTAATCCACGCCGAAAGTTGTAAAAAATAATCGCACGAAAATGTTGACGATTTAATTCCATTTTTGGGCCGAGATGAATCTTTTAAGTTACTGTAAACAACACAAATAGCGCTCGTATGTCAAAACGTTCTGAGTGCGTATAACCTCAAAAATGTCCAACTTTACGACAGAGCTGTCAATTGCCGGATTGCAACGCTAGGGTTGCCAAATCCCGAAACATAAGAGGCAATCCTCGTAACAACCGTTACTTTTACCGTCCACTTAACGATTTCTTGACTTATCACTGCTTACTTCTTGCTTCTTAGATCTGCGTGTGACGTATTTATACCGTTTCCTCATTCTGATTCGGTGTTTCGTTTCCGTCCGTTCCATAGTCTCGAATTTTCTACTGTTCATAGTCTCCAGTTTTCCAGTACTTTGTAGAATATTCTAGTACTTTGTAGAATATTCTAGTACTTTGTAGAATATTCTAGTACTGATTGTCATACGCGTCACAATATCAATTACAGTATCCAGATATTGCCAGAAATGGCTCTAAAATCAGGTTTGACAGGAGGTTTTTTTTTATACAATCAAATTCCGAAGGATTTCATTTTTCATTTTTAAAACATTTTTTATTTTTCTTTTTATATTCCTAATTTCTAAATTAAAGGCTAGACAAAAAATTATTAAATTCTAGCTTAATTATCTTATATAATAACTTACTGGTCCTTCGCAGACGCTCTAAGCTAAACATTACTAAACATTTGTATTGTTGCGGATTGGCAATTAAATGTGCTGGAATGTACTGGAGAAATCTAGTACATTCGCATGTATACCAGTTGCGCAGCAGCTGGCACCAACTGGCCATCATTGTCACCACGATGATGTAATAGCGTCGCTTTTTGAATTGGCACTTATGCCAATTCGTCAGTCTGCAATCAACCTTCAACGGGCTCGTTACAATCGTCTACAATCAACATTCACCGAATAAACACCATCGGTCAATAATTGTCCTTCAACACGTCTATTAATAAAGCTGCCTTCTAGTTCACTTCTGCCTTTTTGTTGTTCTGTTTCCTACGACAAAGTTATTGGTTTGCACGCGGACTACGTAGAGTTATCAACAAACAGTATAATTTGCCTTTCGGCGACAGAAGTTTGTGGCAGTACTTATAATTATTTGAAAGACAAAGAAAATTTGAAAAACTTTGTCAATTTTTTTTTTTTTTTTTTTTTTTTTCCTTAAAATTTAACTTACTTACTTACCTAAACTTATCTACTTTTTTTTTTTTTTTTTTTATGTAAAATCACTTAGCCTAACTTAACTTAAATCTTATACTACCCTAATTCTAGAAAAGCTAAGTCTATGTAAGCTAGCTGATGATAGTGTGATTCTATACCGACTTTGGTATCCAGGTCTTTATATGCCATTCAACCACCAGAACTGTTGACGCTGTCTAATACTATCGTCCCGGCCTCTGTGGGAGATAGCCCTATTGAAGCGCAGGAGCTCTTCTTCGGTGCGCGTTACTTCCCGGTCGTGAATTCCGAAGGAATGCTAATTCCTATTAACATCAACATTTTAGTATTGTTCATTTCTAAATTCGCGCCAAATTTCATTTATTTTTAAAGTACGTAAAAGTATCAATGAATATTGAACAAATATCTTATACTTCGTCCAGCGAAGAAACCCAACCATAGTCTTCCCATCGGTCTCTCTGTTGGGATCCCGTCAAGAACTCTACGGACTGTTCTGTTGTTGCCCATTCTAGTGAGATGCCCGGACCATTTTGATCTTTATGACTGACGTTTTAAGTTTTATTGTTGATATAACAATGGACGACTGTGGAGTTTCCACCACTGTGAAAGAATTTCGGTCACAGAAATTTAGTTCCACGGAAAAGCAACCTGTCAAAAAATTCACTTGATATGCATACGATTAGCATACATGTCAAAATAATTTTTATAATTTACCCAATTTTTCTACTACAAAAATCGCCTCACATTTGTGTTTATAAAAATCGACTTATTGCGTTTGGTATGATAGTGAAGAACGTGTGCTTCGAACTGACGCTATGACAGTTAGAATCACGAAAAATTGAACCAATGCGTAACACATCAGGCTACTGGCCGTGTTTAGAACTCGATTTTTAAAGTCAAATATATTTAACTGATGTGAATTGTTAAGTTATCGCTATGGTATACGGCTCTGATGCATTTTCTTATTCGATTTTCGTTCGGTGTTCTTCACTATTTGCTTGTGTATTGTGTGTGTATCTGTTAGAAACGCCACAAACTCTGTTAATGCGACTACGTCTCTTAAAAGTTATGCGTTTCGGCTGACGGTTTAATTGGACCCTCGTGTTCAAACTTAAAAGAACGACAGCCTTTGGCAATAGTTTATGAGTCCCTCGTGTAGTTCCACTGAAGAACGATTCACTGTGTTTATTAGACGTACATTTACGATGGCGGTATAGTGCATCGGGCATCATCATCATCGTCGGCACTACAACCGGGATCAGGTCTTGGCCTTATTCAGCAAGTCTCTCCAGCGGTCTCGATTTGAAGACGATGTCATCGAGTTTGGCACTCGTAAGCTCTGGGTGTTCTGGTCTACGCCTTCCCTCCATCGCAGACAAGGTCTGCCTCGCTGTCTCCTTCCATACATCCTGCCGCAAGCGACTCTCCCGGCAGGCTCCTCTTCGCTCATTCGAGCTAGGTGTCCCGCCCACCGGAGTCTACCGAGCTTGATTTTTCTTACATTATCTTGAAGGTAGATTGCGTACACCTCATGCTTGTAGTGTCTCCGGAATCGTCTTCCCTCACATACGGGGCCAACAATTCTCCTTAAGACCTTCCTCTGGAACGCGGCCAAGAGTCCAGACTGCCTCTTATTGAGCATCCAGGTCTCGGATCCATACATCAGTACTGGTAAGACCATGGTCGTGTACAGTAGTAGCTTGGATGTTCTGGATAAATTTCGGGATTTAAAGAGCCTTGATAGACCACAGTATGCTTTGTTGGATTTGATCAGCCGTCCGCGTATTTCTTCTTCCATATTGTTATCGACTGATACTATTGACCCAAAGAGGTTAAAGGATTGCACTACTTCAAATTCGTGCTCCGCTACCCTAATAGTTTGACCAATGTTAGGTCTTCTTTTCGCAGAAGTTGCCACCATGTACTTAGTTTTTCCCTCATTAATGCGCAGTCCCAGTTTTTGTGCCGCCTGCTCGATGTGGGTGAAGGATTCCTGTACAGCCGGTACGGTTCTACCGATGATGTCGATGTCATCTGGGTTAGCAAGTATCTGGCTGGACTTGGTGATAATAGTCCCTCTAGTTGTGACGCCAGAGTCACGGATTGCTTTTCCCAATGCCAGGTTGAAGAGGAGGCAGGCCAGACCGTCCCCTTGTCGGAGTCCATTAAAGATGTTTACTGGTTTGGACAGCAATCCCGCTATTTTTACTTAACTAGTTACGTTGGTCATGGTCAACCTACAAAGTCGTATCAATTTGTTTGGAATGCCGAACTTTCGCATGTCATTATATAGTTCTCCTGGCTATGCTGTCGTAGGCGGCCTTAAGGGGGTATTCTGGTCTAGACGCACGAATTTAACGCAATTTTTGAAGTGCTGTAAAAAAAAGCAATCAATGTTTTTACTATTCATTTTTTATAGGATATTTATTAATATTTCAAGAATACAGTAAAATTGAAAGTAAAAAATTCAAAATTCAAAAAGTTAGCAGGTGATGAAGTGGGGGATCTCAATGATTTGGAAGGCGACCATACTCACGATTCAATGCTCCTAGCAATCTGAAAAAAAAAAGATTTTTAATTTACAGAAATGCCTCTGTCGTTGGAACTAAAAAAAGATTTAAAAAAAAATTTTTTTAACAAAATGACTGAAAAAAAATTTATTTTTGTACCACTTTTTTTTACATTTTCGAATTTTTTAAAAATCGTCAACGTTGAAATTTTGGGGATAAAAAAGCCTATAAAGAAGACATATACTAATTTCGGTTCAGTAGAACTTGAAAAATCGCGAGTATTATTTTAAAAAAGACAGTTTCGAGAAAAACGCGTTCAAAGTTTCACGTAAAGTTTCTTGCGGTCGAAGTCATGAAATGATATTTTAGGCTTACGTTTATTCAATCTGTCATTCCTCCTCCATACATTGGGCTTCCTCGACTTCGAAATAAGCATCTTTCGGCGCTTCTCTCTTCCAACCGAGCAGCTCTGGCCTCCTTTGATGCGTTGGGCGCTCGTATCTCTTCTTTTGTTCGATTCGTTCCGGCCGAGTCGGTTTAGACAACGCATCAGCAAAACAGCCACACCTCCGAAAATAATTTGAATTTTCTAAAATCCTCTTAGAGACATGTTCTTAGAGGGTTAAGCTTTGAAAATATGAAAAAAAAAATGGTTTTTTCAAATTTCTAGACCAGAATATCCCCGTAAAGTCTATGAATAGATGAATCTTAAATTCCTGACATTTTTCCATCAGCTGCCTAAGGGCAAACTATTACGCGACGCCAATCTTCCGGCATCTCCTCTTGCTCCCATACGTGCACCACGATCTCATCAATTGCGTAATGTTCGATCAGCTCAGCTGGTATGCCACCAGATCCAGGGGCTTTATTTGATTTAAGCTGTCTAATGGCTTTTAATGTTTCCTCAATGCTTGCTGGCGGCAGCATTTGGTTTTGATTTTGCATTGGTGGAGCCTCCAATTCTTCTGTGAGCTGACCATTAGCAATTCATTGAAGTGCACTTCCCATCGCTCCAGAATCACTTCAGGATCGGTGATCAGATTACCCTCTTTGTCCTTGCAGTAAGTGCAGCATGCTGTGTGTGTATCGCGTCATACTGCCGATTATTTGGTAGAACTTCCGCGCCTGGTGCGGACCTCGTTCTCTACTTTTCTCTATTTCACAGATAAGGTTTTTTCCCCGGCACTTTTCTTTGGTCTGTGAAGTCTTTTTTCAGATCTTCTGAGCTCTTTGTATATCTCGTGGCGTACCTGCGTCCTATGAGACTGCTGCATTGCACGGTATGCAGCATTCTTACGATCAGCCGCTAGTTTGCACTCATCATCAAACCAGTCGTTTCGATCTCTACGACTTTTGCCTCAAATTGAGGTGGCAAAACTAATGACAGTATTCTTAAGGTGTGTTCATCTCTCTTCTACGCCCGGCATTCTGGTCCCAGGACTTACTCTCTCTTTGTCGACCTCTCCGAGGGCGAGTCTTAGCGCATCTCCAAAGTTGTTACTGGTGTTGTCAGTGCGTAAGACAGCCGTGTTGATCCAAATCTGATCCGGGGGTGCAATACGTCTCCGTAAGGCAATCCGCGCTCGGAAAACTATACCAACAAGATAGTGATCAGAGTCGACGTGGGCACCTCGGCAGGTTGGTATCAGCATAAGACTCGACAACTGGCGACGATTTAACAACACGTGGTCAACTTAGTTGCGAGTGGCTCCATCAGGTGATACCCAGGTGGCTTTGTGGATATCTTTACGCGGAAACCTGGTGCTCGCAACGACCAAGTTCTTTAATGCTGCCAGTTCGATGACTCGTAGTCCGTTGTCATTAGTGTTCTCATGCAAACTATGGGAACCTGTGTAGTGCCTGAAAACCGGCTCCCGACCTATTTTGGCATTCAAATCAAGAAAGATTTTCACAGCGTATCTTGGGCAGACATTGAGAGCCGGTTCGACGTTCGCATAGAATTCTTGGTTTTCGTCGTCAGGGGACTTCTCTGTAGGTCCGTGAACGTTTATGAGGCTTATGTTCTTAAACTTGCCTCGCACGCGAAGAGTGCATAGCCTTTCAATTATTGCATCAAAGCCGATGATGGCAGGTTTCAGTTTTTGGCTGACTAGAAAGGCTACCCCGAGCATATGGTGTTTTACATGACAGCTGTAATAAATGTCATACTCGTTTCTTTGAATAACACCACTCCCCGCCCATCTTATTTCTTGTAATGCTGTTATGTCAGCCTTATATTCGGACAGGACGTTAGCTAACTACTGGGCAGCTCGAGCTCTGTATAGTGAGCGGACGTTCCATGAAAAAAATTCTTAAATCGTTTAGCCATTTTCGTTTCCGTCGTCGTCGTGTATCCGGTCCATACCCGAGGTTTGATAAATTTGCCATAATAGTTTCTTTTTCATAATAGTTTTTTTTTTTATTCACTTCTTTTTTAATGTCATTTCAGAATTTTAGTTCAATTTTCTCTGAATTCTATATATATGTATATGTCATCATCATCCTCATCGGCACTACAACCGGGATCCGGTCTTTGCCTTCTTTAGCAAGAATCTCCACCGGTATCCGGTCCATATCCGAGACGTGTTAAATTGTCCATAATAATTTGTTTTTCCGGGCAAGGTTATTAGCATTGCGCCAACCTTTCTCATGTCATCGCTGCATGCATTGGTTCACTACTTGGCGGGTGCCAAAGTAGCTATCCATGGATGTCACGTGGAGAGTGCATGTCAACTTGGATTGAACAGGGACAAGGATCCTTCTGGCCTTCGCCGGGCTGAAAGTAATCCATGACTTTACCCTGTATGTTCACTCCCATCCCCCCATCGGGCATACACAACCTCAAAAATAATAATTCTTAAACACTGCTTAAAATTTCTTTAATTATAATTATATTATTATTGTATATAGTAACACAAATCTTGTATAAATCCGTCTACAGGATAGATGTGATTACAATAAACGGAAATTGCATGGAGTATTTTAACACACACTTCCGATTAAACAAGATCACAAACACACAAACGTTTCTTTCATATTAGAGCAATTATCTTAGATCCGACGTAAAGGCTTTTGCGAATTTGTCAGTTCTAAACGCGATTAAAGTCACTTAATATAAGGTTTTTTTTTCAATGATCCAAAACGATTCAATATCTTACTTGAAGACACGCCTTAGTTATAATTAGAATCATCATCGACCTCTACATAAGATAGTTAATATAAAAATATAAAATAATAGAAATACAATTCACGTTCTTTAAACGACAAATTCTACGGGTGGTGTACATCATCATCATCATCATCGGCACTACAACCGGGAGCCGGTCTTGGCCTTATTTAGCAAGTCCTGGGGCTTGTTAAATTTTCCATAATGATTTTTTTCCGGGCAAGGTCATTAGTCTTGCGCCAGAGGCTCCCCGACGGGGAATCGAACCCCGGTCTCCCGCGTGACAGGCGGGTATACTAACCACTATACTATCGAGGAGGTGTATATCACCCACCCCAATAATTGTAAGGAAATATTAATGACTGCACAGTAAATAATGCGGGAGACCAGTGATTGTGTGCACATATCCGATAAATATGTATATACGAGGGTTGCCTCTTATGTTTCGGGATTTGGCAACCCTAGTGTTGCAATCCGGCAATTGACAGCTCTGTCGTAAAGTTGGACATTTTTGAGGTTATACGCACTCAGAACGTTTTGACATACGAGCGCTATTTGTGTTGTTTACAGTAACTTAAAAGATTCATCTCGGCCCAAAAATGGAATTAAATCGTCAACATTTTCGTGCGATTATTTTTTACAACTTTCGGCGTGGATTAACTCAGCAACAGTGCATGGATGAACTTAATTCAATTTTTGGCGATGAAGCTCCATCAAGGAGCAGTGTTTATCGATGGTATGGTGAATTCAATCGTGGGCGTAGTTCACTCCAAGATGAATTTCGTGAAGGTCGTCCAAAATCAGTTGTTGCTCCGAAAACCATTGATGCTGTGCCCGAACTGATATTGGAAGATCGTCATGTGACCTATCGTGAGATTGAGACAACCTTAGGCGTTAGTGGGACCAGCATACATTCAATATTGCATAAACATTTGACTGTCAAAAAAATTTGTTCGCGTTGGGTCCCACACAATTTGTCAATCGCCCAAAAAAAGGCTCGTGTCAATTGGTCGAAAGAAATGCTCAAAAAATACGGTCTCGGTATTTCGAAACACGTCTATGACATCGTGACAGCAGTCGACTGTCTGGGTGTTTCAAGATGAGCCAAATCCAACAAAAGTTGTTCGCGCACGAAGCACTTCCAAGCAAATGGTCGCCTGTTTTTTCGGAAAAACTGGACATGTCGCAACCGTACCACTAGAACAACGCAGAACAGTCAATTCTGAGTGGTACACAACCATTTGTTTGCCAGTTGTCTTCCAAGAAATCAGGAAAAGCAACCGCCGAAGACGGATCACTCTTCACCACGACAATGCGAGCTCTCACACATCGGCTGCGACAACTGCATTTTTTGAGCACCCAAAACATCGATTTGATGGGTCATCCGTCGTATAGTCCTGACTTGGCACAGAATGACTTCTTTTTATTCCCGTACGTAAAAAACAAACTGAGAGGTCAACGTTTTTCGACACCTGAAGAAGAGGTTGCTGCATTCGGAATGCATGTGTTGGAGATACCTCAATCAGAGTGGCAAAAGTGCTTCGACAATTGGTTCAAACGCATGCAAAAGTGTATAGATCTTCATGGGGAATATTTTGAAAAACAATAAAGTGATTTTCGATGATCAATATTTGTTTTTGTTCTCTAATCCCGAAATATAAAAGGCAACCCTCGTACTAGCTGTTACTCTGTAGCTGTCACCCTGCCACATAGACGAAGGAAAGTCTTTGTGTTGCAAATTCCCTCATTAATTGCAGACCCTTGTGACAAGCATGGATTTTCCAAGTGGAGTCCACACAGTTGTAGTGATTATCTCTGTGCTTTGTTGATATCCACTGCAAATGCGAGACCCACCGGAAACTGCAAATGTTTAAATTCGAGTGGCATATCTATCGGAATCATTCGAATACTCTAGGGAGATCCAAAAGTCCCCTTGTTTTTAAAAGAACAAGTCAAGATTTTTGGAACCACGTGTGCGGGTCACTGCCGTGATTCCTCAGGATAGGGCGAAGAGTGGTGACCGTTGTTAATAATTGAAAGATGAGATGGTTTTGCAAAAATTAGTTTCTGCTACTTTATTTAATTCGGATAATTAAACTTTATTTTTATATTATAATTTATATTTTTACTTTACATTTATTTCTTCAGCTAATTTAAGTGTTTGACGTCCGACTGTCGAGTACTTTAGAGACTGACCCGTATTGTACTTTATACTTTATTTTTATATTTTAATTGATTATCGTTCTTTCGTGGCAAACGCCAAGCTAGATCCTGATCATCGAGACGAGGGTAGCGGCGAGAGGCCGACTTAAGAGCGACAAGGACGAATGTGTTTTATCTTGTCTATGGCTTCTGGTCTCAGAATCACCCACATCCGTGGGGATGTTGGGCTCGGTCTAGAGATATCTGAAAAAGAACGAGGGGGGGGGGGGGGGTGGGGGGCTATCTAAGGATAGTGTGTACTGGTTAGTTCAAATATTCTCTAACTACTTGGATCGAGGAAAGGTGGGAAAGAAGTCATACAAGACCGATAGGTGAAAAGTATTTAAAAATTCCTGAAGAGCAAAGAAGATTTGTTCCTTCGATTGGAATAAAGTTTTTCATTTTTCATTTTTGCAACATTTTTTATTTCGTTTTATATTCTTAGTTTCTAATTTATATGCTAGACAAAAAAGGCTTAAATTCTAACTTAATTATCTTATGTTATAACCTACGGGTCCAATGCAGACACTCTACGATAAACATAATAAGACTATTGTCTTATTTTCCTTTCGGCGACAGAACTTTATGTGTGGCTTTAGTTGATTGGAATAAAGTTCTAAGAACTGTATGAGAATTCGTTCGAACAAATTCTCGGAAAGGACTGATGATGAAATCCATTTGAAAATGCGCATTTCATGACTTGACTTCTCAATGGTCTAACTCTGAATGAAATCTCTAGGATTTTTTTTCGAGCATTAAATATCTAGTATGTATGGTAATTGTGAATTCATAGCACCACGCTTTCCAGGCACTACATATTTTAATGATAATACTAATGCCCGAATAACGATTTCGATTTGATGGGTGATGGATGATGCGTTATCCTACACGATTCGGTAACGAATATCAGTTCTCATAAACGATGTGTGAGAAGGTCAGACTGTACCAATTTATTAACCTTTAACATCACTATCAACAACTGCCTGTGTTTCACGGAGTGAAATAAATACTGCGATTAGTCAGAAACAGCAGAAAACGCAGATATTTTAACTTGCAATTTATTTTTAGAATTTGCGGTGATACTTACACTTTACATCAACCTATGTAACCTTTTTTTTTTTGTTTTTTGTTTTTTTTTGAGCACACCTGTGTGAATAAATATTTCATAAACTGCACGTCTCGAATTCCTTCTTTGCACACCCTTACCTAATGTAAATGATCTGGTGTTTTATAAAAACCAGACACACAACTCTCATAACAAAGAAACGGTATACAGTAATTAAAGTGGAAGTCCACAGATACCGAATGCACACCGACCATCATGAGCTTAATTAAAATCCACTTTGTAGCATACGTTTGTAGTTCTGATGTTGGCGCTTAGTGACTGCAAAACTCTGTTTCAATTACGATCAAATTAATTATGCCATCAAGGCATATTACCCACCTTAAGTGACTTGTGTTTAATTCCACTTTTATGTTTCTTTTTAGATTATGCTCTAATGCCGACTGCGACAGTATACGACAGATAATAATAAAATGCCAACATGCGATAGCAAATCTAAACAATCAACATTGGGTAGCCTATCCGCAAGTGAACTTGATCATCACGCCTCTGAAGCGGCCAAAGTAAAGCGCACTAAAGAGCAGGCATACTTTAATTCATACGACTTTGACGCAATCGAAGTCTTACCATATGATAGCGATGAAAATTGTAATCGTAATGGGCATCATTCATTACCAGGTAAACGTGGTTCACATAACCAACATGTGAGTCATATAAGTTATCATTCCAAACGTCCAACGCGTGGATGTAAACTATGTTCATTGATGCCATCGGCGACAGGAATTAATACAACACTGCCAACTATTGGTCACGGCCACAGGCATAATCAGAATTTAAGCAACAGCTACAACCACAGCCATAGCCATAGCCATAGTCTTAATAATCGACATAATCGTCACAAGTATCAACATTCGCAACACCAACAACAACTACAATTAAACAAGAAGAAGAAAAAACGAAGGACATTGTCGCCCAACTGCGAGACTCACATTGACATCGAACCCAATGGCGGTACAGGTTCCTTTAAGCACCCGCAAGTCCCTGCCGATTCGAAAAGAACTTACTTGAAAAGGATCAGCGAATTCTTTTCCTCGCGTCTAAGCGACAAACCTCATCGAATAGAATCTTTGACAGCTCATCAAGAGCAGTTACGTAAAGAAGTTACTTCAACACTATCCAGCTCAGTTCTGATGGAGAGCAATGCTCGATCAATAGGAAAGTCCTACGACGGATCGAGCATCAGCAGTGGAAGCAATAAATGCGAGAATGTGGATAACACCAATTTCCTGCTGCCTAGGCCAGCTCTTAAACATCAGGGGTAAGTGGAAAGATATACAAAATCCATATATAATTTGAAAACTCCATTAGAAAGTGGGTCCTTAAATTCAAACCTGTTCGTCAATTTAAGCCTATCGGCTTCTTTCTTTCTCCTACTTGTTTTTTGTCTCTTCCCTTATTACTTTCTAGGACGTTTTATTTAAATATAGCATTAATTATACAATCTTTGATTAAATGCTACATCTGATTTAAAATGTTTGATTTTATGTATTTCTATTTCATCATCATCGGCACTACAACCGGGAACCGGTTTTGGCCTTTTTTAGCAAGTCCTGAGGCTTGTTAAATTTTCCATAATGATTTGTTTTTTCCGAGCAAGGTCATTAGACTTGCGCCAGAGGCTCCCCGACGGAGAATCGAACCCCGGTCTCCCGCGTGACAGGCGGGTATACTAATCACTATACTATCGAGGAGCCGTATTTCTATTTACTAATCTTTAAAAAAAGTTTTCTCCGGGCGCCAAAAGCTACATATACTACGTCAGACTTGGAAAATTGTAAAATATATTGTGAATTGCAAAACTATGAAAGCAGTCGAAACTGGTGCCACATGTGGGAACCAAATAGAGAAGTATTCGCAGTTCCTTTGCAACCTCCATTAATCAAATTGAGTTTGGTTTAAAGTTTTTAAAGTTTAAATGAAAATAGTCAATACTAAATAGGAATAGGATGAAAATAAATCATTAAACCAAAATACTGTGGTGAAGCGAAACTAGAGCCAGGGGTTGTCGAGTGAGAGCTCGCAGGGGTGAAACATGTTCAACAAAATTAAAACGTATATGTATTAACTGGTGGTCACTTTATTAGATCGAATTCAACAGCTTTTTGACAACCATCATTGTGAAAAAAGA
Organism: Microdon myrmicae; assembly: GCA_963931805.1. Lineage (NCBI taxonomy): Eukaryota > Metazoa > Arthropoda > Insecta > Diptera > Syrphidae > Microdon > Microdon myrmicae. The sequence goes on along the minus strand of OZ007496.1, from coordinate 213,471,594 downwards.
GGGCATATGATAGAAATCTAGTTAGTAGCCAATACAAATTTCTGAAGTTATACTCCCAATGGATGTTATTATTTTTGTTCGATTATATTTTATTTCATTTATTTATTTATTGTTTTTCTCTATATATTATATAAATATTTATTTATTTATTTATATTACAATTAGCTAATGATTATTCACAACCACTTTCAGTGCACTACATCGACTGCTTTTCTTTTTCTTTTTTTTTTTTCTTGTTTGTTTGTTGGAATGCACACAAGCGATATTTTCGCAACCTTATATTAAACTCTTCTGGTGCAAGACTAATGACCTTGCCCGGAAAAAACAAATCATTATGGAAAAATTTAACAAGCCTCAGGACTTGCTAAATAAGGTCAAGACCGGTTCCCGGTTGTAGTGCCGATAATGATGATGATATTAAACTCTACGTACATATTTTCATCAGTTTGATAAAATGTATAAGTAAAAACTTAAAAAAAAAATCCACTCGCCCAAAAAATTTAGATGTTCTCGTGACTGGACCATCAAGTGTCCACAAATTGTGAATGCCCTCTTTCTCAGATTCAGTGGCAGTGATTATAAGTGTATATCGCACCAACTTTTAGTAACTGGCGAATTCCAAACTTTACTGAGCAGCACAACAAAGAATCGGTTTATCGATTTTTTCGCTGCCCAATCGCGTCATCATTACTTCTGGTTACGTTGTCCTCTTCACATCATGACTACAGCGTCCGTCTAAATGGTATTTCAACGAAAGGGTTCTCTACAGCACCATCTCAGCCCACGCAATCGTCCTCGCCCATGGTGAAACAAACTGCCAAATATTGAGATAGGCAACCAAGCATTTAATGCTGCTGCATTACGTTTTTAAATGATAAAAACCGGGTTTTCCTTAGGATTGGAGAACTAAAGCAACCTATTGTTAGTTTTTGAAAGAGGCGAACTGAACACAACTTCAACTTGAGCTTCTTCAGTACAAAATAATAAAACTTGCTTATTATACATAACTAGATCATCATCCATTCATATTACAATCCATCTAGGGTCAAATGCTTTTCAAATTAATCCAAATTTCTGTAACCTGTCACAATTTAACAGCAAATAAATTCTTGGCGGTTTTATGCGTTTATCGCCAAAGTCACAAATTTTATTTAACTTTAATTAATTGTAATTGTTACAATAAAAATAAAAGTATGTTTAAAGTAACACAGAAATCACAACACAAATTTCCGATCGCGACACAAAACAACCGCCGGTACCGAGAACAACAACACAGACCGACGCCATCGGAACTTTTAGTAGATTCTAAATGATTGGCGTGGTTTTGCTGCTGTTTTCTTATTGTAGAATCTCTCTTTTGAAAGTGTAACCATGGCGTAGAAGGATGGTATATCACATAAAATTGCAAGCGGTGACGTAATTGAAATCGTCATAGAATAACTTTGTCATCTAGCCACATGAAAAACCCGGAACCATCAATTATACCGGTATTAATCCAACAGAACAAGTTGCATATAACCACGGCACTAATACCTCTTCATCTATTCAAATGGTATACCAGCTGATTTCCTACATGTTGACAACTTTTGTATAATGCATATGGCAATACCGCGGTAGTCCAAGCAGGCTTTTGGTGCGCGCGAGAGGAAAGTCCATCGCCATTCTTTGTTTTTTTTTCTTACTTCTGCTAGGAAAGGCGAACTTATTGTGCTGAATTGCTACGCCCTGGGATGCTATTTTTTCTCGCCCGGGTCCGGCAGCCGAGCTCCGAAAGATGTTCAAAGATTTCTTCCAGCCATTTCACGAAACCTATAGCTTAATGGGGTGGCATTTCACTGGGCGGATGGGCTTTGGGATCCTACCTACCACCCAGTAATTGTGCCGAACTGCACAATAGCAAGAGTCGTCAGTTGAACCTACGTTTGCACAATCAAACGCAAGGCACAACCTCCTTACCAACTCAGCTATTGGTGAGCAACCATATACAATCCTAACCCCAGATGAAGTTAAACCTCACTAAGTTTTCCATGCACAGATTGCCGCAAGTGTTACACGTCAAAGTAAGACAAACCTTAAGCGATCGTTCATAAATCATGTATCCCGTTTTTAACTATTTACCATCGCAAACGATACATCCAATTCTTCTCCACTCAGCATGACCTCAGGGGCAAGTCATTTACCCTGCCGTGTAATGTTTTTCCTCAGCACCACCCACTTTGCACACAACACACACTTGTCACACCTTTAAAATAAAACGCTCTTTGTTTTTTTATATTTGTACTGATTTTTTATTTCTAATTATTGTTTCTTTATTCTATGGGCACAAGTTAAACTTACTAATATTGTTCCGGACACAATTTCAAATTAATTCCTATTTGTCGGCACAAATTCAATTTATTAATTTTGTTCCGGGCACTATTTCAACTTAATTCCACGAACCACTTTTACTTATTGCTTTTTTTTTTTTTTGACCGTATCGGTTACTAGTTCCCAACCAACTCTCTTCAAGATTTTTAACCCACACCATCAATTCTCGTTTTTTCATCGGACGAAAACTTTTCTTACCCTGCAGATAAAGGATTTTCCTTTCTTTGTCTTTCCCAAATTTGGGATCGAAAGAGGAAACACAAAAGAACAATCAACAAAGGATCTTGCCGAAGAGCATTTACGATCCTTTGTGTCGGTCGGCGATAAACGTACATGTAGTCCGTTTTATGGTGCGAGTCGTTTGTTTTAACTTGGTTTGGTTAAAACGAAAAACGACGCTGATTGTGTTAATGCTTTTGGGTAACCATATTTCTAGATGATCATAAAATTGATGGCGCGCATTTTATGATTTTCAGTGATTTTGTTTGGAGAAAGACGCCTGGCCCGCACATTTGGATCCTAGACGATTTTTGTGGCGAACCTCTGGTTCGATTATTCTATCTAAGTTTTCAACGTTCAATTTGTTTGGTATTGCATTAATGTGGGACCATTTGATGCATGCGGCAATGCTATGGCTTGGGGAGTGTCACATCCTTTAAGTGGATGTTATTGTCGTGTATCGCAATTAGTGGTGAATATTGGCTCCGAACGGGTAAGTATTATGGGATGGGTGGTTGTGGCCGTAACATCCGCAGTTTCACTCATTCGGTTTTGAGCCATATTGAGTACAATTGCCAGGCACGAGCCATTTGGTTTGCTTAATTTATATTTCCACTTAATCGATCCACTTAAAGTGCAGTGGCCCTAGTTCAAGTATTCGCTTCGTCACCCTCGCAAGCATAAGCATTTCAATGGGAATTCCGAGTACGGGACACCTGCCGTACAGCAATTGTCATTATCCATAGGCGCCAGCAATATCCCATGGCAGGTGTGGCGCTTGCTTTGGGAAATGAGTGACGATATACGATACGATGCAAAAAATGTACTCGTAACTGGATAGCGTGAAGAAGACTGTGCGTCACGTGGGTAATTAATGCGCAAACGATTGCGAGCGCATTATATGTGATATGAATATTATGTTAAATGGGGCTTTTGTAGTGGGATACTACACATGTATCAAAGATCGAAAACTCCACCTTAAAGAAACTAAGTTACCACTTTAGTCCTAGTTGATATTTCACTTCTCGCACCTCCTGATAGAAAAAAAAAATGAATAAAAAACAAAAACAATGACTCCTCAAACCATCTATGCTCATGGAAGAAATAAAATTTACTTGAAAATTCCTGTTAGTCTCAAAATGTTGACTATATATCATTTAGACTTCTCTCATTCTAGCTTATGTAATACCTATTGCCTTTCATCGCAAACATCTATAGCTTTCACGCGAGTTAAGTTGTGCGAAAAACAACCAAGGAGCAACAGAACAAGATGAAAAAAGAAGAAACACAAGTCGATGTATTTCTATTTTTTCATTAACTTTAGAATATAGTATTAATTTCTTTTTACTTCATAATTAAACTCTTTTCTTTTCTTTTGTATTCATTACACGAGATTCAACAAATAATTCCACTTCTGATCCATTGACTGTACAATTGTTTGTTTCTATTTTACATTCACTATATAATATTATATGTTATTTCCTTTTACTTTTTACTTTCCAATTTACAAGTTAAATTAATCACAATATTGTGTTTTTTTTTTCTTTTAATTTGTTTACAATGCAGGTTGTAACAGCTAATTTCTTCTCTATCCAAAAACTGACCGTTCTTCAACACCCAAATACAAACTAATTTACTGTTCTGTTTGTTGGCATGCCCAGTTCTTAACTTGGGACCAACAATGCAATTTGGTCACTCATTGACCCACTTTCTATTTCATGATTGCGGAGAAATGCAAACCCGTCCGATAAACAAATATCAGCTTTCATCACAGTGATTTTGCAAAGTGTCCCAATGAACTCTATTAACAACTAAACATGTTTTATTTCCTCAAATAATAATTATGACGACATGAAAAATGTTGATCAAATTATATTTGATGTTTGCATTAAAGTTCCCGAGATTACAAAAGTTTATAATCTGTGATGGTTTTATTGTGTGATTTCAATATTATGTTGCTTTCTTGTCATGATATTTACGAGGTCATTATCGTTATAGTTAACACGCGTACGCACGAGTTAACATAATCCTAACCCATGACGCATACAAAACATAAAAACCCATAGATAATTTACCAATGTAAGATAATGCAGAGAGTAACATTATCAAAAACTATAACTCATACAAAATACAAAACCCACAGATTACATATCAATGTAAGAAAATGTACATAGTAACATAATCCTAGCCTATGACTCACATCTTACAGATACGAATACCAACATAACAAACCAAAAATATACATAAATAGCAGATATAGATTCAGTGAGGCATCCAGTCAAAGAGTCAGTGGATCGAACGGTGTTCTGAGTAACATTGTACTTATGAAGTAGCTTAAGTGAATATTTAAAAAAAGGAGCTAGACTCCCCAAAAAGAAAATCTTTTTTTTGTTACAACGACAACCCAACATTAACTCACGCATGCACAATACATTTTTAATTGCCGGCACTTTCAAACTCGGCTTCCTGCTAAACCAGCTTCCTATCGCTTTTCCTTTTATCCTTGCGCTCTAGATTTCTGATCACATGGTATATTTGCTTGTAAGGTTTCAGATCACTATGTATTACAGCTCATATCACAGAAATACAGCTCTCAACCCGGCATACAAACCCAGCATTCTAAATCACCCCGCTCTTTCAGTATCGCCCTCATTCAAACTGTACAAAAGTTATAAGTAAGAAAATAAGTATATCTATCTCCCTCTTTACGTTCATTAAAAGTTTTCAAAAGTTTAGATAGTGTTCCGGTTATCAATACTTGGCATGTGATGTGTATTTTGATCAATTTATTTGCAAAACTCATCTATGGAATAGGACAGATTCCACTAGTTAATTTCCAATTATATAGACACCGACCAATATCCATCATCATCATCATCGGCACGGCAACCGGGGACCGGTCTTGGCCTTATTTAGCAAGTCCTAAGGCTTGTTAAATTTTCCATAATGATTTATTTTTTCTGGGCAAGGTCATTAGTCTTGCGCCAGAAGCTCCCCGACGGGGAATCGAACCCCGGTCTCCCGGGTGACAGGCGGGTATACTAACCACTATACTATCGAGGAGCCTAATCCGATATCCATACTGATACTTAAAAAGGTTGACCCTTCATATTCCATGTTACTTATAAACCGAAATATCGAATAAACCTCTAACTGTCCATTGGCTTCCATTCTGACTCAAGTTACGGAGTTATATCGCATGTACAACAGGTTCTCAAAAAGATGGCCCATAATCTCCCTTGTCTTGGCAATCCGTAATAGTAACTCCCTCTCTAACATATAAGTTTTGAAGTTTTTGCGTAGATAGTATTATACATATTTAGTTTCTTCCTTCATCATCATCATCATCATCACATCGGTACTACAAGCGAGATCCGGTCTTGGGCTTATTTAACAAGTCTGAGGCTTGTCAAATTTTCTATAATAATTTGCTTTTCCGGGCAAGGTTATTAGCCTTGCGCCAATGGGTTTCTTACTTATATTTTCTAATTGTCAAGAAAATACAGATAAATAAAGGTTTTACAATTGGCTATGGCTTATATGAATAGGATTTGAAATATTTTAATATACAAGACCTATTAGGCGATACCTAGAACCATACAAACCGTTTTTCGAATCAACCAACTGATCTGTAGACGATAACAATACAACGCAATCCCCAGCAAATGGCTAAAGTCGACTCACGAAAAGGAGGAAACAAGCGTACTATCTTCCGCAAAACTGAACACTTTGTTATCCCTTGTCTCCAAGAAATCATTTATGTGAAGCAAAAACAAAGTTGGAGTCAAAATAGAACCTTGTGGCACCCCCGAATTTACAGGATACAGATCCGAACACTCGCCGTCCACAACAACCCGGATCGATCGATTTTCGAGGAAGCTCTTCATCCAGTCGCAAAGCTGCTGGGAAAGTCCCTATGAACGACGTTTGCTCAGCAATGCCCCGCGCCAGACGCAGTCAAAAGTCTTGGAGATATCCAATGTGACCCCCCCTTGACGCACCATGCCGCTGAATCGCACGATCTCCTGCCACGGAATCCGTATTGACGATCATTCAGAAGTCCGTTGCCCTCCAAATACTTAATTAACTCAGTATTGATGACTTTTTCCATCATCTTAGATAAAATAGACAGTAATGCTATCGGGCGGTAATCTTGTGAGAGACACTTTTTTTCCCGTCTTTGGGTTTTGCTGAACTCGAGCGATTTTCCAGCAGTCAGAGAAGGTCATCCGTGCATAAGATAAGCGGAAGAGTCTGCCAAGAACCAGCGATAGTTCTGGAACACAGTTCTTAAAGACTATTGCTGGTATTCCGTCCGGGCCGGTTGCCTTCCTACAGTCGAGTTCACGTAGAATGCGTTGAATAATACGCCGGCAAAATCTTACATCCCGCATGGAAGACCGTACCGCCGCTATCACAGGTGGATCCAAAAGACCGGGATCGAGATTTGAATTCGCGGAAAATAAATACGCGAACACATCAGCTTTATCCTTCGAATTTGTGACTAATGTCCCGCTGTCGGTCAGCAAAGAAGGAAAAGAGGAGGGAGCGAAGTTACTACTCAAAGCTTTTGCCATTGACCAGAAGGAGCCTGAAGAGTCGGGCACTGATGGAGTTTATTGGTCAATCTGCCGTTGTGAGCTTTCTTCGTGATATCAATTGCCTGGTTGCACGCGTTTCTGATTCTAACAAAATTCGTTCTGTTAACATCGGTGGGATTGGAGCGCCATTGCGTAAAAGCTCTATCTTTTGCCGCTGTAATGTGCTCGCATTTTTTAACAAACCACGGTTTATCAGATAAACTTCGTTCGAAGGCATGCGGTATGTAGATCTCCATCCCGAGAAAAATAATCTTTGTAACCGACTCCGCGCAAGCGTCGGAGTCTCCGAATGATGCGAAGAAATCTCGCAAATCGTCGAAGCAGTGATCTGAGTTTCACAGTGACGCAGAAGCCTCCACGGTATAAGCGCTCGGCTCAGATATCAAAAACAGATCCAGGGGGTGCACATAATCATCTCGGGTATCTGCCACCCGCGTAGGTTCCTCTACGAGTTGAGTCTAATTGCGGCTAACAGCAAAGATCTCCGCCAGCCTCCCAGCCTTGTCGGTTCTGTTAGAATGTACCAACCAGCCGGAATTGTGCCCATTAAAATCACCAAGGACAACAATTTCAGAAGCTGGGTGGTTGATCTGTATTCAATCGAGGGTATGTGAAAGATGTTCGAAAAATGTCGCCGGTCGATCGTCATTCAGGGAGCCGTAAAGACGACAAAGAAATTTAACAGAATTCCTCAGCATGACCCTCAACCATATGATGTCCATGTTATTGGGTTCCAATGCCTTCATCCTCTGGCAAGTCAGATCGGACCGCGCGAAGACGCAGACTCCGCCCATAAAACGGAATCTCGAATGTAAGTCGTATCCAGAGCAACGAAGATATGTCGAATCAGTTGACAAGGATATCAGGTTTCGTTGTTTGCAAATATTGGTGGACGGGGGAACAATCGCATTGGTGAAACCGATGTCCCTGATGTTACAAAATGCCGTTACCAGTCGAGCGTGGGCAGAGCCTCAAGAGCGAGTCCGGTTATGCGATGACGAACTGTGGCGGTTCTCGCGAACGCCACTTCGTATCCATTCATTACCACCAGGTAACCTCCCACGCGTGCCCTATATCATGAAAAGCATGTACTTACCCCATAGGAAAAACCCTGTAAAACAGCAATGATTGCGGACATAAAATGCCACCGCAACCATGCTAGAAATCTACAAAGCAGTTTGGTCGCATCATCACGCGACCAACATGAACTCAACCAAATACACAGTACATGCCTAGGGACGGATGCCTCTGCATTGAAGCGCAATTTGGTGTACCTCTTGGCAACCAAGATTGCCCGTGCAATATCTGCACGATATTCGTTTGCACGCCAGCCGAACACCTGCAGGAATGTGTATCTTTCCCATATCGATCGGTCATGCGACAGACCAAGACATGAGGCATCCGGCTGACGCCCAGGCAGTCGAGTTCGCAAATGGAAATTTACCATCAGAATTCGACTGCGAGGATATGCCAGCGAAATGTGCACGATCAGCAATAATGCTTTACGCAGTCGTGATCGTGTACGGATTTCAACCCCTGTACGAACTTGCAATCATGTAGATTCATGTCCCATGTCTGCATGCTAGGGGATACACACGTTAATTTGCGGAAGCGATTATCATGTGTGGGCTCCTCGATAGTATAGTGGTTAGTATACCCGCCTGTCACCCGGGAGACCGGGGTTCGATTCCCCGTCGGGGAGCCTCTGGCGCAAGACTAATGACCTTGCCCAGAAAAAATAAATCATTATGGAAAATTTAACAAGCCTTAGGACTTGCTAAATAAGGCCAAGACCGGTCTCCGGTTGTAGTGGCCGATGATGATGATGATGATGATGATGATGATTATCATGTGTATGAGTGTATTCCACCCTTTTTCTTGTGCTTAACAAAGCTAAATCGCACCATATATGGCCATCGAAGCGATGGATGGAATTTTGGTGTTTACTTTTACTTTTATAAACATTTTTATTTTATCCTTAAAAATTATTTCTTAGTGGCTAGACAAAAATGTTTAAATACTAGCTTAATGGTAATATATTAGATCTAACTTACTGGTCCCAAGCAGACTCTGTAAGCTAATCTGTTTTTTGGTTCTTTAGATAAATAGCCTTTCGGCATGGTATGTGTAGATATTTAAGAAACTATCGGACAGTAGCACAAAGAAAAATTTTGATTAGCACGAAAAACTTTCTCTTTTTTAATTTTTCCTTAATCTAATCTAATTTATCTACTGTTTAACTACTTATCTAACTTAATTCTAAACTAAAATATCTTAATTCTAAACTAACCTATGAATAAGAAATTCTTTGGAAACTAGCCGCTGGCCACTTTTGCATTTGATTTGCATTGGATCTTTACAATACAGGTGTTTAGCTGCCATTCAACCACCAAAACCGTTCGCGTTGTTTTTTGAAATCTTTCCCGTCCCTCCAAGATATTACCCTACTGTGCCGCAGGCACTCTGGATTTACCTGTGTGACATTCCGATTGTAGTTTAAGTGTTTATCTGCGACCGAACGGTGAACGTGGAAAATCAACGGAACGCCAGATTCGTCCTGTATAAGGCCGTCCATATCCAAACCGATGAAAGCCTCTGGTGGGATAAAGCCATTGCTACGCACTCTCTGCGAATACATAGTATTTGGGTAATAAGCCGCGAAAATAAGATCGTTTGGCGAGTTCATTGATCTGGCGGCGTGTCCTCGGATCAATTTGATCATGAAGTTATCTACTCTGTTTATATTGGCTCCATTGTACAGAGCTTCATTGGGATAGTACTTTCTGTAGTCAGATTCGGGTGTTCGATACAAACCGAGACAAGTTCTAAGACATTGTCTCTCGAAGAGCCGAATCTTTTCCATTAGATTTGGACCTACGTTGAACCAGACCGGGCATCCATAGATGATCATTGGCCTAATGAGGGCCATGTAGCAAATAACTTTTACTCTTTTATCTAGCTGGCTGTTGTGAAATAGTCTTCTTGTAATGGCAAAAGTTCTTTTTGCTTTGGCTAGTGCAGCATCTACGTGCTTATTGAAGTATAAGTAGTGATCTAGCCAAATGCCGAGGTATTTGACTAGGTTTTTAGTCTCTATTGGTTGTCCATTCGGTCCCACGACAACTAGATTTCTCCAGTTTCGCCTCGTATCCCTAGTAGCCACATTTAAAGGTGTTCTGAACAAGATAGCTTCACATGATATTGATTTTAAGTTTCCAGTCATCGCAATAGCGCTGAACTTTATTAAAGTCCTGCTGTAATAGGCTGTTGATACTCTCAATATTCGGGGCTGTTCTATAGAGAATGATGTCGTCTGCATACGCAATGGCATGGTGCAGAGTGCCGATTAAGTCACTTGTGTAGATGTTGAAAAGAATCGGAGATAGTAGCGCTCCCAGTTGTAGCCCATTCTTTATTATATAACTCCTACTGGAGGTTACATTCCCACTTTTGACAATGAATTGTCGCCCATTTAACATGTCATAAAGCATATACAGCAGAGGTTTATGGATGTCTCGTCTAACTAACTTATAGTACAGTCCCTCGAGCCATACGGTATCGAAGGGCTTCTCCAAGTCAATTAGACATGCCCCTGTACACTGGTTCTTGCATCTATTCCATTGTATGTCTGAAACCAGTTTGGATGCGGCATGGGTAGTTTCGTGACCCGCCTTAAACCCAAACTGGTTATTTGGTATAATGTTGCGCTCCTCAACCCATTCACGCAACGCTTTGCTTACTACCTTCTCGAAGGCTTTACTAATACTTGGCGATATACCAATGGACCGTAGGTTCATGGGATTTGTGCTCTCTTTTCCCTTTTTGGAGATCGGATGTATAATGGCCGTTTTCCAACGCGTTGGATAATATGCATTATTTAGCGCGTTGTTAAACAAGATCGTGTATATTTCCATGGCCAATGGAGGCAGTTGTTTGAGTACAATGTTGGATACTCCGTCGATTCCTACTGATTTTTTGTTCTTCAGTGATTCGAAGATACCTTGGATTTCTTCTTTTGTTATCAGAAGATTGTTCGCTCTGTCTGTGGCTGTGACGGTATCTGCCCTGTTTTGACTGCTAAATGCGGTAGGACCGCCATTATCCAACCGCCATTGCAAAATACTGCTTTGAATCTGTTGACAGTTTCGTAAAGCTCTATTTTCCAGGTCGTGGTTATGGTGAAGTGTTTCATTCACCTTGTAAATATCCTGGAAGACAGCTCCCATAGTATTAACTTTTTCCAAGGGATCTTCGATCACAAATTCTTCATCGTTTAGGATCGCGTTTTCCGCATCGATGCCTATATTTTCCAGCATTTGCTTGTTTTTGTCCGTGCGTCTTATATGGAGACACTGAATATCGTTTTGATTATTCCTCCTGAATATTTTATTTATCTGTGAGAACATACTCGGGTTATTGGGTTTTGCAGCCCGAATTCCGTTGTCCCAATATGAATTTATTGCTAACCTATAGTTAGCTTTTATTAGCTGTTGGAGGTTTTTTAATCTAGACTTCAGTGATATTATCTCCTGGTCGTGTCTGTCTGTGAAACGTCTGTACAGTAGTTTTAGTTTAGAAAGAAGCCTGCTTTTTTTGTTATGCAGCGCGTCTATTGTTGTGTTTCGGTGTATGCTAACGTAATCGGTAGGTCCGGTTTTTGGTATCGTTTTGTCCATTGTCCGTTTTATTGTTTCGTCCATTAGTTGTGTGTAGTGGTCGATTTCATTGTTAGACAGGTTCCTATTTCCTATTTGATGATGTTAGAGCTTATTTCTCGGGTTAGGGTTCTGGTGAAGCGCTGCCACCGTACTCCCCTGTAGTTGTAGGGTTGTGGAATCATGCATTCATCCAGTTCCGTAACCTCGCTCGGGAGGTTTACCACAGCGCTGAGCGCACGATGGTCACTGTCATACTCAATCGTTCGGAGGTAGTTTTTGTTTTGTGTGTTCGTATTTGTAAGTATTAGCCATGAGTCGATAAGCAATATTTCTAAAAAATATCCACCTCTGGGAAATGATGGATACTCCGTGGCCAACAAGTCGGTTTTATACTTAACGTGATGTTGGTCTAACCAGCTAGCTAGTTGGTTTCCCCTGGTGTTGGGTCTATTATTTCCCCAATCCCTATGTTTGGCGTTCAAATCGCCACCTATGATGTAATAGTTCCCCGCCAGGTGAAGTTGCAACCAGCGGAAAAGACTCTCGAGCTCCGCAATGAAGGTATTTTGTTGGTGCGCTTCAGGTGCATAGACTAATATCACGTACATTCCCCTTCCTTGCTGAAGGGGTATATGTACGACACAGGCCTCAAGCACTTGGAACCTGCGTACTTCTCCGCTGTATAAGACTTTATGTTTCAGTCCTTTCCTTATAAATAATGCGACCCCACCCCCTTGGGTTGAGTTTGGTCTATCCCTCCGAATGATATTATAATTCATGTGCCGTAATTTATGCTTCTGGTTTAGCTTGGTTTCGCTGGCCAAAAGCACGTCAGGGTTCTCGTCTTGCAACAGTTTGAATAGAGTGGCTCTTCTCTCTATTCTGATCAATGAATTTACATTTACCGTGAGCACCTTAATCTTTTCGGTCATTATGGTGTTTATATTGACTGAAATTGATTGATGATGGAAGGATTCGAATAGATCCAGTCTAGTCGTCTTCCGTGCTCGTTTGTTTGCTTCTGTATCTCTATCAACTGCTTTTGTAGGGAAAGCAAGAGTGAGAACACATCATTAAGTGAAACAGGAGATTCGGGCTCCATACGAGTCTGTGTCGATGGTGCTGTCTTTGTTAGGGCAATCTTCTCTGTTCCAGAAGTTATTTGAGCGTACGACATCTGAGGTATTACGGTCCGTGTAGGTTGTCCACCAGTTGTCGGGCGCTCCAATTTGCTTTGCCGTGACTCGGCTTTCGTTCGTATTTCGCGGAATTTAGGACACCCTCTATAGTTAGCAGGGTGAGCTTCGCCCCTACATACTACACATTTCAAGAGGGTTAAATCTTCCACCCTTTCCTTTCCCAATGGGCACTCAGCTGAACCGTGATCTTTCCCACATTTGACGCAACGTGGTTCCATTTCATAGTTCGCCGCTGCATGACCGAATCTTTGGCATCGTACACATTGTAGAACGTCTCTCCCTTTTCTTAGTTTGTCCCAAGTAATAATTTGGTGGTTCACTACGGTAATCTTTCGTAGCCCCCCAATCTTACTATTGGGACTTAGCTGAACCAAAAAGAAGGATAGTTTCCTATTTTCCCTTTTTGATTTACGTGTAGTAAACGCTTTTACCGAGGCAAACTGTAGGTCGACAGTATTGAACTTCTGCAATTTTTGCAATAAAAGTCCTGGTTCTGTTTCCGGGTCAACGCCTTTTAACAGAACTGTCTGATTTTTAATAGATTTCGGGGTGAACGAGAAAAATTCCACGGAGGTTTTCTTCAGCGCTGTTTTGATTTTCTCGAAATCGGTATCAGCTTCCGATTGAATGGCATGCCTATTCCCCGATAATCTTTTTATGAAAAAATTATTCTTACCTACAGCTGCTTTGCAAAGACTTACCAATTCATTCGTTTTAACATCAGTGGTGTTGATAGGAGGCATCCTTGTGTTTTTGTTGTTTTGTTGTTTTTTTTTTTTTTTTAGTTGCTGCTGGCTGTGCTGTTGGCTGTGCTGCTAGCTGTTTCACGTTTTGTTCTGTCTTTTCCTGTTGTTGTCGTTGTTGTGAATGCAACTCGTAATTAATTTTCCGCTGCTTTCTTCGTTCCATTATCTGCTCTTTCAGAGACGCTAATGTAGCTTCTGCGTCTCTGATTTCCTCTTCTTCGTTTTCCGATTCGGTCGAGGCGAGCTGGGCGAAAGAGTTGTGTAGAATTTTTACCTTTGGAGCAGGCGGAAATTCTTCAGCTTCTTCTTTTTTATTTTCGTTCCAGACACGTTTGGCGCCTTTGTTGCGTGCCAAGTGTATTGTTGGCCGCTTCGTTATGGCTGCCTTTGTTTTCAATGTCGCCGTTTTTGTTTGTTTACCCATTATTTGAGCTTCTGCAACCAACGGTGATTTGTTGCTTGTTGATATTGTACTCTATTTGTTTTTTTTTTTTCTTTTTTTTTTTTTTTATTTGTTTTTTTTTTATTTATGTAGGCATAGAAACAAAAAAGAGACAATTAAGTCAAGAGTAACCGGTTTTCGCGCTGCGTCGATACCGGCGTCACTCGACCAACGACGGACCGCTGGCGAATCCACGCACTACCACTTGCACTAACAGAGTGGCTAAATATTGTTTGTCAAGCTTCGAACTTATCTTTATAATTTAAATTAACTAATTAGATAGAAAAGAATTGTTAGTTTTTTGTTGATACTGGTTTCCACGTGTCTTAATATTTCTGTTCGATTTAAGTGATATGCATTTTGCACTATTTCACTGATTTTACGTTTTCTTTCGATATAATGTATATGTTAGTTTTAAACTGTTCACTACACTGTTTAGCGATTTGTTAACGGTTGTATTAATGCTCGTTCAATAGCCATAAGATGAGTCTATATACCAAGTCTAGTACGTCGTGTACGACTTCTATTGAGCAACAGGTACCCCTCTCTCGGGTGAAAGAAGACACTACTATCCGCGTGTGCACACTGGATGGTGGTTGAATTAAGACTGGAATTTTGGTGTTCTGTCGTTTCGATGGCCGAGGTTAATCTCGATTCGGATTCCGTGAGGGCAGGTCGCGCCCTCACGTTAATTTACATCCCTCTTGGGCCGCCCCAAGGGATTGATATAAACATTTAGTCTTTGAGAAAAACCATCAAGGGTTAGTAGAATTGTTCGGATTAAAACTAATGCGTTACGCCATATTGTAAATGAGAATTATCACCAGTGTCTTTGAAGTACCGCATCATTTAAGTGACTTGTGAAATACAATAATAAACTTACAATAGCTTACAATATATATTTACCATTTGCAGTGTCTTTGAAGTACCTCATCACTTAAGTTACTTGTGAAATACAATAATAAACTTACAATAGCTTACAATATATATTTACCATATACAGTGTCTTGGAAGTACCTCATCATTTAAGTTACTTGTGAAATACAATAATAAACTTACAATAGCTTATAATTTATAATTATCATGTACAGTGTCTTTGAAGTGCCGTATCACTTAAGTTACTTGTAAATAAGGATTATATACAGTGTTTTTTTTTTTGAAGTTACACTTGAATTAATAAATGAATTTCGAATAATAAGTGTTTAAATTTTTGGAGTCGGATACGAACAGAACCAGTGGGCAAACGTGGGTGACCTGTTCCCCTGTGGCACCCGATATTTACACCCCACGTCAAGATACTTCCATAGAACCTCTTAAAGTTCGGATATTTATCATAATATCTGCATGATGTTCCCCCTGACATAGTCCCCCCGGAAATCCGAATGGGAAACTAGTTTACCTCGGGAATTGTTTATATCAGAAAGTTCCATCATGACTTATCTCCGTGTCAGTCCGGGTGATCGGCCATACATTCCAACTACCGTCGAGGATTTCTCTCGGCGATATCGCGGAATGTACAGCGTGACGGCATGGTATCTCACCTTGGGACCGACTACCACCTAAACCAACGTTTTCTCGAACCGGTCCATCAGCCAAACTCCGAAAGACGGCCAGGGATTTCTCCCGACCATTTCACGGAACCTATAGCTTTATCATCATCATCATCGGCACTACAACCGGGATCCGGTCTTGGCCTTATTTAACAAGTCTGAGGCTTGTTACATTTTCCACAATAATTTGCTTTTCCGAGCAGGGTTATTAGCCTTGCGCCATACCTAAAGCTTTATGGGGTGGTATTTTATTGGTGACAGGGCGTTGGGATCCCATCTGCCACTCGGCCTTTAGTCGCCTCTTACGACAAGCCGGCCTAGCTTTGAGTAGATTCTAACGCCCTACTCAGATATTTAACCCCCGTTACGTCAAAAATAAACTCCTGACTTACGAATAAATGAATAATTGTTCTTTAGTCGAACAACAGGAACTTGGAATGCTCGGTCTAGCGTTGCTGTGGCGATTCCAACAGATTACACTCACGCAATCGTACTGAAGAACACCACACCAAAAGAGAGTCGAAAAATCACTTGCGTCATATACCAGAGAATTAACGTAGCAATTACATCATATGTACCGAGTTCAGCATTTTCGCATAATACGCGGCCGTGATCTGTGTTTCCCGAGATTTAAAACCAACGCTCGTCGATACCTCGCTTCTTTACCCTCTCCATCGTCTTCTTCCAGCTTGGTACTATACCATTTAAGGATTCTTTAAAACACCCTTTCGGTGAATATTTCTTGTCACAAGAAATTTCGAGTTCCTTTATGGTTTTAAATAATTTTACAATATTCAAAATGAAAATTTCCCCGACTCCTTTGCTGCAAGGGAAGCTATCCTGAACGTGAACAACAGTTCGTCCTCTAATTTTCCGTAAAAAATTTCTTTGACGGCGATTGTTAATATTTAACGACACAAATATTTTTAACATTTAAAAACGTCCTTAACTTAGGTTCACTTTTACACTGGTGTTACCCCTTTAAATGAAAAATGCATGGCTTTAGGATGAATCAGCACGTATTTTTATCTTCAGACAAATGTCAAATCAGTGTGTCAGGTTATCCTAAGATGATTGTTTTTTCGAGGTAACCAATAAATGTGATAAACTCCGAAAACGTTTGCTTCGTATCGAGTTCACTTTAAAAACAAATCAACAACTTAAATAAACCCAAAAGTGGAAAATCGCCATGTAACAATTAATTTCATCGCCCGGATATTGGTGGCTGTGTAACAGTTGCCGACACTGGCACCTTGTATCACAAAGGACACCCATCAATTTGAGACTTCCTTATCAGCTCACTGTGACGGGAACACGACTGATCTCTTTCGCCAGGTCACCTCACAGTGCCACAATCACCCAAACGCACCAAATTAATGAGTTCGACCTCTGAGCTGCCGCTCAAATAAAACCTTTCAAACATTTCCACCTTCTCAGATCTTTGAAGTCAAAGTCGAAGTATCTCGAACGCATCTGAAGCCGCATAACGTACGCGTGAAAGTCAACAGAGGAAAACAGTTCACTGCCATTGTCACTTGGGCAATTGGGCAACGTCAATTCACCTCAACCGGTGATTGCTGCGAAGGTTAATTATTAATAAATAAATTTTCGTTATTTAAGTCAATACAATTGAAATGCACCTCACGTCGGTTGGAATTAACAAAGAATCCATGCCATTGTGGGGCCCACTGTTTGTAGCAGTTGGTAAGCTGGCACGACGGTTGGTTCGTGAATGGATATGTGAGGATGGAAAGTAAGGATTCTGCCGGGTGCAAGGTGGCTGATTCGATTAAGGACGGTCACGCGTTGTTTTCTGGCGCAGTGGTTGGAATTGCTAAGGTTCTCCTCCCACTACCGTACAGGGCACATGTGGTATGTGTGATGGCGGTGTGTCGGTCATTAGCAGAAAATGAGTTCTGCTGCCAGCGAATGCCCTGTTGTCGATGGCGCCATGAAGGTCATTCGATTGACGGTGCACAGGCAATAAATCTTAAAATGTGGTGGCTACACGGCGCATTTGGTAAAAATACTTGAATCTTTATCCAAACGATTAATTCTGCAGTTGACTTATGCCGAAGGTTGGTCTGGTGCAGCGTCTCAATTTGTCTTCATTTGTTGAGGGACCTCAGTGAATAAGGAATTTGGCTTGACATGTAGAATGACTTAATTAGCCGCTGGCTGTTGGGTCGGGTCTTTATCTAGTTGCGACCTTCGGGTACTACAAGGATGTTCAGCTATAAATTATGATTTTAGTTCAGGGACAACCTTTGGTAAGTGGATGGTGAAGTTTTTGACATAGAGAATTCTTAATTTTGACGAATTGCTCAATTCCATCCAAGATAACTTTTTTTACCTGAGTCCCACCCATAAAAGGGATTTGGAAAAATCCTTAATTGTCAAAACAGAGATCGGGCGGAAGTACAAATGACGCATAAGGAAAGGGGGTATCGATGTACGTTAATATTGAATGTCTTATAATATAAAGGCGAGGCGACATATGATCAGACAGATCATTCCACATTCGTATCATTTAACTATAGAATGATTATTCGTATTCAGCCTTACATCTGAAGTTAATTTTTTTCTTCAATTGATTCGCCCGTTCTGATTGTAATTTGGAAAGACGAACTCATGACGTTGAGTGGGCGCCCCGAGATGCTATTTTGGCGGTTCCGCCAAACCCCACTGTACACTTACCCGAAGAACCCCCATAACCACAACCCAGCCATCATAATTTTCTGCTAATGCATCGCATTAAGCACCTGTAAATGCTTCACGCAACAAAGACCAAATGTATTTAGCTAAAAGTTTCTGGAAAACGATTCTTACCTTCATTCATTAATTCGAATTAAAAATTCCCTATAAGAAATCTCTCCAAACTTATCATAAATTCCCTGAAAGAAAACTCATCGATTCACATATAATGCAACCCCATAATCAGGGAATCTTAACCTTGAGTTGGCTATTCCCAGCCTCAACATGTGTACAATAAATTTACCTACATACACATTGGCTGGCGACCCTTTTACCCAACGATAAACAGTCCAACGCAGCTGCATGTAATTAGCGCAATAGACGCTGAAACTAATTCCCTGGCATGTACCGTGTACAAACAAAAGAACGATGTCCTTCAGCAGGCATTCTAACAATTAAACCATTCAAGTATTCGAAATGAGTTGCAACTTGTTTACTTAGTTGAACTTTCAGATCATAAATTCCCTTTGTCCTACATATTCCTGGATCCGTTTACCATTGACCTTCTCACATAAGCAAACACAAACCCAATTAGCATCCAATGAGATTCGGCTTGTTTGCTTAGCCGAACTCACATCTTATGGATGCACATTATGCCCTTTCTTGGTTTCAGTTTCGTTCTCAAGGCTTTGTCCTATGAATGAACCAATGTACACACGTACATGTGTACCACCATGATCTTTATTACGAGATCTGGTTTTCTGTTCCACAGAGAGAGACTTTACGTCTCTCTTATGGTAAGTAAAAACATATCCTTAGCGGAGAGGATATCCACCACCACCGAATCGAGGGTGTATCAAGAGCCAGATTCCAACCCTCGATGAGTCCTATTACAACCACCGTTCGCGACGGTCGGTTCGTCTCGCGCTCTCCGTAGCGCTGCGGAGACGCGATATATACACGCCCAGAACGGCGATATCATCGGCATATGCGATCACTTGTATGACCCCGTTCAGGGATGTTGTCGTCTGGCACCTTTCTGATAACATACTCGAGCACAAGGTTAAATAGGCATGGTGCGAGGCCAGCATCCTGTTTTAGTCCGTCCCGGATTTCAAATTGTTCTGAGAGGTGGTTTTCTATTCTAACACGCCCTTTGTTTTCGTTAATGCAAATTTGAATGAGGGCGGCATATTTTTTCGGAATTCCCAGCTCAACTACAATATGGTAAAGTATTTGTCTTGCGACTGAGTCGTAGGCTTTTTTGAAGTCAACGAACAGTTGGTGAACCGTCTCTCCGTATTCCCACTTATTTTCCAGCAGTTGCCTTATTGTGCACATTTGGTCGCTTGTTGACCGGTTCCTACGGAATCCGCGATGGTAGTCTCCTAGTATTTCTTCTGCGTACGGTGTGATTTTTGCCAGTATGACATTTGTTAGTATTTTGTATGTGGTTGGACGCGATCACATTCCTCTGTAGTTTTCGCAGTCAGATCTGTCGCCTTTTTTGGAAATGGGGACGACTATTGAGGTTTCCCAATCTTCCGGAGTGACTTCCTTATTCCATATTGTTTTGATGAGCTGGTGGATCTTTCGAGCGGTTGCCTCCCCTCCATGCTTCACAACCTCTACCGCAGTCGACTCCGGGAGCCTTGTGGTTTTTCAATCTATTTATTGCGTCTACAACTTCGTTGAAAGAGGGCTCAGGGATCTGAAGATCGGCTGTTTGTACGTCTGGTGCGTTTATTTGTGGTTGATGGGCGCGCACATTGAACAGGTTTTGAAAATAATGCTTCCACCTTGTCACGATATTGTTTATTTCCAGACAACCGTTTGTGTCTCGAATTATTTTGGCTCTCTCTCGGTAGCCATTTCTAATTGAATTTAAAAAAAAAAAAAAGAAAGATAGGTAACTAAGTAAGTAAGTTAAATTTGAAGAAAAAAAAAAAAAACAAAAAAATTGACAAAGTTTTTCAAATTTTTCTTTGTCTTTCAAATAATTATAAGTATTGCCACAAAGTTTTGTCGCCGAAAGGCAAATTATACAAATATTAAGTAATGTTTAGCTTAGAGCGTCTGCGAAGGACCAGTAAGTTATTATATAAGATATTTAAGCTAGAATGTAAGCATTTTTTGTCTAGCCTTTAATTTAAAAACTAAGAATATAGAAAGAAAATAAAGAAATTAAAAAAAAAAAAAATATATATATATATATATATATATATATATATATATATATATATGTGTATATATATATACAGCAACAAAAACATAAAACTAAGAAACCACAAATTTATTAAAATTGAACTAAATAGGTCCATTTAACACCAAACGACAGTTGCACCGGTCGTATTGTACACTTTACTAATTTTCATGGCAAACCTTGGCCCCCGAAAACTAAATTATTTTCCACCATCGAAGCTTAATTGGAGAGCAACATTTTTATAATAGTTGGGTCTGTGGGCATTGAATTTTCATATTAAAATCGTTAAAAGAATTATGGATGAAAAACAGAGGAAAATTAGAAGAAAAGTTTTCAGATTAACACCATTCTTCCCTGAGGATATAGGAAGTACGATGGTGGTCGTAGCAGATTAACCAACTGATCTTTCCCTATCAAGCTTTTTTCTAACGACTTCAATTAGAACCGTTGGCGAAGAAGCCGCAACCTAGTCTACACTTTCCAACGAGACAATGACTTATTAGGCACACGATCTCTTTATGTACAACCGATTAGGTAGTTCAGGATCCCATCTGTCCACTGCAACTTTCATCATTTCACACCATTTGAAAATGTAATAAAATCAGCTTTTGAATGTATATCTCATTTGTACGTCACTTTTTAGTTCACCCTTGGGTTTCGAATGAACGTTCTCATGTGGTTACTGACAACCAACTAAGACGATGATACAAGGACTAGTTACAAGGACTAAATGCGGACTAATTAGCCCTATCCTGGGAAGGATTTGGCGCAAACATAACGTGACGATAACACATGAACCGCGCAGGAAACTACACGTGTATAATTCTGCGTCCTTCAGGTGCATATCACAAGGTGGCGCTATTAGTACGTATTCGCCTATAACAGCCTTTGTTGAACATCCTCTGAATTTTTGTATGTGTATCTTGATTTTAAATGATTTATGTTACACTTGTGTTTACCCATGCATTTCGGGTAAATACTGAATAGTGGTTAAAGATGCCAAAAATATTACCATGCGTTTAACTGCATTATTGTCGCACGTTTTGTCAATGCATGGATGATAATGTTTACTCTATGAAAGGTACTTTTCTATGGAGCAGCATATAATGAGAACAGTGTCATCAGATATTTGAATTTTGACTTTAGTTTTATTTACCCGTTTATGCATTTCGGGGGTTAAGCGTTTTCCCACACACTCTTGAATGATTGAATACGTAAATAAATTTAAACAAAAAGTTCTACTTAAGGAATCCTTGACATAGCTGAGGCGGTCTCACTTAGGCCATTAAGAGGGTTGGAGTTTTAGCGCGACTTACGTAAAATTATATCACGTTGCGAATGTCGAAGTTAATTTAAAGCAAATTTCGTTTGTTTCTTTAAAGAACAAGTTTTTGTGTTCCAACTTTGAGTTGGGTATAAGATAATTCATAAGTTCATTACATGTGTGCTTCATATAAGATAAGAGCTTGATAATCTAGTCTGTTGGATAAAATTATTGCTCTACATATGATTTAAAAAAAAAAGTTCTTCTTAATATTTTTCATCTCTATCCAATGATTTGGCGCAAGGCTAATAACCTTGCCCAGAAAAACAAATTATTATGGACAATTTAACAAGTCTCGGATAAGTAGCGGATACCGGTGGAGAGACTTGCTAAATAAGGCCAAGACCGGATGCCGGTTGTTGTGCCGATGATGATGATGATGATCCAATGATTATTTGTACGAAAGAGTTATTTGCGAACTTTGAAATGTGGTCTCATAACTCCACATTGGTACGTATTCGTTGGTTCATAGATTGTACTAGGTTGTAAATACATAATTTTAGTTTTTCTTTTTCATTTTGCGTACGCATAACTTTCCCTAAGAAAGAGACGGTATTTTTTTCAAAAGATAACTTGGCAACCAATTAAAAGAACATTCTTCCTATAACTTCTTGAAACATAACGAACTCACTCATGATACCACCATCACCAATAACGACGATAGAGAGTATGTAGCACTGATTCGTGTATCATCCACCCACCAAGAGTGACACCTGATCACTACAACGCCGGACTACAGTCAAATTAGCCAGTGCTGCACTCAATTTCACAATCAGGCTACGTCGCATGTAAGCAATCTTTTCAAAGTTCTTGCAAAACTACGACAGCTTTACTCTCCGGTCATCAATTATCATCGGCGTGCAACAACTTTTATTTGCATTATCAGTGTAAATAATACAACCTCCCGGTATCATGTGCCTCAGATTGAAATCGAATCCTCTAGCTAGAAAGTGTCGCATATCAGCATAAACCCAATTGTCCGCTGAATGTCGAAACAAGCGGTGCTACACTGGAACCCAGAGTGACCCAAAACCAACCACCGCCTAACTTATGCTAGCCAGCAATGTACGCCTATCAAATGTCACTTGATCGGGGATATAGCGCGAAAATTGCTTCGCAACTTAACTGTCCGTACAGATCGCGCTCGTTCGACAGTAGTCCGGGTTGTGCACTTGAGCAACAATTGCGTGAATTGAATTCGAAATTCCATGGCAATAGACCAAAGACCTCGGGTTGTCCATAAGTGGAGTGCAGAAGGAAATTGCCCGGAGCACCTGTTGTTAATTGTTTGCTCGTTTGGCGTACGTTACACTAGCTTAATGATGTGGTTTTGTGCTTGAAAGAATAATTTCAGTTGGGAATCGAGAATCCTAACCAAATTATTAGGCAAGCTGTTTGTCTATCGCCAAAGGCAGATATTTAATCAATCTCGGAATGGCTGCTGGGTGGCTTCTCATGAAAAAAAAAACAAAAATAAATAAGATTATATGTTACCTTTTTAATCCTATCGATTTGATGCTTTACTGAGGAATGTTTGGATGTGATATTTAGAGCTGAGAATTAGTTAACACGTCGTATATTTTGCATAATCATCGTGTCGGTGTGATGGAAGATAATATAAACAAAGTTAAAGTGGTTTCAAGATGCATTCTGGAATTTAGCTGTTGCAAGTCCAATTGAGGAAAGACGGAAGTCAAAATTTTCGATATTTATTAACTTCTCTAAAATAAAATCTAACGACACTGAAATTCTCTCAGAATAAATTTATAATTTACATACAGTTCACCAAATTGGGAGCGAAATATTCACTGCACGGTGTCTCCCTTCAACAGAAGTGGATTTAAAATGGGTGAGTTATAAAAATAAAGTAGCAATTACAGCTCATAGATAATTACATAGTATACGTATCAAATCACTTTATCATTGAGATTGTTCAAGCATACAACTTGCGACAAGTGTTAAAAAGAAGTTTACCTTAATTTTATGTCACTATGTTGACTCTGCACTTTTCACATCTTATCCGAAGTGAGTTTTCTTTCTACTACAGATGCACAATCTCTTCCATAACGAGAAAGTATGTGAGTCACGGATCTACATTTCGAATAATTTGTATGCGATGCGCCGTAAATATTCTAAACATATCCAAAAAAAAATCTCACCATCATCACACCGCTAGTAGTGGATAACACACCTGCACATTTCACAAAAAATGTAGCACTCCTTAAGGCCATATCAGTTCTGCTCCTTTGCGAGCGCAAAGAGCAGTCCATGTGTTAGATTTTTTTCACGGTCGTAATGTTACACGATGGATTACAGAGTCGAGTGTTAACACACCCGATGGAACGGATCGCATTTTCCCTATGTTTTTAAAAGCATTCTTTCTCGTTCTTTGAATAGATACGACAGTGCCTTCAGTTCTCCAATTCAACTAGGAGATTTCGAAATAGGTGGAAATCAGTGAATAATCACTCAACTGCCAAGAAGTGCCACCTCATCTTCCCTTCGACCCCTAAAACTATCTTCTTCTCTATCGAAACTTATAGCCTCCAACCCAAGATAAAGATCACGTCCGGTTGCAGGGAGACTATTATGACTAATCAGTTGATCTACGATTTATATGAGCAGACCACTAAAAGGGAGAATCTGAGAAGATTAAGGTGAAGGAAAAATTACTGCAATCTGCACTTTCAACGGGTGATGGTATTTCTAATGCTACGTGGGCTGTAAAATCCCGAAATTTTTCGACAGATCGTGCCACAAGAAAATGAATATGATTCATTTAAAAGGGCTAATCTGTCACTAGTTTACGTATGAAGCTTCGTCTATTCATTTACAAGTTAAAGTCGTTTGAACGACGCTACTTTCGCCTTTGTAAATAAAATGGAAAACAGGAATATCGCATCTTGACCTAACATTGGTTTTTGATGGGAGAATCTTCTGAACAATCATTGCACTGGTTGCAGAAATGTTATCTCACATATGCTCCTTCGAGAACAAAAATTTATCAGTGGCTTAGTGAATTTAAAATAGGTCGTACAAGCATCGAAGACGCACTTCGCTCTGGAAGGCCAAAAGAGGCTACGAATGGGGAAATCGTAAAGCAAGTGTATGGTTTATGTTAACGCTAACATATACAGACACAATACACAAGCAAATAGTGAAGAACAACACAGAAAGAACATGGAATGAGCAGAGCATCTGAGCCGTATATCATAGCAAAAATATAGTAATTCCGCATCAATTGTGTGTATTCGAGTTTAGAAGTCGAATTCGTATACGTGGCAGTGACCTGATGTGTTGAGCATTGGTTCAATTTTTAGTGATTCTAACCGTCATAGCGTCGGTTCGAATCACACATTCCTCACTATCGTTGCAAACGCCATAAGTCTGTTTGAGCAATCGTATTGTAAAATTGCGGGAGTTACCTGAGGTCGTGGGCATCTGAAAAGAACAGGTAGAAACAATTTGCACGATGGGACTTTTTTCCACGTTTTGTGATGATGGCTGAAACGTGGGTACATTGCCATGTGCCTGAGTCCAATATGGAGTATGCAGAGTGGCTGGAAAGTCACGAAAGGCGACTAAAGCGGCTAAAAGACCAACGCTCGGCCGGAAAGGTTATGGCCTCCGTTTTTTGAGATGTGCATGGCATAATCTTCATCGATTACCCTCAGAATAAAAGAACAGTCACAGGAGAGTATTATGCAGCGGTATTAGAGAAACTGAACGATGAAATAAAGAAAAAACACTTCCACATGGTGAAGAAAAAAGTTCTGTACCATCACGATAACGCACCGTCACAGACGTCCTTGAAAGCCATAGCAAAATAAGACCAATTACGATTTGAATTGGTTGCTCACCCACCGTATTCTCCAGACTTGGTTACCAGCGGCTATTATCTGTTCCCAAAGCTTAAGCGGTGGTACACAATAAAGGGGTTCAGATCGAATGAGGACGTCATCGCGGAAACTGAAAGTTGTTGCGAAGCTGTGGTCGTTTCGTACAAAAAGGGGATCGAAATATTGGAAAATCGGTATACCAAGTGCATCGCCCTGGAACGCAACTATGTTGTAGAATAAATATAACTTTGCCCAAAAACCCTTGCTTTCATTAAAAATCCTAGGACTTCTCAGCATGTATAGTACAATACCAGTTCAAAGGCAGTAGATATTGTGAGTATGAACAGAC
This sequence comes from Microdon myrmicae, assembly GCA_963931805.1. Taxonomy (NCBI): domain Eukaryota; kingdom Metazoa; phylum Arthropoda; class Insecta; order Diptera; family Syrphidae; genus Microdon; species Microdon myrmicae. The sequence goes on along the minus strand of OZ007496.1, from coordinate 213,445,403 downwards.
TCCCATAAACACCCAACCGTAATGAAGAACATAGGACAGAAGAGATTTGAAATTGTCACAGCCGTCTCTCTCACAGAGCATTCACGTAGCTTAAGTAGTGAGTTGAAACATCTTTTTATACGTACAACATCTAAAACGTATACTTGGTGATTGTCGGCCGTACGTGTAAAAGAATAATTAAATCTACTTAATGAGAATTTCGCTGACATCGGCTCTACCTCTACTCAGGATCAAATCCGCTGTCGAAAACCTGCTGTCGGATGAATACTCAAGAGTTGAGCATTAACAAATTGGTCCGCATGATATTCGCCTATACTTTTGAAAAAATCATCGCTCATTAAACGGATGCGCAGGGTCTTCCGAGTATCCTACTGAACTAGATTATTCCCAAATAAATAGATCTCAACAATTATCCAACCGGTTCCCAAAATGATCTACAAGAACATCCCTCTTTTCCTATGGACTCTTAGCGCCAACTTCTATTCTATCGAAGGTGATGAAGTTGTGATGATACCAGCAGTGAACACGCAATCATAGTGAAGAACAGCATAGCACCAAAGGAAAAATCGAAAAAATAAATCATCAGAGCTCTATGCCAGAGCAATTGACCCAACTATGTCATGGCTTAAAAAGAGGCAAAGAACAGCATCGCCTGCATGCGGCCCGTCGCCTGATGTATTGGTGCTTTGCTTCTAAACCACTTCTTCAGAGATTCAAAACAAGCTCGTGCTATCCTTGTTGGATCCCATAAGGTCACTTTTAACTGTCAACTTTCGAAATGTCTGGAAATACACAACCCCCTTAAGCAACACCAATGTGGGTTTCGTACTCACAGGAGATTTGAAGGCACTTCCTGCAGAAAATTGGATCCACGCCATCCATTGGTTCAGTAAAAACAGGCACCACACTAGATTCGACAGAGTTTGGTATCCTATCAAAATTGATTTCCTATCGTGTTCGTAAAACACGGATGGATAAAGGTGTTTTTGGCCTCTCAATTCATAGTCATGTAGTTCTGGATAAAACCGAATCTGGCTCCCATAACATTATTACTGTTATACTCCAGTGCTGCGCGTCCTCACCAAGACAATTCCTGGTATTTATAAACCCACTCTTTTTCATTCATCGCAACCGCACCTATCGATGGCTGCACCTTGACTTTCTCGTATTTATTTGAACGTGGTCGACGAATCTTTCATTATCACACGGCGTGTTATGCTCATCTATTGAAATAGATCTCAACAAAATGTACCAATTAAGATTATCTAACCGAGTAAAGTTCTGTGGCTGCGATTCCTAATGCTATCTCTTGTCTTAAAAGACTCAAAGTAGACCCAAATCATCGTCGAAGCCAACCAACTATCAATCCTTGACATTCTGACTTATTCTTCTCTTAATTCAAGTATTTACATATTAGAAACTGCGTAAAATGCAGTCGAACAATTGTGATTTCCTAAGAAATGCAATAAATAATTCCCCCTATTTCAATCTGTCCATCAAACACCATTGTCTTGTGTTGAAATTTGTTTCCGTTTCTATTGTGATCCCCAGGCGAAAGTCTTTCATTATTAGACACAAGGTATCCCGCCTATCTCTTTTCTGTAAGTACTTTTCTGGCGATTCCCACAGATTACGCACACGAAATCATAATAAAAAACACACAAAAAAGAGAATAAAAAAAATTCATCAGTGTCATATACCAAAACATTAACGTAGAGATCACACAGCTTAAGTTTTCTTTTAGCAATCACCCGGTAATCACATAGCTTATGTAGCGAATTGAAATATTCTCGCATATATACCGACTTTGTCGAATGCGTCGGTGCTTTGATTGTAACCTTTTCGTAGTGTGGGATCGAATCACAATGTACACTACGTTGCCAAATGCTATACTCGTAATTGTTGACTTCGATGTGATCTGTATACACAACAAAACAAGCTCCCGTGTCAGACCAAGATGTTTCGTGTCTTCTTTTTTAAAAGTGTTTTTTTTTTTTAATGAAATGAAATTAAACTAAAATGCATCAATTGTCCAAGTAAATTCAAGTGTGACGTTCCTCGTTCACAATTATTCGTCCATCTATCACCTATTTCACATATAGTTCCAATTGCGAGCATTGTTCTCCAGTTGAACTAGATGTGTGCGGTTAAGTCCTGTATTTCCCAGCGCTTCTATGCTCCAGGCACTCAAGACAAGTGTACTTCGGCAATGCGTTTGCCAATGCTCTTGTGGCGACTCTACGAATCCACATATAAGGCCAGAAAATCCCCAAGTTCTTCGCTCAGCACATAAACCACTCAAGTGTCCCGTACGTTACCTCACACCACATAGGACAGATCCTCCCTTTTGTCCGACACCTGCACAGTTTCGTTGTAATCCAAAACTGCCTAGCGACCCAAATGCTGGATAAAAATGTATTTATTGTATTTAAATTGGCCCAAAAAAGCTTTCAAACAGGCATCAAACGTAAACAGATTTTCGGATCCACTTTGAGCCAAAGCCGACTGGGTTTTCCTTCGCGGAAAATTTTCCGTTAAGAAGATAATTAAAAATCATAAAGTTATTGATGTAATACCAATAATAAAGCGACATGTGGAGAGGCCGTGGCCGGAGATGGGAAGCAATATTAAATGCGACCTTGAGTTTATCAGACCAGATGCCGTGGCGAGGAAGGAAAGTGCGTCGAACAGGGCACGAGGATGTAACCGAGAAAGTAAGGGCTTGAATGTTTGGTTTTCTACAAACCAATAGATAAAAAAGCCGCTAGAGGCAAGATAATATCGTTCCTGTACTGTGGCACATACCCCTTAACACATCTCTCCACCGAAATACAAAATAATCAAACCAACTCCATATCCCAAGATAACGTTTCCAGTAAACAGAGTTGATCATGGGTTTCAAACCACGCAGAAAAAAAATTCTTTCTCAAAAGGAACATCTCACCCAAGGGTGAAAACCAAACGTGACCGTCATCTCGTTTTCGGTCACATGTTTGGCGTAGATCGATTTAAAAAAATTAAATTGGGTAGGATGCAGTAGGAATTTGCTTCAGCCGTGTTGTGTGAAAAAGGGATTATTCACAGCAGTGAGTTGCGAGTCATGTCTACAGCAAAAACGGAGTTCGGTTGGAATGAACTCATATCAAATACGCAAAATCGCTTCACCAAATATTCACTACCCGTTCCATAATGAAACCCCAGGGTACCAATTTACTCCTGACGTAGTGATCATATTGAGTCAGAACAAACACTGTCAACGTTTCACTTATAACTTGTAAGAAGTTGTAATAACACCAAACAGATATAAAGTTTAATTTTTTTATCTGTTTTATTTTACTTCTCCCAGGAAAGGCGAACCTATAGCGCTGACTCAGTGCCCTGAGATGCTATTTTTTTCAACCGCATCCCTCAGCCAAGCTCCGAAAGTTGCTCAAGGATTTCTTCCAACCATTTCACGAAGCCTATGGCTGAATAGGGTAGTATTTAACCGGGCGGCTGGGCTTGTGCCCTACCTACCACTCAGTAACTGTGCCGAACTGCACAATAGCAAGAGTCGTCAGTTAAGCCTAGGTTTGCACAATCAAACGCAAGACAACCTCCTTAGCAACTCAGCCATTGAAGCGGCATGTGACTTCGATTCATCAGAATAAACAAAAGAAAATGAATCACGTGCATTTTTCTTTCTTCGTTATCGTGGCGGGTTACACGACAATTGATGACCCCCACGTTGTTTGTACACATCAAAACATGTTCTCATACCAGGATTTAACATCACAACCCCTACAGGACCAGTACAAGCAACACTTTGTGTTTTATTTTACTTCTCTCAAGAGAGGCGAACTTAAAGCGCCGGCACGGCTCCCCGAGATGCCACCAAATAACCGTTGCACTTCTTCTGGAACGATTGCGGGTTAAACGGTCCGGAAACACTCGCGTGGGGAAGGAATTCCACAGCTTTCTCACTCTGTAACGGAATGAGTTCTGATGCATAGAAGTTTGCGCCATCGAAAGATGAACCGCCAAGTGGTAAACCGAATCGAGCGGAACAATACCGCCAATCTCTGATGAACAGTACCCATGATAATATCTGTAAAACAGATAAAGGTTGGCCACGCGCTTTCGATGTTATAGCGACTGTAGTCCCGACGTCAGCGCCGTATCCCCGATCAGGCGGATCGCTCGTCTCTGTATGCTCTCAAGTACGTTGGTGGCATGTTTAGGAGCAGAGCTCCAAACATGAAAGCAATATTCGAGCGCAGATCTAATTTGGAAAAGGATTAACCCGGACTAAAATATTTCTTGGCTCTAAAAACTAACTCAGTTTTCCAGAGGCGGATCTGGCGATGATCGACACGTGTTTATGGCACGATATATTCCCACAGACCGTGACGCCGAGCCATTTGACGCTTTCCCCAGATTCGAGGGTCTGGCCATTCATCATCAGCTGTGGAATCGATGATCCACTTTTCTTTGTGAATGTTGTATATTGTGTCTTCGCTACATTGAAGACGACGATATTGGCCTTTCTCCACTCCAGATCCCGATTCACAGAGTGGATCTGACTACACCTCACCTGGTGCGACGTTGATACACTAATCGGCTGATCACTCGAAAAAGAGGAAACAGGCGTACTATCATGCGCAAAACTGTAGACCCTGTCACCCGTTGATTCCAACAAATCATTTATGTAAAGCAAAAACATGACTGGAGCCAAAATGGAACCTTGAGACACCCCGAAATTAAGAGGATACATATTCGATGATTCGCCGCCCACAATAACCCGTTTTGATCGATTTTCAAGGAAGCTCCTCGTACAGTTGCAAAGCTGCTGTGAAAGTCTATATGAACGAAGTTTGCTCAGCAATGGCCCGTGCCAGACGCGGTCAAAGGCCTTGGAGATCTCCAATGTGACCTTGACCCACCATGCCCTTCAATCGCAGATGTGCATATATCGATTATAAGTGTCAAAAGCTCTCCCGCGGACCGCCTACCACGAAATCCATATTGACGATGAACTCCAGCGATTTGCCAGCAGGTGCATAAAATAAGGGGAAGACTCTGCCAACAACCCGCGACAGTGTGGAGCACAGTTCCTAAGGCCTATTGCTAGTGCTCCGTCCGGGCCGGTTGCCGTCTTACAGTCCAGTTCACGTAGACTGAGTTGAATAATACGTGGGCGGAATTCACATCCCGCATCGAAGACCGTACCGGTATGATCACAAGTGGTTCCAAAAGACCGGCATCGAGGTTTGAATTTGCGGAAAATAAATTCGCGAAGACATTAGCCTTATCTTTGGGATTAGAGTCCCGCTGCCCGTCATTAGAGGAGGAAAAGAGGAGGACGCGAAGTTATTGCTGACAGTCCTGCCTTTGACCAGAAGGGTCGCAAACCAGTTAGGCGCTCAATGAGTTTATTGGTCACTCTGCCCTTGTAAGCCTTCTTCGCGGTATCAACCGCCTGATTGTATGCGTTTCTGATTCTTACATAATTCGTTCTGTTAGCATCGGTGGGGTTGAATCGGTATTGGTTAAAAGCTCTATTTTTTGCCGTTGTAATCTGCTCGCCATTTTTATCAAACCAAGACTTATCAGATGAATTTCGTTTAATGGATACGGAATGTAAATCTCCATCCCGAGAAGAATAATCTCCGTGACCGACTATGCGCATACGTTAACATCGGATTCTCTGTTATACCGCTCCATCACTTTGCACGAATTACTCGTACCGTCGTCTTGAAGGGTCCCCATATTTAATGAGGAGTCAGTAGTATATCGTTTTCCAGAGACTGCACATATGCAACTATAATGAAAAACACGGACCTGTTATGTTATTTTTGATAGTATTACCTGTGGGGAGTGACTCGTTTCCCATGAACTGCCGCTCGTTCTTTCCTCAATTCTTTCCCCAGTAATCCCAAGGGAGCGATCAAAAAGTGTCCATGGATCAAAAGGAGAATTCGTCTTGGTATATCCTATAACAGAACTTCCGAATTTCTGTTAGCAGCATGTTATCACGTCCCAGGGGTGATTTTTCATTCCTGAAAGAAGAAACTCGCTCATCATCGAACATCATTATCACCATCCGTGGTGGTGGTCGAAATTCAGTTCGACGGTTGTCGATTGTATGCCGCCTTATTTACATAACACATCTGGCGCGAAGGCCATGCATGGATGCATGGTTCATGGGCTTTGTTTGACTTTTGTCAATACACCCGAAATCCATTAGATCTTTCTAATGGGTGTGAAATACAAACAGACACCGTGGGATCGGAGTAGTTTCCTTGTAGGTTTTCAACCTCATACAATTTGAATTATCTCGTTGAGATAATTACGGTTGCCGTTTCTTTATGTTTGCCGATAGACTTGGCGGTCTTTATGGCAGCTACCCGCACGTGCATCGTTGGTCGGCTAATTTGCATTGCATAGACGTTTGAAATTGCCGATTCAATGGAATGTTCCTGGGCGCAGGCAGATTGAATGTTTCTTTTTTGTTTCAGGTATGATGACTTACGAATGTTGAGCTTGGCATTAAAAGCTTTGGGGACGTTCAGTTCCTTGCTTTTTGGTGCCGGTCTCAACGTTGGCTGCGAGTTGCAGGCCCTATGGTGGGACTTTGGGGACACGCGTCTGTGGGCGCGTGCAACGCTCTCAGGTAAGTAAGTTCTTTGAAGGTAGGAACCTTACCTGCGCGGAATTGTGCGTTCGTAGAACGCTACAGAAGTATTATTGCTTGGTGAGAAACTGCCCTGCAAGCTCTTCTTGTGTTTGACGTGGATTTTTATTCAGTAAAACTTGAAGTTCTTTGTCGCCAAATTTTTCTTACTGCACCGGGACGTGGGACGTCTTCAAGACTAAAATTTCCATTATCAAATCTTGCAAACAACTTTTTACTATTGAGTGACCAACAGAATGTTCACACGAAGTCGAATTAATCACTTACATAGACTGAGCAGCATTTTTTGCATATAATGCAATGGCGTAAACGTTGCTTATCGATATTCATCTGATGCACACTGAATGGCAGCTTGTGAATGACTAAAATTTAGTCATAGAAACAACAATGGCTAAGCTACATATATCCAAAATGGCGAGCGAATTAAGTGCATTCAAGTATGTTTTTCATGTAACCAACTTAAGAGCCGAGGTTCTACGTACACACCTATTAAACAGACGTAGGATTATTAAACGAAGTATCATATATTTAGTCCACCGAAGACACCATTTCTCAAAGTGGAATATTACAAGTACAAGTAAAACTAGTAGCAGTCTTATTTTACGCAGAAGTTCACACCCCCAAACGCTTACCCATTGAGGTCACTGCCCACGATAATGGTATGCACTTAATATGAATCTGTGTCGGTTCCGCCAAACCCCACGGTTCGCTTTCCTAAAATACCTCCATTATTGCAACCCACTCTACATCAGTTTCTGCTAATGCAACAGCATTAGAACCTGTAAATGCTTCACGCATCAAATAGATCCAATTCAGATAACCTAAAAGTATGTGTAAGAGAATTCTTTCCTGCATTCATTTATTTGAATTAAAAATTCCTCTTAAGAAATCTGTTCCAGACAGCATATCCCTGTAAAGAAACCCTCGGTTCACATATCATGTGACCTTCACCAGGGATCATGAATATTGCACCGTTTATTTTCCAACTTCGCCATGTGCACGATAAATTTCTTTATGTACACATTGGCCGGCGACCTTTTTCTCCCAGCTATAAAATTCTCTGACTCGCACAATGTGCAAACCAAAGCAAATACGCATTCCGCGTCCCTTGGCATCAATTGAATTCAAAGCATAAACAATGCAAATATAGAATCCGTTTCCCACAAACGGGCTTCCCTGCATATACAAATGCTGGCAAGGGATTCGTTTCGTCCACCAACCCACTAGCACCTTTCCCAATGCCTATTCGTATATTTACACAACGGCATCATTCATCTAAGACTTTTATGATGCCTTCTTTTGCCATATTTCTTCGCTGTATCGTCGTCTATTTATTTAGACCCGATGCACTACATAGACAACGATCTTTTCGATCCTTTTGTCTTTACCGCCTGTCCGCTTCGTTTACCCATTGCCCTCGGGCACGTGTAAACCACACAGATCTGAACGATCGCACACATACCACCATGATCATGATTAGCGAGCGATCTCTGCACGAGATGATTATCGCTGAGTCGAGTTTCATCCGCTGGCCGTCATGGTCATGCTAACTCCCGCTCTCCGGTGGACACGGAGACGGGTACATACCGATAATATACCCCGAGTCGTGGCGAAGATTGTGTTGTTTTTTATTGACGTCCCATTGTAAAATCTTAATATCTAATAAAAAATGAAAGGAAAACAATAAATCGCGAATTCAACCATTTATGCAACAATAGTGTTTTACAATTAAATAAATATAAAATTTGGCGCAAGGCTAATAACCTGGCCCAGAAAAACAAATTATTATGGAAAATTTAACAAGCCTCATACTTGTTAAATAAGGCCAATACCGGATCCCGGTTGTAGTGCCGATGATGAAGATGATGAAATATAAAACTAAACTATAGAAATCCTGTGTTTTATATTTTTACTTGGCCGGTTCTTGTGCTTTCCCCTCGGTGAACTATTTACGGCAGAACTTTCATTAAGTGAATTGTGGGGACGAGGTAGAACTCTCGCCCGTGCGGCGTCGCGACTTCGTACCCTCTCAAATCTACCTGTGTTAGTTAATTGGATGCGTTCAAGTATGTTTTTAATACAACCAACTTCAGAGCCGAGTTTCTTCTTGCACACCTATTTCATGCGATCGTAGTGTAATGGGTTTGCGTTTTGGTTCTAACCTTTTCACCTTTCCAGTGGTTCGACGGCACTGTGCACTAATATCTAGGAGTGTCGAAAAATCCTTCTTGTGTTTTATATATATCTACGCTAATGATACTAAATTCTACAAGATCATCGCGTCACCACTTGATTCTGCACTTCTACAACAACAACGTCTCCCTTTCGAGAGCACATGATCTATTCCTCCCACCCCTATTTACTTCATGGACAACCCCTGATCCTTGCCCAATTTATCCGTGATCTATGTGATAGGGAGCTCAATTTCCTCTCGCATAATAACGATGATGTTCAAAGTCAATTCCACCCTCGGGTGCATAAAACGCTGGCCAAAAGAATTCTGCGACCCCTACGCGATTCGATTCCTTTACGTTTCCCTCATCCATCCACTGCCAAATACGCCAGTCAGGTTAAATCTCCTTTTCAAAAGATCCATATTCATAAAATCGAGTTCGTTTCCGAAGTCGTTACCTACGATTCCCTCTCTCTGATCTGGGATGAGAAAACCCCTTGACCCTACCCTCTTACATTAACCGTCTCAAAATAATCAGGCAAAACTGAGCCGGGGGAGCTTTAATTGTGTGACTCCATGAAAAATTGAATCATTAATCAAGTGGATAGAAAGTGGTGTAATAAACTGTGTGTTTGGATGTTACAACACATTCGCGGTTAGTCTGGCTTGTTGTAACAGGTGACTTAAAACGCAGTGTCAATCGATCCAAAAGTATAGTAGTTTACTTGCCCTTTGCCAATATGAACGCATTATGATAATCAAATAAATGTTGTACCGCACATAATTGTTCAATGTGGAAACGAACTATTTTATCATAGAAGTACAATTCTTTTCACTATATTTGCTGGCAATCCCTGCAAGGTCTTTACTTTCGCACCTACTTAGCTGTAACTGAGCTGAGTTTTTGCCAATTGCTTCGTGTTATGATGGAGTTTTCCTGACAATAAATATAAAATATTGTTTATAATGTAGCATCCGAACCTATTTCCCCAAAATTACAGACTTCTAGGGGTGTAGAATATTTAGGTAAACACTCATTTCAACTATCCTTTCTATCCTTTCTGCTTCTTCTTCTTCTTCCTTTGTCTTTTGATAACATAAGCGTGTGAATAAACCCTTTATGGTTACACCTTTGTGGTTATACATAATAAGGCGAGAGAACCTATTACCATTAAAAGCTTAAATAAGCTGATATAACAATCACAGTTAACCGGTAGAAATACCGCCCCTACCTTTTTTATCAATTCAAGAATAAATTTATTCAAAACCACCGAAAATACCGATCACGTCAATAACTGGAGTCAGAAATAAAAGCAAAAGTGAATCGACAGACCACGCTATGACCTACAATCAATCAATTATACTCTTCCATAAATAATTAAACGGAACGACTATTTCATCACCTGATAAACAAATTGGCCATCCGGCTACAGAGTACCTTTTGGAGTTGATTCTAATAACCACTGAGATAATCAGTGGCAACGGCTGCGACGGAGGCGGCAGCAATAATATCGACGATGATAATGGCGCACAAACTCAGCGTGAACACCATATAACCAGTTCCTGGCTGCCTGCCTGGTCAACCTTGCATTCTTTAGCAATGCGATGCTGAAATTAATACCATTGACGGGGCTACAGACCGCAAAGGTAAACCATCACACCGAGGGTGCAGTGCAATGACTGCCTTCGCCTCGCTACTGGTTTACATGGCCACTAATCTACGAGGATCTGACATCTGTTTAGAAGATGTTGTCTTTGAAAAGTGCTGCGTCCTCACCTAAGGAGCAAATTACAGCAAAACGACCACCAACCGAATTTACAAGCACTAGTTCACAATGACAATCGCCTTTCGATAAAGAGGTTAAGGCTCCCAACGGGCGCCAAACTGACGGGTATTCGCTGTGCCAGTGTCAGTCGGTGTGAGCTTGACTACTGCTGCGGTTTCGCGTCTAATTAATATATCTTCATTTAGCGTAAGACTCCTGCTTGCTGGGACGAGTCTATTGCGCCATACGCAGCGGAACCGGAACCACACTTTTCTGGTCTTGCAGTTTTCATACCAAGTTTTACAGCATTGGGTCTCGGCCATTGTATCTAGATGAGATTCATCTGCCAACACCGATATTGAACATGTTGATATGCATCAGTTACATGTTGAATAGAAAAATGTGTATCCAAGTGGCTGGAGATTGTTTGTATTCAACAGATGAAATCACATCGGATAGCTGAAGCCATTTGAGAAGAGGGCGCATAGGTCAACGCTTGTCTGTCAGTTACTGTAGAGTCATAACATAACGACTCGAGATTGACATTTAATTTTTTATACAACTGCGTGGGGTTCGGTCTGCATGAGGAAATATCACGAACAGGTCATAAGAGATGGCCACCACTTGAATGCTTTTGATGTTAAGATTATGAGTTGTGGGATATCAAGAGTGTTCAAGAATAATGGTAGAGACGGCAACTTACATAACTATGTCATGCCAACATTTACGTTTTTCATCACAAATCCACAAATTCGCAAACTGAAGATTGAATGTAGTCAGTGACATTTGCCTCCTTTAAAACTACTTTACCGACATTTTGCCATACTGTTCAGTATATTCAAATGAATACCCATGCACAGAAAATAACTGAAACCAAGCGGGGCACCACGGACTCCTGCTCCACCAGCTTTTTCCGCACTTTTGTAAGTACTATATGGCGTTTTAAGTACTTATCACCGTGAGCAAAACATGGAATTATAAAATCCGATTAAGTCGTAACTGAATTTGGTAAAGTAGTTCCTTAAAGATCATAAAATATTTAGTAAAAAAATAATTACCGTCGATATTTCTTGGATTGGTATCTGGTCTATTTTTCACAAATTTCTTTTTTACTTTAAACTTCTGCACCACCACATCATACAGTAGACATCTTAACAAAATATTAAAGTTCGTTGTGGGCCTACAGCGTCTATTAAAGCTTATAACAAAAAAATTGCAAATATGTTGACTTTTTCTTTTGATTTGACGCCTAATGCCAGTCTGGACTTCACAAATGTAGCGAAGGGATGGGAGCTGTTAATAATCTTGGTCTTTCACCTGGAAGGACACGTTGGCCCAGTTTGTCCCCTGATTAGGTTTTTGCTTACTTTGTCGTTTTAAAACTTTTACCCATGTCAATCATTTGGATAGGCTTTTGATTTTGACCAAATCCGCTGTGTTTAGACTTTTTGGAATGGGGCATCAACCAGAGTTTTCCTTTGTCACGATAAGATTTTGTTTTACACGAATCGGGCGTATTAACGTTATTTTGAACTACCCATAAGTGTCTAAATATAATGCAGGTGGAGAAATATAATTTCTGTAACTAACTGCGCAATCGCTAACATTAGACTTTCTAAAGCAAATTCAGGGCATGATAAAATTCCATGAATTCTCACAGTTGTAGCCCCATTGGCGAGATCGCGTAGGTGAGTTAGTCATTTGACACACGAGTAATGCAAATTTCCCAATCGGACGTTTGACGGGCTCAACAGACCGGAGGTAGACGCAAACATCATCTTTAAATCGAAATCTCTTGGTTATGTTGTATCTGGAGCAATGAAAATAAGACGAGTTAGTAGTTAGGTACCGCTTAGGAATATTATATCTGTACGTGGTGTTTTTCTCTAAGTAATAAGGGAATTTTGTCTCCTTGATTTTATTTAAGGCGTGTTTTACAAATCGTGCTTCACGTCGCTCTTTCACGTACATCTTATCCGTATACATAAGTGCTTCTTCACTAGCAAACACGAAATGGATTTGTTGCTAGTAATTTGTAGTGTTTTACGTAACTGTTTAAAAAGAACTGCAACAGTCATTTGGTGGAGTTTTGGGCCGCCGATATAGATTCGCCACTCCCAAGAGAAGTGTTGTATATATATATATATATATATATATATATATATATATATATATATATATATATATATATATATATCTTCTATCTTCTTCTTCTTTATATATAAAATTCTGTTGTCACAGTGTTTGTCTTCGAACTCCTCCAAAGCGGCTTAACCGATTTTAATGAAGTTTTGTATATATATTCGGTAGGTCTGAGAATAGGTTTTTATCTATTTTTTATGCTCATAAGTGCATTTGTTTAATAAATATTAATGATTTATTAATTTTCAACCTCGGTCGATAACTGTGTAAGTGATAATTGAATAGTTATCCCCACCAGCTGATATCATAATCATTCAAATGTAAATAACATATGAGATAGAAAAGAATATTCTAGCAGTGTTTGGCCCACGGTCCGCATAGTAACAGCCGGCCCGCCAGCCCCGGCCAATGGGAGCGCTTCCTACCCAAGCCACGCCAACATTACTGACGGGAGAAACTGACAAGTCTCCTGAAAGCGTTCTATGGATATCTTGCCAATCGGTGTAAATAAGAAGAATTAATAGTATTGTTTACTTAACTTACATACATTATAGTATTCTGTAAATATTATAACATTATGTAATTTTACCATTTCAGTGTAATCTTCATGTGAATTTATTAATTTGGATTTGAATTTTAGCTGTGATTATTTTTTCCTGTCTTATTGAAAAGTAAGTGAAATTATTATTTCTGAGCATAGTTCTCACGTTTATTCTTTTAGTATAACCTAAAAAATACTTAACACCTATCACGAGCTCCCGTCAACAACAACTATTGTGTTAAACGTATTATTTATTACTTATTAATAATTTGTACAATGCCAGCTAGACGCAGAGGAACTTCTTTAGGCCGTCAAATATGTGGAGCTGCACGCAAGCGAACCGCTAGAGCCCAAAGAACAGAAGACCAAATCCAGCAAGATAATACTAATGTGCGTGTGAACATGGCGCGATTGCGTCGATATGAATCAGCAGATGTGCGAACTGAACGAAATGAAGAAAGAAGATTAGAACAGAGACAAACGCGCCGTTTTACAATCAGCAGACGCAGAGCAAATGATCAATAACGCCAACAGGTCCATCGATCATTTACATGTAATTCATTCCTGCGTCTAGCATTCGAGTATGAGCCCGATATTGAATATTATGCTCTTTCAAAAGTGGTAATTGGTGCTATGGATAAGGAATGTCCTCATTGTCATGCTCTTAAGTTTAAAAACGAGCCAGCCGGTATGTGTTGTTCGTCAGGAAAGGTGCAATTACCAGTAATTGAGACACCACCTGAACCATTAAATGGTTTACTTATCGGTACGGATCCAGATTCTAATCTGTTCCTAAAGTCAATTCGAACATTTAATTCATGTTTCCAAATGACATCGTTCGGAGCAACAGAAATAGTTAACAATAATGCTATCAATGGTCAACAATTCAATTCAACATTCAAAATCAAAGGCCAAATTTATCACAAAGTGGGTTCATTGCTGCCAATGCCAAACGAATCACCTAAATTTTTACAAATTTACTTCATGGGTGGTGAGGATGCACGCATGGATGCACGTTGTGGCTATAATCACCTTAATTCACTTTTTGCCAGGCGTATCATCGGCGACCTGGATGCTCTATTGAATGAGCACAATGAATTGTTAAAGATATTCAAATCACACATGCACAAATTACAAAGTGATATTCACGCTATTGTAATCAATCCTGATAAAACACCTGCTGGAGAGCACATTCGTAGATTTAATGCGCCTGTTCTTGATGATGTTGCTGGAATCATGGTCGGCGATCGTACAGATCGTACGCCGGAAATCGTGATTCGTAGAAGAAATAATAATCTACAGTTCATTGCTGATACACACCGCTCATATGACGCTCTCCGCTAATGTTCTGGAAAGGCCAAGACGGGTAGTGCGTAAATATTAAACAACGAGATCCCGCAACAGGAACTGAAACAATCAAGAATGTTAGTTCGAATGATTATTATGCGTATCGGTTGATGATCAGACGTGATCAGGACAACGTTATTCTACGATGCCGTGAGTTTTGTCAACAATTCATGGTCGACATGTATGTGACGATAGAGAGCGAACGACTACGATACTTGCGATTTAATCAACAAAAGCTACGTGCGGAAGAGTACATTCACCTGCGAGACGCTATTGTCAACAACGCCGATGCCGTCCAAATTGGTAATTCTGTCATTCTACCATCATCGTACATAGGCAGTCCACGTCATATGCAAGAATATATACAAAACGCCTTGACTTACGTGCGAGAATATGGACGGCCGTGTTTATTCATCACCTTCACATGTAATCCAAAATGGCCGGAGATCACATCCTACTATTGCCTGGCCAAAGCGCAATACACCGTCATGGCATTACAGCACGTGTTTTCAGACAAAAATTGAAGTCTCTAATTGATTTCATTACAAAATTACATGTATTTGGTCCCACACGTTGCTGGATGTATTCCGTTGAATGGCAAAAGCGCGGATTACCTCATGCACACATTTTGGTATGGTTAATCGACAAAATACGTCCTGAAGAAATCGACAGTATAATTTCTGCGGAAATTCCAGATCCGTCTACTGATCAAATGCTGTTTGATATTGTTACTGCAAATATGATTCATGGTCCATGTGGCAATATGAATCGTTCATCGCCTTGCATGGCAGACGGGAAATGTACTAAAAGTTTTCCAAGAAAATTCACTGACGATACGATCACAAATGTTGATGGATATCTAATATATCGTCGAAGAAATCCCGATAATGGAGGACAATCTTTTTTATTATTTACAGAATTTTGTTAAAAAGATCAATAACATAGACATTGACATTGATAACCGTTGGGTGGTCCCATATTCGCCTTTGCTGAGCAAAACATTCAATGCTCATATTAATGTCGAGTTCTGCAGTTCAGTGAAGAGCATCAAATACATTTGCAAGTATGTAAATAAAGGCAGTGATATGGCTGTATTTCGCGTTGAAAATACCAATGTGAATGTTCCTCCGGTGAATAACAACGATGAAATAACGCTTTACCAAATTGGCCGGTACGTCAGTTCCAATGAAGCTGTTTGGCGTATCTTTGATTTCCCAATTCATGAACAAGATCCAGCAGTCATTCATTTAGCCGTCCATCTTGAAAACGGCCAGCGCGTATATTTCACGAGCGAAACAGCAATTGATCGTGCGATAAATCCACAAAAAACTACACTCACTGATTTTTTTGAATTGTGTAATCGTGCGGATGCTTTTGGTGCTTTTGCACGAACATTACTCTATTCAGAAGTACCACGTTATTTCACATGGGCAACAACAAAAAAATGGATGCCCCGTAAGCAAGGCACACCAATTGATGCATGCCCCGGTTTATTCAAATCAAACACCTTGGAACGAGTATTTACAGTTAATCCAAGGCAGACTGACTGCTTTTATCTCCGGCTGTTGTTGGTTAATGTCACCGGCCCATTGTCATTTCAAGATATACGTAAAGTGAATGAGCAACAGTATCCAACATATAAAGATGCATGCCTTGCACTCGGTTTACTGGAAGATGACAACCAGTGGGAATGTATGCTTCCTGAAGCAGGATTGAACTATACAGCAAGACAAATTCGTCTACTGTTCGCTATAGTGTTGACTACATGTTTTCCGGCCAGAGCAGAGACATGATGGGATAATCACAAAGATTCAATGACTGATGATATATTGCATCAACATCGTACACGATGCAATGATCTAACGATAGCATTCAGCGACACTATGTACAATGAAGCATTGATTGCTATTGAGGATCTTTGCATTATTATTGCCATCTTACCTCTCAGTCATTTCGGTATGCATTCGCCGAATCGAAATGCATCTGATTTAATTAACACTGAATTGAACCGTGAACTACAATACACTACTACGGAAATGGCAGCGATTGTTGCTCGCAATGTCCCACTAATGAATGACGAACAAAGAGCCATTTACGACCGTATCATGCTCGCAGTTGCGGCAGGACAAGGTGGTTTCTTTTTCTTGGATGCACCAGGTGGAACTGGCAAAACATTCCTTATTTCGTTAATTCTCGCCGAAATACGATCAAATAATGGCATCGCATTGGCCGTTGCATCATCTGGCATTGCGGCAACTTTATTGGATGGAGGTAGAACAGCTCATTCAGTATTTAAGCTGCCACTAAATATTCAAAATAACCCAGACGCAGTGTGCAACATAAAAAAACAATCTTCCATGGCCACAGTACTGAAACAGTGTAAAATTATCATCTGGGATGAATGTACTATGGCGCACAAACATTCGCTTGAGGCGTTGAACAGGACATTGAAAGATATAAAAAATAACGACAAACTATTTGGCGGAACTTTGTTACTCCTTTCAGGTGATTTCAGACAAACACTTCCTGTCATTTCACGTTCAACATACGCTGATGAGATCAACGCGTGCTTAAAATCATCGCCACTGTGGCGTAATGTTGAAAAAGTACAACTGAAAGTAAATATGCGCGTTCAAATGCTTCAAGATCTGTGGGGCTTTTCAGGGCCCGAAGAGCCATGCATCGCTCGATCCCCACCATTCCCAGCGATGCGACTTACCTTGAAGTCGAATCTTCAGCAAGGTTACGCAACCTTGCTACGGCATTAACCGCCAACCAATTCGCTGGAATTAATTCGGTTATCCCCAAGGATAACCGACATAAATATATATTAGGCAGCTTACCTGTTTTTGGGGGTTTTTCCAAACCTCTTCCCCACGGTCATTCCTAAAAGCATAATTCACGGCAAGATTATCATCTTGCCATGACATCAATTCATCAACCCAGCTTCCGCGACCGAACAATGGATGGCACATATCCACCAACACACGCTGATCTTTCCGTGTGTTATTTTCGTACCCATTCATTGACCTAGCATTATTTCGGGTTGCTTGCACAGCTGCAAGCCAGATTTCCAACCGCATGTCTACGATCTATCTTTCCTTAAGTAAAGAAGATCAAATCAAACATTGGCCTTTCAGGCGCGCATATTTTGCTTGGATCTAAGCATGACCGATTTTATGATCCGTTGCCGTTTCTTGGAACTATCACCAGCATCGGTCATGGCCACCAATTTTAGTTTACACAAAGTAACCATTCAAGCGGATACTTTCGCCTGACAGTGCCTTTCAACGGGATTAACACACCCCTAACATAACATGCATCGAGTCATACGACCGAAATTTGTTTATGCTAGATGATCTAACAACGGCCATGCCCAATGTCCGATACATTTTTCCAAGATAGATTTCTGCCTTCGGCAAGGGTTTTATTGACTCACGTCAATCAAGAATCTATCCCTTGCGTATGGCGGCAGTTTATCTTGCCCAAACATGTAGCAGCCGATTCGATCTGCTACATGAGTTTTTCCCTTTTCCTTTTGTTTGGACCTTGGCCATTGGCGGCGAATCCTTTAGGTTCGTTTTCGTTGGATGTCTGTAAAGAGACATCCAATAACCAGTCAGATTTCATTATTCGTGGTGTGCGCACATGCCATAGAGCAAGTCGTGTCTTACGTTTGAGCTGTGTCATTTCTTCTTCGCTCATTCTAAAAAATAAGAGAGTCCAAGTCGCGCGGTTGATTTATGTAGTCGAATCGGTCGTTTATATGAGTTGAGCACTGAGCAAAGTGTTCTGTAAATTTTCAATGTTAAAATAGACTAAAACAAGAAACAATTAAGTCGAAGAATCGATGTGATAAGTGTCGTTGTAAACTATTGTTCAATGTAATAATTACATGAAATTGCGCTCTGCAAGCTAACAAAATAATATCGATATTAAAGAAGACCTAAACAATACCCAAAGGGATAAAATAAAGGAACTTTAAAATTATTTCAGTGCGTTTCCTTTTGTTTTTCGTTTACGGATTTCGCCGTCATTATAGATTGGAAAATTAGTAAAAGCGGTGCCCGTGTCTTGGCACCAGACTAATACCCACATTGGCGACCCGCGACTTTAGAACTATCGCGCCTTCCGATCCATAAACAGAAACTTTATCAGTGCAAATTAAAATCGCGCAACCTTCGATTTTTCAAACTTTTGCGTTACCGCGATAACCTCGTTTTGGTAACAGAACATTCACCCAACCATACGAACAGTTAGTGACGGTGACAATCTACGCAACTCACTTAAGCTGCATCCCAGTAAAACAGTGATCAAGTGCCAATTAAAGGAATTATCGAAAGTGTTAAGGAGCCCCACCATCACCTATAGTCACCATCATATTGTTTAAAAAAATAAAAATATATTCATTGTATTCCTAATTCCTTGCTTTTAAATATTATTTTAACTGCTTCTCCTAGTTTTTACTCATGATTGATATAAATTAATATAAATATATACACACAGATAAATTCTAACCAAATTAATGGAAAGCAGTCTTCAATTTTTACTTTATCCTTTACTTTGTTTTTGGATCTTATGTTAAGACGAACACAATAACCAGGAACTGGTCACCACGACAGTCCCGTAACATTACCACAGCGCATTCCGAAGCAACCTCCCTATCATCACAGCACCCACCATCGAGCATTCCCTCGTCCCTACCTTTTTTTTCGTGACTACGTCACTGGGGGGCGTAGACCGTAGGGTTTCCGCAAAATCCTACGGTCTACTTACCTGAAAAACCCCCATAACTACTACCCAACTCCCTTAAGTTTGCTAATGCAACGGTATTAGTACCTGTAAATGCTTCACGCATTATATAGATCACCATCTGTAATCATAAAATGCCTATAAAGAAAACTTACCTTCATGCATCCCTTCGCATACAATTTTCCGTAAGATTTCTTTGTTTGCTTATTTGGTATTCTGAACCAATTCGGTACCAGACAAATTCCAGTAAACAAAATAATTCGGATTGCATTCAATGTAACCGTCATGACAGGGACCATAAATATCGCGCCGTCTATTTTCCCAGCCGCGTCATATACCTTTTCATACACATTGCCTGGCAACCTTTTTTGTTTGTCTTACCAACAAACAAGCCAAGCAGCTGCATATAATTAGTGCAATAGACGCTGAAACCAAATTCTCCAGCATTTCCTAATGCAAATATGAACCCGGTTTCTATTGCAGCCAGAGATGCCATAAACATCCAATTTGCTTTTAGCACCTTTTTCTCCTAACGTCAAAAATAGCGACGAGGCATCGTGTAAACAATGACCCGCATTACCAGCGGCGCATGTGGTCATTTTTCCTTATTGTCCTTGCCGCCTGCCTGTTTTCGAACACATGCAACAACATTGAATCTGTTCGATCGCGCACATATACCACTGCGCCACTAGTTACACCCTTAAAAGAAAAGTTTTTCTCTCTCTTCCTTAGCGAAATCATCTCTGCATGAGATGACGATCGCTGAGTCAAATTCCAACCTCTGACCGCAATGGTCATGTGATCTCCCGTCCTCGTTTTGCGCTCGGGGACGCAGAAATACTAAGTGGAGTAAGCGCGCGGATTTAATTTGAAAGTAATTTTAGTTCTGGTGCGTCGGTTTTATAATAATATGTTCGTGCTTACGTCATCACCAGTGAATAAAAGTAATCATTTAATTAACAAACTAACTCGGGTGTTTTTCATTTAACTGTCTTGTGGCGGAGTTTAACTCCTTGTGTTGGTGAACAGATTGCGGTGAATTCAATTTCTTTTGGTACACGAGGAACATATATATGATGGAGGAGGAAGTTAACCAGTGCCAATGTAGCAATACTTCCTCCCCACAGATCCATCTGCTGAAACATTCCCAAAACAACTATTAGATATCGGCGATGGAAAAGTTACTACAGATGAAACTGGATGCATAAAATTACCGACCGATTTCTGCACAATCATTGATACGCAAGATGCTCTCATTGCCCAAATATTTCCCGATGTTCACAGACAATACACAAATCATGAGTGGCTGGCAGAAAGAGCAATTTTAGCAGCAAAAAATGTGGACGTCAACGAATTGAATCTTAAGATACAAGATTTATTGCCAGGAGACTTGGTGTCATACAAATCTATTGATACAGTTTGCGATACCACCGAAGCTGTGAATTATCCAACAGAGTTTTTAAACTCATTGGATTTACCAGGCATGTCACCATATAATTTACAACTGAAGGTTGGATCCCCGGTTATTTTGCTGCGTGATTTGAACCCACCACAGTTGTGCAACGGCACGCGATTAGTTATTAAAAAATGGTTGTCTGGGCGCAAGGCGCTCGGACATTATATTCGTGACAACGTATCCTAAATATGTAACATTGAATATACAAGTTATTAAATCAAAATTAAAGTGTTTTTTTCCGAATGCCTCCAAGTGTAGGCATTAATTTTGGTTTGCTTAACGAAATTTTACAAGTAGTGCAAACTACTGTGTATTCGTCAGGACACAGTTGTCGATTTTCTTTTGTGTGCCAGTCCGAAATTACGTTCATCTGTTGCACTGTAATCGGTTTTAAATCGCGTTCAAACCAAGGTCTATCGCAAACAGAGCAAGCATACCCAAAGTCATTGTCAAGAAACATCAATTTAAATCTTGATATCGATTTGTTCCATTTCATGTCCCATACCTCTTGCGCTGATATAACTGATTGTATTGTAAAATACACGGGTTCTGCTGCTGAAGGTTGTTGTAGGTTTACAACCTGTAGTTCTTGAACGTTGTTTGAACTTGCCGCTACGAAACCACTATGAACAGACAATTTTCTCTTAGCTATATCCGATTTATTTAATGCTGCAAGGCGCTGCCTGTATTCGCGTTGTCTCTATGTATTTTTTGTCTTTATACTTTCAACCTGTACAGCTGTTCTCGACAGTGCAAGGCGCTGTCTGTATTCCCGTTGTCTCTCTGCATTTGACTTAGGAGCAATTAAGAGAGTCGCGCTCTTGCTGACTGCGGCTCGTGCGTTATCGGTTATCGTTATCGTAACGCTACAAACTTGTTTCCGAATGCCTCCCAAGGCATACCGATTTATAAGACGTTGTCACCTCAAAAATTAATGAAAAATGTTATTGAAGCCATCATTTTAAATGGCAGATTCCGAGGTGAAAATATATTACTACCGCGAATCCCTATTATACCCACAGATGTACCAATTCAATTTAAACGCCTTCAATTTCTAATTAGATTGGCATTTGCAATGACTACCAATAAGTCTCAAGGCCAAACGATATCTGTCTGTGGTTTAGATTTGAGCACATCATGTTTTTCACACGGACAATTATACGTGGCGTGCTCTCGAGTGGGCAAACCATCCAGTTTGTTTGTGTTAGCTAAAGATGGGAAAACAAAAAATATTGTACACTCTGTTGCATTAAGAGACTGATATTGTTTTTTTAGTAATATTGTCATAATTAGTGATATGTACATACATTCAATAAATTTAAAAAATGAATGTTTAGTGGTTTGTTTTTTTTTTATAGTCCGTTATTATCGACAGTGCTCCATGCCTTTTCCACTCATATACCGAATCCTCATACACTTTCAATAAGTTAGTCATTTTTTTCTACCTAAACAATCCCTAGAAATAATGTATATGGCAAAACGAAGTTTGCCGGGTCAGCTAGTATATATATATATATATATATATATATATATATATATATATAAATATATATATATTTGCCAATTTACAACCTCGCACAAAGATTTCAAATCAATTCTTAATCACACCAAGAGATGTTCATGGTGAACAAAAAAAAGGACGAGTCTTTCCTAAATGCCGGTGCGCAGCCCTTTTATCACTTTTTCAATTTTCCTCCACCTTTCCATTTACCAGCTCTTTGAATATTTTGTTTATTTGTTCAAACCCTTACTCAAGGACCTGCAAGTGTCATGGAAAGCCAACGGAAAATCTCCTGCGAAAAAGTGTGTGAGGACATATGTTTGATATGCTTCGTAGCATAGGAACTATTAGGGTGGGCATACGTGTGAGAAAGTATGCGAAAAGATATGTTTGATACGCTTTCGTGGTATAGGAACTATTAGGATGAGCATACGTGGAAAAAAGTGTGTGAGAAGATATGTTTGATATACTGCGGTAGGATGTGTGTGCAATGGTGTTGCAGTGTGGGAATCATAAAGGGCGCGAATTTGCATAATCATTCAGGGGGGGCTTTTATTACGTATCAAACCTGTACAACAATACACCTTTTCTCTCCCAGAACACAGTGACCGTAACTCAATAAATGACAAAATAACTTTTTTTTCAAATTGTTAATCACAAACCAAAATCCGATGGTTATTCTACCTCCCTTTTCTTTAACTCGAAAACCTCAACGAATACGCATGTCATTGCTAATTTGTTCCCCTCCTTTTTCAAACAATTCTTCACTGGTAATGATTTGTTCCCAACATTTCTTATTTTAAATACTTGCCAAATTTCTCCCCTGATTCATTTCTTTCGCATTTCATTGATCCACCCACAATTAAAAAAGAACTTACCCAACTTAAAGATGAATGAATGATATGTTCCTTAAAAAATGTTCGCCCGTTCTTTATTTTCCGCTTTCGATTATTTTCTACATGTTGCTTCCTCAAGGCGTATTCGAAAACGTATTTCGTCACCCCTGTACATAATAAATAAGGAACCAGACACGATGTCTCAAATTACTGTCCCATCACCAAACTTTCCTGCGTTCCTAAACTTTTTGATAGCATTCTGTACCAAGGATTACGTCTCCACTACACGTCTGCTATTTTACTCAGGCAACACGGCTTCTTGGGGGTATATCTACCATATTTAATTTAGTTCACGCACCCTCCTAGCTGTAGATAACGGCACCAAGTCGATGTTATCATAACCGATTTTAGTAAAGCCTTCGATAAAATTTCACACGAACTAATATTTTTTTAATTATCCTCCTTGGGATTGGAATCCGTATTGGCAGAATGGGTTACTCGTATCTGAGTAATCGGCTCCACAGAGTACGTTTCAGATCCGTGTTCTCAAATCTTGTTCTCACCATCTCAAGAGTCGCAGTCACTTAGGCTCCCTCTTATTTATATTAACCATAAACGGCATTTATATGATTATCAAGCGTTCCTGTATCTCTCGGTGCGTCGGCATGCGAATTTTTTCAAAAATTTTTTCTTCGCTGAGTGTTGCCGACGTAACATACGAAACCGAGGACGGACTGGCAAAAAAAAAAAGAGTTGGCGAGAGGGCCGACTTTAGCGAGACAAGGACAGATGTGTCCTTCATCCGTGAGGGTGTTGAGCTCGGTCTCGCGATATCTGAAAAGAAAAAAAAAAAAAGGGGGGGGGGGGGGTATCCAAGGATAGTGTGGACAGTGGTAGTCCAGATGTTCTCTAACTACTTGTATAGAGGATTGATGGGAAAGAAATCATACAAGACCCGTAGGTTTTGGGTGTGGTAGTAAACGCAGATCACGTCTTTGGCGACTGATGATCTGCGCTTTGGTCGGTGTGTGTATGTTTGTGCCGTCTTGTACTGTGCGTCCGTGTGTGTGTGGTTTGTTAACAGTAGACCCTATGGGATGGATCCTGGAATCCTCTATTATAGAGGGGAATATTTTTGGGAAGGGTGCTTTCTTCAGTTTTGTACTGAAGAAGAAATTGTGGGGGTCTGATCCGAAGAGATCTAGAGAGAAGGGTCAAGAACGCAAGAGTCCCGTACAAGTAAGTTCTCGGTGTTCTGAATGCTTTCGAGGTACTTGTATGCTAATTGAAGCAAGTATTCGTCGATAGAGGTAATGAAGGCGCCTTCGTATAGGTGAGAGTTGGGGTAATGACGACCATCATGCCTTCTAGAGTGGTTGGTGCATCTTCTGAGGAGTTTCCTTTCGAAAACTCGAAGTATTTCCATTTGAGCCGAAGATGTGCAGGACCATATGGGAAAGGCGTACGATAGTCCAGATCGCATTAGCTGCTTATAGTAGAGAAGCTTAACTTTGGTGTCAACTTTGTTGCTCTACTTCAAGATGTTGTGCAGTTGCTTAGACCGACAGAGGCCCCTTTGGAGAATGTATGTGACCCACATTGATGAAATTCATTTTTGAGGTATAAGTGACCCCAAGATATGTCATCCTGTCCTGTGGTCTAGTCGTAGTATCTCCCATTTTTATTCGAATATTCTGTGAATATCGAGAAGTAGGTTGGAAGTGTTTACTACTCAGAATTATAGCTACTCCTTTGGATGGGTTAAGTCGAATTTTTCATCGACTGTAATACTGATACAGTTCGTCCAAGTGACGGTTGAGTCGATTTGTTGCGAGTTTAGGGCCTTTGGATGACGTGTACACTATGACGTCATCCGCAGAGCATATCTGGTTTACTCTCCCATCCACAGGGCGAAGAATATCGGAGGTGTAAATATTGAATAAGATGGGGCCTAGAATGAAGCCCTGTGGTACGCCTGCAGCGGCGTGAAAAATTCGGGTGACCGACTGGCGGACTGAGGATGGCAATTTATACCAGTCGCTCTCTTTGTTCCTGTGACAACATGCGAACGAGGGAACGGGGACAAAAGAAAGAATAAAAGCAGCGGCAGTTGGGGAGTACAGCCAGTACAACGCAAGCACCGGGCAAGATTACAACGCGCGTCATCCAGAGGTGCTGGAGGTTCGCTAATTAAATAAAGAGATCGTGTAACAGATAAAATAGTATTATACATAGAATAAAATAAAGTAAAAATACAAATATAGTCCATTCATTAAATAGGCGATCCGTACTCGCGATATTACCGAGACGCCGCCTTACAGTAACAGTGAGCAATTTGGGGACCCACCCCGCACACTCCCTACGCTAATGCAAATGCTCTGTCCACAATTTAATTGACATCAGGATACCGTGGGCACAGAACGTAAAGCGTCACACGCCAATTTTCAAGCAATTCTTTCTCATCTTTAGAAATTATTTCGTCCGAAACCAAAAACCGATCAGAACGCTGTTCGTCATGTACGTCTGCACGTTCGTCCTTGAACTCTTTGAACCACTTTCGCGGGTTTTTGACATCCATACATTATGATCCATAAACTGCAAAACTAGAGGTAGTACCTTTAGCACTCAAAAAAACGTATCCTTCCACTTAACTCAAACCTAGTGGGAGAAGCGAGCAGGAGCTCCATCGCGAACGGCCACATCAGGTGACACCAGGCCATAGCATCGTAATGGGCTCTGATTGGTGAAGATCTGATGGCGGGGATCTAAGCTGCTCCAGTTTTACCAAGTTTCGCCTAAAAGAGTTTCTCACAACTTTAGCGCCTTGGAGACCGCATTCTTGTTACAATAAAGCTACACTCCCAATCACTAGGATGAGGCCACAAATTTTGCAATCGATTTTCGCTCTTTATACCTGTTGGACATTTTGTACCCGAAAACATATACTACCCGTCAATAGGTACGTATTTTCCCAAAAGAAATTCATGAAATTAAAGGATAATTAAGAAACGACCGTTGGAATTTCCCAAGATCAAATACCAAACTACTTTAAAAGGGTATAAAAAAGTGCGTCATTAGGACACGCAAAATTTTAGGAAAGAAGGAAAAAATGAATGAAATGTTTACATTTTATGGTTTTAAAACATTTATTTATAACGTTTTTCTACATTGATAATGAGTATGCCCACCGTTTTTGGATATGACCTCTATAAGACGGTTTGGAATAGAATCATAGAGTTTTTTTAAATAGTCTAGGGAAATTTGGTCCAGGAATCACAAATAGCTTCAATTGACGTGTTCTTGTTTTCAAATAGTCTGCCGCCTTCATAAACCTTACGAGATAGCCATGACCAAACGTTTTAGATTGTGTTTAAGTCCGGCGAATAGAGCGGCCATGGCAAAAGTTACACGTCTTCTGATTGAATCCAACTTCTAACAACCCCGGAAGTGTGGATGGGGGCATTTTCTTGTTGGAAAATCCAAGACAGGGGTCCTAAAATGTTTTTAATTTTTGAAATGACCGTTCCAGCAAACATTTGTAGTTGTTTCCGTTTATTGTTTTGGACAAAAACTCCAACTCGATTGTGCCATAGTAGGTAATAGCTCCCCACACCATGACACCTGATGTACGGCTGTGATGTCTTGCCAAAATAAGCTCCTCCTTTCTCAGATCTTGGAAATAAAAGTTGAAACCATCGGGACCGTCAAGGTTAAACTTTTTTCATCCGAAAAACGCGTCTCCATTCTCTTGTCCAAGCGGCATGTTCTCTTGCATAATACATTCGATGCTCAATTTTTTTCTTTTGATAGTATACCTTAAAAACCCCCATAACTTCCATCCAATCTCATAATTTCGCTAATGCAATCTCATTAGCACCTAAAATACTTCACACATCAAATAGATCCAGTTTATATAACCTAAAAGTACCTGTAAAAGAATTCTTACCTTTCATGCATTTCTTCGCATACAATTCCCTGTAAGAATCCTTTCCTAGCTTATCAGGAATCCCAATCTCACCAAGTGCATTTCCCCCTAGACGAATTCCTGAAAACAAGATGATTTGGCTTACATACAATGTAACCATCATAACAGGGGCCATACACATTGCGTCGCCTATTTCCCGTCCTCACCAAGTGTATAATAAATCACCGTACATACACATTGGCTGGCGACCTACACCCAAGAAACCAAAACAAGTATACGCATCTCGCGTCTCTTGGCACCAATTAAATCCTACGGCATAAGCAAATGCAAATAGGTATGGTATACTTACCCTTGGCAGCGATGCATTAAACACCAATTCACGGTAATCGAGCTAAAACCCATTAGAAAATGTCCACATTGCTTTGCCGCCTGTTTATTTAGCAACAATACACATCTCAGACAAAGACCCAAATGTTCCCTTTGTCTTTTCATATTCCGGGATCTGCTTCTCATCAGCAGCAGTATAAGCAAACACAAACCCAATTAGCATCCAATGAGTTTCGGCTTGTTTGCTTAGCCGAATTCACTTCTCATGGATGCACATTTTCCCTTTCTTTGTTTAGATCCATTCCCGTGGTGTGTCCCATGAAAGAACCCATGTACACACATACATGTGTACTACCAACGATCTTCACCCCAAACGATTGAATATCGCAAATTGTCTTGAGACGTTATGTTCAAAAGTCCTCATTCCTTGTTAATTGAAATCAATTCGCGAAATTCGGCTTTGGCAATCAAACCTAAATTAAGTGCTATTGGAAACGTAGTTTAAGTAAAATAAAATTAGTTCGAATAAAGAGAAGTTAACGTCAAAAATCCTCCAGTTACTTTTCATTTATCTTTCCTCTCGGTGCTTGTGTTTTTGCTGAATAATTTTCGGGAGAAGACTGTGGAACATTTAGTGGAAGTTGTGGGGACGGAGTAGAAATCTGCGCCCATGTCGGTGCAACACCTTCGCCCCCCACATTATCACTTTTTTTTTAACTTATTATCTTCGGACCGTTAGGGCCGGTCAACAAGCGTTCACAATAAGGCAACTCCTGGAAAAGAAGTGGGAATACGGAGAGACGGTTCACCAACTGTTCGTTGACTTCAAAAAAGCCTACGACTCAGTCGCAAGGCAAAGACTTTACCATATTGAGCTGAGAGTCCCGAAAAAATATGTCCCCCTTATTCAAATCTGCATTAACGAAAACAAAGGGCGAGTTAGAATAGAAAACCACCTCTCAGAACAATTCGAAATCCGGAACGGAATAAACAAAGGGGATGGCCTCTCACCATGCCTTTTTAACCTTGTCCTCGAGTATGTTATCAGAAAGGTACAAGACGACAACACGACCGGATCATCCCTAAACGGGGTCACACAAGTGCTCGCGTATGCGGAGGACATCGCCGTTCTGGGCGATAATCTCGAAACTATAAGTAAAAACAGTGAAATCATCATGCAAGCAGCAGAAGAGGTGGGCCTAGAAATGAACGAAGACATAACCAAATACATGACTACGACGAGAGCAGGTGGACCTCAGAGAACACATATAAACATCAGGGGCAAGATATTTGAAAATGTCAAAGAATTTAAATATCTGGGAACGATACTGACGACCAGAAAAGAAAAGTCAAAGGAAATTAACAAAAGACTACATTCCGGCAATGCTAGTTGGCATGCACCCAGTAAACTATTAAAATCCAGACTGCTATCACGTAATATAAAGCTCCGTGTCTATAGAACCATCATCATGCCGATTGCTCTATCCGGATGCGAAACATGGGCTCTCACAAAGTGGGAAGAAAAAAAATTCCGCGTATTCGAGAATAAAGTTTTAGGGGTATTTTTGGAGGTAAATATGACGAGGAGGCAGGACAATGGAGGAAACTCCACAACCACGAATTGGAAGAGCTATACCGCAAACCTACAATAGTGAGAGTAATCAAGTCGCGAAGATTAAGATGGGCCGGACATGTGGCGTGAACGGGCAGCGATAGAACCGTGCGTAGAATTTTTGACGGTAGACCAACGGGAAAGCGACCGTAGGACGGCCGCGACGGAGATGGGAGGACAATGTTAGATTGGACCTTGAGGAGGTCGGATCGAATGGTCAAGCGTGGAGGGAGAGTGCGCAGGACAGGGAACGATGACGGAGTCGAGTCGGTGAGGTCATGAACTTCCGGGTTCCCGCAGGCCAATAAATAAAAATAATAATACGAGGGTTGCCTCTTATGTTTCGGGATTTGGCAACCCTAGTGTTGCAATCCGGCAATTGACAGCTCTGTCGTAAAGTTGGACATTTTTGAGGTTATACGCACTCAGAACGTTTTGACATACGAGCGCTATTTGTGTTGTTTACAGTAACTTAAAAGATTCATCTCGGCCCAAAAATGGAATTAAATCGTCAACATTTTCGTGCGATTATTTTTTACAACTTTCGGAGTGGATTAACTCAGCAACAGTACATGGATGAACTTAATTAAATTTTTGGCGATGAAGCTCCATCAAGGACCAGTGTTTATCGATGGTATGGTGAATTCAATCGTGGTCGTAGTTCACTCCAAGATGAATTTCGTGAAGGTCGTCCAAAATCAGTTGCTGTTCCGAAAACCATTGATGCTGTGCGCGAACTGAGATTGGAAGATCCTCATGTGACCTATCGTGAGATTGAGGCAACCTTAGGCGTTAGTGGGACCAGCATGCATTCAATATTGCATAAACATTTGACTGTCAAAAAAATTTGTTCGCATTGGATCCGACACAATTTGTCAATCGCCCAAAAAAAGGCTCGTGTCAATTGGTCGAAAGAAATGCTCAAAAAATACGGTCGCGGTGCTTCGAAACACGTCTATGACATCGTGACAGTTGATGAATCGTGGATTTACGCGTATGAGCCCGAAAGTAAACAGCAGTCGACTGTCTGGGTGTTTCAAGATGAGCCAAATCCAACAAAAGTTGTTCGCGCTCGAAGCACTTCCAAGCAAATGGTCGCCTGTTTTTTCGGAAAAACTGGACATGTCGCAACCGTACCACTAGAACAACGCAGAACAGTCAATTCTGAGTGGTACACAACCATTTGTTTGCCAGTTGTCTTCCAAGAAATCAGGAAAACCAACCGCCGAAGACGGATCACTCTTCGCCACGACAATGCGAGCTCTCACACATCGGCTGCGACAACTGCATTTTTGAGCACCCAAAACATCGATTTGATGGGTCATCCGCCGCATAGTGCTGATTTGGCACCGAATGACTTCTTTTTATTCCCGTACGTAAAAAACAAACTGAGAGGTCAACGTTTTTCGACACCTGAAGAAGCGGTTGCTGCATTCAGAATGCATGTGTTGGAGATACCTCAATCAGAGTGGCAAAAGTGCTTCGACAATTGGTTCAAACGCATGCAAAAGTGTATAGATCTTCATGGGGAATATTTAAAAAAACAATAAAGTGATTTTCGATTATCAATATTTGTTTTTGTTCTCTAATCCCGAAATATAAAAGGCAACCCTCGTAATCCTTCGGACCGTTGCTATGTTGGCTGATACTCCGTTTTTTGGTCCTAACTTTATTCGCAGGTAGAGTAGAATTTGAGGCAAGCCGTAGAATCAACCGCTTTTCTCGTGATGTCGTTGCTTCAGATGTGTATCTATTTGATTTTTCCCATATTTTTGTGGAACCGCAAGATAACTGTTTACAACAGTCTTACTTCTGTTAAGTCTCCTTGCTATTTCTCAGCTTGAGAGTCCTAAATCCTTGAAAACATCTATTTGTCCTCTTTCTGTCGCGCTCAACGTCTTTCCGGAACCCATTTGTGTTTCAAATTAAATAAAAACAGTTCTTTTCAACACTTTTTTAAATATTCTAAACAAGAGTTTTCAAAAAATTGCTCATGTGCACTTCTGCAACGAAATATTCGCAACGGCCTCATCCAAGTGACGGACTTTTTTATACCCTTTTTAAGTAGTTTATTAATTGATCTTGGGAAATTCCAACGGTCGCTTCTTAATTATCCTTTGATTTTATGAATTGCTTTTGGGAAAATACGTACCTATTCACAGGTAGTATATGTTTTCGGGTACAAAATTTCCAACAAGCATAAAGAGCGAAAATCAATTGCAAAATTTGTGGCCTCATCTAGTGATTGGGAGTGTTATGAATTATTACGTAAACATCTGAAATCTATCCGTTCTATGTTTAACAGATGCAAACTAGAAAATCAGTTGTTCAAAATTTGTATTTTCTGTTATTTCGTATTCTATTGTTAATGATCTAAGTTTGTTATGTCTCGTTTTGGTCATTACTGTCCGCAAGTAATTATTAATTAACTTTAGGTTGTTGACACTTCTCTGACACGAAGTAACTGATATGAAAATTGTCATTTGTAACATTAAAATATAACTTTCGAAAGAAATTCCTGAATCCATTTCACGATGAATTTGCGAAAATCTAGAGATACCCAATTATAAACTGTCACATTGCCCAATTTTAAATGTCTTTTCCAACTTGTCACTATAAGAAGAGTTCTGTTTCTGATATGTCATTATAAAAACCTATAAATTTTAATAAGGCTTATTTCAGCTGTTCAATCTTCAGCAGAAGCAAAGTATTTGTCAGATTTTGCTGTAATTCAGGGTTCAATACTGAATCAGTAACGACATTCCAACATATCCTTTTGAATTTCAGCTCTATGACATGATGGGGTGGTATTCCTCCGGCCTCTGGAGTTCAGACCTAATTTACTACCTATTTCAACTTTTTCAACCAGTCTATTAACCATCAGCCGAAAAAATGTCATGGATTTCTCTGGACTACTTCAAGAGGGCCAACAGTCTGTTGGAATGATATGGTGTTGGGTGTTGGACCCAGCCAACCACTTGGAAATAATGTCGAAATTATTAAGAGGAAATTTTCAAAACACTTTTGAAGATAATATGTAAAAATGAATCGTTTGGTTGACAGAGTTCATCTCCATACCTTAGTTCAAACTCCTTTTTTGCCTCTGATCGTATTCTATAGAATTTACCAACTGTTCTGAAAACCGCAGACATCCAAAAAAAAAGTCTTCATTCTAAGCAGAAAGCCACAAACAGAACAACTTCTAATGCATTGCCGCAACACAATGCAACAAACTGGTTTCACCGGTGTACTAGAGCATGCAATCCAACATCTCCTGGGTATCTTTTACCTCGCTGTATCGGTTTATCCACATATCGGCAAAAATACGAATCTACTTAGCTCTAGATCAAGTCTTTAGTCTCCTTACCAACGACCAACTTATGTACACCAGCCGTTGGTATGTTTTACTGCTCCAAATTGAAAGTATCTGCAGAATACGGTTCCATGCAGACACAATCCACAACGAGATACATTTGCATTCTTTTGTGGGATTGAAAAATTTGCCTTTCAGAGTTGTTGTGAGGTTTTTTGTGGTTTATTAATACCTAAGAAAAAAAAATCAACTACAAAAACAAAAAGGAGAACAGGTAATGTGGGTGCTAGTTGTTGCGGCTGAAGCAGTTACCGTTTGGGAGTTGGTGTAACGGGAGAATGGAAAGAGAGTGGACCCAATGTGATTGGGATACCGATTGACGCAATCCGGATGATTAAGTTTAACCAGACTCAGATAAGTATTTCGTTTTTCTTCACCATGGAACCAGATTTCAATTAAACTACTCTACCGCATACAATTTGTCAATGTTTGCACAAGGTTCAGATACTACGAGATACTATTCTGCTATTTTATTAGAATCCGGGTGGATTTGGCAATATGCCCAAAAAGGTAACAATGGTACGGTGATTAGAGGTAGATAGGAACGGGGGGTAATAAATTATTAACTGACGAAGCACTCTGATTCATGCCGATCTGATCGCCCTATAGTGTGGTTAAATCATGTCGTTTTAATGAATTTGGAATTTGGCCACAGGGTGGAGTCGTTGTGCACATAGTTGCATTGTGTATTCAAAGTCTTGCGAACGAGTGGACTGTAGTTCGGGGACTGGCGATGGTGCTACGCCTTCTTTGATTTTGGAAGGAGAAAAGGGAAAAGGCCTGGAAAAAATTCTTCAATGCATCTGTGTGTTATAACACATGACCTGTGTGACGCGTCTACGTTCGTATAGTTCGACTGAAGAACTTTTCCTTGCTTTTTTATTTATTTATTTATTTATTTATTACAATGTAAGTAAATTACATAATAACTTAAATCTAATAGCGCTAGCAACTAAGGCTTTCGGCTAGTTTGGCATTAAATATATATGTGTACATTTGTTTTTTTTTTTTTTGTTAAATTACGTTTTGTAGCTTAACTAGGGTTAGTAGATGGTAGAGCTTGGCTATGTTGGTTGCGGTTGGGTCGGAGATGATGTTTTTGATGTCGCCTTAAAGACATCGGTGAGCGAGGGCTTTTATGCCTTCGCATTCCAAGAGGATGTGTTTGGATGACAATGTGGAGTTAGATCTGCGGAGGTGACATGTGGGTGGGTTGGTTTTATTGATGAGATACTGGTTGGTAATACGTGTATGTTCAAGGCGCAGGCGGAGAAAGCATTTGATCTGTTGCACGGGCGATGTTGTCGGGTAGGTGACGGGTTGTCTATTAGGGTTTATTGCTACATATGTATGGTTGTAATTTAACCATTTCAATTGTTCTATCTTTCGTAATTCCCTTTCAAGGTACTTGTCTATGTCCTTATTGTTGTACACGTAGAAAGTTGTTAATGGCTCCTTTATAGCTAATTTGGCTGCGATATCAGCTGCTTCGTTTCCCCTTATACCACTATGACCAGGGACCCAGAGCAGTTTTACTTTGGATTGCTTCCGGATTAAGTTGTCCTGAATCATGTGGATTATTTGGTTTTTGTTATTCGGGTTCTGTATTGCTTGTATGGTGGACAGGCTGTCGGTGCAAATTAGTGTTTTATTTTTCTCAACTAATTTGATTGCTTCCAGCACTGGTGTTGCTTCGGTTGAAAAGATGGAGCAGAATTCAGGTAAAAGTCCTTTTCTGATGACTGTATCTTCTTTTGTTTTGTAACCGTCGTTAAAGAGTGGATCCCATTCCTGGTGTTTGTTTGCTTTTGGGGAGCTGTGATAGGTCTCTATGA
The DNA here is from genome assembly GCA_963931805.1 of Microdon myrmicae. Taxonomy (NCBI): domain Eukaryota; kingdom Metazoa; phylum Arthropoda; class Insecta; order Diptera; family Syrphidae; genus Microdon; species Microdon myrmicae. Next base: position 213,411,144 of record OZ007496.1, on the reverse strand, counting down.
CGCAATCTGTTGGTATTAGCCACGGGGGAGAATGTGCTCGTTGTCTTTGTGGTATACGTGTGGCGAGCAGTTTTTTTGAGGGCGTTTTCTCTTAAGTATTCATTTAATGTCCTCTAAAATGGGTGTTGAGGCCATTGCGGGAAACTTTGCGGCTAATTTGGACGACAGAGTTTTTATCCTATTTTCTATGGTCGGGAGTCCACTTTCTGTTAGGATGTTCGTAATTGGGGTGGTCCGAAAAGCCCTTGTACTTATGCGGGCTGCTGTGTGGTAGGGAGATTTAATTGTCTGTAACGTTATTTTGCTGCAATTACCGTATATTAGTAGGCCATAGTCTATTTTTGACAGTACGAGAGCTCTAGTGATGTTTATTAGTGTGTTAGTATGGCTGAGCCGTTTTTAGATGACAAATATTTCAGTATATTTAACCTTAACACTCGATTTTTCTTAAGGGCCAGACAATGATTCTAAAAACATACAACGATACACAGTGACCGAGCGCGGACGTGTTTTCGGTTCGGCGATCGAGTTGAATGAAAAAAGTTGCTTCTATGAGTCGCGAGTGACTGAAGTGTTATAAAAAGACAATTTATAAACAAATAAATTAGAGTGATAGAAACGGTCAAGGCAAAGTAAATATAAATAAATAGAATAAAATAAAAGAGAATGAAGCCACGTGTTGTGACAGTCAAAACGAAGAACAAGTTTAATACAAAAAGTGTCTGAGTAACACGTTAACGGTGTTTACGTGTGAGTGTGTGCGCAAGGCCACAATCTGTTTGTCCTTCACGCAAAAAAAAAGAATACTTTCCATGATACGGACATAGATCCAAAAACAAAAAAACAATAAAAAAAGTAAGAACATGCGGTCCAAAATATGGGCGGAAAACAAATGGATGCCAAAATGATAAATCGGAGAAGGCAAAATACGGACCTAAACCTAAAGGCTAAACGCGTTAAAACAAATGAAAATAAGAATACAGACACGTCGATTGTAACCAGCGATGACGAAGACAACAGCCATGGTGCCCAGTACTCAGGGGCTGGAAACCAATTCAAAGAACTAGCTGTCAGCGAAACAAATGCAGACGCTAGCAATCAAATCGAGGTCCTCAACAGACTCATCCATGAGATTAGTCGTAAAAAAGAAGAACTGCATAGACAAATGGAGGAAGTTGTTAAACTAAAAAACGACCTGTCCCAGAACGAGCAAGAACAAAGACAACAGCAACTCGCGAAGGCAAAGAAAACACGACAAGATAAGGAAATTCAACAGCAGGAACCACATCAACAGCAGGAATCATACCAGCAGCAGGACACACCTCGGCAGGAAACATCTCAGCAGGTGCCAGTCAAAAAAAGGGAGAAAGTACCTCCTATATACATTAGCTACATGGAGACAAAGGATCTAATAAAATTGGGTGAGTTGACATGCAAAACTTTTAAAACAAAACGAATAAATAATTTTAAGATGAGTTTAACATGCGAGGATTTAGAAGGGTATAACAAAATTAAATCGGCATTAGGGAAATCGAAAAGCGAGTACTACACGTACACCCCTAAATCGGAGAAAACTGTCTCCATGCTCCTCAAAGGAGTTGACCCTTCCTTTACTTCCGAAGGTATGCTCAAAGAGGTGCTCGAAGAGCTAAAAAACTTCGAAAACGATAGCCTGAAGTTTACAGGTGTGAAACCATTCTCTACAGCAAATTCTAGAAATCGCAACCGTAAGTTGCCTTTCTTCATTATGTCGCTAAGCCCCAAATAGTAAAATTGATCGACTTAGATATATTAAATACATTAATCACCAAACAATAAGTTGGGAGAGAATAAAGAAATGCGACCGCGTATTGCAGTGTATGCGCTGTCAACGCTTCGGGCATGTGGCAGCGAATTGCAATATGCATTTCAGATGCGTCAAATACCTAAACAAACATATCATTGGAGAATGTCCATTCGGCAAAGAACAGCTTCCGGATAGAAGTAAACTATCCTGTGTCCTCTGTAACAACTCTGGTCATCCTGCTAACTTTAGAGGTTGCCCTAAGTACCAACAACTAAAATCAAAGTTGGAAGTCAAAAAGAAGCAAGTTGAAGAAGAGAAAAGGATGAAAACTCGCTCTTACAACAACTTCGTGGCACCAAGTGTGTCATACGCCCAAATGGCAGGTGGAGTAAAAAATGCATCAATCTTAGAACAATCACGTAATATCATTAAAACGCCTGCTCCAGAGGCACAAACTGATATAACAGCAATATTACTGTCCATACAAGGACAGTTTGCTGCGTTTGATAAAAAATTCGGAATGATCAAAAAAAAAACTGACGGAACAAGTGGCTCGAACGGACATTATCTATTCGACCCTCTTTCCAGACGAACCCACACTCTAATCATAACGTTCACTGCGACTGAATTAACCCTAAAAATTATTGCTGTGAATGTTAACACTAATCCGCATGGAAAGAAGGGATAATCTCAGCAATCTGCTGGAAGCTGAACGCCCGGATGTGCTTTTGGCTAGCGAAACTTAGCTAAATCAAAGGCTTAAATTGGGCTACCCAAATTATAAAATAATTAGACGAGATCGTCCAAATTCCAGTCAGGGGGGCGGGGTCGCTGTCTTAGTTAAAAATGGTCTACAACACAAAGTCGTCTACAGTAGAGATGTATACAAGTTCCAGATACTAGAAGCCTGCGTTATAGATATTCCTTTGAAAAGTCAAAAGTCTATATGTGATCTCTGCGTATGCTCCCGAATCTCCACAGTCTCAACAGTTTATCAATGAACTTGATACCCTTTTTTGAAGTCTCAAGTTAGACTCAGAAAATAATTATTTCTTTATGGCGGGAGATCTCAATTCCAAGCACAGTACTTGGGGTAACCTTATCACAAGAGGCAATGTGTTGTTCGACTGGTGGCAAACAAACGCTATCGAACATAAACTAGAATTGTACGCTACAAGAACGCCGTCATATCCAAGGGGAAATTCCTTCTTGGATTTGCTGTTGCTCGACAAGCGAATACAATTATTAGATACGGTTCTAACTACTCGAAATTGTCTTCGTACAATCGAGTACGATAGCGATCATTACGGACTTGGTGCTGTAATGGATGTCCCAAACGAACATTCACTACTTGAGCAGTACAAACAGACACACTCTTTTAATTTCGGAAAAGCACACTGGTCGCGCTTTGATCGGATAATAAAAAAAGAATTACGCTCCAATGGCATAGATCCACCAACTGACAGAAATCTTCATAATGACGAAATTGATCATTATCTTTCGACGATGAACAACATTGTTACTAATACAATGAATCGTTCTATCCCAAAAGTGTCTCACATGGAGAGTCATACAAACCGGTACAGAAACGCAACGATCGACGAGCTGTATAAGCAAAAGAGTATTCTGCTCTCTAAGTTAAAACTGCTCTACAGACAATTCAGCGATCCAAATAGCCAGGAAATAAATACAATTAAGTCATTGATTAAAAATCTTCAAAAACTGATCCGTGACAACTATAGATCAGTAATTAATGAAGACTGGAACAAGAGAATTCAAGCCATTAAAGCTAGTGGGCCGAATATGTTCCCACAAATAAATAAAGTCTTTCGAAGGAAAGATTATAATGACGTCCCATGTCTGCGAGTTCCGCGGACTCCCGAGAATTGTCAAACGCTGCTGAACGCAGGACTTACCCTGGAACACATCAACTCTAACGAAGAGTTCATAATAGTCGAGGATCAATTGGCCCTTGTTTCGAAGCAGTGTATAGATTGAACGAATCGGCTCATTCTAACCTTGACCTGGAAAATAGGGCTCTCCAAAAACATATTTCGCTACGAAATGAACTTAACAGTTGGCGTCTCTTAAGTCGATGTTTCACTATCTTTAGTGAAAATAATAGAGCGGATTCCCCGCTTAGAGATCTAAACACTAGCATATTTGTACACAAAGATGAACTGACGGACATTCTTAGATCGATTAAGAACAAAATATCTTCTGGAATAGACAGTATTCCAAACATTGTTCTAAAGCATTTACCTCTTGAAGTAGTGAAGGTTTACACTATTTTGTTCAATAACGCTCTAAATAATGCATATTATCCAACCCAATGGAAATCTGCAGTAGTCCATCCCATCCCCAAAAAGGGCAAGGACAGGAGCAATCCAGCCAATCTTCGCTCGATTAGTTTGCTTCCGAACATCAGCAAGATATTCGAGATTATTATAAATAAAGCATTGACTATCTGGTGTGAGGAAAATGGTATTATTCCAAACAATCAGTTTGGTTTCCGTTCGCAACATGACACAGTTCATGCTGCGACAAAACTTGTTTCCGACATACAATGGAACAAGGCGAAGCGACAATGCACATGGGCCTGTTTGGTTGACTTTGAAAAGGCTTTCGACACCGTATGGCTAGAAGGTCTGGTATATAAGTTATCAAATCTAGGTATGCCCGAATATTTATTATACATTATCTACGATATGATAATGGGTAAACAATTTGTAGTGAAATGGGGAGATTTAATCTCTAACAAGACCTTCCACATCAAAAACGGTCTACAACAGGGAGCGGTGGATTCTCCCATTTTATTTAACATTTACACTAGTGGTCTAGTGGGTTCTCTCAACCATGCAATTGCGTATGCCGACGACATTGTGGTGTATAGATCTGGAGAAAAGATTGATGTCATCAACAGACTTCTGCAAGATGATTTCAACAAAATCAAACGTTTTTGCGACGACTGGAAATTAAAAATAAATTTCCAGAAAACAGAGACTATCCTTTTCAGAACGCCGCTGGCCAGTGCATCAAGGGATACAAAACGGAATTGGAAAACATTTTCCATTGCAGGAAATAATAATATTCCCCTACAAGTAAAAACTGTAGTCAGATACCTTGGAATCTGGCTTGATCAGTATCTTTACTTTGATAAGCATACAGCAGCTGCTCTTACAGCAGCTAAAAACGCATATGCAATGACACGAAGACTCTTCCGTAGTAGTCTGCTGGACCCCAAGGTGAAAATAATTTCATACTCAGCATTCATCCGACCAATATTGGTGTATGGCTGCCCGGTATGGTACAACATATCCCCATTTTACATGGAGAAGTTTGGGGTGTTCGAGAGGCAGTGTTTGCGTTCTTGCCTCGGAATGTACAGAACCCCAGAGTCGCAGTATAAGAAATACTATCCCAATAAAGTCCTGTACGACAAATCAGGACTAAACAGAATAGATAACTTCATTAGTAAGATTATTCGTGGTCACACAAGAAGGGCAATGTGCAGTGAAAATGATCTTATAGCGGGAGCATTCTATCCCAATGATATGTATATGGAGAGTACTCTCCAGAATGGGTTCATTCCCCCAGAAGCGTTCCCATTCTTGGATAAAAAAGGACTTATCCAAGACAAACGCGGAGTCCCTATTATTTACCACGCTTTCCATGGTGCCAGGGATAAACGAATTCTCCACGATAACGATATCTCTAATTTTCCAGAGCGCCTGCGTTTTAGTATGATGATCGGTGAAAGAGATAAATCAATAAAAGATCGATGCCTTCCCAACTGGTGGTGGACCAGTGATGAAGTAAGGACTACGAGGGTTGCCTTTTATATTTCGGGATTAGAGAACAAAAACAAATATTGATCATCGAAAATCACTTTATTGTTTTTCAAAATATTCCCCATGAAGATCTATACAGTTTTGCATGCGTTTAAACCAATTGTCGAAGCACTTTTGCCACTCTGATTGCGGTATCTCCAACACATGCATTCTGAATGCAGCAACCGCTTCTTCAGGTGTCGAAAAACGTTGACCTCTCAGTTTGTTTTTTACGTACGGGAATAAAAAGAAGTCATTCGGTGCCAAGTCAGGACTATACGGCGGACGACCCATCAAATCGATGTTTTGGGTGCTCAAAAATGCAGTTGTCGCAGCCGATGTGTGAGAGCTCGCATTGTTGTGGTGAAGAGTGATCCGTCTTCGGCGGTTGGTTTTCCTGATTTCTTGGAAGACAACTGGCAAACAAATGGTTGTGTACCACTCAGAATTGACTGTTCTGCGCTGTTCTAGTGGTACGGTTGCGACATGTCCAGTTTTTCCGAAAAAACAGGCGACCATTTGCTTGGAAGTGCTTCGTGCGTGAACAACTTTTGTTGGATTTGGCTCATCTTGAAACACCCAGACAATCGACCGCTGTTTACTTTCGGGCTCATACGCGTAAATCCACGATTCATCACCTGTCACGATGTCATAGACGTGTTTCGATACACCGCGACCGTATTTTTTGAGCATTTCTTTCGACCAATTGACACGAGCCTTTTTTGGGCGATTGACAAATTGTGTGGGATCCAACGCGAACAAATTTTTTTAACAGTCAAATGTTTATGCAATATTGAATGTATGTTGGTCCCACTAACGCCTAAGGTTGTCTCAATCTCACGATAGGTCACATGAGGATCTTCCAATATCAGTTCGCGCACAGCATCAATGGTTTTCGGAACAACAACTGATTTTGGACGACCTTCACGAAATTCATCTTGGAGTGAACTACGCCCACGATTGAATTCCCCATACCATCGATAAACACTGGTCCTTGATGGAGCTTCATCGCCAAAAATTGAATTAAGTTCATCCATGCACTGTTGCTGAGTTAATCCACGCCGAAAGTTGTAAAAAATAATCGCACGAAAATGTTGACGATTTAATTCTATTTTTGGGCCGAGGTGAATCTTTTAAGTTACTGTAAACAACACAAATAGCGCTCGTATGTCAAAACGTTCTGAGTGCGTATAACCTCAAAAATGTCCAACTTTACGACAGAGCTGTCAATTGCCGGATTGCAACACTAGCGTTGCCAAATCCCGAAACATAAGAGGCAACCCTCGTACACGTCTCCAAACATAGTATGCCTATCAGGCGCACCGCTTTCCTTCCCCCATATCCCCAATTCCCAATTATTTTTATTTTCTTTTTATCTTCGTTTTTAATTCGATTTTAATTTTTTATTTTTTTATTTTTATTTGTATTCCTTGTTTATATTTGTCCGTTTTGTTTCATTATTTTATTTTTTATTTTTTATGTGTCAACTCCCTATATATGTAATTAAAAAAAATATATATATATAAATAAATAAATAAATAAATAGTACGAGTACATAGTGTAGAAAAAAATATAGAATACATTTAAAAAAGAAAACATATCCATTATTGTGACATGTTATAAAAACAGTTATTGTATGTTACGCCGAAAGGCATAAGAAAAATAATAATGTATAATTTAGAGTGCTTGCGAAGAGCCAGTAAGTTAATGTAAGAGTGATATTTGTAAAATAGAAATTAACATTTAGTCTTAAGAAAAATATGTAATTAATTTGTTAAATAAATGTGGATATAAAACAAAACAAAAAAACAATGATTCTAAAAATTATATTTACAATCGATTTGTAGGCCGTGTAAGTGTTTTCAAAATTTACTAGTAAAGATTTGTTACAATTTTTCTTTTTACATATATGCAATATTTTAGATTTCACGCTCGAAATATTTGAACCTGAATAGTTACACCATTTTTGTATGTCTGATAGGATATTTTCGAAAGTATTGCTAGCTACTTCTAGGTCGTTTACATTTGTGAATAATATTAGTTCGTCGGCGTAGATACAGTGTTTTGCCTTTTTATGTTTAGAGATAATGCTATTTAACTCTTCAAACGCTATCTTAAATAATACTACTGATAACGGTGATCCTTGGGGTATTCCAGTATTTATATTATGGACGCCAGAGAACACGCCGTTACATTTGATCCTGAATTTTGTATTATTCAGAAAGGATCTAACAAAGTTATACATATGATGTCCTATTTTCCATTTTTGTAATTTGTGGAGGATGACGTGTGGACCGATGCGGTCGAATGCTTTTTCGAAGTCTATTGATAAAATGGATGTATGTTTCTTGCAGGAAAGAGCACCAACAATATGGTTATCTATATGAAGAAGCGCATCCATTGTTCCCCTGCTTTGTTTGAAACCAACTTGTTCGGTACTTATCAGATTATATTTTTCTAGGTACCAGTTTAGTCTCTTAGCGACAATTTTTTCCCATGCATTTTCTAAACAAGGCAGGAAGGAAATCGGGCGGTAGCCGTGGATTGTATCAGTTTTGTTATTATGCTTTGGTAGAGGGATAATTGTGGATACTTTCCACATTTGAGGAATGGTGCCGGTCGTATATATGGCATTAAACAGATTTAGAAGGCGTTGTTTCAAAATCTTTGGCCCGTTTCTTACCATTTGGTAGTCAATTCTATCAAAACCTGGTGTCTTACCTTCTACGGTATGAAGACGAGATTCTAGTTCTATCTGTGTTATGGGAAGTTCGATAACGCTATTATAGGAATTACTTGGGTTGCTTGGGGGCGTTGGATGCGCCTCTATTTGGTTTTTGGTAGTATGGAAATCTGGGTGGAAGTTGAAGTTGGAGGACGTATTTGCCCAAGTCTCGGCGAAGTATTTGGCTATTTTGTCCGGACATGTGAGGGCCTCGGATCCTGTATGTATTAAATTGATAGTAGCCCATATCTTTTTGGGGGTTGGGTTTCGTTTTTCCATGAAGGACTGAAAGGATTTTGCTTTTTCGATTTTGGCTGTTCTTCGGAACATGGCGTTAAGCCTTTTGTACCTTAAGAGATGTTGGTCGGTTGGGTGTGTAGCGATTCTAACACCGAACGAAAAATCGAATACGAAAAATACATCAGAACCGTATACCAAGCGATAAATAAAAATAATTCACATCAGTGGAATATAGTCGAGTTTGGAAATCAAATTCTAAACACGGTCAGTAGCCTGATGTGTAAAGCTTAGGTAAAATGTTTTTCATGATTCGAGCTGTCATAGCGTCAGTTCGAATCACACGATCTTCTTCACTATTATTTCAAACGCTATAGGTGCTTCTTAAAAATTTTCCATGCCAATTGCTTTTCTGCCCGTAGCTTTGCCAGATCTGGATTCCACCATGGTACGGCGGTTTTGTGATACCTTTTCGTTGTCTGTGGAATGGAGTCATTGGCGGCTGTTCGAATAGCTTTTGTGATAACGGCAGCTTCTTGATTTATGTTGGATTTTGTGTTATGTAGATTAAAGAATTATGTGGTGATAGTTTGAAATTTGTTCCAATTTGCTCGGTCTGATTTGAATTTAGGTAGGAGTTTGATTTTTCCCTTTTTATTATTGATCGGTTGAAATACAGATTTTTATCGGAAAGTGATCACTTCCATGTAGATTATCTAGTATTTCCCAGTTTGTATTAGGGAACAGTTGGGATAATACGCGGGAAAGGTCTACATTTGTAAACGTCTGGTGTGTGGAAAAGTGAGTGGGATTGCCGTTATTCAATATTGCCAATTGTGATTGTAGTAAAAATTGTTCCGCGGTTTTCCCTCTTTTATTTGTTGTTTGTGATCCCCATATTGTACTCCAAGCGTTGAAGTCCCATTAGAAGAATGGGGGTGTGTATGTGTTGAATTATTTTATTCAAGTCAGCCAGGGTATATGGTTGAGTGAGAGGAATGTAGATTGAGATCATGGTTAGATTTAGTTTGCCCGTTAGTTCGACTGCCGTGGCCGAGAAAGGGGTATTAAAACTGATATGCTTATGGGTTAGTGACCGATGTATTAATATTCCGTACCCTTGTTTAGAGGAGTTATTTTCTTTAAGATTGTGAAAGTAGGCTGTGTATTCCCGAGGCACTTTCGCATTCGAAGAGTGGGGTAAGTGCGTTTCTTGCAGTGCTATGATGGACGGCTTGAGTTCTTTTATAAGGAACTGTAACGCGTGATAATTGTTATGAAACTCATTCAGGTTCCATTGAAGTATTAAGCGGTCTATAGAGTTCGAGGTGGGGGTATAACGGTGGTTCTTTTCCTGACTCCGCGCCACAGCTCGTCCCACTCAGTTTTCCAATCCACTCGAATTGATTTGAGTGAGAAGAGCTCCGTGCCGCGGAGTCAATAGGCTGTTGAGAGAGGTTAGAATTATATATTTCCATATTCAGGTAGATGGGTATTCCCGATTTGATCTAAATGGGATTTTTGTGTTTGTGTGGTGGTAGGTTTACCTTTGCTTGAATGTGTTTGAGTTTGTAGGGAGGAGAAAGATTGATCTTTAGGTTTGGTTATATTTATTCGTTGAGTGATGGGATATTTTCTCTTCTCAATTTCTTTTAGAGCTGAGTAGGAAGAGGAGGGAAATATATTTGTTTCTTTGTTGGGAGATTTGTTTACGGATTTTGTATTCCTTTTGGCAGTAGTGTATTGGAACTGGTTGGAGTTATAGGTGCGGATGTCTGTTTTCTAATTTGATCGGAGTAAAGATCGTTATTTGTTGTTTGTATGGTATTCTGTTCCCTATATATGCGTTTAGCGTCAGTTAGGGTTGTTTTGTTTTTTGTTTGAATTTCTAAAACTTTTTGGTACTGAATATATTTAGGGCAGGTAGAGGAAAAGGCCGGGTGCTGACCGTGACAGTTAGCACACATTGTTCTTGTGCATTCAGTTTCGGGATGTGGTGTCAGATTACATGTATTACATGCTGTTGTGCGTTTACACAATTTTGCTGCATGGCCGAGTAATTGGCATTGTCGGCACCGCATTGGCCTCGGAATGTATTCCTTGACCTTGGCATTGTACCAGCCGATTTGTATTGTTGTTGGTGGTTGTAACCGATCAAAAGAAAACAGCATCAATCCCGTGGGTAATCGTTCTTCGTTGTTAATTTTTGTGAATTTGAAGATATTTACCACACCTTGGGATACCATTTCTGATATAATGTCGACTTCTGGGACGTTAATGAGGCTAGGGGCTCACACAACCCCATGTGGAAGTATTTAGTTTGGGGTGCAGTCTAATATTGACCGGACAGATTGTATCAAAGCGCTTAGACTGGATGAATCTCTCAGCGATTTATTGGTCTTTAGCTAAAATTAGAATAGAACCATCCCTAATTTTTTCGTACTGTGTACTAATTTTTTCGTACTGTGTACTAATAGAATCAATGATTCTTTTTAGTACAAATACGTTGACGGATGTAAGTGGCATTGATGCTTCGGTTGGGTAAATTTGAACGAACCGTGGGTTTTTTTATTGCGGTTTTGTTCGGGAGAGCAGGGAAATTGAAAGACAATGGGCTGTGGGATTGTCTTTTCTCTTTTGTTGGCACGTTGGCTGTAGAGCCTGAGAGTGAACATTCTCCCAGTTCTACGAACCTATTGCCGGATTGATGGCTTGGCCCTAGTCGTTTTTTTTTTTTTTTTTTTTTCTTACATGGTGTATCCTTGTTGTGTTTTGTTTGTGAGTTCGAGGGCATTTACGATAATTACTTTTAAATACTTTTGTTTTAAATAGCTAGAACAATTCACTTCACTTTTTTAACTATCGCACTGTTAAAATGGTTCTCTCTGTAAGAGAGTTCGCGGGTGACTGTGTCTTGTTTTTTATTTCATTTAAAATTGGTGCGTTTAATATAAACCACATGATTCGCACGATTTGCTAGATAACATCCCCGGGTGCATATTTAAGTAAAATGAACGCAATTTTTATGTCTTGCTAGTTTTCTAAGGAAAAGGAAATCAATAATTCAAATAAAGTTACATAAAATTTGGTGAGAACATAAAAAATGCCTTCAAGCTGGTGACTTAAATTAGTTTTGATGAAACGGTTAAAGGAGATATTGAAATAGAGAATAAAAATAAAAATAAGAAAAGAAGGAGAAAAACAAAAAAGGTTAAAAAAATAAATAACTAAATAAAAAAAAGAAATGAACAAATAAAAGCAAATTAAATAAAATAAAACCAGCTATATTTCAAATAAACTAAATAAATACTCCATTTATAAATATTACATTTCATGTTAGCGCCACCGGTGGTGTTCAGAAAGTCGGGGTACATTCGTGATTTAATAAATTCTTTTTGTTCGCCTTTTGTTCCTTTTCTTGTGATTTATTCTTATCCCAAATTTCTTTTGCTAGTCTGCCCGCGAGGACTAACATTTTCTACTGCGGTTTTTAGTATAAAGACGAAAAAAATTAATAAGCAATCGAAAAAACAAAGAGTAGAGCTTCACATATTGGTAACTACCAGAACCTTTAGCGATTCTTTTTGGTCTTTCGACGAATGTTCGTGTGTTCCGCCGAACACTGTTCACGCAAGAGAAAAACAAACAACCTGGAATACTGAGCGAATACAACCACAAATAAAACGCTGCGAAATTGCATTTAGACACATTTATTTATCATTTTATATTTTTAGTTTGTACACATGCCTGGCAGGAGTTTATAATCTTTGCCACTGTTTCACGGTTCGGTCCTTTTCTTTATTTTTGCTTAAAATTTTAACACCGCGACGACTATGTCTAATTAAAGAGTGGTGGTAGCAAACGCACACGTTAGGGTACATGACAGTGTCACTAGGAGGATAACCGCGGTGGCAGTTCGGTCGATTGTCTTAAGTTGACTCGCGTAATTTTGGAAGGTTTAACTTCGGGCATACGGTTCCTGTAGCGATTTATTGCTCGGCGCGGACTAACTTCCTTGTTCGGTTCTCTATGTCGACTGCGGTTACTTTCTCTGGGAATGATCCTATTCACCACATAGTTTTCTTTTCCCTTTCACTGGTGACTTTTCTCCTTCGCTTTCCCTGGGTGGTGACTTTCTCTCAATCGAGATCCTCTCCACCAGGGAAGATCGCGCTCACACATACAGACGCGGGGGATGCTGTCTGTTTGCTGTAGGTCATTCTGTGATCATCAGAATTCTCATACTTCTGTTGGACTTAGACCTATGGGAACAGCATTTTCATTTATTGCTGTCGTTACGCAATGGCCTTTGTTTAGGCGAAGTACATTGCGGCAGGGACAAAGATTTTGTCGACGGATTGGTTTTCCGGCAATTCGCCTATCGCCGGAGATGTGATGTTTGTCGACATCTGGCGCAGCTGTTCCAACGTTTTTGTATATCCAGTTGATGGATCGATACACAACTTCTGTGCTGGGTGGTGTCCTTCGATCACCGTGCAGGCGTAGGAGAATTGTTCAGGACTTGTGGCCCACGTATCTGTAAATACGTGGGGTTGCTGACACCAGTATGAATATTACCTTTTTCTCAGGTGGAAAGGAGGACCTTCGGAACACGTGTCTGTGGGAACGTGCGTGGGGGTTCTCTATACTACATGGAGAATCAACCCACAATTCCAACTTAATTTCGACCGCCTACAGCGCGTCACATTATCCCCTATTCCACCGTTCATGCTATTCGCCTGAAAAATCATGTTTTCCAAATGAACACATAGCTGAATTCATTCTTCTATGCAGATAATGCATAATTGAATTCAGCTACCTTTTTGCCACACGGCAACTCCATTTTTGCTAACTCAAGAGATTTCCATCGGAAATCACATCATGTCGGTTAGCAACAACAAGTCGAATCAGACGACACTGTTGCATAATCATGCAACCGCTGGGGAATTTATCAAAATATTTAATTAGTTCTCATGATAAATTACCCTAGCCAATTTAGCGCCACTTCGGCTTTTCCCAGAGCATCCATTCGCTTGGGATCAATGATTTCTTTTCACAGGTGAATAGCACCGGCCTGCAGGTGTTGACTGTGAATTATAGGACTAAAAAAAATTCAGCTTGCCTCCATTGTCACGGTGTGACTATGAACTATAAGTTTATCTCAAATTCACCTCCATTCCATATTCAGCCGACCCGAATTCGACCCGAATGTTCATCCTCTTCGTCACTCCTAAATAGATCCTCACTGTCGTTGCTTGCCCAGGGTTTCATATAGTCGGCGACGGATGATGTCTGTTTGGGCCCCTGACTCTCTCCTATCCGACGCACAAAGTAGCGATCGTTACGCAGGGTCTTGATAATCTCATACGGTCCAAGGAACTTGTGTGCTAACTTTAAGCTAAGTCCTTGCTCTGCTCTGCGAATAGCGACAATATCGCCTGCTTGATATCGGATCGCCGCCTTCCTGTTTTTATTAAAGTTCCGTTTTTTTTTTCGGACTGAATGCGTTGAATATTCTTCTTTCCCTGTTTGTGGAGTTCTGCTCGTTTTGTCGTCAAATGAAGCAATCAGTTCTTCGTCCAGAAGCTCCTTAATCCCCGGATCGTCCTTCAAACGAGCGTCGACTTCGAACATTAATCGGAATGGTGACATCCCTATGCTCCGATGCGGCGTGGCGTTGTAGCACTCTGTACCGTGTCCAGGTACCGATACCACTCACTTCGTTTAGGAGCTCATAGTTTTGTCATCAGTGGTATTAGGGTGCAGTTCACCCCTTCAAATTGGCCGTTGGCCCTTCGTAACCCCATAGTTGCCAGAACGCGTTCAATGCCCTCTTAGTGGTAAACAAAGCACTGCATGCTCTCGAACTCCTTTGAAATAAACTCGGTACCCCTCTCGGAAATGATCCACCGAGGATTTATAACGATAAATGACTGCCTTCTCAAATGGCAGATGATTTCTGCGGATGCCGTCGATTTTGTGCCATACAGCCAACTGTACTTGGAAAAAGCCTCCTCAATAACCAGGATGTGCGCGTAAGACTTCTTGGTTGACGCCAGTGGACCCAGGTGTGTCCACTATCGAAAGGAGGCGAGTCTTACATTATCGAGATTATTCATTCGATCGGCCTTATTGCGGCGTATGGCGCAAAAACTAAGCTCCCTTTAGAACAGTGCGTGGAACTCAAGGGAAGACATTTAGAAGGTATCCTTCTTCATACGTAAAATACGCTACATGTAAAAATCATTTTAATAAAAATATGATTTAAGTAATTAGTTTTTTTATTTAATTTTAAAGACATAAATCTGCCGCCAGACACCATGATGAGTTAAGAACACAGGCATTAAGTTATATCCAGGCAGTTTGCAACCAGCAATTATCTAGTTTTTACTTAGTGAAAATAAAAATGGGTCTGTAATTGGAAAAATAGACAGAAACATCAGATAAATTGCGCCTCAAGTCGAGGATGTTACATTGTTCGACACGAAACTCTTGCGCAATTTTGACGACTCGCCATAAAAAACCAGTACCCCATCGGAGTGGAATATGTGTTGAAATCCGCAATTGATGAGCGGAAGTGTCTGCTATGGATATTATATCCGTACAGCCATTGCTCTCCTAAAGTCATGAAAAACTTGGACCTACAACATATCTGAAGTGATCTCCCTCCCACACCACAGATGCATACGAATCAATAGACAGTAATTTAAAGTTGATTATATTTGGGGTGCGTAAAGACATGAATTGATTGAGATTTTCCTACACCGAACATATTTTCAAACACAGATGCTTACTGTCGGCTGCACACGCGTATCATTATCATCAATCAAATGAACCATCTTTTCCTTAACCATTACGTGTAATGACAAAACTTTTGAAGTTTTAAAATCACTCCCCAAGATTATACAATGAATACATAATCCCTGATATAATTTATTCTTCTCTACCAATTCAATACTAATAGTCCTCTTCTTTTATTTGCAGTATCAATTTCGGAAGTCCAATGCCACTATCGGTCATCTCCAACCCAGGTGGAACCTCGACCAATCTCAAGACAAATTCTATTGCTAGCCACCAACTGACCAAGACCAGTAGTAACAGCAGCAGTAGCACCAAATCGCACCAAAGTACCGTGGAATCATCAATAAGTGCCACTGATCCAGTTGCTGTGGTAAGTGGAAACCTAAAGAAACCATCAACTCTACATGGCGGCCAGGGTGCCTCAGAGAATTCCGGTTTTACTGCATCATTATCATCTTGTGCAGCATCTTCAACATCGGTTGAATCATCGAGCATCGATGAAGTAAATGCAGTTGTTATCGATATTGCTGGAGTTGGGGCCTCCCCAATGACTGGGGCCCACGTTGTTGGCGTATCGTCCTCTGTTCCACAATCAAAGTTAAATCCAAGTGTCGTTAGTTCGATTGTCAGTGATCTTCAAGAGAACTATGGTGAGAAATTAATTTCATCGTCGGCTTCTTCGGTGAGTGGTGTCCATACCTCAAATGGTTGCAATAGAAGAAGTATTAATAGTGTTGGGGCTGGGGCAAACACACCAAGTGGTAGCAGTATTGATACAACGAGAATGACCGTTGGAGATGTTCATAAAACTTGCCGAGGAGCTGGTAATAGAAATACCCGTGAACGAACGAGTTCTCAATCACATTATTCAACTGATAAGAGTGGATCTTCGGGTTATTACAGTTCGAATGTTTGTTCTACATACTCCGTCGACGATCATATCTATTGTGAGCCTGTAATTGATAACCTGGAAGTACATCAATCAAACACCCTAAATACCCGCAGTAGTTGCCCACGTAAGATAATGAGAGAAGATCATAGTGATGATGATGAGGATGATCGACATCATCATATACGTCATCATGTCCACGATCATCAGCGCGAGGATCAAATGGTAAAGCGTAACCTACGCATTCTCGAGACCAGTATTGAGAATTTAGATAGACATCTGAAGACGTATCCAAAACTCAATCCACAAGACCGGATAGCAGCCTTCACTGAATCAAATCAAGTGACAGTGCCCACGGATCTTTTCCAAATTCACACGATCAACGCAGGCAACTGTGAACTTTTGAAAAATCGATATAACCACTTACCAACGATCATGGAGGGAGGCACAACGGACGGCCAGACGAGTATCCAAAAGTCATGGCCTGACGACATTGCTGATGATTCTCTCTTAGACATCGATTTGGACTCATTTCTTCTAGTAAGCGAGGGGAAAAGTAAAGGCTCGGTCGTCAGTGGCATCGACAATCCCACCTTTAATAAGTCGGAGATCTTAGATGATGAGGACATGGAAAACAATTACAAATGCGCCAAGTATATAAACTCATGTCCCGAAGATGCCTACAAACTCGAAAGCGAAGTCGGTAGTACATTAGATAACTTTCTGCAAAAATATGAAGATCAGATGCATTTTCAAAACACCCGAGAATTGCTCGAAGATGTCCGCGATAAGATTCGTCTTCTAACCGCATCAGCTGAAGAAGATCATAATACAGCACTGGCCACGAACTTCAACACGAATCTACCTCTGGAATTAGAGATCATGATAAAAGCTCTGAAAACCGAACTGGAAGCCTACCTCGAGCGCATGAGCCAACATAGTGAACTAGAGATCCGTCAGTTATGCACGGGGCTTGTGAAGAACGAGAACATTGTTAAAATGAAGAAAGCCTTCGAACGTCACCAATCAAATGGCAGTGAGTCCGAATACGATTTCACATATGAAGCCATCCACGACGGAGGCACAATCGTGACAGTGCAACATACGCGGCAAGAGATACAAAAGACCTCGATCCGGTGCACGAGCGATCCGAATTTCAAAATGAAACGTAAATCGTTGTGTGAGATATTTCCAGCATTAAACACTGAATGTTATGCGGCAACATCCGGGTCAGGAATCGGGGTGACGGGCGACGATGATATACACCTGACAGTAGGAGTAGATAAAGGCACAAACATTGCATCAAGTGGTGTACCAAGGACACAACTTCAGAAGAATCTATCGTTCCACAAGCCAATATTAAATAAGCTCACCGACGAAACTAATGGCGAAGGTGACAAGGATTCCATGCTAGACTGGCATCGCAAGAAGCCAAGCATCTGGGAGCTATACTATGGAACAAATCGCATGAATCAAACACTTCTTGGGAAGCGAGGCGTCATTGTTACTGGTAACCAAGCCATCTTATCATATGTGAGTACAATTTTTGTTATGAATTATTTATAAGAATTTCGAGGGCAATATGGAATTTAAGGTCGAATTGGGTCTGAGGCTTCGAAAGGGAAGCTGAAAAATATTGTATCGAGTTTCATCAATTAACAAATAGAGGCAAAGGCCAAAAAGTGCCGAAGAAATGATAAGAACCCTAGAAAAATAAATCGCTAGTTAAGAGATTTCTTGGACAGGGTAGTACATAATGCAATGGAAAGTAAGTACTGAC
The DNA here is from genome assembly GCA_963931805.1 of Microdon myrmicae. Taxonomy (NCBI): domain Eukaryota; kingdom Metazoa; phylum Arthropoda; class Insecta; order Diptera; family Syrphidae; genus Microdon; species Microdon myrmicae. The sequence continues at coordinate 213,393,096 of OZ007496.1, read as the reverse complement.
CTAAAATTGTTGGGAAATCGGAGTAAAGGATGATATATTTTGATAGCTTAGTCTTTAGTCGGACCTCGTATAAACTGATAAGGTGAAAATGTAATTGCAATGGGGACTCAGGGAAAAACAATTGACAGGAAGTCGAACTAGAAATTAAAAAATTAGTTTGAATGTAGCACATTCCTTAGCAGTGCAGAATTTGAAACCTAGACGCAAACCATGTCAGGCTTCAATTTGTCAGCAGCGCAAAATAATTGCTGTCAAATTTTGTTTCGATTTTCTCCACATTTATTAATCATATATTTTCAAATTTTTACAACTTAAGCTCGTTTTTTTTTAACTTACTAGCTCTTGAAAAATACTCTAGATTGTTATTATCTGTTATTTGTTTATTCCTATCGGAATCTTTTTAGCCGTTTACTTATTCTTCCACTGAGAGAAAAGGCGAATAGAAAATACTAAGGAGGCGTTTTAAGTAAACAGATAATCTGGCACATTCAATCGGATAGGAAAACTTATAACGTATTTATATATTTATTATAGTCTGAAAGTTGGCCTTATTACTTGGAAACTATTTCCACATAAAGATTTTCTGTAGAAACATTTTGTTCATTGCTTTCGGCGATTTTTTGCGATGGTACGTACAGTTGGAAGTGAGCGAATATTTATCGAATACCTCTATATCTTTCTTGACACTACTATCGTGTAGGCAAATACGAATCATTAACACTATCTTCTGATGCGCACCTAAAAGGGGGAGGATTTGTTGTAAACACACCAAGTTTGACGGCGATAGGGCGAACAGTCTCGTTTAAATTGCGCAATAATAAACTCGTGTGAAGTATCAACTTTAAAATTTAGTAATGTCTGAGCCACGCGAGGACAGCATGCGATAAAATATTGTGTATTGGGAGGTTAACATCTACCAACACTTATGAAGAGTTGCGTGTAGCATTTGATAATGTTACTAAGAATACAACAGTGTGTTTTCAAAAGCATGTGTCTTTTCATTAAGGGGGTATTCTGGTCTAGACGCACGAATTTAACGCAATTTTTGAAGTGCTGTAAAAAAAACATTCAAAATTTTTACTATTCATTTTTTTTATAGAATGTTTATTAATATTTCAAGAATACAGTAAAAAAAATTTAAAGTAAAAAATTCAAAATTCAAAAAGTTAGCAGCTGATGAAGTGGGGGTGTGGGGAGGAATGGTCTTTGCGTCAGCATGGACGCGGATTCTACCATCCACCCACTACTTCCAGTAAATGTTCCACCGAGTTCGGTCCAACGTTGATTAAAAGAACGAATCCAATTCAGCGACACCGCCACGTTTGGCCACAACCGAATGCAAAGGGAAAAAACCGTCCGCAGTTGGCAATTAAAACATACTATTATTTATTCTGGAGAGGTTTCTTTTTATTGTTATTTAGGGCTCACTTTCGGTTCTACGATTGTACAAAAACTGACGCGTATGTAGCGTACGTTCAATATAAATTGGACACACTATGTCAAAATTAACAAAAATACAATAAATATTGAGGAATCAATAAAAACTTCTTTATCCGATACGCGCTTTCTCGACTTAACTTCTCGATTCACACCGTGACCCGACCCCCTTGAAGATTGAATTACGACTCAACGATATCTTGCTCGTTCAGAGCTCACTCGCTCATCGTGATCATGGTGGTGTGTGTGCCTAGAACAAAGAAAGACATAAAGTGCATTCCTAGGATACGATTTCGGTAAAGCAAATAAAACCGAAATTGTCGGATGCCAAAGGAATCTTTGTTGGAACATGTGCGGCTAAACAAAGAGACGATGATCCGATGTGAAAATGTGCTAATTGGTTTTAGCTAGGTTACTGGGAAATGGTGTTTATGGCATCGCTAGTAAGGGTACGTATTGAATACCTATTTGCATTGTTTATGCTTGGATTTCAATTGATGCCAAGGGACGTGGAATGCGTATTTGCTTTGGGTTGCACATCGTGCAAGTCAGGGAATTTTATTGCTGGGAGAAAAACGTCGCCAGCCAATGCATACATAATGAAATTTATCGTATACATGAATGAAGGTGGGAATAGGCGACGCCATGATAATTATCTCTGGAATGGTTACATGATATGTGAACCGGGGTTTTTCTTTTCAGGATAATTTATGATAAGGAAAGTAAGAGCTCCTACAGGGGATTTGTAAGCGAAGGAACGCTTGAAAAGGTAAGAACTCTCTTGCAGAAGCTTTACGACTATAGCTTTGCTCCAATTAATGCATGTAGCATTTTCAGGTACCTAATGCGATTGCATTGGCGAAATTATATGGGAAGACGGGTGTTATGGGGGTTTTTAAGGAAAGCGTACCGTGGGATCTGGCGGAACCGCCACAGGGGATCTCAAAAAGTTGGCACGCGACCATATCCACGATTCAACCCTTCTAGCAATCTGAAAAAAAAAATTATTAATTTACAGAAATGCCTCTATCGTTGGAACTAAAAAAAGTTGAGAAAAAAAATGGCGACTGCTTGAAAAAAAAATTTATTTTTGTACCACTTTTTTTTAGTTTTCCGAATTTTTTAAAAATAGTTGACATTGATATTTGGGGATGAGGATAATTCATGCAATATAAAAGCCTATAAAGAAGGCATATATTAAATTTGAAGTAAATCGGTTCTGTATAACTTGAAAAATCGTAGGTATTGTTTTTTAATCCCTCACTTCATCAGCTGCTAACGTTTTGAATTTTGAATTTTTTACTTTCAATTTTTTTTACTGTATTCTTGAAATATTAATAAACATCCTGTAAAAAAATGAATAGTAAAAATATTGTTTGCTTTTTTTTACAGCACTTCAAAAATTGCGTTAATTTCGTGCGTCTAGACCAGAATACCCCTTTTTTTTATTTTTTTATTTTTTTACATTTCTGTATTTATTGACCATAAATAATTTTTACAATAAGCAATACAGATAACTTATGATACCTTAGCTATAATTGTTTACATATACTTACTAGTACATTTTTCAAACAATATGATAAAAGTTATATATTGGTTATGGATTAAGATTTTAGTGGGTAGAGCTTCCTGGAAATGGTCAGAAAACCAGGATATAGTTATTTACTTAACCTATGCTAAATTGCTTAACTTAACTTAACTTATCTTAACTTAGTCTAGTTACCTAATTATTATTGAAATAAGTTGGTGTGGTGTGGAAGGGGGTAGCATAGTGATCAATGGGTTAGTGAGGATATTGTCAGTCAGGGATGTGGGTTGGGGAACTAATTTCCGTTTGTTCGTTGAAACGCAAAATATTGGAGAAGGGTTGAATATTACTATTGGGCTCCTCGATAGTATAGTGGTTAGTATACCCGCCTGTCACCCGGGAGACCGGGGTTCGATTCCCCGTCGGGGAGCCTCTGGCGCAAGACTAATGACCTTGCCCAGAAAAAATAAATCATTATGGAAAATTTAACAAGCCTTAGGACTTGATAAATAAGGTCAAGACCGGTCCCCGGTTGTAGTGCCGATGATGATGATGAATATTACTATATTTAAATTGGTCCAGAATACCCCCTTAATATATTCACTACTACAGCTTCAGTTTTGCTATGCGTACAACTGATCCATCGTTTGATTAAAAACTGTGATTTTTCTCTATGGTGTGATCAAATCATAGGCTTTCTGAAGCCACTGCGTCCAATTTCTTAGACGTGGGCGTATCAGGGTGACGACCAGCGGGACGTTAGTCACAAATTCAAAAAAACAAGCGATAACATAACAATTCCACGTCAGTTGAGTGTACTTGAGTTTAGAAATCGAATTGGTACACGCGGCAGTGGTCTGGTGTGTTAAGCATTGGTTACATTTTTAGTGATTCTAACCGTCATAGCGTCAGTTCGAATCACACGTTCTTCACTATCATTGCAAACGCTATAAGTAGATGCAACGTAGACACAGTAGACAACATTCACAAAGAAAAGTGGATCACCGGTTCCACAGTTTATGATGAATGACCAGGCCCTCGAATCTGGGGAAGGCTTGAAGTTACTCGGCGTCAAGGTCGGTGGGAATATATCGTGGCATAAACAACGTCCAACATCAGCAGGTTTGCCTCAGGACAACTTCTTCTCCTGTATAAATCCCAAATTAGAGCCGCGCTCGAATATTGCTCTCATGTTTGGAGGTCTGCTCATAAACACACACTCGACCTACTTGGGAGCATACAGACACGAGCGATCCGCCTGACCGGGGACCCGGAGCTTTTTATCAATTTATCGGTAGGTTGACCGTATAATGTGTGCACTGGGGGACGTACCGGTACCACTCATAAATATACTTTGTCGGGAAACGTCTAACATATTAGACTATTAGACATAGACTGCCAAAATAAACACCCCGCTAACCGATTCACGCGATAATATCTATAAATTCCAAGTACAGAAACATATTTTCAAGCCCGTCTTTTATCTGCATACGCCTCAACGTTAATTTCGAGTATTTTTTTTTATCGTGATTAGGGTTGCGACGTGAGAGTGATATAATTTTTGCCACACGTAGGTTGGGAGCTGAGTTTCTACATGGTGCAACTGATATAAGATCACATTACATATAATAGGCGTTTTCCCCCATTAATTACATCCTCATTGTAATATCCACCGATTTAAAACTAATATACATCTTTACCTCCTCTCCTTACTTTCTCCATCCTCTTCCACTCACGCTGTGCATTCGCATTTAAGGGTACCTAAAACTTCCCTTACGTTTTTTTTTGTACGCATGTATCATACATGCGTATTTCCACACGTATGTAGTGCAATTAATTTGGCGAAAATAAATACAAATCAGTGATCCGGTAATTTTGTGTAGACTAGTCCAACACCCATAGCTTAAGGCGCGATTTCAGTCCTGCGAATGTCCCTCCAACAATGGTTGAATTAAATAACCACCAGAACATTATATTCCTTTTTACTTTCTTCTTTTCCTTAAATAATTTTATAAGGAGAGGCAATCCTCCTCTTCAATACTGTTCTCAAATTTTTTATTACGAAAGTTGTTCAATAAGTGCTTAGAAAAAGATTTTCATGATTCTTCCCTCAACCAGTACAATAACGACACATAGTAATCTGCAGTTTTTATTTTTCCTTTTCCTACTAATTTATGTAGACAATTCTGCGTGGATTCAAAAATACTGTTGACACTAGCTTGGGCGGATATCAACACCGCCTTCTCTTTCGAAGTTCGATTGAAAAACCCACTGTTTTGGTTATTCTGCCTCTGGAGGATAGTAGTGTATTCATATTTCTTTCATGATTATGTATCGAGAAAGAAACAAAACAGCCGTAGAGTCGACCACACGATTACATTCACTCTCTACTACGATTAAACGCGGCACCCATCGTGCCGGGATTTTGTTTACATCAAATTTTTCATGCAGGTGACTAGTAAACAGTATACCCGCCTTTCACGCGGGAGACCGGGGTCCGATTCCCCGTCCGGGAGCTTCTGGTGCAAGATTAATGATCTTGCCCAGAAAAAAAAATAATCATTATGGAAAATTTAACAAGCCTCAGGACTTGCTAAATAAGGCCAAGACCAGTTCCCGGTTGTAGTGCCGATGATGATGATGATGATGACTAGTAAACAGCGACGTTTACTAGTAAACTGTCTAAGGAGTAATGATCTTTACTAGTGAGCTGTCTAATGAGTAATGATACTTACTAAAAACGCCGCCTAAATGGCTGAGTTGGTAAGGAGGTTATGTCTTACGTTTGATTGAGCAAACCTAGGTTCAACTCACGACTCCTGGTTATGTACAGTTTGGCACAATTACTGAGTGGTAGGTAGAGACCCAAAGCCCAGCGGTCCGGTGAAATGCCAGCCCATTAAGCTATAGGCTTCGTGGATTGGTTGGGAGAAGTCCTTGAGCATCTTTCGGAGCTTGGATGATTGAGCCGGTCGAGAAAATAGCATCTCAGGGCCCTAACTAAGTGCTATAAGTTCGCCTTTTCTGAGAGAAGTAAAATTAAAAAAAATTAGAAAATAAAAACATGTTTGATACCACGAAAGCTATCCCTTTGGTCTTCTAAGGACTTATTGAAGGACCCTCTTAGTTGCAAATTGGAGTATTCTGGTGGGAGTGCTATCATGGATTTATCAGCCTCGGTAGTAGAAAGAAGTCACAAGGAACCAACACAGGCAAAAACTCCACCTTCAACTATCTACCTCCTGGCGCTACCCGTCGACATATGAGGTATTGTATGAGATGAATTCCCTCGTGCTGACCAATTTCGCATTAATCAATACAACCAAACTTTCAAACCTGTACACTTAAACAAGTGAGAAAATGAAATAAAAACACGGTCGATGCCAGGTTTACCCAAATCTTCTTGATGGTTCCGTATTTTTAATCTAGGATTAAAAACCCCTCACAGAAAATATGACGTCAGCCAAGAGTCGTCAGTTGAACCTAGGTTTGCACAATCAAACGCAAGACACAAACTACTTAGCAACTAAACCATTAAAGCGGCGTTATCCAAAAACCCACGAAAGATAGTGATAAAGGAATCGAGTTTCCGGGTAATTATGACATATTTTCATGACTGAAAATGGGAGAACTTTTAAGTCCAAAAGAAATAGAAATGTAACTGTCGTCCATAAGTGGTGGAGAAATGTAAAATCGTCTACCACAACAGTCGACTTTAAAGACGGTCATATTATAATTTTAAAAAAGTTATTGAGAGAGAGAATCGAAAATTGTCTAGGAAAGTATTTCGTTTATACGGCTAGGTTTAAAATTATTTTTCTCATTGTGGTGTGAATTGTAATATAACAGTTGGTGAAATGTTTTACACGTTGTAACAAAGATTTCAGATCGCTCCTGTAAGACTAGCCATCATTATCATCATCATCAGCACTACAACCGGGATCCGGTCTTGGTCTTATTAAACAAATCTCTCCACCGGTCCCGATCTTGAGCCGATATCATCCAGTTTGGCACTCGCAGGCTCTCGGCGTCCTGGTCTACGCCATCCCTCTATCGCAGACAAGGTCTGCCGCGCTGGCTCCTTCCGTACATCCTGTCAAAAAGGACTTCCCGGGCAGGTTTCTCTTCGATCATTCGAGCTAGGTGTCCCGCCCACCGGAGTCTACCGAGCTTGATTTTTCTTACAACATTAGCTTCAAGGTAGATTGCGTACAACTCATGGTTGTAGCGTCCCCGGAATCGTCCTCCCTCACAAACGGGGGCACCAATTCTCATTAAGACCTTCGTCTCGAACGCAGCTAAGAGTTCAGAGTGAGTATGTGGCGTCTCTAACAGATACACTCACAATACACAAGCAAATAGTGAAGAACACCGAACGAAAATCGAATAAGAAAATGCATCAGAGCCGTATACCATAGCGATAACATAACATCGGTGGAATATACTTGAGTTTAAAAATCGAATTCTAGGCACGGCCAGTAGCCTGATGTGTTACGCATTGGTTCAATTTTTGTTGATTCTAACTGTCATACCGTCAGTTCGAATCACACGTTCTTCACTATCATTCCAAACGCTATAAGTGCAGTTCATACATAGGTACTGGTAAGACCATGGTCTTGTACAGTACTAGCTTGGATGTTCTGGGTAAATTTCGGGATTTAAAGAGCCTTGATAGACCATAGTAGGCTTTGTTGGATTTAATCAGCCGTTCGCGTATTTCTTCTTCCATATTGTTATCGGCTGATACTATTGACCCAAGGTAGTTAAAGGATTTCACTACTTCAAATTCGTGCTCCACTACCCTGATAGTTTGACCAACGTTAGGTCTTCTCTTCGCAGAAGTTGCCACCATGTACTTAGTTTTTCCCTCATTAATGTGCAGTCCCAATTTTTGTACCGCCTGCTCGATCTGGGTAAAGGATTCCTGTACAGCTGATTCGGTTCTACCGATGATGTCGATGTCATCTGCGTAGGCAAATATCTGGCTGGACTTGGTGACAATAGTCCCTCTTGTTGTAACGCCAGAGTCACGGATTGCTTTCTCCAACGCCAGGTTGAAGAGGAGGCAGGCCAGACTGTCCCCTTGTCGGAGTCCATTATAGATGTTTATTGGTTTGGACAACAATCCCGCTATTTTTACTTGACTAGTTACGTTGGTCATGGTCAACCTACAAAGTCGTATCAATTTGTTTGGAATGCATAACTCTCTCATGGCATTATATAGTTCTACCCTGGCTATGCTATCGTAGGCGGCCTTAAAGTCTAGGAATATATGATATAAAGGAATTTTAAATTCCTGACATTTTTCCATCGCCTGTCTAAGGGTGAATATCTGATCAATCGTTGATTTGCCTGGGATGAAGCCACACTGATATTGACCAATGATGGCTTTAGCGTATGGGGCTATCCGATTTTGTAAGATAGTGGAGAGTATCTTATAGGCAATACTCAGCAATGTTATACCCCTATAGTTGCTGTGAAATCTCCCTTCATATGTATGGGGCAAATTATACCACGACGCCAATCTTCGGGCATCTCCTCTTGCTCCCATATGTGCACCACGATCTCATGAATTGCGTGATGTAACGTTGTCCCTCCTTATTTGATCAGCTCAGATGGTATCACATCAGCTCCGGGGACTTTATTTGATTTGAGCTGTTTTATGACTTTTAATGTTTCCTCAATGCTTGGTGGCGGCAGCATTTGGTCTTGATCTTGCATTGGTGAAGCCTCCAATTCTTCTAGGAGCTGACCATTTAGCAATTCATTCAAGTGCACTTCCCATCGCTCCAGAATGCCTTCAGGATCGGTGATCAGATTTCCCTTTTTATCTCCGCAGTAAGTGCAGCGTGGTGTGTACCGCGTCATACTGCGGATTATTTGGTAGAACTTCCGCGGTAGTTAACCTCCCTCTCTACTTTTCTCTATTTCACAAAAAAAGGTTTTTTTCCCAGGCACTTTTCTTTTGTCTGTGAAGTCTTTTTTCAGATCTTCTGAGCTCTTTGTATTTCTTCTCGCTTACCCGCGTCCTATGAGACTGCTGCATTGCCCGGTATGCAGCATTCCTACGTTCAGTCGTTAGTTTGCACTCATCATCAAACCAGTCACTCCGATCTCTACGACTATTGCCTCAGAATAATGACAGTATTCTTAAGGCGTGTCCATTTCTCTTCTACGCCCGGTATTCTGGCCCCTGGACTTACTCTCCCTTCGTCGAGCTCTTCGAGGGCGAGTCTTAACGCATGACCAAAGGTGTTACTGGTATTCTCATTGCGTAAGGCATCCGTGTTGATTCGAACATGATCCGCGGATGTAATACGTCTCCGTAAGGCAATCCGCGCTCGGAAAACTGTACCAACAAGATAGTAATCCGAGTCGACGTGGGCACCTCGGTACGTTCGTACCGTCATCATGCTTGAGGAGTGGCGACGATCTATCAACACATAGTCAATTTAGTTGCGAGTGGCTCCATCAGGTGATACCCAGGTGGCTTTGTGGATATCTTAACGCGGGAACCTGGTACTTGCAACGACCAAGTTTTTCGATGCTGCCAGTTCAATGACCCGTAGTCCATCGCCATTAGTGATCTCATGCAAAGTATGAGAAACTGTGTAGTGCCTGAAAACCGGCTCCCGACCTATGTTTGCATTCAAATCACCAAGAACGATTTTCACATCGTATCTTGAGCAGGCATTGAGGGCCCGTTCGACGTTCTCGTAGTTTTCTTCTTTTTCGTCGTCAGGGGACTCTTCTGTAGGTCCGTGAACGTTTATGAGGCTTATGTTCTTAAACTTGCCTTGCACGCGAAGAGTGCATAGCCTTTCGTTTATCGCATTAAAGCCGATGATGGCAGGCTTCAGGTTTTGGTTGACTAGAAAGCCTACCCCGAGCACATGGTATTTCGCATGACAGCTGTAATAAATGTCATACTCGTGTCTTTGAATAACACCACTCCCCGTCCATCTTATTTCTTGTAATGCTGTTACGTCAGCCTTATATTCGGACAGGGAATCGGCTACCTGTGCAGCTCGAGGTCTGTATAGTGAGCTGACGTTCCATGAAAAAATTCCTAAATCGTTTAGCCATTTTCGTTTCTGTGGTCGTCGTCGTGTATCCGGTTCATATCCGAGGCTTGTTGCCATAATAATTCATTTTTACGGGCATGGTTATTAGCGTTGCGCCAATTTTTCTCAGGATGTCGCTGCATGCATTGGTTTACTACTTGGCAGGTGCCAAGGTAGCTATCCAGGAGTGGCACGCGGAGACTGCATGTCAATTTTGACTGAACAGGGACAAGGGTCGTCCGTAACTTTGCCCTGTATGTTCGCTTCCATCCCCCCAAGGCTAGTACACCTAATAAAATAATTTTTAAATAATAAAATTTCGAAATAAATAAAATACATAAGAACTTCTTTATATCAACCGGTGTTTAATTCTATTATCCCAAAAAGTTGTGTGTGTTGTTAAGTTATTACCTATTCCAATAAAGCAATTGTATAAACGTAATATGAAAGAGAAGGGATATCTGTAATTAATTCGTGTGAAACTATTTATCTATCCTTATAACATGAAGGAGTTCAACCGAGAACCGGTTTATATAGCTTAATTAAGAACACGTGTGATTTTGATTATGTAAGTACAGATACAATGATTTGGTGAACCCTAACAGCGACCCCCTACAACAAAGCCAATGCTCTCATTGAACACCGGCATCTACTTGCTCAATTTATTGGTGATTGTGTACTTTAATTGGATTACTATTACTTTTCCGACCTCGTTACACCCACATCATAATTTCCACGAAACCAAATCCGTAACACAGTCGAATGCAGAAACGTGGTCCAAATACCATTTACCACAGTACGCATTTGACCGACGAGGACTGCAAGCATATACACCCTCGACTTCATACAGAAAAAGTTAAGAAACCTATCAGAAAAAAACGTTGTGACACCCGAAACGTGATCATGGTAACAGAATACTAAGACGCCTAGTAGCGCCCAGCAGCACTACGTCGATTGAGTTCTTAGGGCACTGTGCCTTAAGTGACCAGCAACGCTGACCGCAAACGGTTGCCCGTGTATTTACGATTATTACCGCGTGCCGTATATATCATATTTTGGGAATGAAAAATGAATTTGATAACTAATTCCTCGACATACTCACCAGCACTTGATCGGCCAATGGTCGTAAAACTTCGTTTCATTTGGTGCTGTGGAACAACCGAGTGGAAGCTAGGCTTATACGACCCAACGTTTGAACCACCATCAAGTTGGTGGTTTTGTAATGAAGTCGAAGCAGCTGTGCAAGATAACACATTTACGGTAAGGAGTGTCGTGTGCATGAGAATTTCAAGCTAACGGCGGCAGGAGAAGGTCGGACTTATCTCGAAAGGAGGTCATAAAATGGCTACTAAGTATTGTAAAGTCAGCACTAAACTGCAGTTAATAACCTGAGTTAGTTGATACTTCTGTCGAGTATCTTTATTACTATTGAAGGTGTGCTGCGAGCTATGCTGAGGTCAAGGAGACGTGGGATTTGTGTTACAAAATAACACTGATTGCTCTAGCATGGGTGTCTCATGCGGTAAAGCTATTAGAAATCGATGAAGAGCTTCATCTTCCGCTTAGTGGAAGATGTATTCCACACTATACTAGTAGGCTTATATTATATCAGTGGTAACTAAATCCGACAAAAAAAGCTAACATTTTAATCCCACCTTTTATTTTTGAAATGTGAAACTGTCTCAAATAACAATTGGCATTTGGCCTTTCCTACTTCTAAATGGGGGTTTTCAAGACCTGTCTAGTGTACATTACTTAGCTTCCAGAACCAGTTTCGAGAGAGAACATAATTCATGCCACTTAAATCTTTGTCAAGTTTGATTAATCGTATAGCGCCGGTTGGTGTCTTCGATCCGTTTACTATTGATCTAATGAAGGCCATCGGTTTTTAAAAAAAAACGTGTTCGATAAATTGAAAACTGTTAGCTCAATTATAATTTGTTTTTTGTTTTTTCACTTCTATCAAATTGCAACATTCAAGTTGAATTTAACAAATTGTTTTTGTGTATACGTGACTCTGTAGAGCACAAGAACTACAGTCATCAAACTAAGACGCCTAGGTCGGTGTCGATCTTCCTTTCACATCCACACTAAGTTATGACCAAATCAGCTGCGCAACTTTAGACGGGCCAATTCGCTGTTGGCCACGTGCTCTATGTTGTCTCTGAGGCTCTATAACATCGACTTGTATATAACTAGTATGAGTTACATTTAAAAGGGAGACCGTCGGGTATGGAATTAACTTGAAAAACCGTTGCTAAGTTCTTCTACGTATTTTATGGCTGAGAATAATTAATGTAAATGGATCTCTTTTGCAAATTTATTATTACATCTCAGGGATCACTAAAAGTTTCTCTTTTACCAACCGAATGGAACCTTTGTTTCAATGTGATATTGCTTTCAAGGCGATTCGAGTTTGAGGTCGTTTTTACCTTAGGAGTTCCTATTATATTATACCTTCTAAAAGTGTTTAAGCAATTTAGTTCTGTAATAAATGGAAGAAGAGTCTAAGGATGACTGGAGCACTTAGCAACTTTATGTTGCACCCTACAGGCGGTCAACCGTTGCTTCCATCTATCCTCATCATAAAAGGAAATATTAGAATAACCTCTCTAGAACACTCATATTTAAAACACAAAACACAAGGCTATTACGTACAAATGTTTTTTCTTTCTTTTACAATGTGGTTTTTGACGAGCCACATGCATTCTTTGTGGCTCCTCGATAGTATAGTGGTTAGTATACCCGCCTGTCACGCGGGAGACCGGGGTTCGATTCCCCGTCGGGGAGCCCCCGGCGCAAGACTAATGACCTTGCCCGGAAAAAAAAACAAATCGTTATGGAAAATTTAACAAGCCTCAGGATTTGCTAAATAAGGTGAAGACCGGTTCCCGGTTGTAATGCCGATGATGATGATGACATGCATTCTTTACTCATATATACAATAGGTACATGGCCTTGGCTAAAGATGGCGCTGCTATCGTTGAAAAGTCTAATAACGTCAGTATAAAGAGGCATGAAAGAGTGCTTGCGATTTACATCATCTATACAATTTATAGTTAGTGTAAATAGGTGGTGACGCTCTCGACTAGCCTGAAAGACACCTGAATTGGAGAAAAAAGGATTAAATAGGGCAATTCTGAGCCCTTACCCTATAGCGCCGATTATTACTTAAAGAGTAATATTTATCCTTAACATAACCTTTCACAACGACATTGCCAGACTGTTAATGTCCTCCGTGGCTTATTTTATAAATGACACCCATTTAAATAAAACGAATTCTATGATTATATGATTATGAAAAAGATTGAAAATCGAGCTCGGCTCTCAAGTCTATTTGACATGGTTCGGATTGTTTAAATTCGGTCAATGTATTATATTCTTGGTGCACCACCGTGTTTCCGGGACCGCCGGGAAGAGTGGGCTACCGGATAAATCCAAAGGATGCCCCATCTGTGGACAGGTGGTATTGCAGGATAATTTTAACTACTATGGGTGCAAGTGTCAAAGCACACATAAGAAGAAAGTTTTTCAAACACTATCGATGCCACAGAAAACAAGCAAATCACAATACACTGGAAAGGCAGCGACAAAAACTCCGCATCACATCCGAAAACAAAAACTGATTTATTTTATAAAAGTAATTTATTTTACTGTTCACTTTATTTTGGAGGATCCTCTCCTTGGACATGTTACTCACTCACTGCTTTTTAATCTACTTTTTATGCTTCTGGACGCATCGTCCCTTATCATAGATCCTTTTTGAGGTTTGTTTATGTTATCCATCTGGCTAATGCAACAAAAGTTTGCATGCACTTCAGATGGGGCCAAAGTCCATGGGAATTGGATATCATATATCATTACATATCATAAAACATCTGGTTACAATGCATATGGAGATATGCATTGTGGTGTTCAGATTGCCTGAATACTATGTGCGCATGATAAAGAAACTTCGGGCTCGTTTATCACGTATTTATTTTAGACTTTGGATGTTGGGAATTGATAATTGAACATACAAGGCATCATTTTATTTTCATTTTTACAACATTTTTCTATTCTCTTTTTATCTTCTTAGTTTCTAAATTACATGCTAGACAAAAAATGCTTAAATTCTAGCTTAATTATCTTATATTATAACTTACGTCCTATGTAGACGCTCTAAGCTAAACATTATGTAACAATTGTATATTTTGCCTTTCGGCGACCCATACAATACTTATGAAGATATGCGTTGTGATGTTTGAATTTTAAGGAATTGATTCAATGGTCGACAATTGAACGTTTGGTTCAATTTGTTTGACGTTGAATTCAACGTTGATTTGGGAATATGGATGCTTTGGATGGGAATTTTATTAGTGGGTGATATGTATGTGGGAGGGCAATGGTAGGGCTTCTCGGAACACTACAAGTGTACCGTTTAGTTTTAAAATTTGTTACCAGTTTAAGCCTCATAATGCTTCTCTCATAAAAGCCTGCATGCCTACTGGAGAAAAGCTCGATTAAGCAATTTTCACAATCTAATACTAATTTCATATAACTAAGAAAGTTTTGCCATAATAAAAAAATGGTAATCAATTTGTGCTAGGTCTGTATTGTAACATATACCCGCCAACTTTTCCTGACGATTCTACCCACTTCTGATCAGCTAGCTTCAAGCCATCAAATTGTTAACAGTACAGGTTCGAATTTAGCTCTATTTAGCCCTACGGAAGTAACACAGAGTAGTTGATTTCTTTCCAGTTCCACCAAATGCACAGCTTCGTCGTCATTTTTAGGTTAGGCCACCATTTGAGTCGCTTCCCCGGGCTTAACCATGATCGCTTGTACACAACGTTGTTGCCTGAGACTCATTTCTCATCCCCAATAATCATCCATCTAATAAATGGGTCCTGTTTGGCCAAAGCATCACAGAGTGATTCAAATGGTTTCACTCAACTCGTCAATGAGCCAACACGGGTGCCAAGCATTTAAAGGTACTCCAAAATCCTCTTTCGCGTGCGAGTTATGTTATTAGTTAGCCACAGCGAACAAAAACACCAGTTGCGAACAAAAACCCTTTGTTTATATCTTTCATATAGTCATTTATTTATCCCTTGTAGATTTGCATTTAAGTTCTTCACATATGATATTACTTGATTACGTTCTACGTCTTATTTTTTAGTTAAACCTTACACGATGTCACCCAACTATACTTTACAAAATTTTCATCTGAGTACATTACATTTAATATTATTAAATTGTATTTTGGGTCTTGTTTTGAAATTAAATTTTCCGCATCATATACATTGTATATTGTCATTCGATTACATTTCATATTATATGATTCGATCACATTTTTTGGGCTATTGCTTTGTTAGACTTCACCCATTGACACTTATTTATGATTTATATACTTTCCGTTAGCTAATTGCACACAAGACACCAAAAATTTCTTTTGTTTTGGGCCTCTTTCGTCTTCTTCTTTATCTTACTAAGAACCTTTACTTCTTTAATGCTTTCACAAAATCCCGCCCTCTCCCGGACCAAAACTACGAACCTTCAATATCCATCTCCAATTACAGACTATCCTCTACTCTGTTTTTACCCCTTGTTGTTAATTTGGGGTCAACACCTCCCGATGATGACAATGCAAATTAGTCGATCCAATTTCCGTTTTGCGATTACGTTGTAATGCAACATCAGCCGACATACATCCATCGGTTTGCGTCATAATTCAGCTTCCGCAATTTGCAAAGTGATCCAATAAATTTTATCTACAATTAAATTTTTTTGTTTTTAATGATTGTGACGAAATGTGGGGCGAATTAATTATATTATCGTTTCGGGGGTTATATGAGTTCCGAATCTATTGGAGGTTTTCGGTTTAAGTGCATCAATGACACTATGATCGACATCTTTATTTAGGTCGTCAGTGATGTACTTATGCATTCATAAACCAAACAACAGGCACGCACAAGATTATCTAGCTCCCAACTTGTTGCTAAGCAAAAATGGTAAAATTACCATTTATATTTGATTCCGCCTCGTGTTTTCAACGATGGGGTTACCTACGCAAAGTGCATCTTTAATACATATTGGAAATTCCAGAAACGAATCGACGAAACTAAAATTAAGGCTAACTGGATGTAACACTATCAAGACCGTAAATCATCATCATCATCGGCACTACAATCGGGATCCGGTCCTGGCTTTATTTAGCAAGTCTCTCCAGCGGTCCCGATTTCGAGCCCATGTCATCCAGTTTGTCACTCCCAGGCTCTGGCCATCCTGGTCTACGCCATCCCCCAATCGCAGGTAAGGTCTGCCGCGCTGTTGCCTTCCATACATCATGCCACAAAGGACTTTCCGGGCAGGCTCCTCTTCCCTCATTCAAGCTGGGTGCCCCGCCCACCGGAGTCTATCGAGCTTGGTTTTTCTTACAACATTAGCTTCAAGGTAGATCGCGTACAACTCATGATTGTAGCGTCTCCGGAATCGTCCTCCCTCACATACGGAGCCAACAATTCTCCTTAAGACCTTCCTCTCGAACGCGGCTAAGAGTTCAGAGTGCCTTTTATTGAGCACCCACATCTCGATGCCATACATGAGTATTGGTAAGACCATGGTCTAGTACACTAGTAGCTTGGATGTTCTGGATAAATTTCGGGATTGATAGACCATAGTAGGCTTTGTTGGATTTGATCAGCCGTTCGCGTATTTCTTCCTTCATATTGTTATCGGCTGCTTTTATTGACCCAAGTTAGTTAAAGGATTGCACTACTTCAAATTCATGGTCCACTACCCTGATAGTTTGACCAACGTTGGGTCTTTGATCAAGACCATAAATAGAGTTTCTAAATTCGACCGCCTAGCTCCCATTTAAGCCTTTTTCAAAGCAAAATTGTAAGATATACCGAATTTTCTATTTGTTACCTTTCATACTTAACACCCTATAACTGAAAACTGAATTGAGCAATCAAGGAAATGTTATGGAATTTTTTTAGTAGGCAATATGGTTGAACGCAAAACCTGTCACCACAAAATAATTACTTTTTGCTTAATTAATTAGACGTCCTATAAATGACCGTTTTCTATGAAGAGTATAATTCAGCAAATACTTATCTCCTTGCTTTATTAATTAAACGATTGGGAGAAATGTATTACCCTCAACGCGGACCTTGTTGAAAAATATACATATTATTTTGAAGCTTAAAAATTGTACTTAATATACATCTTGTCCGATCCTATGTTGTTCTTGTACGCGCTCCACAAGCATGTGGCCCTTT
Source organism: Microdon myrmicae (assembly GCA_963931805.1). NCBI lineage: Eukaryota > Metazoa > Arthropoda > Insecta > Diptera > Syrphidae > Microdon > Microdon myrmicae. Next base: position 213,375,799 of record OZ007496.1, on the reverse strand, counting down.
ATTTTCAGCCCACGCACGTAGCTTTAACTTGCCGTTTATAGCATCTGATGTGAAGGAAATCTTGCACCATGACAACGTATTCTGTCATATGATTGCTTCAATAATTTATTAGTAATAGTTCTGTCGACTTTCAATCACCTTGATTTCGTTTTATTCCCCTCAAAAACCATTTCAGAAGGTTTTGTAGGAGTGGCCACCGTAAAGAGGAGTGGAAAGTCACGGGCTTACTTCAAATATTTATTTTGTCAAACACATAACAGCACACACATGCAATTCCGGAGTTATTCTAATAATGATTGCCCCATTGTATCAATAATTTCTATTATTACAGATTCGTATGAATACACAGATTCCCGGAATTGTACTTGAAGACTTTATTTGCGATTCGTCGTAAGACGCCGTTCGACCTCATTTGTATTTTCACCCAAATTTTGATTTTGTTTCTTTTGTGATTTATACGAAGAGGCTTTTGGGATTTGTGATCCATTTGGTGCATAGGAACCTCTTTTGCCGTGGGTCGGTTTGTAGAGAAGGGAACCGTGATGTCCCCGCATCACTATAACATTTTAGATAATAATCACCTGGAAAAATATTCCAGAAATGCTGGAAACAAGGCATCCGCCACTGTGTAACTTCGGAAGGGAACTATTTTGAAAGCCACAGTCTCGATGTGTTAAAAGAATAAAACTCTTGGTTATAAAAAAATAGTCTCAATACTTTTCTAGCACGCCTCGTGCATCATCTTAGCTATCTGGTGATAAGGAGTTTGTTTTTAATTACTTTATATGTTTATTTTTATATGGACCTCTTTAGACCCGCTTAACAAAATCAGACAGCTCTGGACGAAATGTTGGATACCTTTTTTAGTCTGACAATAATTAAGATCCTGCTGGGCTTAGCGTTTACCAGAAACGGTTGATGTATGGCTTTCTAAATTCTGCCAGTTGGTTTCGGAATAATTCCTGGGAATACTTCTCCGGTTCTCAATCCCAATATGATTGCGAGATAATTGTGAGAGCCCTTTTCAGGTGCTTAATCCATGTGGAAGAGAATATTACTCGTCTAGTATTTTTAACTGTTTAGTTGTTCTTATTGTAAAACGAATTTTGCACAAAAGAAATTATTAAACAATATAAAATGGATGTACTCACAATTTCCATATGGAGTAATTGGTTTGTCCCTGGTTTGTGACGATGGAAGTGCTGTTTTGTATTCCTTCTTGAAATGGAGTCAATCACAAGCTGGCACGGGTAATCTGTTGTCGGGGGCTTCTGTATGAACCATCCGTGGAACACGATGCGCGAATATTTCAACCAAAGTTAGAAACATTTTAGTTATTTCGTATATGTATGTAAAATTTGTTTTCCTCAATAAACACTCATCCTTATTTTCCCATTTCCACGTCCACTATATGCAAATAAACTTTCGCGAATTTACTCAGCAGTCGATGAACCAAAAGAAAATGGGAAAATTGGAAAGGAGAGCCTGGTTGGGGGTGAATTTGGTTTTACTCGCAACGAAAAAAGGACCCAAATGGGTAAACTCGTGACCTCTATTTGAAGATTGGGTAATTCTCGGGATGCAGTTTCAGATGGTGAAGGCGGATTCTTCGCTGCTATGTGACTTCTTTGTTACACACACCTTTTCTCTAAATGAGGGACAATTTTCCTTTCGCAAATTCACGCTATCTCACACGAAATTATTTGTAAAATTTTAGTCGTTCGAAACTCTGATGATTCTCGGATGCGCACACAAAACTTATCGCAATAAAATTGTCAATCTTTTTTGTTTTTGATGAATAGCTTGTTTATTTATTAGCACTTTATTTATTATATTGTTCTTGATGACACAAACACAACTTCAATAAATTTTTTTAATAATTTTGTTGACTCACCTTGACAATGAATATAAAACTAGTACTGCGTGATGATTTCTATTAAAAGTGAAAACAAGACAACCAGAGTCGCACGACAGCTTTTTATCCACCAAGAGCTTATGTCCAATAACAATTTGTGGCGGTGCTGCGAAACTCACAAACCATTGTTGGGTTAAATACCTTCCGCCTGGCTAAAGGGGACACACATACCGTGTCCTCAACCCCACGTGCCCACAGACACGTGGCCCAATTTACCGTTCCGCCCAGCTAAAGGGGACATGCATACGGGCGTCCTCGACCCCACGTATCCAAGACACGCGGGCCCAAATTCTCGACCGATAAATGTATGGCCAAGGAATAAACAAATGTACGATTTTCCCTTGAGCCAACCGCAATTTGGATTTCCTTATCGAAAGGACTATTGTGGGAACAGAGGTTAAACACTAAACCAAACAAGCGACACTGTTCCTACAAGGAAATAAAAATCATGTAAATATCGAAGCCGAAGACAATGACTTCGGCCGAAGAAATCACCAGGGCCGTAAACCACACGCGAGTAATGTACACAAAGGGATACCGCAGATGTGTGAAAATCCTGACGTTCCTCGACATATCTCTGGCCACATGGACAGCAACGTTCGCGTATGCGTGTGTGGGGTGCATCCACATTGGATCCCTACGAACAATACGAAATCCTAGGACAAGTGAGGGTGCAATCTCCTGGAAAGGAGAAATCCCTTGATAAAGAGAGGACATCAAGGGATAAGAGAACGGAAATGAAAGAAAGAACAGCCGGGTGAGTATCTCATCCCTGGAGAAAAATTCTTTTAACCAGTCAAGTGCTAACATCCGCCATGGAGGGTTCCAGGCTGTGAAATAAACTAAGTGTTTCGCAGCGAGTCGTTCGAAAAAAAAATAACTACATGTACTAAAATAATTACATGTCACGAGGTTACGAAAGGTTATGAATAAAAACAGATATTAAAAAAGGAATAAAAGTAATAAAAATAAATTTCACAAGTAACTTTGAATTTGTGTCGTGGACAGTGCTCGGCGGAACGCAGTCAATCGATTAAAATCCTCCAAAAACTCAGAGTCAATCGCTCATTCATGCCCTATATACGAGGATACAATTTTGCACGCCACCATATTATTTATCGATTCGTTGAAACTGGTTTGGGTCTCATGAACCTGACCCCTTTCAGCGAATCGTCACATGTTCGGGTATATAGGGTAATGGCAAATTTGCTGGGAAACGGGTCATTTGTACTAAAATTGTGTGTGAAAATGTTCAAGGGTCTCGTTAAGAGAATTTTGTAATTCTTAATGGGGTAAGAATTACGACACCTGCGAGATAGGGGATGAAAACGGGTGGAAACTGTTGGTATTCTATATACGATGGAAAGTTTGGACCATGAATTATCGTTATTGGGATAGGATTATGTTAGAGAAAAATATTTTGGATTGCATTTGAATTGAAAATTGAAAAGTGTGGTTATGAGGCGTGGGAAATGTTGTTTTTTTGGATGATAGATGTGTGTAATTAGGGGAAAAGGACGCGAATTTGCATAATAATTTAGAGGGAAAGGGGGAGGTGGTGGAAATTATCATTGTTAATTATGTAACAATTACCTTTATTTAAAAGGCACGTCACCCCGGAATTCAATATACGTCATATATTTAGCCACCCCAGCCCATTGAATCATATATAATATCAAATCATATATACTATGCAACTCTCAGTATGATTTCTACATCCGCAATGAACTTTATCAGACGAACATACTTTCTATACTACCTCCTCCTCCAGTGTCAAGGAATGCCCCTTCATCAGTCTACTTTTATTAATATTACCCAGAAACAACATTTTATGATTATCAAGCATTCCTGTATCCCTCTGAACGCCGACGACAATAAAATTGTACAAGCCTTCCCTCGTCTGTAACTTGCGGAACCCTCGTCTATTTTATCTGTCAGCTCATTACGCTACTTATGGCTTTAACGAAGCCATCTAGCGAATGCTACAAAGATCTAACGTAACTCTTACCTCACCTCATTCGACTTCTCCAAAATTTAATTCACATATAGTATAACACTAATCATTCATTATTTGTGTAATGAGAGAGGATGGATGCACACCGACGCGAACGATCAGCAATTTTGATGAGGTAACAAACGAGATATACAGGTGGCACCAAGAGAGTCGCAAATTAAATGATAATTTAAATACGTTCACCTGTTGGTCGATGATCCTTGGCGGCGATCGAAAGAAAGAGCAACAACAAATTTAGTCTGCATCTACGGCGATAGAAGAAACACAACAACTTGGATGGGCTTCGGTGTTTATTACCTCCAGGAAGTTAGTTCTGATTATTTATTTAACTTTCTTTGCTGATTACAAACCCAAACATAACGAGATTATTCTATGAAGCTAGACTGAGATTTTGTTTCACTGTCTCCTCTTGATACATACAATCGCCCAATTCAAAAATTCACCCTGTCAGCATGATTATAGGGTTTTTGACGATAGTGAAGAGCGTGTGATTCGAACCGACGCTATCACGATTAGAATCACTAAAAGATAGAACCAAAGCTCAACGCATCTGGCCACAGCTGCGTTCGATTTTGAAACTCAAGTACGTTCGACTGATGTGGAAATGCTATATTATTGCTATGGTATACGGCTTTAATGGATGGCTTTTCGTAGTGTGGTTCTTCACTATTTGTCATGTGTATCTGCTAGAAACGCCACATGATCACTTGCTATACGATATTATTTAACGTTCTTTATGGATACCTCGAGTGTATGTACAATTTATGGTGAATTCCATTAATGTTCGATAATTCTGTTAAATTTGACACGCAGGGGAAAATACACATCATAACTACGTACTGCCATCGATCATTTTCCTTTTTCCGATCTCCACCGATAAAAGCCCCTTTGTGAAACATAAAACGAGATACTTTTTAGATTCACCGCCAGCAACGTTAATTCTTTGTTATGATCACCACACAGACACTTTTCTTTGTTCGATCTTCGGTAGATAATATTTCGTTTCCGATTTTCTTTTTCGATTTCTGCTTATGAGATTGTTGGGTTTTGTTATCGTACCGGTCATGGGCACTAGTTCAACTCAACACCCATCACTTACCATTAGTTTCACTGTAAATTGTCCACGAATAAAATTCACTTCAAGCAAGCAGAAAAAAATACAAAAGCACACATGTTATTTAGTTGATTGGTGTTCTCTATTTCTATTTTTAATATGGCATCGACATATGCTCATACAACTGGGACTTCACAATCACTTAATCCTTTGCGATGACGCCTGCACTCCTTCAGGTTCATTGGGAAGTTTTGACACAAAGTTTACTTAAAAAGAACAACGGAAAGCTCGCTTAAAAGGAATAAAACGAATTCCTTGACTTATTGACCGAAAGGAAAGACGGCACTCCAACTCGAATATTTAAACGATGAAACAATACCAAACTGACTACTCAGTAGTGGGGCCGGTAAAAGGTGGAACTCTAAGCGGATGCGACTGTCCGCTGCGGTAATAGGAATCTGACTCTAAGAAACTATCCTTATCTGCCAAATTCAACGGTGTGGATTACATTGGTGTGGGAGGATTCTATATGTGTCCGTATGGGACATGTACGTTGCCCTTCAGCCTGCATATCGACAACGACGAAAATGCACCTAAATAAACATGGGATGGTATAATGAATTGGTATTATAGAGATCTGCGATGGCGAAAAATCGCCGGAGGGAGAAATAGGTTTCTGTGTCTTAAATAAACAGAAACGCTATTTCGAGGGCCATAAATCTTTGACGACCTGCGCCTGAGAACGAAATAGGTTTTTGCTTCAAGATACACAAAAACGCAATTTCAAGGGTCACGATGATATGCACATCGTGTTTACTTAGGCGTTCATGCTAATGCCATTGTAGGCTATAGATTTTTTCGTGGCGATAAGCAAACCGATGGTTTGCTCGCCTATGACCTAGGCTATGGTAGCTTTTGTTTGTTTTACAGGCCGGAGCATCGTTAGCATGATTTGGGTTATGATTGTCTAACGTTAATCATATTAGTGCCCAAATCCCATGATCGGTAGATAACCGACAAAGGAAATCGGTCGCAAATGTTGCGAACCTTGGGACTGGGGCAATAAATGGATATGAACCGTAGCAAGAAACCATCGGCTTCAGCTATGTCAACAATTACACTGGCCAGCTAGTATTTATCTATTATAATTGCTGACAAGCCGAGCCGATGGAGATATGGTACGGATCATAAACGGAAAAATTCAATGTGATGCATGCCTTAAGATTTAACTTTCAGGTGAAAGAGAATGAAGGGTAGCTTACGCTGCCCAAAATTGCAGGTAGGTATGGTGGGTTTGGAAGGTGGGTCATTTAAGAGGATGGGCGGTTCTTTGGGAATGTATTAAAGAACCGGTACAAGATCTTTTACTATTTCTTTTACCACTTGATCTTCTAGAGAGATGAACCTTTTGTTCGCCTTTGAAGTTAGGGTCAGCAGTGGTGTGATCTTTTTGTTTACATTTTCTGCTGTCACCCACCACCCAATGGCCCAAATCAATTCTTAATAATCAATTAGCGAAACTTCAACAATTTGACAATCGAATTTTACAAACATATTCATGAACCCTAGTTCCAAGTTAGTTTTTATGTTATGTGTAGATTGTTTTAAGTTATAAATGCTGATTCTTTCTTCACGAAAGTAAAACTACGTGAACCGATGCGTTGTCTTACTGGCTCAGGATCATCCAATAGCAGGTATTTTGACTAAAATTTAGCACACACAGCCTGTTTGGTAAGACGATTATAACTGTCAATATAAATAGTAAGCGTTCTTAAAGTTGTGACCACTGACTCCGAATTTCAGAAGTAGTTTTTTAACAATGATAACAATGTAAACCTTGACTGACGTTTCGACATTGAAAGATCCAAAAAAAAGTTTAAGAGTGCATTCGTATTAAAAAAAAAATTGTTATGTCCTTTTGAAAAACTTCTTACATTTTTTTTTGTGGGCAAACATTTTACTCTTTTATTTGTATGATGAAATTGGTATAATACTCTATTGGAATGTTTTTTTTTTGTGCCTCGCCCACTTACTAACGAAGTTGAACAATTTTTGTCTGTAAAAAAAACCAAAACTGTGTTGTTCTCATCCGCTTAAAAACGCCCTCAACGACAATCTTAACTCTTGTTAAAATCACACAAATGTCGAAATATTTTTGTAATTTCGGAAACTAAATTGCTTCAATATCTATGATACATCATTCGACCACCAATTAATGTCACTCACGAACAAATATTCTTCTGGAGCAACTCATTTACTTCGAGTATACATAAGGTGATATAAACCAAAACGTGTTTCGGTTAAATGTCTGGACAGAACAAGTATCTCCTAAATGAAGTTGATGATTTCTGGACACGTAAGTGCCTCATCATACCCGGTGACTTATCAAAATCACGAAATTAAATTACCATCATACCATGTCCCTCGTTTTTCACAGGTAGTTCTCCTTTAATGTTCATGATGCAGTTTCTATATATCTTACATATATATTTTATTGCTATGAAACCGAAAGTTTTATGATCTACCTCCAAGCTGATCGTGGCAAAAGATCAGTCGAAGAATGTTAAATCGTTCTCCTTATAGGCAAATAACATCTGCAGAACTATTGCAGCAAGCGTCGTTCGTGATCCTCCACGAGCCACATTTTTTTCTGTTTTTACAAGCATCCGTGAAAGGAATGAATCGTGCTTCGAGTCTCTATAACAATTCTAATGTAGGCCATCGGCTAAACAACTCATGGTTTTTATTCTTCTAGCTAATTATACTAATTACACTTGAACGCAACCCCAGAACCACAAACATGACGGTATGCGGTCAAGGATGCAAAGCTATTCATTGAACGAGGCACTCTCTTGATAGGTAACATGGCTAACAGCAGCGAATTGGTAAGCAATCTCAACAAGTCACTTCGAAGGTGAATCCGAGTGAAGACCCTCTTGCATGTCAATTACGTCCATCATCTGTTCCCCATACCCGATGGTAATACGTGTAGTAGCATTAGAACGAAACCAAACACCCTGTATTCAACAGCAGAGAAAATGCTTTACAAATGACTTCCTTGACCGATCAACATCAAAATATTGTGCAACATATCGCATTGTAATGCATGCGAGAAGTCTCAGTTTCACTCGTGTCTTCTTCACTACTTCTTACGAGATACCTGTGGCTAATTATACCCAGACAGCTTGTAATGAAGACTTCACATGCATATCTCGGTCGAGGTGACGCGTTCGAAGCCCATGTTTTACATGAACACGAAAAGAGAACAACGCTAAAACCTCGACACATGGTAGGATGTGAACGCTTTATGAAATGTTAAGGACCTATTAGTTAGCATTCGGCAAAGTTATAATAGCACCTGCATTTTTTCTAAGACGTTATAGAACTTTGTAATATAATATCACTTGTGTCATTGTATCACAAAGTAATATCTTATATAAAATATGAACTTTAAGGAAATGAAATTGAAAATAATCAATTTTATACATCATTCTAACTTCTACAAAACTAAAAATTTTATTAATTGCATTTTATGCAAACAATCTTATAGAGATTAAAACCTCTCCAAGTTAATTTCAGATTGTGTGACTTATTATTAAGGGGAATAAATAGTAGGGTTACTGCATAATTGGGGTTATGTAATATAAATGATTGGTTGATTGATGGAATAATTCAGGGAGTAATTGATTGGTGGAATGATTGAAGGAGTGATTTATTGACTGATTGATTGGTGGAATAGTTGAAGGAGTTATTGATTGATTGATTGGCGGAATGATTGGAGGGGTGATTGATTGATTGAGTGGTGGAATAATTGATTGATTGCTTGATCGGCTGATTGCTGGAATGATTGAAGGGGTGATTGATTGATTGATGGCTCACAAATATTATACATCAGAAAAATCTGGCACCGAATTGTTCTTGGTATAACTGGTTTTATAAATATTATTCAATCCACGATATGAAATATGACGAGACGACAAGTTTGAAGAGTCAATTTCTGGAAACCTGTCGCTGGTCTTGCAGAAGTACGTGGCGATTACGTCCACTCCACCCAGGACAATAATAATCGTGTCATTTCGAGAAAAAAAAATTGGTTTCCCCTTATGGAAAAGAATGTTGTACAGAAGAGAATATGAAATTGTACACAAAGGGGATGATCATCATCATCATCGGCACTACAACCGGGATCCGGTCTTGGCCTTATTTAACAAATCTCTCCACCGGTCCCGATTTCGAGCCGATGTCATCCAGTTTAGCACTCCCAGGCTCTGGGCGTCCTGGTCTACGCCATCTCTCCATCGCAGACAAGGTCTGCCGCGCTGTCTCCTTCCATACATCCTGCCACAAAGGACTTTCCGGTCAGGCTCCTCTTCGCTCATTCGAGCTAGGTGTCCCGCCCACCGGAGTCTACCGAGCTTGATTTTTCTTACAATATGAGCTTCAAGGTAGATTGCGTACAACTCATGGTTGTAGTGTCCCCGGAATCGTCCTCCCTCACATACGGGGCCAACAATTCTCCTTAAGACCTTTCTCTCGAACGCGGCCAAGAGTTCAGAGTGGCTTTTATTAAGCACCCAGGTCTCGGATCCATACATGAGTACTGGTAAGACCATGGTCTTGTACAGAAGTAGCTTGGATGTTCTGGATAAATTTCGGGATTTAAAGAGCCTTGATAGACCATAGTAGGCTTTGTTGGATTTAATCAGCCGTTCGCGTATTTCTTCTTCCATATTGTTATCGGCTGATACTATTGACCCAAGGTAGTTAAAGGATTGCACTACTTCAAATTCGTGCTCCACTACCCTGATAGTTTGACCAACGTTAGGTCTTCTCTTCGCAGAAGTTGCCACCATGTACTTGGTTTTTCCCTCATTAATGTGCAGTCCCAATTTTTCTGCCGCCTGCTCGATCTGGGTGAAGGATTCCTGTACCGCCGATTCGGTTCTACCGATGATGTCGATGTCATCTGCGTAGGCAAGTATCTGGCTGGACTTGGTGACAATAGTCCCGCTTGTTGTAACGCCAGAGTCACGGCTGAGGAGAAGGCAGGCCAGACTGTCCCCTTGTCGGAGTCCATTATAGATGTTTATTGGTTTGGACAGCAATCCCGCTACTTTTACTTGACTAGTTACGTTGGTCATGGTCAACCTACAAAGTCGTATCAATTTATTTGGAATGCCGAATTCTCTCATGGCATTATATAGTTCTACCCTGGCTATGCTGTCGTAGGCGGCCTTGAAGTCTATAAACAGATGATATAGCGGAATCTTAAATTCCAGACATTTTTCCATCGCCTGCCTAAGGGTGAATATCTGATCAATTGCTGATTTGCCTGAGATGAAGCCACACTGGTATTGACCAAAGGGGATGATGCTGTTCTCAAATACTTTGCATATACCAGACAGTTTGATGACTGAAATTGCTATAAGTGCATGATTATTTATTTCGTTCATTTTTTTGCAAATAGAGACGATATAACAATATATACACATACCTGCAAAATGTCCTGGTCTAACTAAAGCGGAGACAGGCTACTTTTTGGTGAATTTAAGCATGAAATACACTTTTGTTGGGAACGCCTAGAGTGTAGTCATCTTTAAGATGATGTTGTTGTAGTAAATATAATCTTGTCATTCCTAGTTGCAGCTGCAATAACCTCCCCAGCGGAGAACGACGTTTTCAATATTTATTATATGGCACTTTTCATGTCGTGCAATGCCAGAGAACGGGAATTTTGTGTGGTGTTGGGATTGGAGATCAAATGGAATCCACTATTGTTGTTGTTTCGATTCCATCGAGAGTCTAGAATTTCTGACAAGAATGGAGAACATAATGAAAAATTAATGTTGGTTGATGTCGGACTTCTTGATGTTGCTGTACAATCTGTTGCAGTAGACGATGATGTCGGAGATGGCAAAGATCTTAAAGATGACTACACTGCAGGACTGCTGGGTGTAGAACAACTCATGTACGGATCTAATTTTGGTGTAGCTTCTCCCGAGGAAGCTGACGATGTTGATGTATAGGATATTAATTCCAGACAATCATTCTAACCAGATGTACTCTGGTTAAATGTAGACGACAAAAGAAAATCATCGTTCGGTTTTGGTCTGATTGTTTGCTAAAGCAATTTGAATAGTTGATGCTGTTATATATTCTATATATACAAATGATTAGATAATAATATATTATTGGACTTACGTGCGAGTCGTCGAACCGCTTGTCGGTTGACGCTTAGCCGCTATTCTATGTTTCTTTTGTGCAGCAATTCCCCAACAATTATTATTTTTATATTCACATGCGGCGAACGTGGTTATATTTTTCAAAGCGATTGTTATTATTTGTTTTCATACGCGGCGATTATTTCTATTTTCACACAGTGAAGCTGTTATTATTCGACCCTCTCGGTTGAAAATTGTCTATAAACTGAAAAACTTCAATCAACGTTTTTCAATGTTTTTCTTTTCTTTTCGCCGCCGACTTTTAATTTAAGTTATTACCAAGTAGTTTATTTATGTTTTCTACTTAGTGTAATTATTCAGATAGAGAAAGGAGAGGAGTGTGGGTGAGGGTGTGGGACCCTTAATAATACTTCGCCCCAACCAAAAACTGGGAGTTTCATTCTTAGAAGAGGAATGGAGCTCAAGCATTAAGATTAGGACACATATGGTCTTGGCACTATAACTAGTGCTTTAAAATCCGTTGTTTATTTTGGTTCACTTATTCTTGGCTCCTTTTATTCGTGGTAGGGCTTCAACCTAGTAATGTACCACCACGTTTGTTCTCCCTACCCTTAACAATGAATTCACATGACTTTTTATATGCACTACTTTATAGGGACCCCTCCATATGAGAGATTTTGGCGAATTCTAGAACTGTTGATTGGGAATGTGCTCCACCGAACACTATTCAAAATGAAAAACGAACCTTGAGCAGACACTGGAACCAATAAGACACCGGGACGAATTTGCCACGAATGAAACTCTGTACAAATGTTTGTTTCTTATTTTTACTTTATTTGTATTCACGTAGGCATATGTCATAGTAAATATTCTCGGAAGTTTCCACTATTCAAAGGTTATTCATTTGTGCAGTTCACTATTCACAGAGTTATCGATTTGTTCATTTTAATACATTTAAATTTTGGCACGTATGCCTGATTTCATTTTTGGATAATACTATTGTTTCTGGTTCTGCGACACCTTGCTAAACCTCACGTTCTTCGGCACTGGGTGTTATCTTAAGTGACACTCAACAAATTCGCGACTTCACTCTCAAAATGGAAGACTCCGGGACTTTCAATCTTTTCACCACCGTACGCAAATTATCACCACTCCGATTAGATCCTCAATGTCAACTCCTCTAGCGTATTACCTCCTCGTCGGGGTTCCCTGATTGCCTTCCTCAGACGGATGCTCGATATAGACTAACTCTATACTACCCATAAGCATCTAGATACCGGTCGTATTTGTCTCTTCCCCAGATACAATTTCCCATTCTGCCCACTAACAGAATCGTCAATACCTCTGTTAGCGGCATGCTAATTTATCCCTGGGGAAATTTCTTATATTCCTGAAAGAAGAAGTCATTCATTGCATACATCCTTAAACATCATTATCACCATCCGTGGTGGTGATCGAAATTCAGATCGACGGTTGTCGATTGTGTGGCGCCTCTATTTGCATATCACATCTGGCGCGCGGCCGACGGATATCATGCAATTTGGGTGGACGTACGGTCCATGAGTTTTGTTTAACATCTTTAGTTAAAACTAACAATCCATTAGACCATTCTAAAGGGTGTGAAATTCTACAAAGAAACCGTGGAACTGGAGTATTTTCTTTGTTGGCTTTATTCTCGTAAATATTCCGAATTATCTTGTTGAGATAATTACGGTTGCCTACAATTTGGCAGGGGATAGGCGATATGCTTTATTGCATGAAGTTGCCGTTTCTTTTGTTTGCCGATGGATTTGATGGTCTCTGTGGCAGACCACCCGCACGTGCATCCGTTGGTCGACTAATTTACCGACTATAGCGATTCCTTGTAACGTCGTGTAGATGTTCAGGATTTCAGATTGTGCAGTGCTGGAGTGCAGCGCATTTCAATCTTTGGGAATAAGATGAATGGATGTTTTTACCTTTGTTTCAGGTATGCTACAATCGAACTGATGAGCTTGATGTTGAAAGCTTTGGGACGTTCAGTTCCTTGCTTTTTAGTGTCGGGCTCAACGTTAGCTAAATGTTTCAGGGCCCTAGTGGACTTAGTGACACGCGTCTGTGGCCGCGTGTAACGTTTTCAGGGTAGGTATTTCCTTGAAGGGTAGGAACCTTACCCGGGTGGAATTGTGCGTTCCTAGAACGCTACAAGCTAACTTTTCTAGTTTCTGCGCGTTCCATATTAAAACTTTGTCACCCACAGGGAACGTGAATGGGTGTGTCTTACGGTCATACTACCCTTTTAACTTGCTTTTGGAAATTAATAGGCTACGCCTAGCTACGTTGGTGGTCTAAAAAGTTTCCGATCTCAATGTCAAGATAGCAGTACTCGTCAATAAAAGCTAGGGAATGTAGCTGTGCTTTTCTCTTTTGACAGTTACTCATCAAAATGTTTGCCATTTTGGATGCGTAGTTTTTATTTGACAGTCGTTTGAGTGACGCGATGTGACTGTTTTTGTGAAAGTGGACAAAATTGAGTTTCGAGCTCTCATTAAATTTTTGTTTTTGAAAGGCAATACGCCTACGCAAATCAAAGATGAGTTGGACTTTGCACCATCACTTACCACAGTGAAATTTTGGGCAGCTGAATTTAGAAGTGGCCGTGAGAGCTTGGGAGACGATGAACGTTCGGGACGTCCAAAAACTGCAACAATTGATGACAACATCGCTAAAGTTCACCAAATGGTGCTAGACGACCACCGGATTAAAGTGAGAGAGACAGCAGAGCCTATGAAAACGTCCAAAGAACGTGTTTGTCACATATTAAGACAAGATTTAGGCATGAGAAAGCTGTCCGCGTGTTGGGTGCCGCGTTTCCTCATCTTAGACCAAAAACGTGTTCGAATGAACGTTTCCAACACTCTATTGGTGCAGTTTAGGTGCAATAAATCCGAGTTTTTGGCGCCGATTAATTACTGTCGATGAAATTTGGATACACCATTATACGCCCGAAACAAAAATACAATCAAAACAGTGGACTGCAAATGGGAATCGGCTCGTTTATAGAAAAAGAAAAACCTGTTTCACCAAGACAACGCGGTTGCCATGGCGAAAATCCACGAATTACGGTTTGAACTGATTGACCATCCGCCTTGCTCACCAGATCGAGACCCAACCGGCTTCTTTTTGTTCCGTAATCTAAAAATTGCGCCCAGGGGACAGAGATTTTCGTCAAATGAAGAGGCAATCAACTGCGTGACCAGTTATTTTGCAGAGAAAAACGCCAAGTATTATTTGGACGGGTTAAAGAGATGGGAGCATCGGCGGGAGAACTGTGTAGAGTTACAAGCAGACTAATCATCATCAACATCGGCACTACAACCGGGATCCGGTCTTGGCCTTATTTAGCAAGTCCTGAGTCTTGTTGAATTTTCCATAATGAATTGTTTTTTCCGGGCAAGGTCATTAGTCTTGCGCCAGAGGCACCCCGGTGGGGAATCGAACCCCGGTCCTCCGCGTGACAGGCGCGTATACTAACCACTATAGCCAAGCAGACTAATTATAATAATAAAGATAAATTTTAAGAGAAAATGTCTTGTATCTTTGTTAGCTCAGAAACTTTTCAGTCCACCCATGTATCTCGTAGGTATGTTGAAGTTTATACTTCAATAGCTTATGGTAACTGTCATGGTTATACACTGGTTCCGGGGGTTGTTTTCAACGAGTCAGTACCCCGGGGTGAAGCCAAAGAGACAGTCCATTGGCGTAATTTTAGTATCTTCGTGTGCGTTGTATACGAATGTTGCCGTCTTCAGGTATTGACAATGAAAATGACTGCTTAAATTGTACTCTCTTTAACTCAAAAAAAAAATAATAAAGGGGGTGGCGAGAGGCCGACTTTAGGGAGACAAGGACAAATGTGTCCTTCATCTTGTCTCTGGCTTCTGGTCATCTTGCGATAACCTGAATCACCCACATCCGTGAGGATGTTGGGCTCGGTCTCAAGATATCTGAAAAGAAAGGGGAAGGACGTATCTAAGGATAGTGTGGACAGGGTTAGTTCAATTGTTCTCTAACTACTTGGATGGCGGGATGGTGGGAAAGAAAAGATACAAGACTGATAGGTCTTGAGTGCGGTAGTAAACGCAGATCACGTCTTTGGCGTCTGATAATCTGTGCTTTGGTCGGTGTGTATGTATGTGTGTTTGTGCTGTCTTGTACTGTGCGTGCGTGTTTGTAGTGTGTCAGCAGTAAACCCTAGGGGATGGGTCGAGGAATCCTCTATTATAAAGGAGAATGTTGTTGGAAATGGTGCTTTCTTCAGTTTTGTACTGAAAAAGAAATTGTGGTGGTCTGATCCGAAGAGATCGAAAGAGAGAAGGGTCGAGAACGCAGGACTCCCGTACAAGTGGGTTCTCGCTGTTCTGAATGCTTTCGAGGTACTTGTATGCTAATTGTAGCAAGTACTCCTCGATCGGGATAATGGAGGCGCCTTCGTATGGGTGAGGGTTTGGGTAATGGCGACCATCAGGCCTTCTAGAGTGGTTGGTGCATCTTCCGAGGAGTTTTCTTTCGAAAACTCGAAGTCTTTTCATTTGGGTCGAAGATATGCAGGACCATATAGGAAAGCCGTATAATATTCCAGATCGAATCAGCTGCTTATAGCAGAGAAACTTAACTTTGGTGTCAACTTTGTTGCTCCACCTCAAGATGTTGTGCAGTTGCTTAAACCGACCGAGGCCCCTTTGAAGAATGTGGGTCACATGTTTGATGAAATTCATTTTTGGGGTATAAATGATCCCAAGATATTTCATCCTGTCCTATGGTCTAATCGTAGTACCTCCTATTTGTATTTGGATATTCTGTGAATATCGAGTAGGTTGGGAATGTTTATTACTCAGAATTATAGCTGCTGCTTTGGGTGGGTTAAGTCGAATTTTCCATCGAATGTAGTATCTCTTTAACTCCCCAAATGCCGCCGCTTATATTCTCTTGTGTGTCCCTGTGTCTCCGTTCGCGTGTTCATCCAAGAAACAAAGAGAACAATCAGTATAAATAGCCGATCCTCAGTCCACCAGCCGGCAGTTGTTTTCTGCTTCGTCTCCAACCCATGGGGCCAATTATTCTTTGGCACTCAGTCATCGTGCTCTTTGTGGCCCTTAAGGATAAGTATTAGGGGGGTTGTAAGTTTTTTTTTTTGCATAATAAGAGGGAATGGGTACCTGAGGAATCACAGCAATGCTATTTCTCGCCAAAAATTCGTTATGCATCTTTGGTGGCGCAACTTTACTCATACTTTTCCCGTTCAGTGATCGTAATGTATTTCACCTGTTAAAGGTATGTTAACAATTAATATTTGTTTTGGGTCACAAAACTTACCCCGGATTTGATTTGATAGGAGCCTAGACTGATGTGGGCGACTTCCGCTTCTGCTGCAGATGGGAGTGGTATTACTGCGGTTCTAATGAAACTCTCTTTTTGTTTTCCCTTTTTTTCTTTTATTTATTTCTGTTAATTATAAATTGTTTTTTCTTGTTCAGTTTCACAATTTCACAATTTCTTCTCTAAATTGAACAATAACTCTTCTTTCTATTCACAATTTCTTTTCTAAATTGAACAATGTCTTTTCTTTCGATTCACATTCTCTGTTCTTTCTTTAACTGTTGAAATCACAAGAAGGAAGTCTCGTGTCGTTCCATTCAATATTCTTTTAGGCGATTGTTATTTTGTGGAAACGGAATTAGGGAGACTATGGCTGTGTGCAGTATGTTAGTGATTTTGAAATAGGGGTTTTAATTTATTTGAATTATTTATCTATTGCATGTTGGAATATTCTATTATATTTGTATGTGATGTCTTGATATTGGTAAAGCATATTCATGTACCGACACGAGATTGCCAAGGGGGGGGGGGGGGGGGGGGTGATAATTCAATGAATTTAATTATATAACACACCAGGTCTGATCCATTTCGGTTGCTCTCAAATGTGCACTTTGTAGCTGTATCAAATTTGATCTAGTAATGAGTCCCGGATACTTTTCAATCTTTCTGTCGTGCGAAGGTTACGGCGACAGCGTTGCCGGTTCATGCACAGTGTTGCTAGTTTCAATACTTTTCTAACGTATCTTCTATCTAATGTTGAAAGCAAATGTGAACTCTGCGTAACAATGGAGTAATCGCTGTTCGATGAAAATACTAGATCCAATGGAAGATTCACCTAGTCTTCAATATCATTGACCTGATCTAAGTGGCAGCCACATAAAAGAAGTCGAAGTGTGTTCTTGGTAGAAGTGTAGGGGTATTAATCGGCTGATAAAACCCATTTTATTAAAGGAAACTTGAAGTTATCTTGTACGATAAGAACGCCACGATAAGAAGGCGTGGTTTCGAATAGGGAATCCCCTGCGGCAACAAGCAGATTGATGGAAAGACAGTCGGATATAATTACACTCAATGTGGATGGACGACTGCAACTTTAACACAAACAGCTTTACGTTTTTTAGGAAGCTTACTCGACCGTATATTGCTTGGTTCTTCCTTGAATTTATATTCTTTCTGGCAAGTTAATTAAATATTATTAAAGCTGTCTGTTGGAAAAATAAATAACACGATGCGCCTCAACTAAATACAGGTTGTTAAGGAGGTTGTCTCAAGCATTTTGTTATGAATATGAAGCTTAACTGATGATACTTGCTATTGCGGGCGCTCGGCACAATTAATGACGTGCTAGTCTGGGTACCAATGCCAAGCCGCCTTGTAGCGTCTCTAACAGATACACACACAATACACAAGCAAAATAGTGAAGAACAGCGAACGAAAATCGAGTAAGAAAATACATCAGAGCCGTATACCATAGCGATAAGATAACAATTCACATCAGTGGGGTGTAGTTGAGTTTAAAAATCGAATTCTAAACACGGCGAGTAGCCTTGTGTGTTACGCTTAGGTTAAATTTTTGGTGATTCTAACTGTCATGGCGTCAGTTCAAATCACACGTTCTTCACTATCATTCCAAACGCTATAGCCTAGTAAAAGCCACTCTTTTGAACTAAGTCTTCCGTGATAAGAAAATATGGCATTTTAGGATGCTGCTAATAAAAAAAAATTAATAAATCAATAAGTAAGTAAAATGTGGGACATTAAATACATTTCACATCACACCATCGAAATTCGTTTACTCGAAGCACTCGTTGGAAACTGTTCACAACGAATTTACGTTGGCATTTTATCCAACCCCCTAGAGATATCCTTTAAACGCAACTTATCTTCTTCGGTCCTTGGTGACGAGACTTGGATGTTTATGACAGATCATGGCATTGCACGCCATCAAAGTTGATACTACTGAGGTTAGAAGATTCTGCGCATTTATTGCACCAGTGCATCGTTATATTCAAAACGATGTTTTTAAAAATCTTTCGAATAGATGTCGATCTCACCCCTAGTGGGATCGTTGGTCTGTGAGAAAACATGAGCTCTAATCACTTACTCTTGGGGTATGTGGCATTCGTTGCTTAACTTTACGATATTTGCAATCTGTCGCGCTCTTAAAATACCCGTTGTGCTCACTACCTCCAGTCGAGTGAATAGTAAATGCCACTTAACGCTTTTTGAATGTATTAACATTAGCCCCCCATTAAAGCATTTACTTACTTTAATTGATAGTACTCATTAATTTTTATGAACTCGCTTTATCGCGGCTTGCTGTTAATTGCTAGTCGCGTTTTAATTAAATTTCCCAATTGAAATCAAACGCCATTAAGCAAGAAGTTTAAGGGAAATTGCTCCCATCTTACATAAGTATCTTCTAGTCTGTCCTTTTAAGTACAATTTTATTAGATCCCTCAATTGTGATAGAACCGGTATGCATAAAGATTTCGTTGCCCAATTTAATTACGTCGATTCGCAAACGCGGATGAAGGGAAGAATCAGATGTGAAGGACGCGATGCCCGATCCCCATCTGTTTGGACTAATAAGTCAAGTAAGTAATTAATTGGATTGAACATCTTTTAAAAACGCATTAAAATCTCAAGTAACTAAAAGTTATTGAAAAAGGTTCGTAATAAGCGTTTTCGATATATTGAATAGTAAAAAATATGTGAGAAGTTGGCTTATTATTTGATACATGTTACGTATTATTAGCGGATACATGTTTTGTATTATAGACACAAGAGTCATTTTCATTTTGTTTTGTTCCCTGTTCGAATGCGACAGTCTGTATATACTGTTTATCTGATTATACGAAAAGTGCGGATACAACCACTTATAAAGTGTTCTTAAATTTCGAAATAAAGAAGAAGATACCGAAGGTCTTAAATGCCTGGAGACGGCGAAAAAATACACGATAAGGCTGATTGTTTCATATTCGAGTGATTCGGCTGAAGAATGACCTGGTATGTTTTGTAGGTATGAAATTATTTTTTAAAGTTGATCGGTGCGTACTCACTGATTGAAGGACTCCATGGGAGATGGAATGCATTTACCCGGATTCGTTTTTTTTTTACCACTAACGCGCCCAAAAAAGGGGATTTTGAAGTACCCTTAAATGTCAGAACACAGTGCGAGCGAACTTAGGGGATTTGTATAAGAAAAGGGAGTGTCGAGTCCAATATAGCCTTGAATACCTGGACATTACAACGAGGAGAAAACACTTGATCAGGTAGAGCATTCCGCATTCGTGTGGTTTGGCTAAAAAAGCACTCCACGTTTATTTGTGTGCCTAAAGTCGACCTTCAACGTGAACTGATGCGTATTCCCAGATTAACGGGTATCGCCAGAAAAAGTTTGCAGAGGCGGAACACGTCCACCAAGTTCTGTTAAACAACGGCCGTGATAATGCCTGTAGGAAAGAGATAGACATGATACGTTGGTTGTGCCTGTGTTCTAGCAACGGAATGAATCGACCTACGGTTAGGTGAAGTTTGAAGTTGACTTTCAACTTGAAGTGATGCACATTCTCGGATTGACGGGTATCGTGGAAATATGTCTGAAGGGGCGAAACAGATTCAGAAAGTTCAGTTCAGCAACGACCGTGATAATATCTATACAAAACAGACAGGCATGTTATGTTACGCCTATGTTCTAACGACGGAATTGAACGACTTACAGCTGAGAATTGATGCGCATTCTCAGAATGACGAGTATCGCGGGGAAAATATCTGAGGAGGCGGAACACATTGAGAAAGTTCAGATGAGCAACGACCGTGATAATACATATAGAAGAGAAATAGGCACGATACGTTGCGCTTATGTTCTAACGACGGAATTGATTGGCTTATAGCTGGGTACCCGATAAGTTTCACTGCGCGTTTTTGCATTATATTGAGCACGTGCAGCGCACTTTGGAATACGCTTGGCCAATTATGGGAGCTGAAATCCACTTTGGGACGAATATATGCCTTGTAAATAGTGGCCGAGGTGGACGGAGTGAAGTATCTTTTGCATCCCTTAAGGAACATCATACATTTGGCCGCACTTTTCGCAGCTTCAAATATGTGGTCGCTCCAATTAAGAGTCAAATTAATTCGAGGGGCGAGAAGTGGTAGTTCCTTGCCTCGTCGAGGCACATTCCGTTCATCGACAGTATATTTACTTTGTGATTCGCCTTTTTGACGACAATAGGCAGCACTGAGTCTTTAAGACATTGAATTCTACTCTGTTATATAATCCCCATTGATATATCTTCTTGAGATCGGAATGCAATGCATCAAGCATAACCTGCTGATTGGTATTGACGTTCGAAGAGTTTGGTGGGGAATGTTCATGGGTATGAAAAACTCAACGTGCTATCATCAACAAACAAGTGAATTGGATTTTGGCTAATTAACAATAGATCGTTTACAAAGATGAGGAAAAAAGTGGATGAGAGTACTGAACCCTGGAAACACCTGCATTAATTTGATGGGAAGAAAATTTGACACCGTCAAGAACCATTGGATTGAACGGCCAGAAAGATAGTCTCTTATCCATCGGGTCAGGGATTTGTCCACTCCGTAGAAATGTAAGTTTAATAAAAGGGCTGGAAGTGGAACGTTTTCGAAATATCCAATGCAACAACTTTGCTTTCGCCGAAGTAGTAAACGGAATGGCTCCAGTTTTCGATAAGGTACGCCATCAAATCACTTGTAGATCTGTTGCTACCAAAGCCATATTGGCGATCATTGAGGAGGTCATTTGATTTCAAATTCGTCATTTTATTTCGAAAGTTGATGGTCGTTAACTGATTCAATTACGTTCGAGAGAATAGAAGGTAGTGCTATGGGTCGATTAGATTGATTTGTCACCCTTTTTGGGAATTGTCTGAATGTTCGCTGATTTCTATCTATTTGGGAAACGGCCAGTAGAAGAAGCCAAATGGAAGAGTTTCCGCAGTGGTTCAGCGAGTGAAGAAGAACACCTCTTCAAGAGAATTTGGAGAACGCCATCCGGACCAGCGAATTTGCCGCGTTTAGCTCCTTGATTGCCCGGGTAACAGTACGCTTTCGGAAGTAAATCTGACGCATGGCGTGCTGGTTATGCTCAAGTTGGGCTAGAACTAATGTGGTATGTGTTGTGTTTTTGTCTTAAGCCACCATCCGAAACATATGAAATAAGAAAAATATTCTCTGCTTTACACACAGCCTTTGGCCAGGAAAATGTAAAACGTTATTTTCCTTTCAAGTTAAAATGTTAAATTTATTTTCGTGTTACACTTTTACGCATACCCTCATCGGGCCTTTTGTTCACACATTTTATTAACTATCGGCCAGATTGCGACTCATTACTGATTACATGATGCAAATACCGGGCTTTTACTTTATCTTATTATCGTATCTGCTCTTTTGAGAAATCAATCGTCCGTTTAAACCGCTTTCGGTACTCGGGCGCAATTTTTAACCATACGGTAATATGGGGTGATTTTGCTACGCTGATTGAATGCTAGTCAGGAAAACGTTATTTTCCTGCTTGCGATCTTAAACAAAATATGACAACCGGCCATTTTTTGTTTTGATTTGTAGTTTCAGTCTAAGTGAATGAATGAATCATTAAATGCATATTTTTTATATGTATACTTATTTACTTTTGTTTTTGATTCTGAATTCAGAATGTATATTTTGAATGAATGAATAAATGTATATTTTGTATACTTGTTTTGTTTATGTATACGTAATTATGTTTGTTAATTTTGTTTTTGTTTCTGGCTGGTTTCTCAGCGGAAAAGATGTGTGTATTGGCCAGTGGTGGGGGGGGGGGGGGGGGTTGGGGGGGGGGGGGGGTGTTACTTCGTAACAGTAGCCATATTAGAATGATTGAGATATTGCTTAGATTCCTTTTAGAAATGCTATATGCGCCACTTCTATTTCACTGACCCTGGTATCTGATTGTTACAGTAGAGGATCGAATTATTTAGAATACCAAGATTTTAGGCTTCCCTTTATCAAGGTATTTCAGCTTTGTACAAATACATGGTTTGTAAATCGTTATTTATTTAGATGGAATAAAATAAAAGGTTTTAATAAGCGCCAAACACTTAAATGTGCTTTTCGAGGATTTGAATATGTACGCATTCTTGTTCAGAGTTGAATCAATTTGAGTTCTAAGAGTAAAGAGCTTTTGGCAACACTAAATTACGCCGCTTTATAGCTAAAGTGAGTTGTTGAGACCACAATAACGCATATTTTCCCGATTTTTTTTAAGTGTTTTTTTTTCTTCCTTCCGATTACAATCATCATCATCGGCACAGCAATCGGGATTCGGTCTTGACCTTATTTAGCAATTCTTGAGGCTTCTTAAACTTCCATAATAATTTATTTTTACGGGCCCTGTGCCTTTCCGATTACTATAGTTTTCGTAAATATGGAGTGCGAACTTCGTAAATAGAACACACAAAAGTAAAACACACTTGAGATGAGCTAACAAAATCTCGCACTGTAAACAAACGCAGATCGCGCTCAAACTACAAACGAGGGTAGAGGACGGTTATGCCAACTTAACGATAAAAGAATTTTAAAATCCTTTCAAGCGGACTTTTTAAATGATCATTTACCGTTGGTGTAAAAATTAATGAATCGTGTCGGCCTATCAGCTTCCACAAATCCCACTTTATTAACTATTGTACCCAAACACTAAGCTTAGATTCACTTTTATGGAGAATTGTTTAGGACGTTCGACTGGCCGCGTTTGTGTTGTACGCTTAAATCTACTTTACCTTGTTGCCTCCTTTTATATTACAGATTTATCGGTCTATTCTTATCTTATGAGTCATACCTCAACTGATAAACAGTTTCTAGATGATCTTTGTTATAGTACTATCTGATTGATTCACATAAGGTTCTTGAGACGTATCCCGATTGATATGCAGGTTCCAGATTATATATTCTTTAGTGTGCAGTTTCGTTATCTGCGAAATCAGCTTATCCAATATTTATATTTGCTTTCAGGTTCGTAACAATAAATTCTAAATTAAAAATCTTTTCTGACTTCATCCACTTAAAATCTAGATTACACTTTCCTATTATAACATACAATATTTTCTCCACTAAATATGGACTTTGACTACAGTCATTTATTACTTCATTTGCTCTCGCCATTTTTTTTCTAATTGTAAAATTAAATTTACCTGAGCACCTGTGTTTAATTGACATTCTAACATTTTAGAGCCAACTATTTTTATTGTTTTCTAGATTAACTTTATAAATTTGAATTACACCAATAAAAAATTCTTCTTCCTTCACTCATTGGATTATCGTTGCTTTCCTCGATAGCCTGCACTGCTCGAATGATCTTTGATAGACCATGTTGGCAAAATGATTGAGCTTACCACATCGTTTGCATGCTTCCCCACTGCTGGACAAGCTGTATAGTGCCATGTGTACCCACATTTGGCCCATATTTTTGTAGCTGACTCCTGCTGCTTGCGTATACGGATCTGGATTCGTGACGGTGATGATCCACTGCCGCTGCTGAACCTGTTGCTCACTGTCGACCGCTACTTAGGAGGGTGGGCTAAAAAGTTTTCTACCTCAACGTGAAGATAGCAGCACTCGTCAATTAAAGCTAGTGAATGTATGTGTGCATCTTTTGACAGTTACTCGCCAAAATTTGAGCCGGTTTTGACGCGTAGTTTTTATTTGACAGTCGTTTTGTTCGATTTGAGGGTTTTTCTGAAAATGGACAAAATTGAGTATCGAGGTGTCATTAACTTTTTGTTTTTGAAAGGCAATACGCCTGCGCAAGACAAAGATGAGTTGAGCTCTGTGTATGGGAACTCTGCGCCATCATTTACGACAGTAAAATTTTGAGCAGCTGAATTTAAACGTGGCCGTGAGAGCTTGGGAGACGATGAACGTTTGGGACGACCAAAAACTGCAACAACTGACGATAACATCGCTAAAGTTCACCAAATGGTGCTAGACGACCGCTGAATGAAAATGTTCAAAGAACGTGTCTGTCACATATTAAATCAAGATTTAGGCGTGAGAAAGCAGTACACGCGTTTTCTCACGTTAGACCAAAAACGTGTTCGAATGAACATTTGCAACGCTCTGTTGGCGCAGTTTAGACGCAATAAATCCCAGTTTTGGCGTCGATTAATTACTGTCGATGAAACTTGGATACACCATTATACGCCCGAAACAAAAATACAGTCAAACAGTGCACTGAAAAGGGGGAATCGGCTCCAAAAAAAAAAAGGAAAAACTCGTTTTTCTGCTGGGAAAGTGATGGGTACTGTTTTTTGGGATATGGAGATGGAGTTATCTTAATCGATTATCTTCAAAATTACAGGACTATATTAGGCACCATTACTTGACCAACGGACGGCAGAAATTGCGGAAAAGCGGCCACATTTGCAGAAAAAGAAAACCCTGTTTCAACAAGACAACGCACCGTCTCACACCTCAGCAGTTGTCATAGCGAAAATCCACCGCCTCGCTCACCAGATCTAGCCCCAAGCGACTTCTTTTTGTTTCCTAATCTAAAAACCTTAACTTCACGCTGAGGAAAATCTTCAGTTCACCCTCGTATATGTAGAGATCTCGGCATTGCCAACCATACTTTATAATGTATAATATGCAACATTCCCTGTACTTTTTCTCCACTCCTCTGCATTCTACCCGATTTACTTTGAGTAATCCTTTTATATAATGTTGGACTATTTTGCCTCAAAATTTTGTGAAAATGGGCCATAAAAGGCTCAATCTGACATTCGACATTCCCCAAGAGCCGCCCATCCTCTTAAAATTAACCACTTCCTCTTACCATACAAAGCCATGGTACTTACCTGCAATAAGGGGCAGCGCAAGCTCCCCTGCAGCATCATACCTGAAAGGAAAACCTACCCGACGGCACCGATACATTTTGAACTTACCTGGTTCATACTCCATGAACCAGTTCATCTCCTATCGGCTCAGCTTGTCTTCAATTACGATAAACAAACGCTGGCCAGCATATTGTTGACATTGCTGTAGCGGATATTCTTTCCATAGTTCACAATTGTATATCGCGCCTATACCCTTAGGTCTGCGACAGTTGCGACAATTGCCCGTTATCGGCTATCATGGAATTTGGGCATGGATAAGATCATTGTTTGGGCAATCTTACCCATGCCATGCCTATTATGACCCGCCTGAAAACTAAATTAAACATACAGTATCTCACTATGTTCGTTTACTTACCCGCACAATAATCTAAACACTTACCCATCCAGCCTGACCCTTTGCCGCCGTTGACGAGGTTTCTGCTGACTTATGTCAACAAAAGAATTTTCCTCCTTGTGACCGGAGCCGTACGGCTAGATTGGATATTGCCTACATCGGTGTTTCCAAGGAATCTTAGGCAAATACCATTACGACCCCGTTGTTTCATAGCCACATCATGTACATCATATGTGCCACCATTTGATCTGTGAAATAGCGTTTTTTTTTTACTTTGAAACAAAAATCTATTTCGATCCCTGGCATACATCATCAACGATGTATGGGTACATCGCCGCAGCCCCCGATGATTGTACGTCTGTTTAATCAGGTGTCCACCGATCATCGTTTTCATTGCAGGGCATCGTACTTGTCCTATACGGACACATATAGAATTCTCCCCTATCGATGCAATTCGCGGCCATTGAATCTGATGGATGCGAGTTGCATCGAGGACTCAGACTTTTTCCACCAGCAACGACGTGCACGAGTTCGCGAAGTCGAGTCATCACAATTTTTCTATAAAAAAAGTTGTGCGCGGAAAGCTCCATTTTCTTGAGTCGATACGTTTTGTTTTTAATTAAAAGGTTGTGCGCGGAAAGTTATATTTCCTTGTAACTAGAAATAAGTGAATAACGAACAGTTAACAATTTAAGTCCTGCTCCGCAGAGTGAACTGTCCGCCCAAAGTTTTATTCCCTTGTAATAAATTTTACTCATTGTTTAACAACAAAGAACTGTGTAACTGGAAATGAGAAAATAGCTGAAATAAATGCAAAAAAAAGCCAAATTGTTTCATTTGTTTTTTCCGCTTGGGACGTCGTCGCAGAATTGCAAGTGATTCCAGACGACCAGCAGTTGTGAAGTAGTGGGAGTTAGTGAATCCCGCGTCCGTGTCGGCGCACAGACTAAACCTCGCTAAAGGCTTCGTGAGATGGTTGGGAGAAATACTCGTGCATCTTCCGGAGCTTTGCTGATGGAGCCCGTCGAGAAAAGTAGTATCTGAGCTCAGCGCTATAGGTTCGCCTCTCCTGGGAGTAGTGAAATAAAAAAAGCTGAAGCACGAATGTTAAAAAATCGCTCGTGTCACCTCGTTCGAATGTTTTTTAATTTATTTTATTTTACATGTATTTTACAAAGCATGAAGATAGCTTCTATTGTCTGCATTAAACGTTTTTTTGGTTACCGCTACCACTCACTCAAGTCAGTTTCAAAATACACATCAAATTAAAAACGATATCTTTTATCTCAAAATAATTTACAATCGTCATTCATCACACACAACAGTTCTGATGTTATTCCCTTCGACCACTAGAGGTTTTGCAGATTGCAAAAGAAAAAAAAGTGATCATCGCTAGCTAATTCTGTCAGAACAAACTAGGTTGACGAGCGAGGGGAGCAGGGGGAAAGCCCCTAGTTTGTTAATATAATTTTTCTTTGAGCCCTTCGAAACATATTTTTTAAAGTACTTTAGTTTTATTACCCTATAACTTTGTTTTCTACCAAGAAAGGATTACAAAAACCATTGATTTTAGACTTCTACTGTGGTATTACCCCACAATCCCAAAAACACTACTCACAACCTTTCCAGGTAATCCAATAGTATATGCTTTCTTCGTTTTTTTTTTTTTTATTAGACTTCTCTCGGGAAAGGCGAACCTATAGCGTCGAGTGGGCGCCCCGAGATGCCATCAAATAACTGTTGCAGTTCTTTTTGAACAGTTGCAGGTTGTAACGCTCCGGGAACACTCGCGTGGGAAGGGAGTTCCACAGCTTCCCCGCTCTGTAACGGAACGAGTTCTGATACAGGGATGTTCGCGCCGTCGGGAGATGAACCACAAACGGGTGCGATCCGTCGGATTGTCTTGTGGAGCGCATATAAACCGAATTGCGTGGAACAATGCCAAGAATCTCCGAAGAACAGCACCCGTGATAATATCTGTAAAACAGACAGAGGTCGGCCACGCGCCTTCGATGTGATAGCGACTGTAGTCCCGACGTCAGCACCGAGTCCCCGATCAGGCGGATCGCTCGTCTTTGTACGCTCTCAAGTAGGTCGAGGGTATGTTTAGGAGCCGAGCTCCAAACATGAGAGCAATATTCGAGCGCGGGTCTAATTTGAGATTTATATAGGAGAAGAAGTTGGGCCGGAGTAAAGTATTTCTTGGCTCTAAAAAGATAACTCAGTTTTCCTGAGGCTGATCTGGCGATACCCGATACGTGTTTATGCCATGATACATTCCCACAGACCGTGACGCCGAGCAATTTCAAACTTTCCCCAGCCTCGAGGGGCCGGCCACTCATCATCAGCTGTGGAACCGATGATCCAGTTTTCTTTGTGAATGTTGTATACTGGGTCTTCGTTGCGTTGAAGTCGACAAGATAGGCCTTTCCCCACTGCAGGACTTTATCTAGATCCTGATTCAGAGAGTCAATCTGTCTACATCTCAACTGGTGCGACGTAGATGCACCAATCGGCCGATCACTCGAAAAGGAGGAAACAAGCGTACTATCATCCGCAAAACTGAACACTTTGTTATCCGTTGTCTCCAACAAATCATTTATGTGAAGCAAGAACAAGGTTGGAGCCAAAATAGAACCCTGGGGCACCCCCGAATTAACAGGATACAGATCCGAACACTCGCCGTCCACAACAACCCGGATCGATCGATTCTCGACGAAGCTCCTCGTCCAGTCGCAAAGCTGGTCGGAAAGTCCATATGAACGAAGTTTGCTCAGCAATGCCCCGTGCCAGACGCGGTCAAAAGCCTTGGAGATATCTAATGCGACCGCCCTTGACTCACCATGCCGTTCAATCGCAGATGTCCATATATCGGTTATATGTGTCAAAAGGTCTCCTGTGGACCGCCTGTCGCGGAATCCGTATTGACGATCATTCAGAAGACCGTTGCATTCCAAATACTTAACCAACTCTGTATTGATGACTTTTTCCATTACCTTAGATAAAATAGACAGTAATGCTATCGGACGGTAATTTTGTGGGAGACACTTTTTTCCCGTCTTTGGGATTGGCTGAACTCCAGCGATTTTCCAGCAGGCAGGAAAGGTCCTCCGTGCATAAGATAAGCGGAAGAGTCTGCCAAGAACCGGCGATAGTTCTGGAGCACAGTTCTTAAGTACTACTGCTGGTATTCCGTCCGGGCCGGTTGCCCGGAGGTACAAGGCTCTATTAACTGCTTGGACTGTTTTTTGACTGCTTTTTTTTTGTATAAAGTATAAAGTAGATCGGCTCCGAAATTTAGTTGGACTCTCGTTAAAATGGTACAAACATTGCTGAGAAATTCCGTCCGTCATGTTTTTATGATCAAGATTCAACAGATACGGTATCCATATTGCACAAAACATACAGAACTCAGTGAAATATTTATAGAAATCGTGTATGATATTTTTTGTACAACAAACATATCAATATAATAATACATAAATATCATTTTTAGCAACGCCATCTATCGGCTGGACTAGAACTGTTTACCTTGCCCTCGTACACTCGAATGCATTTTCAACCATTTTCCATTCACCAATTTTTCCCCAAGACATTAACGAATTTAGTTTTAAAACAATGTGTCTCGAAAACGATTAGGTATGTCGAATGCATTTTCAACCATTTTCCTAAAGCCATTAATAAGACGATTATTCACAGATTTTTATCCACGACATTAACGAGTGTAGTTTTAGAACAATGTTTCTCAAAAACGATTAGGTAACACTTGGTAACATAAAAGCCATTGAATGCCTAAGATATGTTGCCGAAAGAAATATCTGTAGCCAGTCAATCGCCTACAATGGTCTATATACATACATTAAATTAAATACAAAATTCCGACGTACGTATTATACATTGATCATTGTTTCCTCATTAGTTTCCACGACACATTAACCTTCCTGGGCCCTTACTGCACTATATAATTTGAAAGGTGCTCATACTTCGACAGTCATCCACTTATCTCAAAACGAGACCCTTATAATGTGTAAAAATCAAATACACTTCAACACTTCTAGTTAAGTCGCTTAACCTTGATTTCAATGAGCCCTTCCAATCGCCTAATGGTCAGTCGTCTATAAAAGATATTATACCATGCAGTTGCACAGAGACGCTCACCTATCGATGGGTCTTACAATGAACTGCGCTTAGCTAGCCGATCAATTGTTAAGCAATATCAAGTTGCTCGTTTCTAAGAAATGCAGACACGTCTAAGTACTTCGGATTCCTTCATGTGCCCGCATTTGAAAGCGATGGTCATTTGCTCGATGCGAAAGCTGTCATAAAACACTCTGCCACTGTGTTCAGTTGGCATACCACCAATGACGAGTGCTTGCGCTTTATAGATACAACCTCCTCATCGATACACTGCACCTGTTGGGGATGGTGCTTTGTTTGCTATTTCAACTGCAATCGTCGGCAAACTCTTTAACGAGATATTGCGAAAGGATATAATCGTTCGATCAAAAGAAATGGAATGGGCTTTCAAAAGAATTTCCAAAACACTTGTTACAACTTGATTACACTCCCTAGTTAGACTTAAAGCTATCTTTATAAGTCGAAACGTTTCAAATACTAAACTAATTCTGCGCTGCTTGAGTCTTCGAAAAGCAATTAGGAGATCGCTGTCGCAACAGTTGATTGCAATCGCTAACTAACAATCTAATGTGATCACCGATCTTCTGGGTTTAGATCGTAAAACGACCCAAAGAGGGAAAAAGATAGAGAGAGAGTCCATCCCATGCACACCTATGTGGGAAAGTGTACGGCAAATACTAGATTTCACAAAACGCACTCCATCGGCCTACTCACCTTAGGTTATTCATGAATCTTACATGTGATATGCCGACATTGATGAGTGTTGGAGGGAAGCCATGGCGCCTTGTGTAGCAAGCAGTGTCCAGCCTCCGATACGATAATCATCATAAGAACGGCTTTGAACGTCCTTAAAGGTCATCTCGGCGAACGAACACCGGTTTCGATAAACTCATTGTTGTTGTCGTTTGTATTTTTGCCTCGTGCTTTGTGGTATATCTGTGTATCTTATTGCGAAATCTATTCGCATTGAAGATGTCAGGTTTTGGACATAACAGCGTTTTAGTGACGTTGGGTGTGCTGCCTCCAGTGGACATCGGTCCATAAGTCAGTTCATCTCTGGCCAATGGAATCCGCATATAAAGAGGAGAGACGGGTTTTTGTCGTCGACCATATTTCTGGTTATATCGAGTTCCACGGGCGTGAGGCAATTTTATCTGTAACGGAATTTTAAGGTCAATTGATTGTTTGGATTGCAGTAGCGATGCTCTACCCGCGATATGGAGCTGAGTCAAAATGAATTCACTCGAAGGGATGAGGTGTTAACATTTTTCTGGTAGTTAATGGCATATTTTCGGAGAAATACCTTCTCAATGGAAAACTACAATTCGATTGGTCGGAATGCTGATCAGTAACTGGAAAATCCTGACTTTAAGATGAGACAATAATACAGATATACTCGCATACCTAGGTGAGTTTGGGTGAGTTTTATGAGATTCGGATTTCTGGTAAGCAAATTATTAACGACGGCCTTGTTGGTTGATTTCTACAGTGCAAGAGGTTGGATTACTCACAACATTGCATAAATACATAGTCTTGATTTCTAGCATTATCTTATGATACCTAATCCCATCATTACAAAGATGGTTTTAAGATCTTAAGTGTTGAATTTGTTGAATATATAATTTTAGCATCTTAAAATCATCTGAAAATTTGACTAAGGTCTCGTACCCAAATGATTGGGGTATTTTACGGTTTTTTTGATGATACATTTATTTATATTTTCAAACCATGTTCTATTTATTAACATAATAAAGAATGTGAAGGCTTTAACTAAAATGGCGTAATATTTAGCCTGTGGGATGAGAAGTCGTTGTGCCGGCGTACAACACGGGGTTCTACTTCGTCCAACGAACTGTTCACCGGACACACACTGAGCAACGTCGCTAAAAGGTTCACCGAGAAAAAAAACCATTCGGACAATGATACGGAGACCCAAGAAACTGCAGCACAGGAGAACAAGATGAAACGCACGAATTGATAGGTGATCACCGCCTTTACATAACTTTATTGTCCGTCTTTTTTACAAGTTTAAACTTATTCTAATTGTTCTTTTAATTAATTACTTGACGCGGGATTAATGAATTAAAAGGCATCAGTAAATTCGCACGAACACTTCATGTCATTGTGATTAAAGTAAACTCGACTCGCTCAACGGGTGTGCATCGTTTTGGAAACGAAACTCGACTTTGTGATATATACGCGTCCCCGTGCGCGAAACGGGGAGCGGAAGTGACGGCCACGAACTGCACGGTCGTCGGATGCAATAGGACACCCGAGGATAAAATTCTGACATGAATTCCATCCTAGGTTAGGGTTAAGAAAACAAGAGAAGAGAGAGAAAAACTTTTATTTTAAGGGTGCGGCCGCCAAGGAAATGCACTCTTTTTCCGGGCAATGGTATACGTAAGTAAATGTATCGCCATTAGAAAGAAGTGCTAAAGGTTTTTCTATTTACACAATGGGAAATGTGTTTCGCTAGTGATGCTAAAGGGATCGTATACATGATTACCTGCGAAGAAATTCGTTTTATGACTCTAGGGTAAGATGAGACTATTCGCTTTTGTCCGATGGCCAAAGAGCTGCCGCGGCCGTGAAAATGCCAGGGGCATGTGGTATGCACATTAAAGCATTGTTTTTAGGAATTTCAGGGTCGATTGCGCTAATTGCAGCTGCTGGTATATTATTGCTGGGAGAAAAAGGTCGCCGGCCAATGCGTACGTTAAGAGATTTATCATAAACGTGGCGAAGCTGAAAAATAGAAAGCGCAATGTTTATGGCCCCTGGTGAAGGTTACATTGTATGTAATTCAGAACCTTTTGTTTACGGGAATTCGTCTAGGGAGATTTGCTTGACAAACAATGGTGCCGGAATAGTTTTCCTGCGAATTCTAGTGATGCATTGGACTATGAATGCTAAGAGTTCTTTGTTGGGAACATTTTTGCCGATGAGTTGATGCAAGGAAAAATGCCCTTGTAGGTGAAACTCTTTTTACAGGTGCTAAATGTAATTAGCAGTAATTAGCAATTATGAAACAATGGAATTTGAGGGGCTTTAGCACAGGAAGCTTGGGGGGTAATTGGGCAAGTAGGCAGTGGCGTTTTCGGAACCGCCACAAGCCTACCGAGTGGTTGTATACAGTAACTTTAAGCTAAAAATTTTATTTTCTTTATAAAAATAATTTATAACACACTTATCTCACATATTCACATGAAACAGGGTGTTAGCCACTATATTCTTTTTTTATTTCGTTAATTACACTTCTCACTGGAGAGGCGAACCTATAGCTTCCAGTGGGCGCCGCGAGATGCCACCACACAACCGCTGCAGTTCTTTTTGTAGGTTGTAACGCTCCCGGAACACTCGCGCAGGAAAGGAATTCCACAGCTTTTGTAACGGAACGAGTTCTGATGCCGGGATGTTCGCTCTGTCGGAAGATGACCCGCAAACTGGTACAATCGGTCGGATTGTCTTGTGGAGCGAATATAAACCGAATCGCGTGGAACAATGCCACAAATCTCCGAAGAACAGTACCCGTGATAATATCTGTAAAACAGACAGAAGTCATCTACGCCCCTTCGATTTGATAGCGGCTGTAGTCTCGACGTCAGCGCCAAGTCCCCGATCAGGCGGATCGCTGGTCTTTGTATGCTCTCAAGTAGGTCGAGGATATGCTTAGGAGCCGAGCTCCAAACATGAGAGCAATATTCGAGCGCGGGTCTAATTTGGGATTTATACAGAAGAAGAAGTTCGGCCGGAGTAAAACGATAACTCAGTTTTGGCTCTAAAAAGATAACTCGGTTTTGGTGGTGGAGATGGCGATGTTTGACACCTGTTTATGCCACGATACATTCCCACAGACCGTGATGCCGAGTAACTTCAGGCTTTTCCCAGATTCGAGGGCCTGGCCCTTCATCATCAGCTGTGGAACCGATGATCCACTTTGCTTTGTGAATGTTGTATACTGCGTCTTCGTCGCATTGAAGTCGACGAGATTGGCCTTTCCCCACTGCAGGACCCTCAGAGAATCAATCTAGCCACATCTCAGCTGATGCGACGTTGATGTACCAATCGGCCGATCACTCGAAAAAGAGGAAACATGGGTACAATCATCCGCAAAAGTGAACACTTTGTTATCCGTTGTCTCCAACAAATCATTTATATGAAGCAAAAACAAGGTTTTTGAGCAAAAATAGAACCTTGAGGAAACCCGGAATTAACAGGATACGGATCCGAAAATTCCTCCTGCACAGCAACCCGGATCAATTGATTTTCGAGGAAGCTCTTTGTACAGTCCGAAAGCTGCTGGGAAAGTCCATATGAACGAAGCTTGCTCAGCAATCCCCCGTGCCAGACGCGGTCAAAAGCCTTGGACATATCCAATGTGACCGCCCTTGACTTACCATGTCCCTCAATCGCAGATGTCCATATATCAGTTATAAAGGTCAAAAGGTCTCCCATGGATCGCCTGCCTCGAAATTCGCATTGACGATCATTCAGATATCCGTTGCACTCCAAATACTTAATTAACTCAGCATTGATGACTTTTTCCATCACCTTAGATAACATCGACAGTAATGCTATCGGTCGGTAATTTTGTGGGAGACACTTTTCCTTTGCTTTAAGATTGGCTGAACTCGAGCGATTTTCCAGCAGGTATGAAAGGTCCTCCGTGCATAAGATAAGCAGAAAAGTCTGCCAAGAACGCCGATAGTTCTGGTGGAGCACAGTTCTTAAGGACTATTGCTGGTATTCCGTCCGGGCTGGTTGCCTTCCTACAGTCCAATCTACGTAGAATGTGTTGAATAGTAGGCCGCCGGAACCGCACATCCTGCATCGAAGACCGCACCGACGCGATCACAAGTGGCTCCAAAAGACCAGGATCGCGGTTTGAATTCGCTGAAAATAAATTCACGAACATGTTAGCCTTATCCCTTGAATTTGTGGCTAAAGTCACGCTGCCCACCACCAACGGATAAAAAGAGGAGGAAGCGAAGCTACTACTGATAGCCATTGACCAGAAGGGACGCAAACCAATCGAGCACTGATGCAGTTTATTGGTCACTCTGTGGTTGTGGATCTTCTTCACGATATCAATCGCCTGGTTGCACGCGTTTCTGATTCTAACAAAATTCGACCTGTTAACCACGGTATGGTTGGAGCGCCATTGTTTAAAAGCTGCTGTAATCTGCTCGCATTTTTTATCAAACCAAGGCTTAGCAGATGAAGTTCGTTTGATGGAATGTGGAATGTAAATCATCATCCTGAGAATAATAATCCCTGTGACCGACTCCGCGCAAATGTTAACATCGGAGTCTCCGATCATGGAAAGGATCCAAAGAAATTTCGCAAATCGTCCCAGTTAGCAGTCCCGTACCCCCATACATGGCAAAAGGTGCTTAGATCGATTATTCACTTGAAATGGAAGTGGTTGCGCGACCGATACCAAGCAGTGATCTGAATTTCCCAGTGGCGCAGAAAGCTCTACAGTATAAATACTCGGTTAGGATATCGAAAACAGTTCCAAGGTGTTCGCATAATCATCTCAGGCATCCGCCACTCGCGCAGGTTTCTCCACGTATTGAATCGAGTTGTGGCTGACAACGAACATCTCCGGCAGCCTCCCAGCCCTGTTATTTCTGTTAGAATACACCAACCAGCCAGAATGGTTTACATTAACATCGCCAAGGACAACAATTTCAGAAGCCGGGTGGTTGATCTGTATCTAATCGACGGTACGTGAAAGCTGTTCGAAAAATATCGGTGGTCGTTCGTCATTTGGGGAGGGATAAGGAAACCAGCAAAATTTAACAGAATTTCTCAGCACGACGTTCAATTATATGATGTCCAAGTTATTGGGTTCCAACACCTCCATCCTCTGGCAAGCGAGATTAGACCGCGTGATAACGTAGACTCCACCCTTAAAACTGAACTTCGAACGCAAGTCGTATCCTGAGCAACGAAAACAAGTCGAATCAGTTGAC
This sequence comes from Microdon myrmicae, assembly GCA_963931805.1. Lineage (NCBI taxonomy): Eukaryota > Metazoa > Arthropoda > Insecta > Diptera > Syrphidae > Microdon > Microdon myrmicae. The sequence continues at coordinate 213,339,909 of OZ007496.1, read as the reverse complement.
GAATCGACCTGGATTTGCTGTTTGCATTCGTATTGGTGAAACCGATGCCCCTGTTGTTACAAAATGCCTTTCAAGTCGAACGTCGACAGAGCCTCGAGAACAGACCCGATTATGCGACGACGAATTCCTTAAAGTTCGGTTATTTATCATAATATTTACGTGATGTTCCCCCTGACATAGTCCCCCCGGGGATCCGAATGGGAACCTCCGGAACTCTTTATCTCAGAAGGTACTGTGAGGGTGGTAGGTTGTATGCCAAGACACGGGCACGGTTTCACCTAACTCCCCGATCTGAAGTTCCACGGTAAGAATCGTTCACCGGAGAAGAATAAAGAATAAAAACGCACTGATCAGCTGGGCTGTTTGTGATGATTTTATTTATTTTAACATAGATTGTTTATGTCAGCACCTACCGACAGCGCACATTTGATGTTAAATGGTTTCGATTTACAGAATTTATTCTTTAAGCACAGTTGGTTCTACTCTTAATACGAGGGTTGCCTTTTATATTTCGGGATTAGAGAACAAAAACAAATATTGATCATCGAAAATCACTTTATTGTTTTTCAAAATATTCCCCATGAAGATCTATACACTTTTGCATGCGTTTGAACCAATTGTCGAAGCACTTTTGCTACTCTGATTGAGGTATCTCCAACACATGCATTCTGAATGCAGCAACCGCTTCTTCAGGTGTCGAAAAACGTTGACCTCTCAGTTTGTTTTTTACGTACGGGAATAAAAAGAAGTCATTCGGTGCCAAGTCAGGACTATACGGCGGATGACCCATCAAATCGATGTTTTGGGTGCTCAAAAATGCAGTTGTCGCAGCCGATGTGTGAGAGCTCGCATTGTCGTGGTGAAGAGTGATCCGTCTTCGGCGGTTGGTTTTCCTGATTTCTTGGAAGACAACTGGCAAACAAATGGTTGTGTACGACTCAGAATTGACTGTTCTGCGTTGCTCTAGTGGTACGGTTGCGACATGTCCAGTTTTTCCGAAAAAACAGGCGACCATTTGCTTGGAAGTGCTTCGTGCGCGAACAACTTTTGTTGGATTTGGCTCATCTTGAAACACCCAGACAGTCGACTGTTGTTTACTTTCGGGCTCATACGCGTAAATCCACGATTCATCACCTGTCACGGTGTCATAGACGTGTTTCGAAGCACCGCGACCGTATTTTTTGAGCATTTCTTTCGACCAACTGACACGAGCCTTTTTTTGGGCGATTGGCAAATTGTGTGGGATCCAACGCGAACAAATTTTTTTGACAGTCAAATGTTTATGCAATATTGAATGTATGCTGGTCCTGTGGGGAGGAAGTATGTACCAGCATGGGTACTTAGTTCACTTCCTCCTCCATCAACCAAAAGTTCCGCCGCAGCACGAATGTGCACAAGGAAAACAACAGCACATTAAAACAAACAAACGGTAGTTTATTATTTAAACATCGGGTTTACTGCACCGCACTGTTAATTCAATTTTTAGGACTCGACACAAACGATTATTCTCCATTATCGCTTCCCTGTGTGCACCAGGGTAGCGATGGAGCCGCGACCCGCTCGGGTCGAAGGATGGAATTTGACTCAGCGATCGTCATCTCATGCAGAGATGATTTCGCTAAGGAAAAAAAGGAAGAGAGAGAAAAACTCTTCTCTTAAGGGTGTGAATATATCCTTGCCAAGGATATGTTTTATCTCCCACAAGTGTAACGTAGAGTCTTTCTTATGGGAACAAGAAAACCAGATCTCGTAATAAAGGTCATGGTGGTATGTGTGGGATCGTTCAGATAGATGCGATTCACACGTGCAGTGGAACGACGAAACAGGCAGGCGGCAAAGACAATAGGGAAAAATGACCAAATGCGCCGTTGGTAATGCGGGTCATTGTTTACACGATGCCTCGTCGCTATTTTCGACGTTAGGAGAAAAAGGTGCTAAAAGCAAATTGGATGTTTATGGCATCTCTGGCTGCAGTGGAAACCGGGTTCAAATTTGCATTAGGAAATGCTGGAGAATTTGGTTTCGGCGTCTATTGCGCTAATTATATGCAGCTGCTTGGGTTGTTTATTGATGGGGTAAAAAGGTCGCCAACCAATATGTATGAAAGGGATTTATTGTACACATGAATGAAGCTGGATATAGGCGACGCAATATTTATGGTCCCTGTCATGACGGTTACATTGTATGCAAACCGAATCATCTTGTTTACAGGAATTTGTCTGGTACCGAATTGGTTTAGAATACCAGATAAGCAAAGAAAGAAATCTTACGGAAAATTGTATGCGAAGGGATGCATGAAAAGGTAAGTTTTCTTTGTAGGGATTTTTTAAGATCATAGATTTGATCTATATGATGCGTGAAGCATTTTCAGGTGCTAATGCTATTGCATTAGCGAAATCAGGATTTTTGCTGAATGTTATGGGTGTTTTACGGTAAGTAGACAGTGGGGATTGGCGGACTGCCACAGTCCCACTAACGCCTAATGTTGTCTCAATCTCACGATAGGTCACATGACGATCTTCCAATATCAGTTCGCGCACAGCATCAATGGTTTTCGGAGCAACAACTGATTTTGGACGACCTTCACGAAGTTCATCTTGGAGTGAACTACGACCACGATTGAATTCACCATACCATCAATAAACACTGGTCCTTGATGGAGCTTCATCGCCAAAAATTGAATTAAGTTCATCCATGCACTGTTGCTGAGTTAATCCACGCCGAAAGTTGTAAAAAATAATCGCACGAAAATGTTGACGATTTAATTCCATTTTTGGGCCGAGATGACACTTTAAGTTACTGTAAACAACACAAATAGCGCTCGTATGTCAAAACGTTCTGAGTGCGTATAACCTCAAAAATGTCCAACTTTACGACAGAGCTGTCAATTGCCGGATTGCAACGCTAGAGTTGCCAAATCCCGAAACATAAGAGGCAACCCTCGTATAGACGGGCACATAACTTTCAATAGCGTTTTCGAAACACGTACAAATTACAGATGGGACTCAGTTAGTATGGGAATTCAACGCCCGCATTCACTTTACTCCGTCCTCGATGGCACTCCGTTGGAGATGAAATTTGGCTCTCGTATTTTTAAATTCAGGATCTGAACAGCACAATGGTTGAGACTCGACTCCTTGGTGGATAAGGGAAAGGCTCGCGCCGCGTAGGTTGCTGAAACTCGACTCGTGGTAATAAAGGGGCGACGTGCGCTCGGTGGCGGTTGGATAATGACTGACATATGAACGAAAATAATTCATTCATTCGTCGTGGCGGTGCGTCATAGCAAAATTAGGGTCGCTGCGAATTACGAGGAATTGTGGACGAGTTGCTATGCCTGCTTAAGAATTTAGTTCCAGCGAATTCTTGCCATATAAGCTAAGTTGGATTCGTTGGTTGGATATTCTGGGGAATTGAAAATGCTTGGGTGCAAGCAAGTAATACCGCTTAGATGAAATGTTAACCGAAGTAATTTCGGGGAAATGTGCGCGGCTTAGTTAGTTGGTAATGTTCCGTTGAGGATTTGGATATGCGTTTGTTGTGGCATATGAATTTCGGGGAAATGTGCGCGGCTTAGTTAGTTGGTAATGTTCCGTTGAGGCGTCGGACCATTTGGTGTCGTTATGACACATAAGGGAGGCCTTAAGGGACCTGTGCCAGCGTTCAATCATTCCGTTGGATTGGGGATGGTAGGCCGTCGTACGGCTTCGTTGGCAGCCGAGGAGGTCTGTCAGCTGTCTGAAGATTGTTGCTTCGAATTGCGGCCCTCGGTCGGAGGTAATGGTGGCAGGCACGCCGAAACGTGTGACCCAGGTTGAATAGAAGGCTTTAGCGACTGATTCGGCAGTAATTGCTCTAAGGGGAGTCGCCTCTGGCCATCGCGTGAAGCGGTACATCATGGTGAGGATGTAGGAAAATCCTCTTGATGGGGTAAGCGGTCCCACTATGTCGATGTGGACATGGGCGAAGCGTGCCGTGGTGTGATGTGTTTAATCTCGGTGGTGTATTGGCCGATGAGGTCGAGTTGACGCTCTTGTCGGGGGGAGGCGTGTCCCGATTTTTTTCGGAAGGCAAAGACCAGCGGTTCGTGGTCCGTAAAAATGGAGAGAGAGCGGCCTTCCACCATATGGCGGAAGTATTTGACGACGCTATAGATCGCCAGGAGTTCCCGGTCGTAGGCGCTGTATCGTTGCTCCGTGGGGCTCAGTTTCCTTGAAAAGAAACCGAGTGGTGCCGGGTGGCCCCCGAAGTCCTGTTGCAGGACTGGTCCGAATGCGGTGTCCGATGCGTCGCATTGGATGGATAATGCCGCTCCCTCTAGGGGGTATCGAAGCAGTGTGGCGTTAGCCAGTTGTTCCTTGGATAGTTGGAATACGCGGTCCGAGGCTTCTGTCCAGGGGATTGGGCGCTTGTCGTTGCGCTTTGCTCCTCGGAGGAATTCGGTCAGGGGGGCCTGTGTTTGGGCAGCGTTTTTGAGTGTTGGGCGGTAGAAATTGAGCACCCCGAGGAAGCGTCGGAGCTCGTTTACGTTGGTTGGGCGTGGGTACTGCGTGAGTGCCTCTACGGGGTCTGGGAGTGGGCGTATGCCCTGGTTGTCGACGATGTAGCCCAGATAAGTGATTTGCTCTTTGGCGTATTGGCACTTATCTGGGTTGATGACGAGACCGAATTTGCGGAGGCGCTCGAGGACCTGTCGTAAATGGCGCTTGTGTTCGGTGTGGTCTCGCGAGGCGATGAGGACGTCATCAAGATAGGCGTGACAGCAATCGAGACCACGTAGTGCCGAGTCGATATATCTGTGGAATGTCTGGGCGGCATTCCTGAGGCCGAAGGTCATTACTTTGAACTCGAAGGGTCCGAAGGGTGTAATGACTGCCGTTTTCGGGATATCTTCCGGTGCCACCGGAGTCTGGTGGTAGGCCCTGGTGAGGCCCAGGGTGGTGAAAACCTTGCACCCTCGTAGTTTGTATGAGAAATCGTATAGGTGTACGATTGGGTATCTGTCGGGGACAGTTGCTGCGTTCAGCAGCCTGTAATCCCCGCATGGGCGCCACTCCCCGGAACGTTTCTTTACTAAATGGAGTGGGCTTGCCCAAGGGCTGTCGGATGGTTGGCAGATACCTTGTGTGATCATTTGGTCGAACTCGGCGCGTGCAGCGCGTAGTTTTACGGGCGCCAGGCGGCGTGGGCACTGGCTTACTGGGGGGCCTCGTGTTTCGATGTGGTGAAACACGTTTGCCCTGTGTCGACGCTGGTTGGGGAGGGGAATTGTCGTACTGACGAATTCCTGTATCATGGCCTGGATTGAGTCTGTCAGTGGTGTGGCCCTGGGTGTTACCGCTGGAGGTGCCGGCGGGGGCGCAGGAGGTACGGTAAGGGCTACTAGCCTGTTGTGGGTCGAATCGACCAACAGGTTGTGCTTTCCTAATAAGTCGGAACATATTAGGGGTTCGTTAACGTCAGCAATCACGAACTGGTGTGTGATTGGGTGTCTGAGGCCCAGATGGAGTGTCAGCTTTTTTCGTCCGTACGTGGGTATCGGGGAATTGTTTCCTGCTGACAATTGTAGGGCGGTGGGCATGCGGTTGCGTGAGGCGAACGATCGCGGAAGGACCGAGATATCAGCGCCCGTGTCGACGGTAAAATTGATATTTAGTTTCGAGTCCCTGATTGTGAGGCGTCTTATGGCTGCGGTGCCGGACGGTTGCGCAAGGGTGTCGGTCGGCAAAATTAGTTTAAAGACTAGCGCGGGTTGTTGGGTGGTCGAGTCCACCCGCAGGGTGCCCTACAATTAATTGTACGATCCCCGTACCGTTGGTGGTTGGCGCATCAAGCGCGTGTGACGGTATTGTTGGGCGGATTTTGCCTGTTGGCGGGTTCGTCGCAAGGGGGCCGTGGAGGTGGGCGGCAAGAAGGAGTCCGCTGGGCAGAATATTGTGGAGGTTGCCGCCGGTTTATTGGGCGGTTCTGCGCGCTTCGTTGTGTGCCTTGGATTCTTGCGCAAACTTGATCCAATTCGCGGCGGAATGAGGCTTGAAGCGCGAGTAGGTCAGCGGTAGTGACCTGAGTAGGAGGGTTGTCTGGCTGGATGTCGCTGGTAATGCGGTCGGGGACTTGTTGGGTTGTGTTTGGGTTAAGGCCGGTGTGCCTTCTAGAGGATGAGGAGGGTAGCTGAGTCGAAGCTACCAGGGCGGTTCGGGGTGCAGTTTGTGACGACAGAGGGTGCCGTGTGGGCAGTGCAGCGTGTTGACTAACCGCCGCGACTTGATATGGTAATGGCTCAGACTGTGGGTCCAAGGTTTCCATAATCGCGTCTGCCGCCTTTGATAAATAACCCAAACTTTGATTGGGTTGGGCCATTAATGCCGAGCGGGCATGTTGAGGTAAACTCCTCAGGAAATGTGGCCTAATTAGGTCATCCGAGATCCTGGTCCCTGCTATCGAGCGTAAATGGGTCAGGAAAAGGGATGGCCTGATACCCGAGAGATTGGTCTCGTTCGCCAGTCGTTGCTGTTTGATGCTGATGGGTTATTTTAATTTTTGATCTCGATAAATTTATAATTTTTATTGTTAAAAGGGAAATGCTTATGTTTTGTTTGGTCGGTTTTATGTTTGCAAAAAAGAAAAAAAAATTAATTGTTCTTTCACTATTTTCTTTTTGATCTTTAATGTTGTGTAATACGCTTTTTATTAGTTCTTTGGATGTTTGATAAGATAGTGAGTGTGTTTGGTTATATATATCCTATTTTTCTATTGTAACGAATTATGCTTGTATGTTTGTTTTAATATGTTGCTATTTTCGTTTAAAAGCTTTTAGGTATTTTTAGTAAGGCTTAATGATTTATAAAATTGGTGTTTGGCGACTCGTTTCTCTTTACTGCGCGTGTGTACGGAAAGATATCAATTTTGTAATTATTTAGCTTTAATTATTTAGTCATGAGTCTGTGTCGTTTAAATTAATTGTCTTCTTTTGTAATTATTTAATTATGCTTCTTTAAATACTCGTATTAGTAACAATGTTTTTGAATAGATGTGTGATTACTTGGGCACTGAGGTCATTATAAATTAAAAACGGAATATAAGAAATATGTGCCAGAAAAAGTAGGAGACTGGGAATGATTTGGGTTCTTACTGCTGTCTTTAGCATAAAACCTTAGTTTGCGTTTCTTTTGACAATTTTAACTTATTTTTATTTATTTATTTATTTATTTATTATCAATTAGTAATGTAAAATTACCTATCAATAACTTAACCTAATGAGCCTAGCAGCGGGGACTATTGGCTCTGTATTTCTATTTTACAATTTAATCTTAATGCTATTTACAAATTTATTTACAATTTCTATGTTGTCGGTAGTGGGATCTGCTAGAATTGTATAAATATCTGTATTTCGAAATAGTTTGTCTTTCAAGGGTTTTAGGTGAGGACAGTCTTTCAATATGTGAGTGATTGTAAGTGTTGTGTTGCATTTTGGGCAGATTGGGGCTGTAGCTCGGTGGAGCAGGTGGAGGTGGGTAGCAGCTGTATGGCCTAATCGCAGCCTCACAAAGTTTGTGATTTTGGATTTGGACAAGTTAGTTGGGTAAGAAGGGTGAGTTTTGAAACGGTTTACCATTTTATAGGCATGGTGGTGAGTATCCCAGTTTATTTGGTTTATTTGTTTTTGTTGATTGCTGATAATTGACAGTAGATCGGATCTTGTGTAGATGTTGAATTTATGGACTGGAGCTCTTTTGGCTGAGTTGGCTGCGGCGTCTGCATTCTCGTTACCGCTGATGGCGACGTGACTGGGAGTCCACATTAGTTTTATTTTATTGCAGTATTTAATGATATTATTCCGAATATTGGAAATAATATCATCAGTGTTGTTGGTGTTTTTTATTGAGTTGAGTACCGACAGGCTGTCGGTGCAGATGACATATTTTTCTCTGTGGTTGGTGGCGAATGTTACGGCTTGTAAAATCGCGAAGGCTTCCGCCGTGAAAATGGAGCAAAATTCGGGTAATAGCCCGATTTTCTTTACTGCACCTTCTTCGGATGTGACCGCAAAGGAAGTATAGTTGGTTGTTTTGGATCCATCTGTGTACAGAAAGCGCCATCCGTTGGATTTATATTTTGAGGCGACTGACCAGAATAGTGCACCGTATATTTCTTTGTTTGTGTTTGGTTTTTTAAATATTGAGAGTGTTGTTATGATATTATTATTATTTAGAAGCCATGGCGGGTAAGTTGCGGAGTATTTGAAAGTTTGTTTAATATCCAATTCCAATTGCTTGGCTTTATCTAAAATGCGACTGATTGCAGATGGGATTCGGTTGGTGTTTTTGTATCCTATTGTTAGTTTGATGTCTTTGTCAATTATGGAATTTCGCGAAAACGCTAATTTAGCTATTAGTTTTAATGATATGATTTCCATCCGGTCCTCGATTGTTGGGAGCCCAGCTTCAGCCAGTATATTTTTTATTGGTGTCGTTCTGAATGCAAAGGTGCTTCTTCTAGCGGCTTGGTGATAGATGGGCTTTATTATATTTAGAGTCGTTTTTGGACTATTGCCATAGATATAGATCCCGTAGTCTATTTTACTTAAAATTAGAGCTTTAGTAATTTTACATAGAGTGTTAATGTGTACGTTACTTTTCAAGTTGCTTAAGTATTTAATAATATTGAGCCTCGCTGCTAATGATACTTTGAGTTCTGAACAATGTTGTTTCCAGGTATACTTATTGTTAAATGTTATTCCTAGGATTTTGAGGTTGGGGACATTTTGGATTGTTTTGTTGTTTATGTTGAGGTGTATTTGGGGGCAAAGTCGTCGTCGGCACACATGAAATAATTTACATTTATCTACTGAGAGTTTGGCACCTGAAAAATTTGACCATTCTAAGATATCTTTCACTGTTTCAGTTAAAATGTTTTTGCAGAAAGTTAGATCACTGGATTTACTTAAGATGTATATATCATCGGCGTAAATGCAATGATCTAGATGTTTCTGTTTGTGTATTATTGTACTTATGTCTTCAAAGGCGATCATAAATAGTACAACTGACAGTGGGGATCCTTGAGGGATTCCGTTGTGTAATGGAAATGTATTGGAGTAAACGTGGTTGACTTTACATTGGAATTTTCTATTGCTTAGAAATGATTTAACGTACCTATATATATTGTTGCCAATTCTCCATTTTAACAATTTATTAAGTACGGTGTGAGTGCCTATTCTGTCGAATGCTTTCTCAAAATCAAGAGAGAGTATTGTGACGTGATTTTTGGCGGATAGAGTCTTTGAGGTGTAGTGGTCAATGTGGAGTAAAGCGTCTGCGCAACCTCTGTTGGATTTGAAAGCTACTTGGTTGATGGATGTCAATTTCTTTGTTTCCATAACCCAGAGTAGACGTTTGGCTACGATTTTTTCTAATACCTTTGCGGGACAAGGAATTAAGGATATAGGGCGGTAGCCATCCACCGTATCTTTATCTTTGTTCGGTTTGGGAATAGGTATTAGGACCGCGGTTTTCCATATTTGTGGAATGTGTGATGTTTCAAGTATTTTATTGTATAACTTTATAATTCTTTGTTTTGCATAATGCGAAAGGTTTTTTAACATTGGGTAAGATATTCGATCTCTCCCTGGAGTTTTTCCCTTAGTTATACTAAGTGCTGACTCGAATTCGATAAATGAGATGGGTTGTTCTATGCGTAGAGCTGCAGAGTTAGGAGTTTGCAAAGATAGTGGATCGTTAACGGATTCAATTTTTTTGCGATTGAATTCGGGGTGAAAATTATTGTTGTCGGAGAATTGCGACCAGGTTTTGGCGAAGAGTTGGCTTATTTCCACTGTGTCTGAGATTGTAGAATTTTCGGAATTAAGGGATGAGATAATTGTCGGATTGTGATTACCACTTAAGCTGCGTATTTTATGCCATATTGTGGTTGTGGAGGATGTTGGATTGATTGAGGAAGTGAATTGAAGAAAGCTTTTTGCTTTGCTTTCTTTCATCTTCCTACGAAATTGTGCATTCGCTTTTTTGTATGCAACAAAATTAACCTGCGTTGGTCTTTTTTTAAATTCAGAGAGGGCTGACATTTTGCTTTTTCTGAGAAGCGTTAGGTCGGAGTTCCACCAAGGTACATGTTGCCTGGTTTCTGATTTGGTTGTGATATTTGTTTGGGGTATTGAGAGATTGGCAGCGGATCTAATTGCTTTACTGATTAGCGCCGCTTCGTGATTCGTGTCAGGTGTGGGGGAATTGCTTGAAAGAAATTCGTCAACTTTTCTTTCAAAAAGTGCCCAGTTGGCGGAATCGGTTTTGTATTTTGGAGATCTGTTGTGATGGGTTATCGGTTGCTGATTATTTATTATGCTTAAAACGGGGAAATGGTCACTATTTTAGAGGTCGTTTAGAACTTGCCATGAAGTTTTCGGAACCAATTCTGAGGAGCAACAAGTGATGTCTATATGAGTGAGGGTATTGTGTGTAGAAAGGTGAGTAGGGGAACCGTCATTCAGTAGGATCAGATTGGAGGTGAGGAGGAGGTTTTCAATTACTTCCCCTCTTTTGTTTGTGGAAAGTGAACCCCAGAGTGTACTCCAAGCATTTATGTCGCCTCCAAGTATTCTGGGCTCATTTGTTTGGTTGAGTATAGCCTGAAGATCGTTTTTATTTAATGGTTGATTTGGGGGGAGATATAAGGCAATGTAGGTAAAATTTAAAGGGTGTTGTATTTCTACAACGAGAGCTTGGATATTTGTAATGATGGGGAGGATTTTGTGGGAAGTACCTTTCTTGATTAGTAATCCTACTCCTTGCTTGTGTGATGTGTTTGCAGGTGAATTGTAGAAGTAGCCTACATAGGATTTAGGGATGAATGGTGTGGTGTTGACTGGACAATGCGTTTCTTGCAGTGATATTATATGTGGGTTATGGTCCTTAATTAGAATGTTTAGTTCGTCAAAGTTATTGGTATAACCGTTCATGTTCCATTGTAGAATGGTGAATGGGGTTTGTTTTGGAGTGAGTTTTGGGCGTTCAGCCGTGCTAGTGTGCTTAGATCTTGATTTTGCAGAGGGATGGGGTTGTATATTCTTAAATGTTTTAAGGTGTTGGAAGGTATGGTGGGCGGGATGTATGTTGTTAGGATCAAGACTCCGCTGTTCCGGATGTTGGGCACTTGAACTCTGGATTGAGTTCAAGTGTCCAACCTCAGGAACAGCATAGTCAGGGGCTTGGTTGTTAGTTTTATAGTTACATTGTAATATCATCATCTACTAAGGTGTGTACATTTTTATTAATATTTATATTAGTGAGAGACGGTTTACTTTTTACCTTTGATTTGGGTGAAGGGGTGCGTTGCGAATGGCTATTAGCAGAGCAGCTTGTCGTGGTTTGTAGAATGGTTTCAGTTTGGTTGTTTGTTGGCGAACTTGTTTGTAGTTGTGAGGGTTGGAATGTGGTTAGTTGAGTTGATGATGTTTGTTGAGTTGATGGCGTTAATTGAATTGATGGTTTTCGTTGGATTAGTGGTGTTATAGACGAAATTGGTTTGGTTGGGTTATGTGTTATTGACTTTTTTTGCTTGTGGGGCAATGCAATTTGAATACTGTTGATTGTAGCAGATGAGGAGGAGCTGGTTGGAAGGGATTCCTTGGGTGTAGTTTTTTGTTTGTTTTGTTCCGTTGAGGGTCCTTGTAATTGGCTCGATTTTAGTGTATCTGCAAAGCTTCCTGAAAGTTAATCAGGTTTGTGGATATTTTTTTCCTTATAAATTCGTTTGGCTTCTCCCATTGAACATTTGTTTGTGGTTTTTATTGTTAAAACTTCTTTTGCTTGGATATACAAGGGACAGGTTTTATCCGCGGCCGAGTGAGGGAGCGAGCAGTTTGCGCACATAGTGCGACTGCAATTTACGGGGCTATGAGGTGGCAGATTACACTTTTCGCACATTGTGGTATTGGTGCAGCGTTTTGTGGTATGGCCGAGTCGTTGGCAGTTGCGACATCTCATGGGGTTGGAGATATATTCGCTGGCCTTAGCTTTATAAAAACCGATGTCAACCGAATTTGGTGGTTGGAATAGGTTAAAAGTAAATAACATAAGTCCGGAGGGTCTTCGCACTTTACAGTCATCTACTTTAGTAAATTTGTACACATCTGTGACTTTTTGTTGACCCATTTCGGCTATTATTTCCGCTTCCGAGATGTTTATGAGACAAGGGGCGTACACTATGCCTTTGCATTCATTTGATTTTTGTGTAATTTTACCGAAACGGGACACACGTTGCCAAAGTTTGTTATTTTAAGAAAACGGTCTGCGATTTTCTGAGAATTAGCTTTTACTAATAATTGTCCGTCTCGTAGAACCGTGATTTGTTCATACTCTTTGCTCACATCGTCTATCACTTTTTTAATTAAAAATGGGCTTAGAGATGAAATAGGCTTACCATTCTCCTTGGATGATATAATTAGAAATTTTGGATCTCTTGTATTGTTCATTGTTGGTAAGCTAGGAAAAAATTCCTCTGTTTTCATGAGTGTCCTTTTCATTTTGTTCGGTCGAATATCGCTATTTGTATCTTCCGTAAGATCGCTAAACCGGTTACTATTCACATTTGGCCCGCAGGCCATTTCGTTGCAATTGTTTTACACTACTCTTTTGTTTTATAAACACAGCACACTGCACAAGGGTCTGGTCTGTTTTTGTTTTTTTGTTTTTTGTTTTTTTTCACTGCACTATTACACAAAGGGGATGTAATATAATATTGTAAGGTAGGACTGATGTTACACGTATGGAACACAATTCGCGACGATGTAAACTCGACGACGGTTGGAAAGGGAATGAACTTATTTTTAAATATTAGCTTAAAGTTCACAATTTGATTAAATTTTGAAATATTATTTAAAAATTTATCTTGGTGACTCAGAAGGAGCTCGTCGCAAGGAGAAATGACACTTGGTATAATAAAAGAAAGGAAAACCTGGTTATCCGGAACTGTTGTGTCGATGCCGGTGCTGCCGTTTCTGATCCCTTGATGAGTTGTTATGGCTTCGCTGTAGTTTGGGTAGAGTTGTGGTGGGGTTTGGTTACCCTTTTAGTGTCTTTAATTTTTTTTTAAATTTTAGCTGCGATGGTGTTTGTCACTATTGTTCGGGAGGTGTGTGTTTCTATTTTGCACTTTTGGCATTGTTTTTGAAAAATGTTTTGGTTACGGGCACTGGCACTGTTCTGGCTTTTTTAATTGGTAAAGGGTAAGTCGGCGTTTAATGGCGCGTGTTTGCTCTCCGGGTCAAGAATGTTCGAATGTTGCGCGTTAGTTTTCGGGGTCACCAGTGTGGGGGTGGTAGGTTGGTGGCGACTGCGGGTGCGGTTTCGCCTAACTCCCCGACGTGAAGTTCCACGGTAAGAATCGTTCACCGGAGAAGAATGAACAATAAAAACGCACTGATCAGCTTGTTTGTGATGATTTTATTTATTTTAACATAGATTGTTTATGTCAGCACCTACCGACAGCGCACATTTGATGTTAAATGGTTTCGATTTACAGAATTTTTTCTTTAAGCATAGTTGGTTCTACTCTTAATATAGACGGGCACATGACTTTCAATAGCGTTTTCGAAACACGTACAAATTACAGATGGGACTCAGTTAGTATGGGAATTCAACGCCCGCATTCACTTTACTCCGTCCTCGATGGCACTCCGTTGGAGATGAAATTTGGCTCTCGTATTTTTAAATTCAGGATCTGAACAGCACAATGGTTGAGACTCGACTCCTTGGTGGATAAGGGAAAGGCTCGCGCCGCGTAGGTTGCTGAAACTGGACTCGTGGTAATAAAGGGGCGACGTGCGCTCGGTGGCGGTTGGATAATGACTGACTTATGAACGAAAATAATTCATTCATTCGTCGTGGCGGTGCGTCATAGCAAAATTAGGGTCGCTGCGAATTACGAGGAATTGTGGACGAGTTGCTATGCCTGCTTAAGAATTTAGTTCCAGCGAATTCTTGCCGTATAAGCTAAGTTGGATTCGTTGGTTGGGTATTCCGGGGAATTGAAAATGCTTGGGTGCAAGCAAGTAATACCGCTTAGATGAAATGTTAACCGAAGTAATTTCGGGGAAATGTGCGCGGCTTAGTTAGTTGGTAATGTTCCGTTGAGGATTTGGATATGCGTTTGTTGTGGTATATGAATTTCGGGGAAATGTGGATTGCTTGGGTGCAAGCAAGGAATGTTATTTGGGTAGAATGTTAATGAGGGAATATATATAATTGACCGAAGCAATTTTGGGAAAAGAATGCCGGGATGATTAGAATATATTCGGTTGAATTATATTCTGTTGGAGGTTTGGAAAATGTTTTATTGCAGATTGGGAGATGTGTGCTATTGGTGAGATGTATGCCATTGCGGATTGGGTTTTTGCCTGTTTGCAGGTTAGGGTTGTGGGTTGGTTCTCCGTGTGATGTGGAGAACCCCCACAGTACCATCATGAGTTACCCTCGTGTCAGTCCGGGCCATCAGCTATACATCCGAAACATTGTCGAAGATTGCTGCAGACGATAGCGCGGAATGTACAACGTGACGGGGTGGTATCTCACCTTGGGACCGACTACCATCTAAACCAACCCTTTCTCGAACCGGTCCACCAGCCACAGCCAAGCTCCGAAAATTGGCCAGGAATTACTCCCGACCATTTCATGGAGCCTATAGCTTGATGGGGTGGTATTCCAGCGGGCGACAGGGCCTTGGGACCCCACCTACCACTCGGCCTTTAGTCGCCTGTTACGACAAGCCCACCTAGCTCTGAGTATATTCTAACCCCCTACTCACAGGGCACATGAAACAGGATGTTGGCGAGGCGTCACTCTAGAGACGCCACCACGATACATTCGCGGGACTCCGATATACACTAATTTGCCGACTCCTGGGAAGGTGCCGCCTCGGGAACAACAGCAAGACATCGCATCAAGGGAAATAAAACCAACAATTACCACCCGACGTTGGACAATAAAAGCAAAGGAAAACAAGAGCGTACAAAATTATCCTCGGAAGGCCCGGCATGGAGGACAACAGCGATCAAGTAACCAGGCAGACGCTGCAACAAAGCAACATGGTGTTGATTTCCAAGGAAGCGCTAATTTCACGATCCCTGGGAAAACGCAACACGATAGAACCAGGTGCGGCAGCTGCTGATTAGCAAAAGAAGTATATATAGAGGGCAACATTTGTAAGCCATTGAGTACTGATCCAGAGCCCAAGGGATATAAAGTCTTTCTTGTGATAACAAATTTATGTTAAGAAATAGAAATACTGGTTATGATTAGAGGGAAGTTGTTTTTCGTTTCCGCTCCTTTTCTTCCTTATTTATAAGTACCCGGGAGCACTTCCACCCATGGGTGGTAAGGGGTGCTCGAAACATTCCTCCCGTTCGTTTAGTTTCACGAAAGGCTTGTTCGCACCACCGGTGGTAAAAGCCCTCGCGAGGGTAAGAAATATGAAACAAAGACCACAGCACATCCCACTGGAGGCATTCGGTAGAATCGTGTTAGGGCATAGAGGGAAGGCGGTGTAATGTTATAATTTTATGTATGTTGTTTTGCTTACCTCGCTGGAGTGGCTTCCGGGTCTTTTGGCTCGGGTCCAAGATGAAAAGAAGGTTTAGTTTTGTTCTTAAGTTATTTTATTACTTATTATTTATTTTATTTAGTTGCCGTAGGTCTCGGCCTCTGTATTCCGACTGATCACGAATTAAAAAAAAAAAAAAAAAAGGTGGGTGAGAGGCCGACTTTAGTGCCTTTCATCTCGTCTCTGGCTTCTGGTCATTTTGCGATAACCAGAATCACCCACATCCGTGAAGAATTTGGGCTCGGTCTCAAGATATCTGAAAAGAAAGCGGAAGGACGTATCTAAGGATAGTGTGGACAGGGTTAGTTCAATTGTTCTCTAACTACTTGGATGGGGGGATGGTGGGAAAGAAATCGTACAAGACCGGTAGGTCTTGAGTGCGATAGTAAACGCAGATCACGTCTTTGGCATCTGATAATCTGCGCTTTGGTCGATGTGTATGTGTGTGTGTTTGTGCTGTCTTGTAATGTGCGTGCGTGTTTGTAGTGTGTCAGCAGTAGACCCTATGGGATGGGTCCAGGAATACTCTATTATAAAGGAGAATGTTGTTGGGAAGGGTGCTTTCTTCAGTTTTGTACTGAAAAAGAAATTGTGGTGGTCTGATCCGAAGAGATCGAAAGAGAGAAGAACGCAAGACTCCCGTACAAGTGGGTTCTCGCTGTTCTGAATGCTTTCTTGTATGTATATGTAGCTTGTATGCTAATTGTAGCAAATACTCGTCGATAGGGATAGTGGAGGCACCTTTTTATAGGTGAGAGTTCGGGTAATGGCGACCGTCATGCCTTCTAAAGCGATTGATGCATCTTCTGAGGAGTTTTCTTTCGAAAACTCGAAGTCTTTCCATTTGGACCGAAGATATGCAGGACCATATAGGAATGGCGTATGATATTCCAGATCGGATTAACTGCTTATAGCAGAGAAGCTTAACTTTGGTGTCAACTTTGTTGCTCCACTTCAAGATGTTGTGCAGTTGCTTAGACCGACCGAGGCCCCTTTGGAGAATGTGGGTCACATGTTTGATGAAATTCATTTTTGGGATATAGATGACCCCGTGATATTTCATCCTGTCCTGTGGTCTAATCGTAGTACCTCCTATTTGTATTCGGATATTCTGTGAATATATACATTCGGCTCCTCGATAGTATAGTGGTTAGTATACCCGCCTGTCACGTGGGAGGCCGGGGTTCGATTCCCCGTCGGGGAACCTCTGGCGCAAGACTAATGACCTTGCCCGGAAAAAACAAATCATTATGGAAAATTTAACAAGCCCCAGGACTTGCTAAATAAGGCCAAGACCGGTTCCCGGTTGTAGTGCCGATGATGATGATGATGATGGATTGGGATGTAGAGTAATTAGAAATTGAATCAATGTGCCACAAATTAACTTTTGGTTTAACTTGTCGCTCATAATATTCACTATGGGAATTAGGTTGGGATTATAGGTAATTGGGTGAGAGTAGTGATTTAGAATCACTACAGCGGTTTTGTTTTTACCCTTCTTTTTCCTATACTCTTGGGTGTCGGGGAATTTTTCTTTACAAGGTATCCTCAACCAGCTGGTGCAGAAGATTTAGGCATTAAAATACAGCCAACAAAAGTCACCACCAAAAATAGGTTCAAAATATTCTAGAAATGAAAAAAGTGAACAACGTAATGTAGTAAAAAATGCTCTCAGATAAAGCAGATTATCATAAAAGGCGAATAGTGACCGAGCCGTAGGTTACGCTTCCATTCAGTGAAATACCACTTCCTTAAGCTGTATTCTCCATGAAAGTGACGGTAGAAAACCATCTTTCACAGTTTTGTTGGTGGACCAATCCAGAAGATGATAAATCGGTCCCAACCTTGATCGTCCGATGAAACTTCACCTCTGTTATGTATTGGCATTACAATTTAAAGTCGACGTAACTTAAAGATGCCACAAACGCATTATCTCTCGGAATGGCAATCACAACTGGCCACCAATTTCTTACGTTTAGACTCCGTTAGCCTTCTTCCTTTGTTGTTATTTTAAATCTAAATAATCAGTAATACATTTAAGGGCTAAAAGCATACATTACTGCCTGCAACAACAGCGTAATTGTGCGCCAAGGCCGTCGAAAATAAAGAGACGCGGAACCTAGTCTGCCTCCGGAATTTCTTTCATCAATTAATCAAATAAAAGTATAATTATTGAAATCAGATAAAACTTCTCTGTTTTGTATAATTTTTTCATCGTAATGGACTTGAGGGGTTATTCTTTACTTAGTAAGACATTGATTCAGAACAAGTTTATGTCACAACAATTATTGATCTAATAAACTCTAACTATATATCAGACTTAAATTTTGTTTGTGACGCTAAGAGTATATTAACAACTCATCAACTCGTCGTTGTTTTTGGTCAAAAGTGAGCTCGCGCGGCACCCACTTTGCACAGAGCTTTCTCATACCCAAATATTCGTGAATGATATGATGTACACGTTCAGTTGATATCTTTAGAGTAGTAAATTTCAATTTACGGTCATTCAAAATCATTTTGTGGATTTTTCTAATGTTTTCGTCGGTAACAACCTCTTTTGGGCGTCCGCTGCGTTCACCGTCTTCGGTGCTCATTTCATCACGTCTAAACTTAGCATACCAATCCTTGATGGTTGATTTTCCTGGGGCGGCGTCTGGAAACTCGTCATCAAGCCAAGTTTTTGCTTCAACTGTATTTTTTCCCTTCAAAAAGCAATATTTTATCAACACGCGAAATTCCTTTTTATCCATTTTTTTCACAATAACAGGAGTTGCTTCACTCAAAATACTATAATTCACAAACAAATGATCCGACATCTGTCAAATTTATACACGCGTCTTTTGAAGCTTAAGGCTAACTAAAAATCATATGGATTTAATTCTAGTGCCGCCATCTATGTGCCAGGCCGGTGACTTTTCAATTGACCTGTTACATATCTAGAATACTACTTATTTAACCCGTATCTGGTAAAACATCGATTGAACAGACAATGTGTGAGGTTTTCAGCATAGGACTAATACGAATATTGATCCCTTCGATGCTCATTATAAGAATGATAATCCTCAAGATAGTGTTTGTTGACTTCTTTAAAGCCATTTACCCATCATTTGAAGATAATAGTCTGATCGACAACGACTAAACGAGTACAAAAAATCGCTTTCGGCTGTAAAAGATGTCCAATATTTAACCCCATTCGATATATATCTACGGCATTATAGTGCTTAAGTAGCTTGCTATTTACCCGTATTGAATCGCGAAAACCTGCACATAAGTTTAGAACATTTTAGTTTTGTTATTCATCATCATCATCGGTACTACAACCGGGATCCGGTCTTGGCCTTATTTAACAAGTATGAGGCTTGTTAAATTTTCCATAATAATTTGTTTTTCTGGGCAAGGTTATTAGTTTTGTTATTAAAACCTGATTTTTTACTTATTTAATTTAGAGATTATTTCAATAAAAGTTGCAAGAGTTACTCCATAAACTCCATAACTATTAATTGCATCACAACATTTAAGTTCATATCAATTATTTACTTTGCAGTTGAATTGCAGAGAAAAAACGTCAAGTACTACACAGGTGCTATAACCAATACAAGTCGGTCACTCATAATCTAATCGGTTCGAAGGTCCAAAGTTCATATATATCCCTTGGGCACAGAACTTAATTATTCTTACCTCCCCATAGCGAATTGTAACCGATGCAAAGCACCCATTTAGAGCCCAAGGTTCACTAATGAAACAGAAACTAGAATGGAAACGTTTCGTGTCCAGCTCCCGAATGGCCACAAATCTACGTAACAAGGTTGTGTAATAAAACGGTCATAAGTCACTGAATCCAAAGCTAAATTTGATATTAACTCGAAGATATGATTGAGAAGTCAATAAAAGCTCTACAATGCTGTGGTATTAAAACCCCAAAGGTGTGAAAAATTCTTACCTTCTATAGGCACAACTAACTGGTCATAAATTCAAAACTTAATTGAATGTCGCGGTCAGGTGGATTTGAAATTCGAGTATGCGGTAACGACTTCTGCGAGTCAGTGTTCGAAGTAGTTTTCTTATCTCTTGGCCTACAAAGTGTATTCCACTGATTTCCTTCCCAGGTGTTTGTATGTTCTATTAACTTTGCAATTTGAGTGGAACAAACTTGTTGTATGGAATTTAATAGTATTTTGTTGAGTTAAATTAGCTACCATATATTAGGTGTACAAATTTATTGGGCTAGAACAGTACATTACGTTTAATTCAAAGTATTGTCCATTACTAGACACTACTTTTTCCCATCTTTCTGGCATCATCCGGATACCACGTCGGAAGACTTCTTATTCTTTTGAGGATTTCCACGAATCGACCCATTTTTTGGTATCTTCATATGTTATAAAGTGCTGCTCGGACAGACCATGTGCCATGGATCGAAATAAGTGATAATCAGAAGGGGCAAGGTTTGGTGAATACAGCGGGTGGGATAGGACTTCCCAATGAAGTGTTCTCAAACATTTTTTCACTGGCACGCAACATGCGGACCAGCATTATCATGAAGAAGAATAATTTTGTCATGTCTGGAGTAGTAATGGGCGCGTTTTTCCTTGAGTGCCCGGGTCAATCTCATTAAGTGTGTTCGGTACAGAACTCCAGTGATGGTTTCACTCGGTTTCGGCAATTCATAATACACGACACCAATCTGATCCCACCAAATACACGGCATGAGTTTTTTCCCATGAATAATCGGTTTTGCTGTCGATGTTCAGCATGGCCAGGTGGTCCCCATGATTTTCTCGGTTTCGGGTTATCGTAGTAGATCCATTTTTCATGCCCAGTGACTATACGATGCAAAAAACTTCTTTTTTTTTTGTCTGGTAAGCAGCATTGGCGCAGGGTATAATAACCTTGCCCGGAAAAAAAAATTATTATGGATTTTTTAACAAGCCTCAAACTTGTTAAATAAGCCCAAGGCCGGATCCCGGTTGTAGTGCCGATGATGATGATGATGATGATGAAGCAGCATTTTACTTATGCAAAGTCGGCGTTCAACGTCTCTCGGCTTCAGTTGGTATGGAACCCGATATCCTTGTTTTTGAATCATCCCTAACGTTTTTAAACGATGTGAAATTGCTTGTTTAGTTACATCTAATGTATGCCCAAGTTCTTTTTACATTTAGGTTGGATCTCCCTCCAATATTGCTTCCAATTCCTTGTTTTCGTACACTTTCGGCCTTCCACTTCGTTATTTGCCTTCTAGGTCAGACTCACAGTTTTTAAACTTTTGAAACCACTCACGACATCTTCTCTCACTCAAAGTAGCCTCACCATATGCTTCTACAAGCAATCGATGCGCCTCAGCGGCAAATTTCTTCAAATTAAAAAAGTAAATCAAACGTTCCCACAAATGATGCTTATTTAGCACAAAAGTAGCCATTTTTACACGAAAAAAACGTATGTAAAGTTGATACAAAGTCACTAATATTTTGAGGTTATGTTGTTATCACGTGTTCAAACACACAATATTACGTTTGACATCTGACAACTTCTCTATAGTTTTCTGGTGGAGCCATCTTTTGTCAAATGGCGGAAACTTGTTCGTACACCTATTAGGTATTCAGAACTGTGTCCACACGGATTAAATTTTGAGAGAGAGTTTTATAAGAGAACCAAACGGCTTGTAGCGATTCTAACAGCTACACACGATTCACAAGCGAAATAGTGAAGAACACGAACGAAAACTCGAATAAGAAAAATACATCAGAACCGTATACCAAGCGATAATAAACAAAAAACTAATTCACACCAGTGGAATATAGTCGAGTTTGGAAATCAAATTCTAAACACGGTCAGTAGCCTGGTGTGAAACGCTTAGGTAAAATTTTTTTCCGTGATTCGAGCTGTCATAGCGTCAGTTCGAATCACACGATCTTCTTCAGTATTATTTCAAACGCTATAATTGGTGACCCCGACGTGATCTGTACACACAGCATAACATACACTTCCCATAGTAAAGCAGAACTTCACACACGGTCACGACTTCCGCATAGAGCACAGCCTCCGACGTTTTCTCGTTTCTCTCTCTCGTTCGTCCGTCGTCCGCATACGAATCTGATCGTAACGAAGTTACTGCGGCGGGAGTGGTGTAGCGATTCTAACAGATACACACGATTCACAACCGAAATAGTGAAGAACACGAACGAAAAATCGAATAAGAAAAATACATCAGAACCGTATACCAAGCGATAAATAACAAAAAAATAATTCACACCAGTGGAATATAGTCGAGTTTGGAAATCAAATTCTAAACACGGTTAGTAGCCTGGTGTGTAACGCTTAGGTAAAATTTTTTTCGTGATTCGAGCTGTCATAGCGTCAGTTCGAATCACACGATCTTCTTCACTATTATTTGAAACGCTATAGGCTGCTTTAAAGAATGCCTTTAAATATAATGCTTGCTACGAAATTGTCACAGCGATGGTAAAGTGAATAACTAGTACTGCATACTAAACTCGGCAGACTAGATACTACATACCATAAGCAACGTACTACAAACTACGCGCTACAAACCTAATATTGCAAACCAAATTCTACATACTACATACTACAAACGTATAACGGCAGACTAAATACTACACACTATAAGCTATGTACTACAAACTACACGCTACACACCTAATAGTACAGACCACATACTACATACTACAAACTACATACTACAAACTACATACTACAAACTACATACTACAAACTTCATACTACAAACTTCATACTACAAACCGCATACTTCATAAAACATGAATACTACATCCTGTTTACTAAACTCTACATCCAATAAGTTACATTGTTGCGGATTCGCAAATGAATGTACCGTAGGAATCTATCACATTCGTGATCTGCCTGCCACATAACAACTGTCACGCGCCAGCTGACTACTCGTCATCGCCAAAAGGGACGCCACACTACTGTCACCTAATTCAAATGTGTACAACGGTCATTTCGTCAGTCTGCAACCAACCTTCATCCCGCCCACACCATCGGACCACCTCGCCAGTACCAGGTAACCTCAGTGAAACACAGTTGTGTACGATTAAACAATAAGAAAAATAAATTCAATCCCACAAGGAATAAAGATCTCTAGATCACGAACTTGGTTTTGTTCTTCCGCTTCGCTATTTCCATAGGCTTCTCTCGGAGTTTGCAGTAGCGGCCTCCTGCTTTTGATACGCGTGTTGTGTTGTGCGACCAAACAAGGGAACGGTAGACAATTACGAACATACATGCTACGTATAATATACTAGGACAGAATGCATGTGGTGTTTAAAGCTTTTGTGTTAAACCAATATGACCTCTAGATAGTTTACAGTAGGGCTCAATTCTACTATTAGGTGTACAACTTTGCTTCGGCCGTTTTTTTTTTCGAAATTCGAGGCTTTATTGTAAATACTAATACAAGTCTTTCCATTTAAATCTAGTGATAATTTATTTTAATGTAAAATAAAAGATACCATAAAGAAGAATAAAGAAGAAAAAAAAAACGAACAACTATTAGATGTACAACTTTGCTCCCGCCGTTTTTTTTTCTGAAATTCGAGACTTTATTGTAAAAAAAATCGCCGTTCTTGAAGCGTTGAAACTGCTCTCGGCACGTTCTTTCATCAATAGCGGCCTCACCATAGGTATTTGAGAGCATTCGATGAGCCTCAGCCGCAGATTTCTTCATATTAAAGCAGAAAATTAAAACCTCCCGCAAATGACGAGAAATTAGTTAGATTGATTAAACTCTCAAATCAATATACGTCACCTGTTTTTACTTCCCACCTTCCCAGCTCATTGAATCAAGTAATGCAATAAATACTATCGACTGCATAATAGATTGTCAGGGCTTGCTAAATAAGACCAAGACCGGTTCCCGGTTGTAGTGCCGATGATGATGTAATCTCCACTTAGAATGGTTTAAATCCATTTTCCGTTACGTACTATATTCTAGGCATAAAACTTCGACCTCCTCATATTCTAGGCATAAAACTCCACACCTCCTTGATATAACAGAAAGCTTCACTCTTTATGTAATAAAAGGAACAAGCGGTGATGTACTTTCCTCTGTAGTCACTCTGTCTGCCACGGCTCCAACTATCTAGGGTCCTATCTCCACTTGCAGCCTCAATGGCTGAGTTGGTAAGGATGTTGTGTCGTTTGATTGTGTAAACCTCGGTTCCACTGATGACTCTTGGTATTGTGCAGGTCAGCACAATTACTAAGTTGTAGGTAGGGTCCCAAAGCCCAGCCGCCCGGTGAAATACCACCCCATTAAGCTATAGGTTTCGTGAAACCGTTGGGAGAAATACTTGAGTATCTTTCGAAGTTTGGCTGATGGATCCGATTGAGAAAAAAAAAGCATCTCAGGACTCAGCACCTTCTGGGAGACGTAAAATAAAAAAATAAAAAATAAAAAAACCGAACTTTACAATTTCTCTAACAAGATTACCTAATGAAAAAAAGGACCAATCTAATAGATGGCCCGAAAGTATTTCTTTCAGTTTGTTAATTATAATCATAAATTCGTTAGTTATAACACCTCCCTTTGCTCTAATTCAGAAACTTCAACAAATCCACATGTATTTGCAAATTTCCTTGCCTCCTTTTTAAAATTTACTGATGACCCTTTAGTTCCCGACTCTTCTTATTTCAAATACTTACCAAATTTCTACCGTGGTCCAACTGTTTCTTACTTTATTAATCCGCCTACGATTAAAAATTAACTAACTCAACTTAAAAATGAATTCACTACCACTCTAGATGGTCTCCCCACTATATTCCTTAAATAATGTGCCTCCATTTTTGTATGCACCCTATCTATAATCTTCAGTCTGTCACCTTTTCAAAGCGTATTCCCTAACATATGGAAAACTTCTTTCATCTCCCCTAAACATAAAAAGGAAACCAAAGGCGGTATCTCAAACAATCGTCCTATCGCCAAACTTCCGTATATTCCCAACATTTTTGAAAACATTTTGTATGAAACTTTATATCCGCTGCACAGCCCTTATTCCTTCCAGGGATCACGGTTTTGTTACTGGTAGATGCGTGGCGGTTCCGCCAAACCCCACTGTCTACTTACCGTAAAACCCCCATAACATTCAGCCAATTTCCTAACTTCACTAATGCAATCGCATTAGTACCTGAAACGCATTATATAGCTGAAATCTATAATCTTAAAGTCCCTGTAAATAAAACTTACCTTTTCATGCATCTCTTCGCATACAATTTTCAGTAAGATTTCTTGCTTTACTTATCTGGAATTCCAAACCAATTCGGCACCTTCGGTACTAGACAAATTCCTGTAAACAAATTAATTCGGTTTGCATACAATGTAACCGTCATGACAGGGGCCATAAATATTGCGCCATCTATTTTCCCAGCCGCGCCATGTGTACGACAATGTTCCCTACATACACATTGGCTCTCGACTTACACCCAAGGGAGCAAAGCAAATACGCATTCCGCGTCTCTTGGCTTCAATTAAATCCTACAGCATAAACAAATGCAAATAGGAATTCAATACCTACCCTTACTAGCGATTACATAAACACCATTTCCCAGTAACCTAGCTAAAACCCATTAGCACATTTCCACATCGCATCGTCGTCTCTTTGTTTAGCCGCGACGCACATTTCAAACAAAGATCCCATTAGCATCCGACGAGTTCGGTTTTATTTGCCTTACTGAAATCGTATCCCATGAATGCACTTTATGCCCTTTCTTTGTTCTAGGTTCGTTCTCATCCATGAAAGAATCATGCACACATACCACCATGATCACGATTAGCGAGTGAGCTCTGCACGAGCAAGATATCGCTGAGTCGTAATTCAACCAGCAAGGTGGTCGGGTCGCCTGCCATCCACCATACCGGCGCCGGTACGGTGTGTCAACACTAAAAAGCGAGTTCAAGTCCTGCGAGTCGTCTGCGCGTTTAATGTAATAAGTGAAGTTTTTGTGTCGAGTGTTAAATCACAATAGAATAGAACATTTAAACAATAATCAAACCAGACTAAAGTTAACTTAATATTTTTACGTAAAAATAGTTTAGTTTAGTTTATTAGTTTAGTGAGGGCAGAACCCTCAATTATTAGGCTTAATCCAAGCATAAATTGATATATAACCTTACAGACTAACTTAAAAACTAAAGCAGTAATTTAAAAATAATTAAAAACCGAAAAAAAGGAGAAAAAAACAGGGTGGTGAAGAGGACTGGGCAGTAGGACTGGGGATTACAAAAGTTACTTTAGAATAAGTAGGAAGGTAATAAGGTGGGTAGGTGGCTGTGCACGTGATGGGGTGGCGAAGACCGGGTAGTAGGATAATGGGGTCGGATGATAGGAATGTGTACGGGTAGTAAGAGAGAGATGGTGGGTGGGGCAAGGTCACGAGGGGAAAGAGAGAAGACGACGTTTGAGAGCATTAGCAGTGAGGCAGAAATCGAATGAGGTAGGGTAATAGTTTGCCCGCTTTAGCATTCGTGAAATTGGTTCATTACAGCCGTAGGAAGTGTGGTGGGAGGGTAGATAGAAGAGGCGGGGGTTTCGTAGGTTACGGGGGTTGGTCTTGAGTGCGATGGCGGAAAGCAAGCTAGGGCAGTTGAAGGTGCCGGAGAGGAGACGGTGGATGAAGAGGATATCGGCAAGAGTTCTGCGCTCCTCAAGTGTACTGAGGTTGATCAAATGGAGCCGGCTTGTGTATGGGGGAAGAATCCGAGGATTCTCCCAGTTCAGTCCGCGGAGAGCAAAACGCAGAAATCGACGTTGCACGCTCTCGATTCTGCGGATATGGGACGAGCAGTGTGGAGACCAGACCTGACTGGCGTATTCAAGAAGGGGACGGACGAAGGCTATGTAAAGGGAACGGGAAACGTAAGGATTTGAGAATTCCTTAGACCAGCGTTTCACAAACCCTAGGGCGAAGTTGGCCTTAAGAATGATATCATCAATACGCGGGATGAAGCTGAGCTCCCTGTCAAATAGAACAATATGTAAACGTTAAATCACTACCAATAAACAACAATTAACAATAAAAACCGTGTTCTAGTGTGTTTCCTTTCTCCGGTGTTTGATGTTTTCCTCAGTGCTATGGCGATAGTTTTGCGGCGAACACAGTTCTTTTGTATTCGGAGAAACCTTTAGTGATTAGTGGGGACGAGGTAGAACTCTCGCCCTTGCTGGCATGGCGATCTCGCCCCCCACAGATATACCACCACTAATTTAGTTCAATTCACTCCCCACATTCTCCCAGCCCTAGCAAATGGAAACGAAGTCGATTTTATTACTACTACCTACTATCTAGCTACCTTCGACAAAATATCGCATAGGCTTATTCTTTTTAAATTATCCACCCTGGACTTCAAACTCATATTTACAAAGTGAATTTCTTCTTATCTGAGTAATCGGCTCCACAAAGTACGCTTCAGATTCATTCTTTCTAATCGTTTTCTCCCCACGTCGGATATCTCTCAGGGTAGTAACATATGTCCTCTCCACTTTACACTAACCATAAACCGCTTTGATATAAGTTTTGTTGTACTTCTCTGTACTAGGTTTTTGAAACCACCTGTTCTCCACTTGTTACTTCCTTTCTCCAAATTGACCTCAACAGCTTTTCGGGTTGATACCAAAACAATCACTTAGATCACATGCGCAGAATTAAGATCATTCGATGACGCTTCTTACGTTTTGCTTTGTATGGATTGAGGTGGGAGACGCCTGCCCCTAATATAAACCGCCTCAAAGTAATCAACTCACAAACATTAGAAGAACGCCGTATTCAAGCCGATATTCTTTTTATACAACGTCTACTCTCGGGATTGGTCGAGTTATAATATTAAAGAAAAGCATCGACCTGGAACATAAAAAGCGCCCTGTACATAATAAACTGCATAGAGACCAACTAACATCTCCTCACTTTCATTGATTATTGTCATTAACTTTATTTTTAAATCATGCTTGATTGCCGTTAAGCCGCAGGTCTGACTTTACAGCTTACTTTACAATGCTAATTAGTTGGATTGTATTTTAAGTCGTCACTTTTTACAGCATAGCAAAAAATCGATTTCATATATACCGAGAGGGAGTTCAATCAGTAGTATTTTGCATCTTATTGTCAAACTATTACTATTGTTAGATATACTGTTATATTTTGAACAATGATAGTAGAGGTCATTCGGAAATAAACGAACTAAAAACACCTTAAGAAAATTACAAATGATCCTCGTACAAGAATGAATGTGACTGTATCTTGATCTTGCCCAACCCAATGCTGGTCAGTCACGCCCAACTTGACCCAACACGTAGGTGCACGTTAAACATTCCATTCAAATCCCCAATATAATACTCCTAAGCCCCAGCTTGCCATGGGATCGCCTTACTAGAAATAGGTTTTAATCGCCGAGCAAAGTGCCAATTTTTTCGCCAATCTAACCACCAATAGTTGTCAAAACCAGGCTCACGTTCCGACATTGAACTACATCTGCCGCATTAAGCTCATTTCAAATACAGAAGCCCTCCCCAAATATTTAACACTGCCAATAATTATAAATTCTAAAGATGTATTTCTACGCCAAACCACCTTCGAAGCTGTTAACCTGTTGTGCATTCCTAATTCAAAGACAGAGTTGCTCTAGCAATCGACATTTGTCAAATGCTGACGACAGGTACATCACTTTGTCGCGTTTATAGTAATCAATACAACGGAAAGCAATTTGTATCCAGATACTACAATCAGATTACACGATAATTAAAGAACCTATGGTGCATGTTCTTAATACTCGATTGCAAGCCGGTCATCAGAATTTGTCATCAACATGTCAGCCATCAGACTTAATGTGTTCGAAGCTACGATAGGGCGCACGCTTGTTGTATGCTAATGTGATAATACTGATCACCCAGAGGTTAGCGAGCCGAATTGAACCTAAACAAGCCACAGCTGGCCCGTCATCGTCATTAAACGGAAAATATGCGCGTATCAAGGTCAATATTTGAAGAGCTTTCTCTATGTTGCACAAAAGCCTCGAAGGTTAAGGTTTATCGGTGACGCACGAATTGGATACTAGTTGGAGCCATTCCGCTTAGCGTCGTAAAGTAGCAGATGTGGAGCCCGCACACAATGATGTAGTAGGTGTGCGGACTACCCAATTCACACTTCTTCTTATAGGGGTTTTTCAAACCTAGTATTATTTAATAGTTATTAGTGGGGACGAGGTAGAACTCTCGCCCTTGCTGGCATGGCGATCTCGCCCCCCACAGATATACCACCACTAATTTAGTTCAATTCACTCCCCACATTCTCCCAGCCCTAGCAAATGGAAACGAAGTCGATTTTATTACTACTACCTACTATCTAGCTACCTTCGACAAAATATCGCATAGGCTTATTCTTTTTAAATTATCCACCCTGGACTTCAAACTCATATTTACAAAGTGAATTTCTTCTTATCTGAGTAATCGGCTCCACAAAGTACGCTTCAGATTCATTCTTTCTAATCGTTTTCTCCCCACGTCGGATATCTCTCAGGGTAGTAACATATGTCCTCTCCACTTTACACTAACCATAAACCGCTTTGATATAAGTTTTGTTGTACTTCTCTGTACTAGGTTTTTGAAACCACCTGTTCTCCACTTGTTACTTCCTTTCTCCAAATTGACCTCAACAGCTTTTCGGGTTGATACCAAAACAATCACTTAGATCACATGCGCAGAATTAAGATCATTCGATGACGCTTCTTACGTTTTGCTTTGTATGGATTGAGGTGGGAGACGCCTTTGGCTCTGCCCCTAATATAAACCGCCTCAAAGTAATCAACTCACAAACATTAGAAGAACGCCGTATTCAAGCCGATATTCTTTTTATACAACGTCTACTCTCGGGATTGGTCGAGTTATAATATTAAAGAAAAGCATCGACCTGGAACATAAAAAGCGCCCTGTACATAATAAGCTGCATAGAGACCAACTAACATCTCCTCACTTTCATTGATTATTGTCATTAACTTTATTTTTAAATCATGCTTGATTGCCGTTAAGCCGCAGGTCTGACTTTACAGCTTACTTTACAATGCTAATTAGTTGGATTGTATTTTAAGTCGTCACTTTTTACAGCATAGCAAAAAATCGATTTCATATATACCGAGAGGGAGTTCAATCAGTAGTATTTTGCATCTTATTGTCAAACTATTACTATTGTTAGATATACTGTTATATTTTGAACAATGATAGTAGAGGTCATTCGGAAATAAACGAACTAAAAACACCTTAAGAAAATTACAAATGATCCTCGTACAAGAATGAATGTGACTGTATCTTGATCTTGCCCAACCCAATGCTGGTCAGTCACGCCCAACTTGACCCAACACGTAGGTGCACGTTAAACATTCCATTCAAATCCCCAATATAATACTCCTAAGCCCCAGCTTGCCATGGGATCGCCTTACTAGAAATAGGTTTTAATCGCCGAGCAAAGTGCCAATTTTTTCGCCAATCTAACCACCAATAGTTGTCAAAACCAGGCTCACGTTCCGACATTGAACTACATCTGCCGCATTAAGCTCATTTCAAATACAGAAGCCCTCCCCAAATATTTAACACTGCCAATAATTATAAATTCTAAAGATGTATTTCTACGCCAAACCACCTTCGAAGCTGTTAACCTGTTGTGCATTCCTAATTCAAAGACAGAGTTGCTCTAGCAATCGACATTTGTCAAATGCTGACGACAGGTACATCACTTTGTCGCGTTTATAGTAATCAATACAACGGAAAGCAATTTGTATCCAGATACTACAATCAGATTACACGATAATTAAAGAACCTATGGTGCATGTTCTTAATACTCGATTGCAAGCCGGTCATCAGAATTTGTCATCAACATGTCAGCCATCAGACTTAATGTGTTCGAAGCTACGATAGGGCGCACGCTTGTTGTATGCTAATGTGATAATACTGATCACCCAGAGGTTAGCGAGCCGAATTGAACCTAAACAAGCCACAGCTGGCCCGTCATCGTCATTAAACGGAAAATATGCGCGTATCAAGGTCAATATTTGAAGAGCTTTCTCTATGTTGCACAAAAGCCTCGAAGGTTAAGGTTTATCGGTGACGCACGAATTGGATACTAGTTGGAGCCATTCCGCTTAGCGTCGTAAAGTAGCAGATGTGGAGCCCGCACACAATGATGTAGTAGGTGTGCGGACTACCCAATTCACACTTCTTCTTATAGGGGTTTTTCAAACCTAGTATTATTTAATAGCAACTTTTGGCAAAATGCCCACGGACACGATGTTCCGCTTTTCAAACTATCCGGAGAGTATAGGCAAACATCGATCAAGCCTTATGAAATTTGATGGCACACCATTTTAAGAACGAACGGTGAGTTACATGATACTGTTGATTGCCCAATTAAACGTGAGGCTAGTGGTGTATCACTTTAAGTTGTAGGTGGATGTGAAGCAAGACCACTTATTTCTATATGGCAAATATTTGTCCATATCGTTTACACCTTTGGAATGTGGTAAATTTCTATACATTATCGGCGTCTGCTTCAATCAGTAGGCTGTTAGGCAACATGGATTAGTCTTATTTTGAAATGTATCCGTGTTTAAAAGTTAATTTCTTTTGCAAATATCATCAGTCTTTGTAGAGACTAAAAGCTTTTTCATCAACCCATTTACAAATAAAAAGTTACGTTATTAATTCCGAAATGTAATATTTGTGCACGTTCACTTTATAAGTCTGAGGACCATTCGACAACGAGCCAAGCGTTGCACATTCAACAACCTCTGCAAACATTGTTTCTTACAAACAAAAGCTATATATTAGGTACACGTTTTCGGTCTTTCTTAGTAAAACACTTTTTGTACGCTAAAACTCCCATGCATATCTACTTCCTGAGACTACGCAGGCTCATTTAAAGATATCATTTTTATATGTATATACCACGTGTCCCAAAATATTCCGGAATACATTTAGTTATTTAAAAAGATTAGTTTTGTTTATTCAAAATAACTACCTGAATTGAAATACATTGGTTTGCTCGTTCGACAAGTGCATAAAATTACGAGGGTGGGCTGAAATGTTTCTGACCTCAACGTGAAGATCGACAAACTCTAACGGCTGTCAAATAAAAACTACGCATCCGAAATGGCTGAAATTTTGGTGAGTAACTGTCAAAAGATGCACAACTACATTCACTAGCTTTTATTGACGAGTGCTGCTATCTTCACGTTGAGATCAGAAACTTTTCAGCCCACCCATGTATTTGTGTAACGTTGATTAGGATATTGTTGAGAATGGCGGTCGTCGTTACTCTTTTTTTGTATTTGTTTATCGTTTTTATTTTAAATTTTCTTCTTCTGGCGACCGCTATTTAGAAATCTAAGGTTATACGTCTAGTTCGTATTGAATGCACCACATCCCATCGCCAGTCACAATAGTTGTTAAGAAGTTTTTGTCATTTCGAGTGTTTTTAATGACGCCTTTGCAATGTTCAATTCAGTGCAATTTTTAGTCATGATTCATTTAATGTTTTGCATTCAATTTCCTTAGACCATGCTTTTAAATGCGATGATTGATTATTGTTTTCGGTATGTTTCCATATATTTTACTAAATATTTCTTGGAAACCTTCACAAAATCACATATTTTATCGTTTATCGTCATACACATCTTCCGTGCCTTTCTTGAATCGTCAAATCCATTTAAAGACTTGTATTTAGTATAAAGCTCCTCGATAGTATAGTGGTTAGTATACCCACCTGTCACGTGGGAGACCGGGGTTCGATTCCCCGCCGGGGAGCCTCTGGCGCAAGACTAATGACCTTGCCCGGGAAAAACAAATCATTACGGAAACTTTAACAAACCTCAGGACTTGCTAAATAAGGCCAAGACCGGTCCCCGGTTGTAGTGCCGATGATGATGATGATTTAGTATAAGCAATTATCACAATAAGCTTTTTTTCAACAATTTAAACGTCTCGGAAACAATTTCACTAAGTTTCAAACAAATTTTAATATTGACTCCTTGGTCTTTGACCGATGTACAAAAATGCTCACTCAATACATAGCATTTCGGCTTCCACTGAAGAAAATGTCATCGCAGTTTGACAGTTTGTTAAAGAAAGTTCATCGTTCATAAATCAAGCACCAGCCGTTAGATGGCATCAACATTTTCATCTCTAGAAAGCAATTCCGGTTTATTTAGGGACGGCGGATGTACATTTTGAATAATTTGAATAAAACACAAATTATTGTTATTTCTTTTTATTATGATAATATTGGTATGGTTCAATTATGTATGGAACAAAATATCGGCCAAATGGCCGCCGCGATCTCGGCGGCACACCTCCATCCAATGGTCCAAATTTACGATGACGCTGAGGCATAATTGAGGTTCTATGCCGTTAATATGCCGAATTAGCTCATCCTTTGGCTCTTGAATTGTTGCTGGCTAATCGACGTGCACCTTTTCTTTCAAATAACCCCAAAGAAAGAAGTCCAACGGTGTCAAATCACATGATCTTGGCGGCCAATTGACATCGCCACCACGTGAGATAACACGGCCATTGAATTTGTTGAGCAAAAGAGCCATTGTTTCGTTAGCTGTGTGGCAAGTGGCACCGTCCTGTTGAAACCACATATCGTCCGCATCAATATCTTCCAATTCGGGCCATAAAAAGTTCGTTATCATCTCACGATAGCGAACACCATTCACAGTAACTGCCTGACCGGCCTCATTTTGGAAAAAATACGGCCCGATGATGCCGCTAGCCCATAAACCGCACCAAACAGTCACTGTTAGTGGGTGCATTGATTTTTCGACTATCACTCTTGGATTATCATTCGCCCAAATGCGGCAATTCTGCTTATTGACGAATCCACTGAGGTGAAAATGTGCCTCATCATTGAAGATGATTTTTTTCGAAAATTGACCATCCGCTGTTGCCATTTCTTGCCACCATTCTGACCATTGACGACGCTTGAAATGGTCAAGAGGCTTTAGTTCTTGAGTCAATTGCACCTTGTAAGCGTGTAAATGCAAGTCTTTATGCATAATGTTCATCAAAGACGAGCGTGAGAGGTGCAATTGTTGGGCACGACGACGAGTTGAGGTGGACGGCTCTTCAGCCACACTATCGCGAACAGCAGCAATATTTTCTGCAGTACGAGCTGTATGAGCATGCACTGGTGTTTTCACATCTCCTACAGACCCGGTTTGCTCAGATTTTTGCACGATTTTTCCGATTGTACGCACATTTGGACGATTAAATTGACCGAAAAAATGACGAAGTGCACGATATGCATTTTGATTTGAACGCCCATTTTATATTAAGCCTGAATAACTTTAACGCGTTGCTCGATTGTGTATCCTTCCATGGTTGAAATTGAGAAATGTCAAATGAAATGCAGAAAAAAACTTGACGTTTAGGTGTGGTTCACATTCAACATCGGCCATTAAAATTTAACCAACCTTTATTACTCTCTCTCTCAGGAGATGTGAAGCCATAGTACTGAGTCGGCATCTCGAGATGCAAGTGGATAAGTGATGGAGTTTTTCTTAAACTGTTGAAAGTTGTAGCGCTCCGGAGACACTTGCGCAGAGAGGAAGTTCCATAGCTCTCCCATTCTTTAGTGCTACGGGTTTTGATACGTAGATGTACACGCCATCGGAAGATGAACCACAGATTGGTGCGATCGGTCGGAGTGTATTATGGGGTGCCGAATGAACCAAATTCCTTGAAATAATACTGCGAGCCTTCGATGATCAGTCAAATATTGACAACACAACTTCTTAGTGTGAAGGGGTTCAATTTTTGTAAACCTAAGTTCAGTTTAAGTTGTCACCCCGAAGAATCGACACCTGTTAAGTAAGTTCAGTTTAAGTCGTCAACAACTAAGTTAAGTGCAAATAAACATTTGTTTTAATTCGCTAAAGAGATTAGATTGTTTAATAACTGTTATGTGATGAAAACTACCTGTTGTCTTCATTTTCTAAATAGATTAGTGTTCAATAAACGTTAAATTAAATGATGAAAGCTAACCCTTGTCTTAAGGAGGTATTCTAGTCTAGAGGCACGAATTTCGAGCATTTTTTCGAGCTCTGTAAAAAAACAATATTTATTATATATATATATATATATATATATATATATATATATATATATATATATATATATATATATATATGTATATATATAAATACATATATACGAATGATAATAAAATTACTATACTGTTTATTGGCCTGTAGGAACCCGGAAGTTCATGACCTCGCCGACTCGACTCTGCCGTCGTTCCCTGTCCTTTGCACTCACCTTCAAGGATTGACCATCCGATCCGTTTCCCTCAAGGCCAAACTTAACATTGTCATCCCATCTCTGAAGTCGATTTAAAACCGCACAACACGTGCGCTTCTGCCTCGTGATCCGTACCATCGGATCAATTGTGAAATCCGTTTTGGGAATCTTAGATACACATAAGATACTCAATTGCACTATGGGTTCGGGCGCGAAGTCTTACTGTGAAATCCTAAACAAACAAACGGAACTTCACACACGCATCCGAGTGCAGTCCGAAGTTTTCTGTGCGATCCTATGCAAACAAACGGATCTCCGCACACGCGTCTTAGTGCTGTTCAAAGTGCGAGAATATACACGCGAGTGATGTGCAGTGCCGGAAAACCCTCTACCCTTTCCATCCCTTGTGTCTGTTTTCCCCTTTTTTACGCACCTCTGTTTGCGTCCCTCAGGCACCGATACTCTCGATTGATTTATAATCTTTGGAGAGTGTTTTGTGTCTGAGTGGCATAATGTTCATCATAGAAGGGATGTGACCTGGATTACGGCAGGGTCTAGTGGGGCACCTACTACAAGGGCATAACACCTGTAGTGGTTGTTTTCGCTTATCTATTGCTGGTCCCGACTTGAATGCTTTCCCGAGGCAGTATTGGTTTTCTGTGTGTGGCTGTGGCGGTTCCGCCAAATCCCACGGTTCGCCTTCCTAAAAAAACCCCAATAACTGCTACCCAGTCTACCTAAGCTTTCGCTAATGCAATTCATTAGCATCTTAAATGATTCACGCATTGTATAGATCAAATCTATAATCTAAAAAGTCCCTGTGAAAGAAAACTTACCTTCATGCAACGCTTCGCATACAATTTCCTGTAAGAATTTCTTTCTACCTTTTCAAGAACCCCAGGCAAATTTCAATTCCCCACACCTCCACCGTAATTTCCACCCAGCATACCTGAAACATTTCCCTTTGCAAGGATATTAACGCATACAACGCGTTAGATAAGCTTCCTGGAAATAATTCTTTAAAGGGCATACGGCAACATGAATCCCAAGCCAGTCGGCACCCTTTGGCTGTGTTAAACACCCATATCGGACAGCTTGTTTTTACAGCTCTCATAAACTATATTTCTACGCATGTAAACATGCATAGAATTCAACTCATTGTTTGTTTTCCCACTAACAAACAATCTGCAATTTCTTTCCCTGCCGCAACTAATTACTCGGCATATACAAATGTAAGCAAAGGATTCGTTTTGGCCACCGACCCAAGATACGATATACAATTTCCATTGTATAAAGTATCGCTCCACTTATCACCTTTTTACCAACGTCCATCATAGCGACGTTGCATAGGGAAAACATGACCCTCATTACGGAGCGGACCATTTGGTCGCCTCTTCCTTTGTTCTTGCCGTCTGCTTGCTTCGTTGTTTCATTGCCTTCGATGCAAATAGCATCGATCAGTACGGCCGCACACGCATACCATTGCACTGAATGAGTGCATTTTCCTTGCCGGCCACACCCTTAAGAGAAAAGTTTTTCTCTTTCTTCTTTTTTTTTCTCACTACTAACCGAGGATGGAATTCAAACCAGAGTTCTATCCTCGAAGAGTCCTTTTCCGTCTTTCGACCTGAGCAGGTCGTGGCTCCTATCGCTACCCTGGCGCGCACAGGGAAGCGATAATCGTTTGTAATCGCTTGAGTCATTGTCTCCGCGAGTCAATTTTAATTTTTCTTAATTAAATACACAATATTCTATTATATTACAGTTTTTACTTTGCAACCATTAAAACATTCGTTCAACACAAGCTATTCATTTAATTGTGATCCCGAAACCAGCGTGTAAACTAAATTTAATCGTTTAACCAAAAGTGAATAAAATAAACTAACATAAGTCCTGTGTTTAATTTTACCGCGTTGTCTTGGCGAACAGTTTATTTCTCCTGTTGTTGCTCTTCTCTTGGTTTTGTTTCGGCAGAATGTATAGTGACTGTGGCGGAAGAAGGGAATCAGCGCCGTGCGCCGGTGCAACATACCTAATCCCCATAGGGCCACTGCAGCGGGAATTTCGCGTTGATTTGTGTAGCATTCGCGGCTTGAGGTGCTATTTCTCTTCTGTGTCTGCCCACGTTTCTAACCAGAAACCAACTATCCTTCCACTTAGTGAAACACAGGTAATTACTAATACAGATATTTCCGATTTTAATCTGCCTGGATATAACTTAGTGCCAGTGTTCTTTCCACATCGTGGTATAGCCACATACATACGAAATGATATTGCTTATCAACTTCTGCCACAATATGGGCTCTGTACCAACCCAGAATTTAATTTCTCTTGACTAAAACTACACGTTCGTAAGCATATCATACATTACCGCTTTCTTTACAGAAGCCCAAACTTGGATAGAAACGCATCCTTTAACGAATTTGATTTGATTCTATCGATAGGATCTTGACCCTATATCCGTACACTGAAATCGTTATTGGGGTGATTTTAATGTGCATAGTTATCAGTGGCTTCATCACTCTGGAACAACAACACTTGAAGGTCTATATGGCCAGGTTTTTTGCTGATTCAAATATTTTAACTCAACTTGTCAATGAGCCAACACGGGTACCGGATATATATGGTCATTTCGGCAACACACTGGACCTGTTCCTCACCTCCCACCCAAACAAATACACAATTGAAGTTTCTTCGCCCTTGTGCACTTCAGACCACTGTGTCCTATCAGCTAAATTTCCTCTAAACAACAACAACGCTTACGAGAAAACTCCCCAAAGAACAGTATTGTTCTATGAGAAAGCCAACTGGGAAGGTCTGAACGACTTTTTTGGGAAGTTAATTAGTCGTTAATTTTCCTCAATAACGATGTTGACTCTATAGCGGACACATTGACGAACACGATTCTGCTGGGCGTGCGAACCTTTATTCCACACAGAGTAAAGAGTATCAAACCCAAGAGAAATATGTGGTCCGATTCCGGGTGCCGAGAAGCCATTAAGTCTAAAGAGTTGAGCTTCCGGTTGTATAAATCAAACAATACTGAAGAATACCGGAAAAGATTTAAGAGAGCTAGAAATGACTGCAATGCGTATATTAAACGCGCCAAGTTCTTGCCTGACCAGAGAGTGAGACAGAAAATACTACATTCTCCCACAGGTAGTAGAAACTTCTGGGCATTTGTGAAGAACATCCAAAACTCAGTCTCTCAACCATTCCTTCGCTAATAGTTGATGGCAGAGTAGTCACCAGTGCAATAGAGAAAGGCGAATTTACTTGCTGCACGTGTTGAAGCCAACTCTACGCTGCCCGATACCACATCAGTTCCGCCTCAACTTGAGCATAAGCAGCACACCATGAGCCAGATTCGCTTCCGAACGCGTACTGTTGCCCGCGCACTCAACGAGCTAAAGGCACACAAATCCGTTGGTCCGGACGGCATTCCCCCAATCCTCTTGAAGGGATCTTCCTCTTTACTCTCTTAACCACTGCGGAAACTCTTCCACTTGTCTTATTCTACTGGCCGTTTCCCAAATGGATGAAAATTAGAGAACGTTCAGCTAATTCCCAAAAAGGGTGACAAATCAGCCCTTTCTTCTTGTCGACCCATAGCGCTGATTTCTATTCTCTCGAAGGTAATGGAATCACTTATCAACCGTCAACTTTCGAAATATCTGGAATCAAATGACCTCCAATATGGCTTTCGTAACAACAGGTCCACAGGAGATCTGATGGCGTATCTTACCGAAAAGTGGAGCCATTCCATCCACTACCTCGGTGAAAGCAAGGTAGTCGCATTGGATATTTCAAAAACCTTCGACAGAGTTTGGCATTCAGCCCTTTTGTCAAAATTGCATTCGTATGAAGTGGACAATTCTCTTATCCAATGAATAAGAGACTATCTTTCTGGCCGTTCAATCAAAATGGTTCTTGATGGTATCAAATCTGTCTCTCATCAACTTAATGCAGGCGTTCCCCAGGGTTTGGTACTCTCACCCACTCTCTTCCTCATCTTTATAAATGATCTCTTGTCAATTACTCACAACCCAATTCACTCGTTTGCTGAGGATGTCACGTTGAGTTTCTCATACAACACTCCCGACCAAACTCTTCGAACGTCACTACCAAGCAGCAACTTATGCTTGATACATTGAATTCAGACCTCAACAAGATATATCAATGGGGATTATCTAACCGAAGAGAATTCAATGCCTTAAAAACTCAGTGCTGCCTCTTGTCGTCTATGGTGAGCCCCAAAGTAAATATACTGTCGATGAACGGTACTTGCATCGACGAAGCCACGGAACTATCAATCCTCGGCACTCTAATTAAATCGACTCTTGACTGGAATGGTCACACATTTGAATCTGCGAAAAGTGCAGCCGAATGTGTGGGGTTCTCTAAGAGATGCAAAAGATACTTCACTCCATCCAACCTGGCCACTATTTACAAGGCGTATATTCGTCCAAAAAAGGAGTCCAACCCCCATATTTGGTCAGGCGCATCCAAAACTGCACTACACGTGCTCGATAGGATGCAAAAACGAACAGTGAAACTTGTTGGGGACCCAGCCCTAACTCGATCAATTCCGTCGTTAGAACACAGACGCAACGTATCGTTCCTATTTCTTTTTAATAGGTATTACCATGGTCGTTGCTCAACTGGACTTGCTGAATGTGTTCCGCCCCTTCAGACATTTTCCCGTGATGCCCGTCAATCTGTGAATGCGCATCAGTTCATATTGAAAGTGGACTTTAGGCGCACAAATAAACATAGAGAGTCATTCTTTAGCCGAACCACACTAATGTGGAATGTTCTGCCTGATCATGTGCTTCCTGGCCGTTGTGATGTCCAGACATTCAAGACCAATATACATAGACACCTTTCCTTATCCACCTCCTCTCCATCCGCTCGCACTGTACTCTGACATTTAAGGGTACTTCAAAATCCCCTTTTGTGCGCGCGTTAGTAAAAAACATACGGAGACTGTATGGTAGTAAAATGAATAGTAAATATATATATATATACACATGGATATAGCAAATTACATATGAATATAATTATATATATTTATATATATATATATATGTATATATATATAATTTATTATATATTATATTATATATGAATATATTCATATTATATATGAATATATATATTGTATATATATAATTTATTATATCCATATATATATATATATATATATGTATATATATATAATTTATTATATATTATATTATATATGAATATATTCATATTATATATGAATATTTATATATATATATATATATATATATATTGTATATATATAATTTATTTATTCCATATATATATATATATATATATATTGTATATATATAACCTATTATATACATATATATATATATATATATATGTACATATACATGTATATTTATACTCGTATATATATTAAAATATTCTTACTATCCATTTTATTGTCATTCATTTATTTATATTTTAAGAGTACGTAAAAAATAAAAAAAAATACGAAAAATCACAACTTTAAAAGTTATCGGTTGGTAAGGTTCCAACCCTTCTGGTCATCGAAAACAAAACAATCCGACAGATCTTAATCAGTAAACCGTCGCTATCGCCCCTACCTCAGAGAAGTCAACAAAATTATTTTTCACAAAGTAACGGTCGTTTAAAAATAAAGAAAATGTTTCACCTTTTTTTAGCAATTGAAAAACAATCCTCATCTCTCGCCACCGACCATTTCCTTTCATATCCATCTACTCATGCTAATCGTCCAATTCTCATTGTTCGTCAAATATGAGCAAAGTCCCGCCTTTCGCTGGGGTTTGACGATCACCAGTATCATAAAAGGCCGAGACGAGCGACGCTTACACATGTGCTCCAAGGCTTTCATATACATTGAAATGCATATGTCTGTGGTTAAATTTGATATTATTTATTATTAAAACGAGACGTAACAATTCTTCCCGCATTCGAAGAGTAGTATTATTCTTTTCTTAGAAGAGGAATAATGCTCTTTGGCATGCCGTAGTTGTAGTCGCTATGTGGTGATTGTCTCACAATTATCTACCTATCTATCTATCTATATATATATATATATATATATATATATATATATATATATATATATATATCATCGGCTCTACAACCGGGATCCGCTCTTGGCCTATTTTGGCAAGTCTCTCCACAGGTGTCTGATGTGTTTAGCATTGGTTCTATCCTTGAGTGCATTTAGCCAGTATAGCGTCGATTCAAATCACACGCTCTTCACTATTGTCGCAAACGCTATAGTCATCATCATCATTATCGGCACTACAACCGGAATCCGGTCTCGGCCTTATTTAGCAAGTCTCTCCACCGGTATCCAGTCCTTCTCCGAGACTTGTAAAATGGTCCATAATCATTTGTTTTTCCGGGCACGGTTACTAGCCTTGCGCCAACCTTTCTCAGGACGTCGAGGCATGCATTGGTTCACTACTTGCCGGGTGCCAAAGTAGCTATCCAGGGGTTTCACGTGCAGGCTGCATGCCAACTTGGATTGAACAGGGACAAGGATCGTCCTGGTCTTCGCCGTGTTGAAAGCAATCAGTGACTTTGCCCTATATGTTCGCTCCCATAAAAAAAAATTATTTCTACTTATTTCTTAGGAAATTATTACAATAATTTTATTTTCATTATAATAGAATAATTTTAACTTTCCGCGGTTTCTATTTATTTATTTGTTTACAACGGTTTAATATATAAAAAAAGTATTTGTTCTTACTTATTTCTTGGTTTTAGTTTTGATTTCTACAATATTTTATAAATTTCCAAGGTGTCGCTCTCTCTTTCTTTTTCCATATTTTTGTTTTTTTGTTTAAAATGGTTTAATATATATAAAAATAATGGATTTGTTTTTATAATCATCTTAAATTTCAAGGTTTTTCTCACTTTTTTAAACTCCAAATAGTTTAAGTTATTGTTGTAACTCCAAGTTAATTTCTAGGACAGGTGTGTTGTGAGAGGATTTCCATTTAAAACAGCTAAGCTAAGTTGCATTATCTGTCTCCCTAAAATCTCCGTATTTTCAAATTTCCAAATGGGCAGTAGAAGCTTCTACTTCAGCTTGTTGATATTTATCAAACTTGCAACGGAATTAAATAGTGCAGTTTCCTTGTT
Organism: Microdon myrmicae; assembly: GCA_963931805.1. Lineage (NCBI taxonomy): Eukaryota > Metazoa > Arthropoda > Insecta > Diptera > Syrphidae > Microdon > Microdon myrmicae. The sequence goes on along the minus strand of OZ007496.1, from coordinate 213,297,826 downwards.
TCCGTGATCAATGAAGCAAGCGGTATCGTGGCTGTTCTACATACGCTCGACCTATGCTCTATACCATTCATTGTCGACTTTGTTGTGCATGAATATCATTCCATTTAGGCGCTTCATCATCATCATCATCATCGGCACTACAACCGGGATCCGGTCTTGGCCTTATTTGACAAGTATGAGGCTTGTTAAATTTATCATAATAATTTGTTTTTCTGGGCAAGGTTATTAGCCTTGCGCCAAAATTTAGGCGCTTACCATCCAGCAATTGGCGGATCACTGCATCTTAAAATTATCACATTCGCGAGTTTGCTTCAGTGTTAGGAGACTAAACAAAAAATGTTGAAACTAGTCTTATTTCTGTAACGATCAGAGATTCTGAGTCGATCTTTCTTTCGACAACCTCCCTTCTCTCTTCTTCGACCAATTCTTCAACATAGCACAGATATTCATTTTGGTTGCTTCAGCTCTATCTTCAACAGATTTTAGTGATAGTAGTTAGATTTCTCAGCACTGAAATGCACTTTCGTCAATTGCTAGATTATTCGTGCTTCGTATACATTGAAGTTCTCAGACCAATCTGATTTGATGTTACTTTTAGAAAAGAGACCATAACACTGACCTGTCGCTTTGGTGACAACCAATGGCAACCTAGGTCACTAGGAGTTGAAGACGATTGATTTTTGTACGGGGTTATCTTAAAGAAAAAGCTTACCAAAACAAAATGCGTACCAGGGGACAGCTGCTTACTGCGCAGCGAACCTGGCGGCAGTACTGTAGCTACCGTTGGTGCTCATTGTTGATTTGGTGGCGTTATGCACAGCTGTTGCGTCTGATCCACAGATGGATCCCTTGCAGTGCCGCCGCGAACTTGGTCGCGGTTGATCCGTACGTCTGGATCCTCTAGTATGCCGCTATTGACGGCGGTCGGTCCTTAGGCTGGACCCTCTATTATGCCGCGATGTTGATTCCGTTGGCTGAAATCAATAGCTGTAATGATTTCTTCTCAATGTAAAAAAGTACCTGTGGTAGACGGGGGTAACGTAGCTGCGCTGGGAACAGCTCGTCGATAGGGCGCGAGCCTGACGGCAGTAAAGTACCTGCACTTAGGGGCAGCTCGTTGTTGCGCCACTAACCTGGCAGCGGGTCCTTAGGCTGGGCCTTGGGGCTGCAAACTGGGAAGCGGTATCTTTCGTTGTAGTTGGGGCGGCTTTGGTTATTGCGCCACGAACCTGGCGGCAGTATTGTAGCTACCATGTGGACAGCTCATTTCATTCAATTCTATTCTTCTTCGTTAACTACTCTGGGCTTTCGGTCAAGCAAATAATGCTAATCTGTAAACATCATAATAATCACTTGAAATAAAATTTAATAGTCCACAATACTAAAATTAATATCAACTTGTTTGCATTTCTGGAGGATTATTTCTGGGATTGCTGCAGTCAATCAATAATTGAGGTAATCATTTCCTTTTACAGCATTTTAATTCTGAATTGGTTTCGGTCAGCGGCAATTGTCTTCGTTGCACGGCAAGGGAAATATATTGTTCCTGACGTCATTCCCCGGCCCACCAATGCAATCCATTGGTTGGTGGACGATTTGCAGTACGGAAATCAAACAATTTTTAATTAAAATTTGTTAAGTAATTTGGTTTTTATTCAATTAAAGAGATAAATATACCGCCAGACACTCGTTATAAGAACAAAGTGTCTACAACTTTCCTAATTTTGTTTCACTAAATACTACCTACATCATTTTAGTGTTTCAAACAGCTTATGTAATTAATTAGCTTTGTTATCCTTTAATTAATATCCGTACAACACCCGATTAACATAATGAGATAGCAAGTGGTACCCTTTCGAAAGATAAGCAAGTATCATAAGTAAACAGTGTGAAATATAATTAACATATTTAACGTTATCAAGCTTTGGATCTCAGTGACATACTGCAATATCCGTATCAACCAGGACACACCATTCCTGCTAAGATCTCTTGAATTACACTTGAGTAATCACTTCAGTTGGCATTTCACATGTCAACGACTTTAAATGTATCTTATAAAAAATCAAAACACAGAGATCGGGCGATAATTATTCGTGAACTACAATCAGCAGATATCCAATTTTAGAGTTTTATATAATTGTACATTACTCTTATGATTTCAAAAGCCATTGGCCACCGCCGGATCACAATTATGGCTCATAACTTAATTTGGACTAGAGAATGAGGTAGTAATATTAGACTCCAACAACCAAAGATTAGCTGCAAACAATGTGAATATATAAAGATTAGTTCCTCTTCTTTTGTATCGGGTTTGATAACTCTTCGATTTCCCAGCACTATGAATTCGGAAGTCATTTAATTTAATTTCATGAATATGCAAATTCAATTATGATTGGATCTCACATGTCTCAGAAGAGTATTACGTTGTAGGACTCCCCCGACAGCAATTCCACAAGGTTCCATCTTCAATGCAATGCCTTTTATCTTGATTAAAATTTACCTCTAATTTAATGAAAAACACTGATATTTGTTTGGATTTAATCATTACTTCTATTTTCGCCCGCACACGTGTACCAAAATGTGATAATGAGATCTGTGGTAACTAATTACACAGTCTAACTCATTTTTCAGGAATTTTTAGTCACGTAATCACACGCTGTTGTATAATATCTACGAGTTTTCAAACTTTCGGGCTACAAGTCATTACTCTTTCCAACTAGTGACTTTGGGAAATCCCAAAGGAAAAAAATTGCAATTTACTCCGATGAAAACACATTAAGTCACGTGTGGGTCATGTAATGTGTTAACAACTTACTCCAGCCAATGGCCAATGTAACTAACTTCAAAGGTAATACAACCTTACGTCTCGTGTCGCAAATTTTGTTTCGCTCTTTTAACCTAGATAAATATTTCAAAGTAACGTACGTGAGCATTCAATTAGGACGTGAAATTTTATTGTTAGAAAATTAGAAAAGTGATTTCGAATGTTTAAAATCTAATTATGAAACATCTGTAGACCGTTAAACCTTCTAAAATGGGTCAGCTAAGAAAAGGAATACATTAAAGAGGCAGCAGGGAAAATTTTAGTTTATTACATTCGTGAGCAGAATTATAATCAACAGAGTTCATTTACCTTGTCGATTTACATGTAATCTAATGAGTTGTGTATAATTTCTACAATAGTTAAAATAAAAAAAATAAAAATGATGTCGATAAAGTAGTTCAAACATGAGAAATGTTGTGTGATTTTTGTTAATGACCTTTTACAGCCATGTTAAAATTGAAAACTGCTATGCTTTTGTCGTCATTATAAAGTCACTAGAATTTATTAATACTTAAAAAATTGTGTGCGATTTTTTCTACTATATTAAAAGTTATAAAATCATAATACAAGTTATAGTCTTTTCCAAACTACTCCAAGATCTGAGAATGTTCACCCTTTTCTCTATAGGACTGTTGAGTCTAAATGGTATTATAAAACGGTTATCAATAGCACCTTTTCGCATAATTGTAGACCCTAAAAAAGGCATTGACTTTCCAACTCTGAGATTGTTTACTACAATTTTGCAATTAGTAGTATGTACTCAATCGCCAGAATTGCTCAGTCTCAAGAGTTGAACCCACATACCCATAGTCGCGCGTACCATCCAACCTAACCACAAATATAAATCCATATTACAAAGACTACAGTAAAACAATACTTTGTGCCAATCAATCATCTGTGATAGTTGTTAGTTAATCAATGGACTCTTAATGGACTATCGGATTAATTTCGTTTATGTCGTGCAAATGAGAAAAGTATTTAAATATCTCGCATAATAGTCGATGTCGCAAGATTGCGAAAATATACCTTCACCTGATGCGAATCACACTTCATCCAAACCAGTTTGGAAGTCGTTTATAAACTGCCCACTAAATATAATTCAATATAAATAATAACGTGATGACCAAAAAACAAATGCACATGAAAGACATTTCTAGCCTAAAGAAATACGTACCACAATATTTATCATACTATATTCTCGAATATCATATATTTTATTCAAATTGCTACCTTTCTAAGCCCTAATAGTACTACAATTGCATATAAAACATGTTGCCCTGTTGGTGGGCCTCAGAATATACTCACAGTCAGGCCGGGTTATCGGGAAAGGCGACCGATGACTCGGTGGAAGATGAGGTCCTAGTGCCTTGCCGCTCGGTGTAATTCCACTCTATCGAATTAATACCAACTTCCATGATTGTACAATGCACGACCAAATACGTAGAAAAAATAGCGGCGTGATGGATCGAATCGGCAGCGGTTTTAACAGTATAGCAGGTATTACGTTACAACGTACCGCCCGATGAAATGCCACCCTACCACGCTGTATGCTCTCTAAAATGGCGGGATAAATCCCTGACCATCTTTCGGAGCTTAGCTGTGGCTGATGGACCGGTTCGAGAAAAAGTTGGTTTAGGTGGTAGTCGGTTCCAAGGTGAGATACGATCCCGCCACACTGTACGTTCCGCGATATCGCCGGGGGGAAACCTTTGACTATATTTTGGAAGTATGGCTGGTGGCCCGGACTGACACGGAGATAAGGCTTGATGGTGCTGTGGCAGCTCTTTAAAGCCTGCCTTAAGAACCACCCATTTCTTTAAAACAACCTACTTTTGCCTCACTCCATAAACTACTATACTTACCTGCATTCGAGCAGTGTAAGCTTTCTTTCAAATAACTTTCACCTGAAAGTAAAACCCCAGCAGGCATGCACATCAAACAAGTTATTTCATTCATATTGCATGAACCGTGCCAGACAATCGGCTCGGCTTGTCAGCAATTATAAACGATAAATACTCGCCGGCCGGCGTAATTGTTGACACAGCTGTAACCAGTATTCTTGCTACGGTTCATGTGTGAATATTGCCCCAATCCCAAGCTTCGCTACAGTTGCGACCAATTTCCTTTATCGGTTATCTACCGATCATGGGATTTAGGCACAAATATGATTGACGTTAGACAACCATACCCATGATCATGTCTTATGATTCGTTGTCTAAACAACGACCAGCCACTATTCTCATGCTGGCTATTCTAAACGAAATGCTTCTGTGTACTCTACGTAAACAGAAGACATTATTTTTGCCTGCATGCCAGTATTCCTGTGCATTATCCGATGCCTAAAATAAATATGCACCCAAATCTAGTAGCCTTTGCCGTCGCAGCAGAGTTCTGTTGACTTATCGCCAACCCAAATCGATCCCCTATCGTACGATGGGAATACACCAAGCCGTACACCGATCATCATATTTGACCAGCTGCATGTTTGTTTTTCCTTTCCTGCGCCCAGCGAGTGTTTGGGTGTCTTTCTTGAAAAGGAAAGATTGTTTTTCCCCTGCGATGAAACTTATCGCAATCACCATAGGCTGGGTCAATGTCGCCCAGCTCGAGCAGTCAGATTTTAACAGCTAGAGAGTGCGCACCTTCGTTTACAAATCCCCGCGGAGATTTTGTCCGAGAGTTCTCTTTTTACTACGTCATTTCTTTTTGTGCGTTTGTTTTTGGCCGTACCGTGTTTTACCAAGTGTGATTAATTAATAAAGTGTCATAGCCATAACTGTCTTTGAATTGTTATTTAATTTATTAGCTACTGAATAAAATACAATTGTCAATAAAATCTAAGACATGGTGCTAATGGAAATCAACCTATGTGGTAGTTCATCATCATCATCATCATCGGCACTACAACCGGGACCCGGTCTTGGCCTTATTTAGCAAGTCTCGAGGCTTGCTAAATTTTCCATAAATAATAACCTATGCGGTAGTTCACCAGAGTTAATTAGTAATTGAAAAAGACACGGTGTAAAGTGAAGTTGAATAAAAAGAACGTTTTATAGCCGGAAACCATCAACTTGTTTCATTCCTCGACTTCCTCAGGTGATCAGTGCTTTGTCTCAACATCGTTGGTGTTCCGTCGACTTTTACTCTGTGGGTGTTTACTGAATCCGCGTCCGTGCAGGCGCACAAGTAATAACACCCCACAGTGCCTTCCGAGGTAGAAAAAATCCCAGAGGTAAACCAGTTGCCCAGTTTTCGGGGGGAACTATGTCAGAGAGAACAGCATGCCGATATTGTGATAAATAACCGAACTTTAAGAAATTCGTCATCGCATAATCGGGTTCGTTCTCGAAACACTGTCGACGTTCGACTGATAACCGCAGTTTGTAACATCAGGGGCAACGATTTCACCAATACAAATGTAAATGCCGTCCACTGATATTTGCAAACAATGAAACCTGATAACCTTCCCCTAACTGAGATCCAGGTCGATTCGTCAATTGATTCGACATATCTTCGTGTTTTTACACAAACGCGCAAAAGGAGATTTGGCGTACCCTTAAATGTCAGAGCACAGTGCGAGCGGAAAGGAGGTGGATAAGGAAAGGAAGTATCGATGTACATTGGCCTTAAATGCCTGGACATTACAACGACGAGGAAACCCATGATCAGGTAGAGTATTCCACGTTCGTGTGGTTCGTCTAAAGAATGACTCTCTATAATTAGTTGTGCGCTTGAAGTTTACTTTCAACGTGAATTGATGTGCATTCTCAGATTGACGGGTATCGCGGGATACGACTTGCATTCGAAATTCCGTTTTAAGGGTGGCGTCTGCGCTTTCACGTAATCCGATCTGGCTTGCCAAAGAATGAAAGGGTTAAAACCCAATAACTTGGACCATCATATGGTTGATTGTCGTGCTGAGGAATTCTCTTAAATTTCTTTGTTGTCTTCGCCGCTCCTCGACTGACGATCAACCGGGGACACTTTTTGAACATTTTTCACGTACCATCAACTGGATACAGATCAATCCCTACTGATTTCTTCCTATCTTAAAAATCGAACCTACCGTGTCAGATTTAGGTCCCCCTTTTCCAATCCATTTCTCTCTCTCTTGTCCGGGGTTCCCCAGGGCAGTCACCCAGGACCCCCTATTTATTCTTACTATTAACGACATCAACGCCAAGCACTCCTCCATCTCTCTCTCTCTCTCTGTCTACGCGAACGACACTAAACTCTAAAAACCGATCCGTTCTTCTCTCGATTCCTCACTTCTCCAAATGGATCTCAACAGCTTATCAACTTGGTGCCATAACAACTGCCTCGAACTTAATATTGTCAAATGTCACTCAATCACTTTCTCCCGTAAACGCCCCTCTTCCCCTATTTTAGTTACTATTTCCTAGTCAAAAAACATATATCACCTATACCATCCATTCGTGACCTTGGCATCTAATGTGAGAGGGAGCTTAACTTATTTATGACATTATCCTCAAGACCAACTCTGACCTTGGTTTTCTGAAATGCCAGTCGAAGGAATTCTCTAAGCCCTACGTTTCCCGATCGCTCTACATAGCCTTTATCCGTCCCATTCTTGAATACGGTCGAAATAATTCTCTAATCCTTACATTTCCCGATCGCTGTACATAGCCTTTCTACGCCCCCTTGTTGAATATGGTAGTTGTTGGCGATACATCACGTCGACAGGAATTCCCAGGAAAGGCAAGTCAAGCGCCAGTACACAAGTCACTGGAAAACAATGATCAGCGGTGCGCTGATTACAGGAAGCCACAAAAGAAATGGGCACCCAGGAAACGAGCGAACAAAGACGATGGCTACGGATCTATACAAGGCGCACAGATTTGCGGAGCAGTGGAGTTGCCACAGGAACTCCTCGCTACAACGTTGTAAAGAGATAAATAACAGATATAGTGCATGTGATTTACTGTAATGTACCCCATGAAGTTACAATAAAAAATCAGTACATAACAAATAATAAAAGATGCTTAAGCAATTATAGAAGCAATCAAATAAATGGTTTGGCCGGCTGGCGCCGAAATTACAGTCCCCGAGGAGAAAAAGAGGCTGAGACGTCGTCGAAAAGGCACCGTCCGCAGAGCAATAACGGTAGTCACTTCTGGTCTCCTTTCTCATCATCATCATCGGCACTACAACCGGGATCCGGTCTTGGCCTTATTTAGCAAGTCTCGAGGCTTGTTAAATTTTCCATAATGATTTATTATTACGGGCAAGGTTATTAGTCTTGCGCCGAGGGTCTCCTTACTACTCGCCCCGTATTCGCAGGAGCGGAAGCGTGCAACGTCATTTTTTGCGTTTTGCCCACCGAGGATTGAATTAGGAAAGTCCTCGAACTCTTCCCGCACAGATGTAGTACATAACCCCATTTAGCACGATTCGATTATCGTAATATTAATTCAATTCATATTGCACGAAATGCGCTCTTAATCCTCTACCCTTTAAATGCCTACCCATCGCGCCCAGTCATTTCCGACTCAAGGTGCACGGTATCAAATTATAAGTACATTTTTTGCACCGTATCGTATATCGTCATTCATATCCAAAATCAAACACCTGGCATGGGGGATTCCCTGGTTATTGCTGCCGCCTGAAAAAAATGCAACGGAATATGACAATTACCGTACGCCAAGGGGGAATTCCCATAAAAATGCTGACGTCTACGAAAGAAAGGCACATGAATAATGACGAATTGCACCCGGAACTTCGAAGTGGCGAAACAAATTGCTTGAACCAAGGCCATTGCACTTTAAGTGGACCAATTAAGTGAAATATTGTTTAAGCAAATATCAATTAAGTGGCGATAGCAACTAAGCAACGCAAATGACTCGTACCAAGCAATTGCACTCAATACGGGTCAAAGCATTATCCTCAAGACCAACTCTGCCCTTGATTTTCTGAAACGCCAGTCGAAAGAATTCTCTAATCCATACGTTTCCCGAATGCTATACATAGCTTTTATCCGTCCCATTCTTGAATACGGTCCGAAGAATTCTCTAATCCTTACGTTTCCCGTTCGCCGACTGAGCGGAACTGCGGCAGGGTAAATGACTTGCTTTCGGGGTCATTCCAAGTGGAGAAGGATAGAGTGCAACGTCTGCGATTCTCCGCCAAGAATTTGGGTGTAAAAGGAGTGGTTTCAAAGAAAATAACTCAGAATTAATCGATCAGAGTAAAAGGTTGTAGCCTTGCATTAAAATAGTGGGCCTTTTACTCTAAATAAATAAAGTAGAGCTAACTCAAACCAGAAAGGGAGAGATTGTAAGACCTTGTGGCATTTCTAACAGATACACATAATACACAAGCCAATAGTGAAGAACGCCGAAAGAAATTTGAATAAGCAAAGCATCAGAGCGATAACATAACAATTCCACATCAGTTAAATGTACTTGAGTTTAGAAATCGAATTCATACACGCGGCAGTGGCCTGATGTCTTGAGCATTGGTTCAATTTTTAGTTATTCTAACCGTCATAGCATCTGTTCGAATCACACGTTCTTCATTATCGTCGCAAACGCTATAACCTCATTTAAGAAGAAACCAAACAAAACCTAGCATTAATTAATGAATAATAGTAAAAGGATCGCGGCCGTTTTACTGAATAAATAAGTAGAAGAGTAAAATTAATAAAGATATTGGTAAAAGGTCAAACCCGTCTTTTCCTTTATAATTCTCCACTCAGCAACTCTTCCCTTAAGACATTAAGAAAGCACGGTTGCGAGGCGTAACACGCAAGCCGTCTCCATCTTATTAACCGTAACACACTTGAAGAGCGCAGAATGCATGTCCACATCCTTTTCATCCACCGTCTTCTCTCAGGTTCAATCAACTGCCCAAGCCTGCTGTCCTCCATCACACTTTATACTAACCCTTCTTATGGCTCTAATGAGCCTGTGGTGGTTCCACGAACCGCACAAATCACCATAGGCTGAGATACCTTCGTTCCACCAAGGAACATACTCACTTATGACTAAACTTCACGTGCCCACAGACACGTGCCCCCAAAGTCCACCTTTTCACCTGACCAAAGGTGACATCCATACCGTGGTCAACAACCCCACGTATCCACAGATGAATTTCCCGTATGGAAAATGTGTACCAATCCATTAGCTGGATAAACACAAGTGTTTGGCACAGCTGCACCAGATGTCGACAAACATCAAATCCCCGGCGATGAGCAAATTGCCGTAAAACTATCCAGCGGCTAAACCTTTGAGCCTACCGCAATGCACTTCACCTAAACAAAGGCCATTGCGGAGAAACAGCAATAAACCAAAACGCTGTTCCCATAGGGCAAAGCAAATACAATTATCACAACCAACAATAATTATCACGATCCCAGGATCGCCAAGAATAAACCACACACCCGAACGTATACAAAATCAATTCCACAGAAGGTGTGAAAATTCTGGCGATCCCAGGAAGTTCTCCGGCCACACGGGCAGCAATCTCCGCGTTTGTGTGTGTGAGTGCAACCGTACATCTGACCTGGGACGAAACGGAAAACCGCAGGACCGAAAAAAGAGTGCGATCTTCCCGGGATTCTCGATTAAGAGAAAATCAAAAAAGAGAACTATCGAGTGAGTAGAATCACCCCCTAAAGGAAAATGTTTATTGAGAATTCAGTTCGACAGGAAGAGGCAACGACAGAACGTTGCACGTGTGTCAGTAGTAACTTTACGACTGTAAACTAAATATTAAATGTAATTAGAAAAACGTGATGTGTGAGATTCGAATTCGAAAAATATTTGTTTTCGGTCATTTATAGTCGTTGTAAAGACAAAACAAGAAGTAGTGAATAATTCGTAAAAGAAAAACGAGATATTGGTGTAAGGTCGCCGTTACGGAAGATATGACTTTGAATGTTGGTTTTGAATCGATTATCAATTATTTGTAAACCCGATTTAATTGATTTACTTTAATAAAGAATGAAAAGAAAACAATAAAAACAAAAGCCAAAAAAGGCAATTGCTCTGTGTTTCATTTGTGACAGTATTTGCTCCGTGTTTCATTTTTGTGAACGGTGTTCGGCGGAACACCTCAGCCATCAGCCGTTATAGACCAAAAATCCGCCAAAAGCCCACTTTGCGAATGCTGCGGTGGCAAACTTTTACCCCATCTTCTTTGGTTTTAATCTCACCTCTCCCGCACTTAAACTGCGTCCCTTACCCCGCCTGACCCCGCCTCACTCACCGCCTACAGTCTTACAACCCGCACTCATACTAACACGCTAGCCTCCAGCCTATTCTTCCCCATCCTACCACTTATCACTTACACTATCGTCTTTATGCTTTACTTAAACTGTGTCGTAGAATATACTATATTTTGTCTCCCGGAGAAAATTTTTCTATAGAAGAGATGAATCTACGATACATTTTCGAATATTATAAAGATTTTAATTAATTTCCAACTCTTTCTAAATTTCTTATCATCCCACATCCATTATCTTGCTATAAAACTATTAATGGTCCATTTAGGGTGCGCGCATTAGAAAAACACAAACGCTGCATTTACAACATGTTGATGCTAGAAGACGGTGTCTCTTAATGCACCAAGACGAAAAGTCTCCGAACTTCTCCCTATAGTGGACAGTAATCAAAGGTACTCCAATTTATTACAGCTGCCCCGGCCAAATAATGCTCCTGAAATCAACTGTGAAACTCACCATACTCGAGGTCGGAAGCCTTCCTCTTAAGAGGCCTTTCGTATTAAAAAATACTGCAAGCTCCTGGACATCTTCCTGAGCATTAGTTTGTTGTGTTGAACCGGCATCGATCTAGAAGTGGAATGATGCGTCACTAACACATGTCGTTTGAAATGTTTGCTTTTCAATGGTGGTGCAGTTAAATAACCTAGATGGAGACATTGCTAAGTGAACCTAAAAATGCTTGTACCAGATACGCGAAAGGTGAGCTTAAATGTCCCTTACCGTGCCTTACCCATTTTTACCCGATTATCTTTATTTATCAACTTGTACTAAGCAAATAAATAAGGCGATACTTCTGTGGGGAAGGAGTATTGTGCCAAGACACGAGCACTAGGCCCACTTCCTTCCTCCACCATCTACTGAACGAAAGTTCCGCCGCACATTATCCACAAACAAAAGAAATAAATTCACCCAGGAACTGCGAAAAATTAAACACACTGACTTAGTTTGTTATTATTAATGTTTTTTATTTCACAACGGATCTCAATTCAAATATTTCACACGTTAGGAAATTCCACTTTACAATTAGAAAGGTCCTGAGGGAAAATTCCCAGTGAGGGAGGGGAAAAACAATTACATTACACACTTATCAACACGTCAAACTTAATTGGAATGAACTGAACCACGATGGGAATATCAGCTTCGGTGGCTGTGACACTTTTTGGCCGACGTATTCAACACTACAACAAGACTCCGTGTATATATCGCGTCTCCGCAGCGCTACGGAGAGCGGGAGGCGAACCGACCGTCGCGAACGGTGGTTGTAATAGGACTCCACCTTGTTTGTGGTGAGTTTGGTGGTGTGGTGGTAGATATCCTCTCCACTGAGGATATGTTTTTATTTACCACCACAGTCTCTCTTGGTGGAATAGAAAATCAGATCTCGTATTGGAGGTCATGGTGGTATGTGTGTGATCGTTTAGATCTGTGTTGTTTACTCATGTGCGAAGGCAATGGAAAAACAAAGCAGGCAGGCGGCAAGGACAAAGGAATCGTGGAGATAGTGGTTTATGATGTGCATCGCGGCTAAATAAATAGACGACGATGTATCGAAGAAATGTGCTAAAAGAAAAGATGGGACGGGGGCATCATAAAAGTCTTAGATGAGTGATGCCCTTGTGTAAATAGACGAATAGACATTGGGCAAAGGTGCTAATGGCTTGCGATACTGTATACAATGAAAATTGCATACCGTATCTTGGGTCGGTAGCCGAAACGAATCCCTTGCTTGCATTTGTGTATGCGGGGTAATTCGTTGTAAGAAACGGATTCTATGTTTGCATTGTTTATGCTTTGAAATCAATCCGGCGGCTATGCGCGAAGTCGATGATTGTTTAGAGATTCAAACAAAGGAGCATTTCTGGGTAAAGTGCTTGCAGCTGTATCGATAGTTGCAAGTCATTGCGAAGCAATTCAGATGGTTACACAATGACGATTTATATAACATCTATGCCAATTGTATATGGCATCTAAGGCGACTCCAGGGTCGAACTAGTGTGAGTGTTCACACTAAACGAAAATTCGGTTCTTGGTCGCTAATGCAGAAATGCATTGATGCCTGCATGAATGCCCTTGTGGGAGAAATTCTCTACAGGAATTCCTAGGTAATGCGTATGTGGGTAAAGTTTAGTCAGTGCACCGGCATGGGCGCTAGGTTCGCTAAACTTCCACTTAAAATCGGGGAACTGCGGTCGATTGTATACCTTGCGCTGGAAGTCAACTTAGTTCGTCGACGGTGTCTAACAAAAGGCCGAAGGATCTGTATGCACCAAGAAAAACAGGAACAATTAAAACGCTTTGAGGTGTCTGTGGTGTTTTCTGCTTTTATTGTTAACATTTACGTTTATCTATTCGAATTTAACACAAGTTTCCTCTCAAGAATACATTTAGTTTCGCTATTACGGATAATTGACTTAATGTTCACTTAACTTCTTGTTTCCACATTTACAGTATATTACTTAATGTTCATTTAACGTTGTGTTTCCGCGTTTACTGATTTATTAATTTATTAGGCAGTAGCGCCAAGAAGGCAAACGAATTGGTAATTTATACGACCGCTTTGAAAGGGAATCTAAAGTACGATTTAACGCCGACAAACTGACTGTGTGCACTCCAACTTGTATAAGCACATCGGGGGAATGAGTTGGCTTTATCACTAGGGATGAAACTCGACTTCACCAGCACGTTACCGGAACGTGTATCTGCTTTCGCGACCCGAATCTGACTCCTCGATGCAACTCACATCCATCAGATTCAATGGCCGTGAATTGCATCGATAGAGGAGCAGCAAAACGGATCCACTTGACTGTAGCCAATGGTGGTCGCGTAAAAAGGGTATATGGGAGGATTTCCATTGCTGTGTAGGGCAGGTTCGATGCCCTGCGATGAAGACGATGATCGGCGGACACCTGATTAAACAAACGCACGATCATCAGGGGCTGCGGCGATGTGCCCATACATCATTGATGATGTTTCAAAGTAAACAAAAACGCTATTTCACTGGTCAAATGATGGCACGCATAATGTACATGATGTGCCTATGTTACAAAGGGGTCGTCATTGTATTTGCTTAAGATTCCGGGGAAATACCGATGTAAGCAATATCTACTAGTGTCAACAGCTCGACCAGAGATTGGGAATCTGTTTACTTTAGCCAAATGGCTCTGAAGCAGAATGGGGGAAATTGGTCCTGGACGTTAAGTCCACAGAAAACTCGACGACGGTGGCTATAGATTGTTTGCTCGGGTTGGATGATGGGTCTTCATGGGACATGAACGTGAGTAAATAAATGATCAAATCAAATGCGTGGCTGGGTAATGGTTAGAGAATTGGTCGCAATAACGCGGACCTTAGGGTAGGATAAGATATACGATTATGTAGGTATATCGATTGCAGCTGTGTCCGCAATACGCTGGCCAGCGTTTGTTTATCGGTAATTAAAGACAAGCTGAGCCGATAGGAGATGAACTGGTTCATGTAGTATGAACCAGAAAAGTTCAGAATGTATGTATGCCGTCGGGTAGGTTTCCTTTCAAGTATGGAAAATGGTGCTGGGAGCTTACGCTGCCCAGAATTGCAGGTAAGTACCATGGCTTTGTATGGGAAGAGGAAGGTTAGGTGGGGTTAAAGCGATGGGTGGTTCTTCGACGCCTTGGAGAAACCCCACTGGTATGTATGATTGGGATCTGTGATAAATTTGGATAGAATTCTTATGGGGAATTTTTGGATTCGAATGAATGAATGAAGGCAACAATTCTTTTCCAGAAGCTTTTAAATAAATAAATTTGATAAACTTGATGCGTGGAGCCTTTACAGGTGCTAATGCGATTACATTAAAAGGAAATTATGAAAGTTAGGTAGCAGTTATGGGGGTTCTTCGGATAAGTAATTATTTAAATTACATAACTTAATTAATTACATGTGCGTAACTAATTTTAATTTCATGTGCAAGTAATTTTATTCAAAGAAAAGAGTATAACATTTATTACAGTTGTCACGCAAAACACCATGTGCTCGGGGTAGGCTTTCTAGTCAGCCAAAAACTGAAGCCTGCCATCATCGGCTTTAATGCAAGGAATGAAAGGCTATGCACTCTTCGCGTGCGAGGCAAGTTTAAGAACATAAGCCTCATAAACGTTCACGGACCTACAGAGGAGTCCCCTGACGACGAAAAAGAAGAATACTACGAGAACGTCGAACAGGCCCTCAATGCCTGCCCCAGATACGATGTGAAAATCGTTCTTGGTGATTTGAATGCAAAAATAGGTCGGGAGCCGGTTTTCAGGCACTACACAGGTTCCCATAGTTTGCATGAGAACACTAATGGCAATGGACTACGAGTCATCGAATTGGCAGCATCGAAAAACTTGGTCGTTGCGGGTACCAGGTTTCCGCGTAAAGATATCCACAAAGCCACCTGGGTATCACCAGATGGAGCCACTCGCAACTAAATTGACTATGTGTTGATAGATCGTCGCCACTCCTCGAGCCTGATGACGGTACGAACGTACGGAGGTGCCAACGTCGACTCGGATCACTATCTTGTTGGTACAGTTTTCTGAGCGCGGATTGCCTTACGGAGACGTATTGAATCCGCGGATCAGGTTCGAATCAACACGGCTGCCTTACGCAACGAGAATACCAGTAACACCTTTGGTCATGCGTTAAGACTCGCACTCAAAGAGCTCGACGGAGGGAGAGTAATTCATGGGGCCAGAATGCCGGGCGTAGAAAAGAAATGTGCACGCCTTAAGAATACTGCCATTAGTACTGCCAATTTCATCTTAGGCAGTAGTCGTAGAGATCGGAACGACTGGTTTGATGATGAGTGCCAACTAACGACTGAACGTAAGAATGCTGCATTACGGACAATGCAGCAGTCTCATAGGACGCGGGTGCGCGAGGAGAAATAGAAAGAGCTCAGAATATCTGAAAAAATACTTCACAAACAAAAGAAAAGTGCATGGGAAAAAACCTTGTCTATGAAATAGAGAAAAGTAGAGAGCGAGGTCCGCACCAGGCGCGGAAGTTCTACCAAATAATCCGCAGTATGACGCGGTACAAACCACGCTGCACTTACCGCGAGGATGAAGAGGGTAATCTGATCACGAATCCCGAAGGCATTCCGGAGCGATGGGAAGTGCACTTCAATGAATTGCTAAATGGTCAGCTCACAGAAGAATTGGAGGCTCCCCCAATGCAAGATCAAGACCAAATGCTGCCGCCACCAAGCATTGATAAAACATTAAAAGCCATTAGACAGCTCAAATCAAATAAAGCCCCTGGAGGTGATGGCATACCAGCTGAGCTGATCAAACAAAGAGGGACTGCGTTACATCACGCAATTCATGAGATCATGGTGCACGTATGGGAGCAAGAGGAGATGCCGGAAGATTAGCGTCGCGGTATAATTTGCCCCATACATAAGAAGGGAGACATCACGCACTGTACGGCAACTATAGGGGTATAACATTGCTGAATACCGCCTATAAGATACTCTCCTCTATCCTACAAGATCGGATAGCCCCATACGTTAAAGCCATCATTGGTCAATATCAGTGTGGCTTCGTCCCAGGCAAATCAGCAATTGATCAGATATTCACCCTTAGGCAAGCGATGGAAAAATGTCAGGAATTTAAGATTTCATTATATCATCTGTTTATAGACTTTAAGGCCGCCTACAACAGCATAGCCAGGGTAGAACTATATAATGCCATGAGAGAATTCGGCATTCCAAACAAATTGATACGACTTTGTAGGTTGACCATGACGAACGTAACTAGTCAAGTAAAAGTAGCGGGATTTCTGTCCAAACCAATAAACATCTATAATGGACTCCGTCAAGGGGACGGTCTGGCGTGCCTTCTCTTCAACCTGGCGTTGGAGAAAGCAATCCGTGACTCTGGTGTTACAACTAGGGGGACTATTGTCATCAAGTCCAGCCAGATACTTCGACATCATCGGTAGAACCGAATCGGCGGTACAGGAATCCTTCACCCAGGTAGAGCAGGCGGCACAAAATCTGGGACTACACATTAATGAGGGAAAAACTAAGTACATGGTGGCAACTTCTGCGAAGAGAAGACCTAACGTTGGTCAAACTATCAGGGTAGTGGAGCACGAATTTGAAGTAGCGCAATCCTTTAACTACCTTGGGTCAATAGTATCAACCGATAACAATATGGAAGAAGAAATACGCGAACGGCTGATTAAATCCAACAAAGCCTAATATGGTCTATCAAGGCTCTTTAAATTCCGAAATTTATCCAGAACATCCAAGCTACTACTGTATAAGACCCATGGTTTTACCAGTATTCATGTATGGATCCGAGACCTTTGGTGCTCAATGAGAGGCAGTCTGAACTTGTAGCTGAGTTCGAGAGGAAGGTCTTAAGGAGAATTGTTGGCCCCGTATGTGAGGGAAGACGATTCCATGAGTTGTACGCAATCTACCTTGAAGCTAATGTTGTAAGAAAAATCAAGCTCGATACACTCCGATGGGCAGGACACCTAGCTCGAATGAGCGAAGAGGAGCCTGTCCGGAAAGTCCTTTGTGGCAGGATGTATGGAAAGAGACAGCACGGCAGACCTTGTCTGCGATGGGGGGATGGCGTAGACCAGGACGCCCAGAGCCTGGGAGTGCCAAACTGGATGACATTGGCTCAAAATCGGGACCGGTGGAGAGATTTGTTAAATAAGGCCAAGACCGGATCCCGGTTGTAGTGCCGATGATGATGATGATGATGTAAGTAATTTTAAATGTGAATTTGTCTTATACTATTATGATTTATTTCACAAATGCTTTTTATGAAGTTCTCTTCATATTTAATTCCACATAAATATGTATATTTATCGAAGGTAATAACAAGTAATATTCGTATTTTTGCTTCATGATTTAATACAACGTGGTTCCGACGCTCATCTACATACTCGTAACAATTAAATACATATTTATTCATTCAGACGCACGCCGCAGATCTTTAAACTACTCTTCAAGATGCCATACAAATGTTATTTGAAAGAATAAAATCTCCCTTGACAGAACAATTTTCCTCATTTTATTTCCTTTTTAATGTGCTATAAAAGATGACTACCCTTTTGATTATAGGTCGCAAAATAAAGTATCCATTCTACGATGTAGTACGTGTTGCGAAATGAAAATTTAAAAACAAAAAACAATTGACAGCATCTCTTGAAAACAACACAACACTTGATGGTCGCTTATCCTCCCATGGAACTACAACTTCACATAAAGCTATTTGCAACCTTGATGCAACCTAGTTCTATAAGTACCCTTTTTAGCATAGTAGACTCCAACCACCCATCTAGTCCTTCACGGCCGACGTTCAAGCACCTAATTAACACACATAATCACATGGTATAACTGACATTTTCTCACCTGTAATTAGATGCGCCATCACCTCACACACACGCACCCCGTCTGTGGTGCCCTCAGTTTTCATTCTCGGTGCCCATCTGTCTAACTAAGCTGATGGTCTTGCATAAGCAGCGCAACTAACTCCAGAAATCAATTCACAGAACCACAAAGAAACCAGTACAAAGCCTACCGCCTCTTCGGTGGGAGGCCTTCCGAAAGTAACTGCCAGGTAAGACGATATTACTTCCATTTCCAAACCTCTTCACGAGTGTGTATCAGGTTGCAACCGTAGCAGAAGAGCGCGGTTTAACCGACTGTGCCCGATTATTTACCACATGTTGTCACGAGACTAAACATAATGTCGCCTTAGTAAGTCTGACTCTGGTTTTTGGGTCGTTATGCAATGCATTGCGACTGGGAATGTTTGGGCTTCGACCACTGCAATGTGACGCTGGTTGGCGCATTCAGCTGTTAGTAGGAGGAAGTGCATTAGCGTCCCGGACTATGGGCATATAGACATGCAGAGTTCCGCTGTTTGGACTGCGGCAAAGCGCAACGGAAACATTTATCGCTGGCAGTTCGGGCGGCTAGCGAGGAGTTCACAAACTAATAATTTCATACCAAACCGATGGCTAAATGGATAACTTAAATAGCTATCTTTCACTTGAAACAGTAGATACATACACCTATATCAGATTCAGATAGATGCGCAGGGTATAGACTTGGAAGATTGTTATCATTTAAGCGGTACAACATCGTAGTATCGGTTACATTAGGAATTCATGGAGAAAATAAATAAATGTCAGAGTGATTCGTCAGGGAGTCGAACAACGAAAATTGCGCAAACAATTCATTCAAATGGTAAGTGGGTGTAAATGTTGTTACGGACCAAAATGCTGCCAAGTTAGTTGCATTTTTTTGTAAGGTACTCCACTTGACAGTATCTGTAATATAATAGTATCTGTAATAAAAGAGGTAGGTGAGGCTAAACTAAAGGCCATCGGCGATAGCATTATTGAAGTTATTTTGTGAAGGTACCTGTTAATTGCTACAATAATGTTCGACTTTCTTCAATTAACTATTTGGACTCATTTTCGCAGTACGCACTTAAAATTGTCATAGTAAGGGAGGAATGAAAAACAAATTCTAAAACAGAGTCAACTTAAAAGACGATGAAGATTTAAAACCTCTATACTTTGTGATAAAATTGGAGCAAGGCATCATTGGGACTTTGTATCAAATTACTGTGAATTATAAAACAAGTTAAGAAATATATACGCTTCCCAGCATATTAATAACGTCTTGGTCCACAGGTGTTTCTCTCAGATAGCATTACTTGTTGAATAATATTTTCGTCCACTGGCATTTGTTTTAGATAGTATTACTTACCTTGGACGTCATTTATAATTTAAATTTGGAATAAAAGTTCAGTGTGATTTGAGGAAGAAACATTGGTGAAGAGAATGGAGTGGGATATATATATGGGATGCGGTTAGGTCATATAATATTTGAAATGTGTGTATGTTTCTGCAGTTGATGGAGAAGTTAGAATTCACAGATTAGCTACCGAATTAAACGGACACATATTTCGCAAGTACGAAAACAATCAACACTGATACCATACGTAGGAAATAAATACAAGTTTTGGCATAGCTTCGCTGCAAACTCTATGACTTAACTAGAGTTTAGTTTAAAAGTTTTAAATTTAAGTCAAGATTATTAAAAATGAAGTAGAAATGAGACCTTTGAAGAAATTTTGGCGGGATGGTATCGTTTACCTGATAATTGTTCGTGGTCCACTTGTGCTCCGCTGAACACAGGCCACATTCCATTTAAAATAGCAAACACACTTGTTGAATTTATTTTTTATTCAGTTTTTATTTTACGTAAACTTAGGGGTTAAACATCGAATGAAATGGCTATGGCTGTGTCTTTGTATGCTATTAGTGCCAGGACATAAAAA
Organism: Microdon myrmicae; assembly: GCA_963931805.1. Taxonomy (NCBI): domain Eukaryota; kingdom Metazoa; phylum Arthropoda; class Insecta; order Diptera; family Syrphidae; genus Microdon; species Microdon myrmicae. The sequence goes on along the minus strand of OZ007496.1, from coordinate 213,277,422 downwards.
GGGACCTAAAAACGATATAAGCAACTACCGTCCCATCGCCAAACTGTGTCATATCTCCAAACTGTTCGAAGGAATTCTTTACAACGCGTTATCTTTCCGTTGTAAATCAATCATCTCATCCAACCAACATGGTTTCCTTTCGGGTAGGTCGACCACAACGAATCTGATCGAGTTCTCATCCCATACTCTCCGTTCCTTAGAGAATGGCAACGAAGTCGATGTAATCACCACCGATTTCAGCAAGGCCTCTGACAAAATCTCCCATAATCTCATCCTTTTTAAGCTGTCCTCCCTAGGTTTCGAACCCCTATTGATCAAGTGGTTATCTTCTTATCTGAAAGATCGATCCTACCGTGTCAAATCCAGATCCTCCCTGTCCAATCCTTTTATTCTCACGTCAGGGGTTCCGCAAGGCAGCCATCTAGGTCCCCTCCTATTTATCCTTACCATCAATGATGTTGACTGCATTATTAAATACCCATCCATCTCCCTCTATGCAGACGACGCCAAACTCTACAAAACGATCATCTCTCCTCTCGACTCCTCACTTCTCCAAACGGACCTCGACAGCTTCTCAACATGGTGCCGTAATAACTGCCTTGAACTCAACGTTGTCAAATGTCACTCTATCACCTTCTCCCGCAAACGCCCCCTGCCCCCCCCCCCCCCCCCACGTCCCTACCTAAACCAGCAGATATCATCTGTACACTCGATATGCGACCTCGGGATCTTATGTGACAGAGAGCTTAGCTTCGTCCCGCATATTGATGATATTATTCTTAAGGCCAACTCTCTCCTTGGGTTTGTGAAACGCTGGTCTAAGGAATTCTCTAATCCTTACGTTTCCCGTTCTCTCTACATAGCCTTCACCCGCCCCCTTCTTGAATAGACCAGTCAGGGCTGGTCTCCACACTACTCGTCCCATGTACGCAGAATCGAAAGCGTGCAACGTCGTTTTCTGCGTTTTGCCCTCCGTGGACTGAGCTGGGCGAATCTTCTGATCCCCCCCCCCCCCCCCCCCCCCCCTACACAAGCCGGTTACATCTGATCAACTTCAACACACTTGAGGAGAACTCATGCCGATATCCTTTTCGTCCACCGTCTCCTTTCAGGCACAATCAACTGCTTGCTCTCCATCATTCCACTTCACACTAGCCCCCGTAACCTGCGAAACCCTCATCTCTTCTATTGCCATGAATCACACTTCTTACGGCTCTAATGAACCCATTTCGCGAATGCTGCGGCGGGCAAAGTCCTACCCTATCTCCTTCGATTTCAACTTTACCTCTACTGCTCTCAAACTTCATCTCCTCTCTTTCCCCTCCTGACCACGCCCACTCCCCGTCTACACTCTTACACCCTGTACTAAGCGAGATGAATAAATAAGTGATAATTGATGGATAAATCCAATAACAACTCGCCAAACATACCCCCCACCCCCCCCACCCTTTTTTTTCTTTTTAACCATAGTTTATATTCTTATATATAGTTTTAAGATAGTTGTTAAGCTTTATCGCTTGTACTAAGCTAAATATATGAGGGTTCTGCCCTCACTAAACTAAACTAAACTAAACTAAACTTCCACTTATGATCTACGTGCCGAGCAGTGGCTTCTCTTTAATTGGCCGAACTTTTGTGGCGATTTACAAGAATGAAAATGTCTATTTCGATTACTGTACGAACATCGACTTGACTTACTATGTCGCACTTTTATGAACAATTTATACAGATGAAATGTCTACTTCGTTTAATGTACGAACATCGGTTCACTTACTAGGCTACACTCTTCTCAATAACCACGAAAGACCACTCTTCCGGCGGAAACGGACTCGACGCCCTGACATCCCTGAACTAACTGTTTTTCCAATTCCTTCGGGGATGGAAACTCACCCAATTCTTTCTTCCTTCCTTTCGCCGCTTTTCTCTTGGAAATCTTTCTCTTCCATGGAGTCTCTCCTTTCCATGAGATCGCACCCTCTCTCTGGTCCTACGATTTTTCATTGTTCGTAGGCGTAATGTGCAGATGCACCTATACACAACGACGCGAACGATGCTGCCTGTGTGGCCGGAGGTACGCCGAGAATTACCAGGATTTTCACACCTTCTGCGGTATTCGTTGTGTATATTGTCCGCGTGTGGCGCGAGTTAAGGGAGTTAATGGTAATTTAGGGTTAAAACCATTGTAATCACTTTAATCTATTATTATAATAAACATATTAAATAATCATGGCCAGCAAAACCAGCAATCATCATAAGTCAACATAATAAGACGAAAATAACCATTGTTATCAAACTAAGATAAAAAACCATTGCAATTACTTTAAGCTAATATTCATGTCAAGCAAAACCCAACAATCATCATAAGCCAACAAAGATACACACGACCCGAGTACCCAACAAGCATCATAAGTCAACACAACAAGACAAAGATGCACACGACCCGAGTACCCAACAAGCATCATAAGTCAACACAACAAGACAAAGATTCACACGACCTAAAGACCCAACAATCATCATATGAGCTAAGATGATAAGACGTCCGAAGCAAAGACTATAAATGCTACATGATGACCAGACGAAGGGGGGATTCTGATTTGGACACCAGCCGGCATAGCCGAGAACTAAGTAAAACTTGTAACAAAGATTAATAGCAATTAGAATTTGTAAATAAAATTAATATAAGTGAAATTCACAAATAAAGTTTTTAAAAAGTTAAATTCCGTGAATTGTGACTTAATTGGCGATCCTGCCAGGAGTGTTTTGGATTATAACTCCATCACAACCTGTGGACCATACCCGGACGAGACGAGGACCATATCTGGACCTAACTAGGACCATAGCTGTACCTGACAAGGACCATATCCAGACCTGACCAGGAACTCATCGGGACATTACTAGGCGAAAAACACACTGGAAACCACACTAAGAGTTGCATAGGAAAAACCGTGAGTAAAAATTAAATTTTCTTAAAGTGTCAGTGATTCCCTAGCAATAAAGGACAACATCCGCATAAGTACGGACACAACAAGTTTTGACTGCATAGCAGATAAAAAAGGAAAGTGAGAAAAAAACACACTCACGATAAAACCCCGGGATTAGACCCACATCTCCTTTATGAAAATTCCTAAAATACGGAATAAGTCGTCGAGACCATTCGAGAGACCATCCGCCCCAACCGAATCAGAAAGTGAAAGTGAAGAAATGGCCTCAGCAGCAGAACTACAAGCGCAGATCGCTCACCTAACAAGTACCCTATCGGCATTAATAACCGAGAATAAGGAAACCAGGGAAGCCGTCATACGGATACAACAGCAAGGATTAAACAAGGAAATAGTTACGATAGAAAAGCTAACCCCCGTAACTTGGAAGCTAGAAGATCCTAGCCAAATCGACACCAGTATATTTAAAAACATACCTGTTTTCAACGGCAAACCAGAGGAGTATAGAGCATGGCGGAGTCTGATCTGGAACCTAATGGAGGAAATAAAAAGATTCCAACAGACAAATGAATATTTTAAATGCCTACAAATCCTCAGAACAAAAATACAAGGCGACGCAGCGGACATATTGGTGAACCACAATACCATACTTAATTTCTACGCTATAATCAATAGGTTAGATTATACTTACGCCGACCAAAGGCCACTTTATGTGTTACAAGAAAACTTATTGAAAATTAAACAGGAAAAATTAGAAGTTACGGAGTATTTCAATAACATCAATAAAGCCTTAAATCTAGTACTAACTAAAATCGAGATGCAAGGTACGAATAAAAGTGAAGCCTCATACACCAACGCTATGGAATCAGGCGTTAGAGCCTTTGCTCAAGGATTAAATTGTGAATACACAAGAGGAGTACTTTTTTCCCAAAATCCGAAAACTCTGGAAGAAGCGTATGCAATCGCTAGAACTATCTTACACAACAAAGAAGCATACGGATTAAGCGAAAGGTATCACTATAGACCTCGGAACTCATATGATCAGAGACACCAGAAGAGATACGAAAAATACGAAAGGAAAGTCGAACCACCACAAGGCTACAAGGAGCAACGTTATTACAAACCCAACGTACAAACATATGTGAAGCCGAAGCCTGAACCAATGGAAGTGGATGAATCTATCCGAGACAGGAGATCACACAATAACCAACAACAGAGACAGTGGAATAACCCCTTCAGAACAACTTCAACACAATACCATAGAAATGGGCCCCAAGAAATGAACAAAATACATCATAACGATAACATTTCTAACAGCCCACAGATAGGTAGCGAAGACAATGACCATGAAGCTAAGACGACTTTTTTAGCCGAATAAATGGTCTTCCGTGTTTGACCCTAAGAACCAAGGATAAAGGAAGACCCGAGCTCCGAGTGACTATTCTTATAGATACTGGAGCCACCAATAATTACGTTTCCTCAAACTACCCCTATGGAGCACCCATACCAATAGAACCCATTGAAGTTAATACAATGCATGGTACGACATTAACTCATGCAAAAAAACAAGTCAATATGTTTAATACGAATCTAATATTTTATGTCATACCTACTTTAAGAAATTTTACAATGATACTAGGAGAAGCAGGCTTAGTTCAATTAAATGCCAAGATAGACTTAGAAACTTATTCAATTACTTACAAAACCCCCAAAATGCAAATAAATTATTCTCTTGATGACGAATACTATTCTAAGGAGGTAGATGCAATTATGGAACAAAACAATAAATTCATTCCCACCCTCCCCTTCATTACCCAAGTAGAAGCCTCAATACGTACTAAACATGAAGATCCTATTTACTCGCGACAATACCCTTACCCCATGTCCGACAACAAGTTTGTAAATGAGGAAATCGCTCGACTACTGAAGGAAGGAATAATCCAAAAGAGTTTTAGCCCATACAACTCACCTGTATGGGTTGTACCGAAGAAAGGATACAACGAAGATGGAACCCCTAAGAGACGTATGGTAATAGACTACCAGAAACTCAATGCAGAAACAATTACGGATCGATACCCTATCCCTGACGTAAATTTAACAATACAAAATCTAGGGAAAGCCAATATATTTTCAACATTGGACTTAGAATCAGGTTTCCACCAAATAAAAATAAAAAAAGAGGATCAACAGAAAACTGCCTTCTCTATTAATGGAGCGAAATATGAATTCGCACGAATGCCGTTTGGACTCAGGAACGCGCCCAGTATATTCCAAAGAGCAGTTGACGATATACTTCGACCATACATCGGGAAATTCGCCTACGTCTATATCGACGACGTGTTAATATACTCTCATAGCAAAGAGGAACACTCAGAACACGTAAAAATAATTACAGATACATTAAGAAGAGCCAACATGAAAATTTCAAACGAAAAATCGCACTTCTTTAAGGAATCAATAAAATACCTGGGACATATAATAAAACACAACACAATTACCGTCGATCCGGAGAAGATTGAAACAATAAAAAATTACCCAGAACCGACTAACCTGAAAGAATTAAGGTCATTTTTAGGACTAGCTGGATACTACCGACGATTCATACAAAATTATGCGAACATCACAAAACCAATGTCCATATTCTTACAAACAGAAGAACAAGTGTCTAAGAATAAAAGTAAAAAGGTTGAAATCCAATTCGACGAACGAGCCAGAAAAGCATTTGAAATGATCAAAGAGGAACTACGAGCAAGGATAGAGCTATTCCAACCAGATTTCAGCAAACCCTTCGAACTTACGACCGATGCGAGTAACTTCGCCATAGGTGCGGTCTTAAGTCAAGGAAATAATCCAATAACCTTCGTATCACGAACACTTAGCAAAACAGAAGAAAACTACTCCACTAATGAGAAAGAACTGTTAGCGATAGTTTGGACGCTACAAAAACTAAGGAATCTGCTGTATGGTATAACAAACCTGATCATATATACGGATCATCAATCACTAACATTCGCCGTATCAGAAAGAAATCCTAATACCAAACTAAAACGATGGAAAAACTTCATAGAGGAATACGGAGCAGAAATCAGGTATAAACCCGGTAAAGATAATGTAGTCGCAGATGCATTGTCAAGACAACAGGTAAACACCTCCACTTGCTCTGAACATTCCGCAATAAGCTCTCCACGAACACAAATCTCACGAGTAAGCCAACCTCTCAATAATTATAAAAATCAAATAACGATTAACGAATCAAACAAAAACCAACCTATAAAAACAAAAAATGTTTTTAATAACTTCAGGCATGACGTATGCATCATAAATGAAGAAGATTTAAAGAAAAAACTAAAGAAAATACTTAACCCCAACGTCATTAATGCAATAAAAATACCAGAAGAACTATTACATAAACATGAAAGAACAATTAAAGAAACATTCAAACATTATAAACTAATTATAACTCAAACACTATTAAAAGATATAGAAGACAGAAATGAACAAATAAAAATAACAGAAGAAGTGCATAATAGGGCACACAGAGGATATCGAAATAATACCAAGGAAATCCTATTACAATACTACTGGCCGAAAATAGCTAACGCATGTAAAAATTACGCTACAAAGTGCAAAACATGCCTCAAAGCCAAATACGACAGGAAACCCAATAAGCACCCCATAGGAGAAACACCAGTACCAACCAAAATCGGACAATACCTACAAATGGATGTCTTCCACTTAAACGACCAAATGTACATCAGCACAATCGACCGTTACTCAAAGTACCTACACCTAAGGCACATACCAAACAAACTAAACATACCGACGGTTATAAACGAAATACTTTCGCAAATATTCAAGTACAACGATCAACAGTACGTAATGACTGACAATGAATCAATTTTTACAAGTCATCAGGCAGAATCAATGTTCAACCGACACAAAACAATACACGTAAAAACACCTATTGATCACTCAACATCTAACAGCCAGGTCGAAAGAGCACACTCGACCATTCTTGAAATAGTACGAGCTCTTGCAAAACAAAACAGCACAGATTGCGAAGAGGAAATTTTTGAAGCTGTGAAACAATATAACGCCACTATACACTCCGTCACTAATTTTAAACCCGAAGACATATTTTTTAATCGAGAACAAATACCACCACTCGAAAATGTTCTGAAACTCAACCAACAAAAAATATTAAACCACTTTAATAAAAATCGAGAAGCGAAAACATACAACCCTAATGACATAATATTTCACAGATCAAAGCGACGGAACAAGAATACAGACCGTTTCATTGAGACAAAAGTAAAAGAGGATAAAGGGAATTATATAATCACAACTCAAGGCAAGAAAATCCATAAAGACAACATTAGGAACACAAAATGTACATCATAATTGCTCTCCTACTAATACCTCAAGCGAAAACTCTTGAAATAAAAGACCTAACTGGCCAAAAATACATATCCATCGAAACCGCACCAGTTCACCTGTACAACGAGACCGAATACCTCCTTCATATTTTTAACTTAACGAAGATACTCGCACCCATACACATGGCAAAAGAAACAGCGGGACATGAAGAAACATCATTACAGATGAAAGCAATTCTCCATCGTATAGATTCGCTAATGGCGCAAATCACTCCGCATGAAGTCAGGCCAAGGAGACAAATAAACCTTTTAGGGTCAGTATTAAAACTGATAACGGGTACACCAGACCACAACGACATAGTCGAAATTGAAACCCGCTTGAATACACTAGTAAAAAACAACAACGAACAAAAAGCGATTAACTCGAGATTCGAGAAACTACTAGAGAAAGTAGATAATAAAGAGCACAGCTCAGAAACCATCCTACAAGAAGTTTATTACGAACTCGAAACAATTACAACCACCATAAATTTAGCAAAAAATGGGAACTTTTACTCCAAAGCTATTGATACGTATGACGTAGAAGAAATAATCAAACATGAAAATACTGGTATCCCTATCATACATGTTCTAGAGTACTCTAAACAATTTATCTGTTATTATAAAGATTCTATTGTAATTACATACAAATATCCAGTAATAATCAAACAATGTCATTTGTACAAACTATATTCCCTATCCAGTAGAATTGGCAAACTAAAATTAAAAGAAAAAATAAGTCTATGTAATCAAAATTATGTAAATGTTAATGATTGTAAAAATTATATTGGGGACTACATTTGTAAAATAGATTACAGCAAAGATAGTTGCACCATACCCCTACTAAAAAACGAACCAGTACATTGTAAGTCTATAAAGGAAAACAATAAAGATATAAAAGAGTTAGAAGATGGGTACATATTTTTTAATCAAGAACAAATAGTGAATAATGTAACAATGACAGGCCCGAAACTCATTCATTTTGAAAATACTGTAACAATAAATAATAAAACATATACGAACAGAAAAAGGTTGATGAAAAAATTAATTGTACAAAACCATAATAATGATGTAACAATACTAGAGTATATGACCTCCAACAAAGAAACTAAATTTACAAACTTACAAGAATTATCCACGATACTCATACCAATCGAAGAACATCCTATACTTACACTTTTTGTAACACTTATAATAATTGTAATAATTAGCATGAGCATATGTGTAATAAAAACCATTGTAAAAATTATTAATATTAAGAAAAAACACAAATACATAGTACAATACACCAATGCTCTGGAAAAACTCAAAAGCGAGGACGCTTTATCTTAACAGAGGGGGGAGTTAAGGGAGTTAATGGTAATTTAGGGTTAAAACCATTGTAATCACTTTAATCTATTATTATAATAAACATATTAAATAATCATGGCCAGCAAAACCAGCAATCATCATAAGTCAACATAATAAGACGAAAATAACCATTGTTATCAAACTAAGATAAAAAACCATTGCAATTACTTTAAGCTAATATTCATGTCAAGCAAAACCCAACAATCATCATAAGCCAACAAAGATACACACGACCCGAGTACCCAACAAGCATCATAAGTCAACACAACAAGACAAAGATGCACACGACCCGAGTACCCAACAAGCATCATAAGTCAACACAACAAGACAAAGATTCACACGACCTAAAGACCCAACAATCATCATATGAGCTAAGATGATAAGACGTCCGAAGCAAAGACTATAAATGCTACATGATGACCAGACGAAGGGGGGATTCTGATTTGGACACCAGCCGGCATAGCCGAGAACTAAGTAAAACTTGTAACAAAGATTAATAGCAATTAGAATTTGTAAATAAAATTAATATAAGTGAAATTCACAAATAAAGTTTTTAAAAAGTTAAATTCCGTGAATTGTGACTTAATTCGCGTTATTACCCTGGTACTATCCTCGGCCGCGGTCATTATCTTCGGTTTCGATAATTGGGTTTAAATTTTCTTGCAAGAACAGTGTTGGTTTGTTTACATACTATTCCCCCACAATAGGCTTTTTGATAAGGTGAAACACATTGCGGTTGGTTCAAGGCATTTTCGACAATTGTTTGTTCCTTGGCCATTCGCTTATCGCCTGGGATTTCATGTTGTGTCGACATCTGGCGCAGCTGCGCTAGCCCTTGTGTTTGCTCAGCTAATGGGTCGTTTAACAACTTCATTTCTGGGTCGTGTAATTCGATGGCCGTGCAGGCATGAGAAATTGGTCGAGAAATTGTGGCCACGTGTCTGTGAATACGTGCCGTCGAGGACGGCCGTATGCATGTCCGCTTTAGCTGGGTGTTAAGGTAAATTGGGTCACGTGTCTGTGGGCACGTGGGGTTGAGGACACAGTAAGTATGTCGCCTTTGGCTGGGTGAAAAGTATTTAACCCCACAGTGGTTTATGCGGTTCGCAGGACCGCCACAAAATGATATTAGACCAAGAGGGTGTGGTGGAGCGTAGTGATATTGCAATTGATGGGAAGTGCCACAAACTGGTTAGGTTTTGTGTTTTCTTTTGAACTTACGCCGATCGAATTCGAAGTAACAGCCCACACAAGAAAAACTGGGGCGATTTAAATTCTAGAATCGACCAAGGCGTGCTCTAATCAACGTTTTGTTTCACGGGTCTTCTTCAATATTAAATTGCTCTCTTTTCGTAGGAAATAATTTGTGCTAAATTTAAATAATCGAGTTAGACCCGACTCCTCATTAATAGGTGCCAGTTTGATTGCATATATCTAAGGGCATGGTGACACCCTGCAGCGATCATTAAAGATAGTCCGTGCTGTGAATTAATTCATTAATATAAGTCAGCTCCGTGGTAGTGTGGCGTTTTTAACAGATACACACCTAATCACGAGTAAATCTTGACGAACAACACCGAAAGAAAGTCGAATAAGCAAAACATCTTTTAGGAATTTTAGCCATTATAGCGTCGATTCAAATCACACGTTCTTCACTATTGTCGCAAACGCTATAGTCATCATCATCATTATCGGCACTACAACCGGAATCTGGTCTCGGCCTTATTTATCAAGTCTCTCCACCGGCATCCAGTCCTTATCCGAGACTTGTTAAATTGTCCATAATAATTTGTTTTTCCGGGCAAGGTTATTAGCCCTGGGCCAACCTTTCTCAGGATGTCGTTGGATGCATTGGTTCACTACTTGGCGGGTGCCGAAGGGTGTCACGTAGAGATTGCATGTCAACTTTGATTGAACAGGTACAAGGATCGTCCTGGCCTTCCCCGAGTTGAAAGCAGAGACTTTGCCCTGTATGTTCGCTCCCACGCTATAGTACCACCTCATTAAAATCTGCACAGATCGTGTGAAGTGAGATCTTGAGTGGGAAAGCATACATAGAACGTATAGCCTTGATAAATGTGAAGTGGAGTGGAGGCGAATCTCCCAAAATTACCAAAATACATTAATAGGTATCGAGACTAGTAGAAAAAAAAACACAGAAGCAACAAGCTTTACCCCTCAGTTATCCATCCAAGCTCTAAAATCCAATGACTACTCTAGATAAGTTTCGATCTTTGTAAACAAGACACGTTATACTTTGCCATGAATCACTGTCGTTATCGTGCAGTAGGTCGCCACGACTCACCTTTCTGATCGTGCAAGTAGACTTTGAAACGTGTCGCTCTCGTGATCGTACTACTATACTATTTATTGGCCTCTAGCAGCCCGGAAGTTCATGACCTCACCGACACCACTCCGTCATCGTTCCCTGTCCTGTGCACTCTCCTTCCACACTTGACCATATGATCCGATCTCCTCAGGGTCAAACCTTACATTGTCCTCCCATCTCCGTCGCGGACGTCCTACTGGTCTCTTTCCCGTTAGTCTACCTTCAAGGATTCTACGCACGGACCGATCGTCTCCCATTCGCGCCACATGTCCGGCCCATCTTAATTTTCGGGACTTGATTACTCTCACTATTGTAGGTTTTCGGTATAGCTCTTCCAATTCGTGGTTGTGGAGTTTCCTCTATTGTCCTGCCTCCTCGTCATATTTACCGCCAAAGATATCCCATAGAACTTTATTCTCGAATACGCGGAATCTGCTTTCTTCCCGTTTTGTGAGACCCCATTTTTCGCATCCGTATAGAACAATCGGCATGGTTCTATAGACACGCAGCTTTATGTTACGTGACAGCAGTTTGGAGTTCAGCAGTTTACTGACTGCGTGCGAACTACTGTTCCCCGAATGCAGTCTTTTGTTAATTTCCTTCGACATCTCGTTACTTGCCGCCAGTATCGTTCGCAGATATTTAAATTCTTTAACTTTTTCGAATATCTCGTGATCGTACAGTCAGAGATATCCCACCACGATCGTGTGAGGATTAATTAGCCACGAGTTACCTTAGTTATCCTGCAAGTACATTTTGTCACGACTAACTTTCCAGAACGCAACGTTAGAGATATCCCCCGTTTGTCACCTTTGTAATTGTGTAAGTAGATTTTGACACGTCTCACTCTCATGAAATGTACAGTTAGAGATATCCCCCTACGAATCACCTTTGTGAACATGCGAGTAGACTTTGAAACGGCTCGCTCTCGTAATCATAGAGTTAGATATATCCCGTCACGACTTACACCTGTGATCGTGTGAGAATAAGTTAGCCACGAATTAGCTTAGTGATCGGATAAGTAAATTTTGTCACGACTAACTTTCGTGATGGCAAACTTAGAGATATCCCCACACTACTCGCCTTCGTAATTGCGCAAGTATGAGATTTTGTCAGGTCTTACTCTCATGAAATGTACAGCGGGAAATATCCCCCAACGACAAACCTTTGTGATCGTGTAAGTAGCAAATATGAGATTATGTCACGTCTCACTCCCATGAAATGTACAGCCGGAAATATTCGCCTACGACAAACCTTTGTGATCGTGTAAGTAGACTTAGAAACGTCTCGCTCTCGTGATCGTACAGTTAGAGACATCCCACCACGATCGTGTGAGGATAAATTAGCCACGAGTTAGTTATTTTGTAACGACTAAGTTTTGTGATCCCAAAGTTAGAGATATCCCCCCATGAGTCACCTTTGTAATTGCGTACGTAGATTTTGACACGTCTCACTCTCATAAAATGTACAGTTAGAAATAACCCACTACGAATCACCTTTGTGATCATGCAAGTAGACTTTGAAACAACTCACACTCGTAATCATATAGTTAGAGATATCCCACCACGGCTTACATCCGTGATGGTGCGAGGATAAGTTAAACTCACCTCTATAATCGTGCAAGTGGACTTTGAAATGTCTCAGTTTCATGATCATACAGTTAGAGACATCCCGCCACGACTTACATCCGTGATCGTTCGAGGATAAATTAGCCATGACCTTTGTGACCATGCAATTAGACTCTGCCACGATACATTTTAGTGAAGGTGCAGTTTGAGTTATCACTTCAGGGACCAGTTAGTCATGACTGACGTCAGTGATCGTACAGTTGACATTAGCTAGGACTCACATCAGTGATTGGGCAAGTTTCCAACTACCAGTCCTAACGTCCTTGATCGTACCCACTAAGCATTAACCACCCGCTCACCTACGTGATCGTGGCCGTCTAATAATCGAACACCTCTAATCCAAACGACTACCACCTCATTTCCAAATATCGAACAATAGGAAAGAAAATCATGCAACATTTTTGTTTTCCCCGAAGTAAGGGATAGTATGTTCCCCCTATCAGTATTAATGCGAACCCATTGCTACGAAAACATTTTTAGCGGTCAATAAGGAGGTCGTTTATTTCCAGTTACCACGAAACTCAATGGTTAATCAATGACTTCATAGTCTTTGATAGAATAGAAATTGTGGGCTAACTCCCTGGAAATTTTGCTTTCGAAACGTACTTAAATGATAAAAGCTAAATTTATTTCCGAGCGTCACGGGTAGTTAAGAAAATGTGTATGAAATAGTTTGGAGTGAAAATTATGGCAGCCAAAAATCTTTTCTGGACTTTCGTTCTTAACTTTTTTAGTGTTCGTAGCCTTATAGTGTTTGCGACGATAGTGAAGAACAATGTCATTCGAACCGACACTATCACGATAAGAACCACTAAAAATTGAACCAATGCTCAACACATCAGGCCACTGCCGCGTTTTCCAATTCGATTTCTAAAGTTTTGTTCTTCCCTATTTGCTTGTATACTGTGTGTGTATCTGTTAGAAATGCCAAGGCGTGTGTTGAATCACATTCTTCACTACCATTGGTGAACGCCTTAGATTCGTTTTAGCTGTTGCTTCACACTTTGACCACGATCGTTTTCGTACAATTTTATCACATGTGACTCATTTCTCATCTGCAATCAACACGGCTTTAAAAAAATGCGTGGAATTCGACCCATTTGACCAAGGATTCACAAATGGAAATTCTAACCATCATATTTTTGTTTTCTGGTCGATCCGTGATATTGCGACTGGAAATATGGTGGTTTACATCAATTATTTCCATCATCCAGACTCTCGTCCAATTATGATACACTGTCTCAAAATCGGGTATATACGTGGGCCAGAGAATTTAAAAGTGCGCGAGAACGTATCGAAAACGAAAGTCATGATCGAGGCCCAAGGACAAGTCATACACGACATACATACAGAGCTCATCAGAAGCGGCTAACAGCTATGGAAGTGTTCAATCCATTATCACTGATGATCTTAGCCTCAAAAAAATTACTGCTCGATGGTTTCCGAGATCAGTGGAAGACTCCTGGATCAATTTCGACACAATACCGTCTCGCTCACTTTTAAATTCTCTGGCCCACGTATGGATGGATGTTGTCATCTGTACGACTTGTCTATGGGGTCGATCTTGACTTCCGTTTTCGATACGTTCTCGCCCACTTTTAAATTCTCTGGCCCACATATACACACGATTCTGAGATAGTGTATCATCATCAAACTGTGCTTTCGATCGAGAAAAAGTTTCAGAGGGTTTAATGCCTTTACTTGTTAAAAATTTTATAATAGTCCGTTGCGCAACATACGTATGTACCTCTTGCTCGCTCATGGCTGTACTATCTACAAATTCGAGCTGGACCGCTAGCCAAGCCGGTTCCCCTACTCTTCATAAACCAACCAACAGCCACGCACAAGATTATCTAGCTCACAACTTGTGGCTAAGTAAAAAAGTAAAATTACCGTTTATATTTGTTTCGACCTCGTATCTTTAAATTTGCTATCTCACTTTTTTCTAAGGAAATTTACAATTCCATTTCTCGTTACATTACTTACTCTCGGCATAAACCATCAACCCCAATACCTGCTTGGTACAATCACTGGCCTTGTTCGTCACTTAATAAAAGGAACATATTATGGGCCGCTTTCCTCTGGAAGCGTACGATTAAAGACTATTCTAATTTTCTAGGTTCTTATCTTCAGTATGTCGAGCTCTACACGACTCGCTACCAAAACTACTTAATCAAAACCTAGACCAACTTACCAGAAGAACGCAAAACTTTTTTTTCAGTTTGTCACTTACAAACAAAGATCCGATGGCTATTCTATTTCACTTATCTAGGTTTATAAATCTGAAACTTCAATTGACCCACTTACTATGGGTAATCTCTTTGCTACGTATATCAGTCAATCTTTCACCGATGACTCCTTTGTTCCTGACTCTTTTTATTTCGATTCGCTGCCTCAATAGCTGAATTGGTAAGGGGGTTGTGGTATGCATTTTATTGTGCACACAACAACTCGTGCTATTGTGGCAGTTCGGTACAATAACTGAGGGTTAGGTTGGGCATCGGTAACGAAATGTCGAAGGAAATTAACAAAACACTACACTCCGGCAACGCTAGTTGGCACGCAGTCAGTAAACTAAATCCAAACTGCTGTCACGTAACATAAAGCTCCGTGTCTATAGTACCATAATCATGGCGATTACCCTATACGCATGCGAAACATGGGCTCTCACAAAACGGGAAGTAAACAAATTCCATGTATTCGAGAATAAAGTTTTAAGGGGTATCCTTGGCGGTAAATATGACGAGGAGGCAGGATAATGGAATAAACTCCACAACCACGAACTGGAAGAGCTATACCGCAAACCTACAATAGTGAGAGTAATCAAGTCGGGAAGATTAAGATGGGCCGGACATGTAGCGCGAATGGGTAACGACAGGACCATGCGTAGAATTCTTGACGCGACGGAGATGGGAGGACAATGTAAGGTTTGACCTTGAGGAGATCGGATCAGATGGTCAAGCGTGGAAGGAGAGTGCACAGAACAGGGAGCGATGGCAGAGTCGAGTCGGTGAGGTCATGAACTTCCGGGTTCCTACAGGCCAATAAATAAAATAGGTTGGGCATCAATGCCCAGCCGCCCAGGGAATATATAACTACTGTATAAAAACTATCGGAAATGAACCGTTTAAAATGACTCGGTATAAAAGTATATAGGACCTAATTATCAAGCCAAACGTGAGCGCCCTCTGTCTCCTAGTTTGTTTACTGCAGCTGTCAAAGTTAGTCGACCTAACAGTTACTCAGCGAACTTTACCTCGATAAATTTGTTCCACAGAGAATTTGCCTTTCAAACAAAATTTTTTTGTGGAATCGTTAAAAATATTTTTTTTTAAATGTTGACTATACCACGTCGAAAGGCTCCTCGATAGTATAGTGGTTAGTATACCCGCCTGTCACGCGGGAGACCGGGGTTCGATTCCCTGTCGGGGAGCCTCTGGCGCAAGACTAATGACCTTGCCCGGAAAAAACACACCATTATGGAAAATTTAACAAGCCTTAGGACTTGCTAAATAAGGCCAAGACCAGTTCCCGGTTGTAGTGCCGATGATGATGATGATACTACGTCGAAAACAAAACCATATGAGTGGTACAAATCGTTCAAAAAAGGACGTAAACGGTTTGAAGATTTACCTGGTCCCGGGCGGTCCTCAACGCCTAACATTCAAGAAATCAAACAATTGGTGCTTCAAAATCGTCGTTTTAGCGTAAAAGAGTTAGCTCGAGAATTGAACATTGACAAAATGGCCATTGATGATTTTAATAAATATTTTGGGATTGAGACGCGTCACTGATCAACTGGTTCCGAAAGAGCTCAATGCCTTGCAAAAAGACGGTCGAAAACAACTCCCTGAAGAACTACTTTCTTGAGGAGCCGACTTCATGAATCGCATCGTAAGTGGTGACGAAACATGCGTCCATGAATACGCCACATTAACGAAGCAACAATGGACTGAATGGCGCTTGGAAAACGAGACATATAGAAAAAAAAAACGCTCTGAAGCCAATCGAAAGTGAAGGGGTTGCTGACTGCTTTCATTGATTGCCATGGTGTAGCAGACTCCAAATTCCTTCCGGAAGGACAAACAATGAATAACAAGTATTAATTTGAATGTTTTGAATAAATAACAAGTATAATTTGAAT
The DNA here is from genome assembly GCA_963931805.1 of Microdon myrmicae. Taxonomy (NCBI): domain Eukaryota; kingdom Metazoa; phylum Arthropoda; class Insecta; order Diptera; family Syrphidae; genus Microdon; species Microdon myrmicae. The sequence goes on along the minus strand of OZ007496.1, from coordinate 213,260,617 downwards.
GAATGAGGCGAAAATGTCCGTCGTAAGAGGCCAAATTTGTGAAAAGACAACTCATATGTTTTGCATGACGATAATACGCCATCTCACAGAACAACAACTGACACCAAGTACAAAGCCAAAAACTCAATAAAATAATCGACCATCCACCGTATTGCCGTTCCGTGGAACTCGTTTTATCTTGATTGAAGACATCAGACGAAATCTACAGCAAATACTTGAGGCCTATATGAGATACATGGGAGAGTGGCTGTTATCGCAGTTGTATTGTAAACAATGGGGATGGATTATTTTAAAGGTGAAAAAATTATAATTTAAATTAATAAACTGATTTTAAACGATTCCGCGTAGTTTTTATACAGAAGGAACCATCCCATTAAACTGATGGCTCCATGAACTGGCTGGGAAAAATTCTTGACCATGTTTCGAAGCTTGACTGATGGGCTCGGTCGAGAGAAAATAGCATTTAGGGGCGCCGACACAACGTCCTTCCCGATTTTGATTTGATTTGATGTAGGCAGAACCCCTCAGCTTAATGACAAGCTGTAAATTATCTGAAACCCGTTAAGTTAGGGTGCAGAAAAATTATTCTTGGAATTTTAGAGAAGTAAAATTAAAAAATAATACCTCACTTCCCCTCACTAGTTCCTCATTCACAAAAAACTCACTTATTTGAAATAAAAATTTCTCTAACTCCACGACGATTTAACGACGGTTCTGTTGGCATTGTTGAAAAGTGGCGATGAATGAACTTCACTTTGGCGGCTGCCGTTGTTGATGGGCTTTCTGCGATTTGTGATGTTTTAATTTTTTGTTGATATTAAAGTTTTGTTTTCAATTCAATTCTTATGTTAACACTGCACTGAACTTATTTAAAGAGACAATCCTCAAATGTTACATATATATATATATATATATATATATATATATATATATATATATATATATATATATATATATATATATATATATTACCATTATTACTGGCCATCGTAAAAGTTTTATTCCATGCTCTTGAAATCACGCTGTTGTTGTTCGTGCTCTATGGATAGGAGCGTTCTCCTGTTGAAATATGACTTCTTCGTCCTCTGGTAGCATTATTAAAGGAAGAAGATGGTCTTCCAACACGTTCTGCTACTTTTTGGTGTCCATTCTTCCAGAAATAAAAACCATTTCAGTTTTCAGATTTCCAATGAAAGCTGTCCACATCATAGCTCCTGCTCCCCCTAAAGCCCTGCGTGACATGATTTTCCGTTCTCTCCTGAGGTCATACCAATAGTACTTGAAGCCATCGAGGCCGTACAGATTAAATTTTTTCTCATCACTGAAGATCACATGAGACCACATTTCACTGTGATGGGTGTGTGTTTCAGCTTCCTTATGTCTCTGTTTGAGTGGTGGTTTCCACAAGCACTTTCAATATTTCAAATAGCTTAAGTCGATTTCGCATTTTCCAATGAGGCTAGAATTGCAGTCCAAATTAAAACGTCGAACCATTTTAGACGAAGAAACTCCTGTTTTGAACAATTCACGTAGAAGGGCTTTACGGTTTTACCGTGTGTGAAAATGTTGTTGGTCTTCCAGATCACTTATTTTTTTCCGTAATTTTCAATACCGGTTTGTAGAAAATTCTCCACTACACCTTAACAGCCATTTATTTCATTGGTAATTTATCTTTGCCTCATTCCACTATATTAAATCGACTATTCTTTGCTTTTCAATGCCCCTTAGTCGCATCCGCGTGGCATATTTATAACTTTAAAAAAATTCACTGCGTCCTCAAGACAAAAATTTCCTTCACGAAATTTTGCGAACTATTTTTTTACTGTTGAATTTTCACCCAAAGTCGAATAAATCAATTCCATAGCTTGAGTAGCTTTTTTTTCCATTTGAAAACAGAATAGAAAGCAATGGCGTAAATGTTGCTTATCGACATCCATCTCTTATACAACCGGTGCACACGGAATGACAGCTTGTAAATGACCAAAACTTAGTCATAGAATTAGCAATGACTCAGCTACATATATCCAAATGGAAAATTTTCGAGGCGGGAAAGGTGGGGAGAGCGCGAATTGGCAAGTCTCCAATTTGGCACTCCCGGGCTCTGGGTGCCTGATCCCCCCCCCCCCCCCCCCCCCCCCTCCCCCCTGTTCGCCTGTTCGATTTGGGTGAAGGAGTCCTGTAGAGCCGAATTGGATCTACCGATGATGTCGATGTCATCTGCGTAGGCAAGTATCTGGCTGGACTTGGTGACAATAGTCCCTCTAGTAGTAGGCCAGAGTAACGGATTGCTTTCTCCAACACCAGGTTGAAGAGGAGACAGATCAGACCTGATTACTCCCACTATTGTAGGTTTGCGGTATGACTCTTCAAATTCGTGGTTGTGGAGTGTCCTACATTGTTCTGCCTCTTCGTCATATTTACCGCATAAGATACTCCTTAAAACTTTATTCTCGAATACGCGGAATTTGTTTTCTTCCCGTTTTGTGAGAGCCCATGTTTCGCATCCATATAGAACAATGGCATGATTATGATTCTATAGACACAGAGCTTTATGTTACGTGATAGCAGTTTGGATTTCAGGAGTTTACTGACTGCGTGCCAACTAGCGTCGCCGGAATGCAGTGTCTTGTTAATTTCCTTCGACATTTCGCTGCTGGCCGTCAGTAGCATTCCCAGATATTTAAATTCTGTAACATTTTCAAATATCTCGCCTCAGACGTTTATATATGTTTCCTGAGGTCCACCTGCTTTCGCCGTAATCATGTATTTTGTTTTGTCTTCATTGATTTCAAGGTCCACCTCTTCTGCCGCTTGCGTGATGATTTCACAGTTTTTACTTACAGTTTCTAGATTATCGCCCAGAACGGCGGTGTCATCCGCATATACGAGCACTTGTGTGACCCCGTTCAGGCATGATCCGGCCATCTTGTCGTCTCGTACCTTTCTGATGACATGCGCGAACACAAGGTTAATATGACATGGTGAGAGGCTATTCCCCTGTTTTAGTCCGTCCCGGATTTCAAATGGTTCTGAGAGGTGGTTTTCTATTCTAAGTCGCCCTTTGCTTTCGTCCATGCAAATTTGAATGAAGGCGGCATATTTTTTCGGGATTCCCAGCTCAACTACAATATGGTAGAGTCTTTGCCTTGCGACTGAGTCGTAGGCTTTTTTGAAGTCAACGAACAGTTAGTAAACCGTCTCTCCGTATTCCCACTTCTTTTTCAGCAGTTGCCTTATTATGAACATTTGGTCGCTTGTTGAACGGTTCCTACGGAATCCGCACTGGTATTCTCTCAGTATTTCTTCTGCGTATGGTGTGATTCTCGTCAATATGACATTTGTTAGTATTTTGTATGTGGTTGGGAGCAATGATATTCCTCTGTAGTTTTCGCAGTCAGATCTGTCGCCTTTTTTTGAAAATGGGGACGACTATTGAGGTTTCCCATTCTTCCGGAGTGACTTCCTTATCCCATATTGTTTGATGATATTGGTGGATCTTTCGAGCGGTTGCCTCCCCTCCATGCTTCATAAGCTCTGCCGGTATGCAGTCGACTCTGGGAAGTTTGTTGTTTTTCAATCGATTTATTGCGTCTAGAACTTCGCTGAAAGAGGGCTCTAGTATCAGAGCCTCGGCTGTATGTATGTCTGGTACATTTATTTGTGGTTGCCGGGTGCGCACGTTGGGCAGGTTTTCAAAGTACTGCTTCCATCTTGTCACGATATTGTTTGTTTCTGTGACCAGACAGCCGTTTACGTCTCGAATTATTTTGGCTCTGCCTCGGTAGCCGTTTGTAATTGAAATACGAGGACGGCTGATCAAATCCAACAAAGCTTATATAGCCTATCAAGGCTCTTTAAATCCCGAAGTTTATCCAAAACATTCAAGCTACTACTGTACAAGACCATAGTCTTACCAGTACTTATGGATGGATCCGAGACCTGGGTGCACAATAAAAGGCACTCTGAACTCGTGGCCGCGTTCGAGAAGAAAAACTTAAGGAGAATTGTTGGCCCCATATGTGAGGGGGACGATTCCGGAGACACTACAACCATGAGTTGTACGCGATCTACCTTGAAGCTAGTGTTGTAAAAAATTAAACTCGGTAGACTCCGGTGGGCGGGACACCTAGTTCGAATGAGCGAAGAGGAGCCTGCCCGGAAAGACCTTTGTGGTGGGATGTATGGAAGGTGACGCCGTGGCAGACCTTGTCTGCGATGGGGGGATGGCGTGGATCAGGACGCCCAGAGCCTGGGCGTGGCAAACTGAAGACTTGCTAAATGAAGCAAGGACCGGATCCCGGTTGTAGTCACGATGATGATGATGATGATATAGCTCATTGCCCAATTCGCGCTTTCCTACACCTTCCCGCCACCCCAATTTTCCACTTTGGATATATGTATGTAGCTTAGTCATTGCTGTTTCTATGACTAAGTTTTAGTCATTTACAAGCTTGGATGTTGATAAGCAACATTTACGCCGTTGCTTTCTATTCTGATTTCAAATGGACAAAAAACCTGCTCAGGCTATGGAATTGATTAATTCGCCTTTGGGTGAACATTTTGTGAGTCATTCAACAGCAAAAAAGTGGTTCGCAAGATTTCGTGAAGGAAATTTTTGTCTTGGGGACGCTCCACGTCCGGGTGCAGTAAAACACCTTGACGGACTTCAAGTTTTATTAAATGATAATCAAAACTCAAGAAGGGCTTGCAGAACAATTAGGAGTTTCTCGCCAAGCGCTCAATCTTTGTACAAGTACGTTTTCCAATAAAGTTGAATTTGACAATAAACCCGAGCTTCTCTTGCACACCTATTATCGTGGTTCGAATCAATTAAACGATCACAAAACAGAAATCACACAATTTCCATGAGGTCGATTGTTATGAGACTTCTATTCACATGTTGAAAACTAAAGATTTCTCGCTTAAGTCTGCCGCATCCAATAAATCTAGGACTATATAGACTCTGTATGCTATTCCTGTAGCATCTGACCTGATCTGCCTAGCGTATTTAGCAGTTTTAAGGGCGTCAGTTTATTGTTCGACTTCATGGATACTGTTCGGAATTGGAACATTCCGCGATATAAAAGTCCTTTTTCTTTATACGCTTGGCATGGCAGCGCCCACAATAGGTACACAGGGAATAGATTACAGTTATAACATACGAATGTTTAAAATTTTGCCCAGAAACGATATTGCAGTGCAACAGCTTGCAAACACTTCACCACCTGGTTGTTTTAATTACACCACATTACCCAACGAATTACTACTCCACCCACATTCAATAAATGAAATCCATAATAGAAAAAAAAATCTAAACCAAACAATAAACGAGACAACCAAGAAACGAACCGAGTCAAAACAACTATTGGCTGAACACCTTCCTCATTACTCTGGTGCACTGCAAATACGTTTTCGCCCCGCGAATCTGTTTTTGTTTAGTCTTTCCTTCTCCCCATTTTTTTTGTTCCTTTTTATTTTAAAATAGTTTGACTTTTTGTTAAATAAGTTCAATAGCCTAGCTGTATGTAGTAAACCAAATAATGTACCTTGTACAATGTACAAGTTAAAAGTCTCCCGTGAAACTAGTTTGGCCGATTTTAAGTGACACACATATACCAGCTGCCCACATAATTCGAACCCAAATGAAATTGAAAGCTACAAAAGATATTCTCAGGTGGTGGGTAGGAGCTGGTTGTAGATCAACCAGCACACTAACCAACTAATTGAATGGGGCCTCAGGTTTTGACGCTCGTAGATGGCGTTAAGCCGAATTAACAACTTGCTACCGGAGTTTAAGATTAGCGGATACATATTGCGAATAGGTGCGCGGGTGGGCGGTGGAAAGTTAATCTAATTTTCCAAGGTTGCACTGTCAGTATACAGAGTCCGGCATGAGAGTTAATTATTCCAAAGGGTAATTTCAGCATTATAGCCTTAATAGGGGAAATATTTTAGTGACAAGGTTCGAGTGGTACAAGGGTAGACGGGTCATTGTTCGTATCTTTGGAACGCTTCCGTAAATTGGTTTTCAAACGATTATATATCAGTTTGTTTTAAGACTCTTAAAAGTATTAGGCAGAATGTTCCATTCACTTACCGATCGATCGTAATATTTTATAGTCATTATATCAGAATCTGAGCTCATTACGGGAGTTGTGAAACAGCTATTGTTGGTTTATTTTAAGCCTCATTTAATCTTGAGCTTAGTTACATCACTGTGAGGAGGTGTTTCCGTGTTTCGTGATGATAAATACTTGAAAAACAATGGGATCAAGTTATTAACACTAATACCGTTTTGTAGATCTGGGTTTAAAAAGGTATGACGTTATGAGTTGAGAATAGATCTATTCTTTAACATGATTTTCAGTGACTTGGAAAGACTTTACATTAGCTAAGATAAGTGCAACTTGCCGTTATGCAGGGAAAATGGGATTTAATTATGTCTATTTCTATCGGTCTACCAGCTGGCAACAATGAAGTTAATCGATTCACAAATACAAACCCATGAATTTGGTTTCAGAAAATATCATTTAAGCAGGCAAGGTTCACAGAAGCAAAACTAACTTTATGATCATTAAAGCCAAATTAACAACCACTAGAATTCCGTTCTTTTCCATGATTAAGAGTCTCCAATATCACGTAACGACTGTGTTATACTGCACCGTGCTTCCTCATTGATTGGGGGAAGAGCGTAGCATTCGGAGTTTTGTGCTTTGAATTAAAAAAACTGTTTTTCTTATCTTAAAAAAAAAGATATATTTTAATAGTTTTATGAGCTCGTCCACATAGTGTGTCGAGCGTCGAGGCGGTAACGTGATTGAACGAATGAATTGGCTTGATTGTGATTGAAAAAAGATCTTAAAAACATGTTAGTTTTACTTTTTATACTCGAACTCTGAACCACATGAAAGTTTGTTTGCCCAATCATATTCGAGCAGCTGCCACGGTTGCTCGATATTGACTTTGCTGATGGTATTCAATCAGGCGCCATGGTCTTTGGATTGAGATGCATGGGAGTTTGTTATTTTGAGCAGCTGCTATGGTTCCGATATAATATGATTTCGGAATCATTTAGATTCATGGTTTTAATAAAAGTAAGGATGATGGATAGTATATGATGGGAGTGTATGTAGGGAGGGGATATTAATGGTAGAGCTTTCTGGAGCACTACAATTGATACTCTGGATTTAATTAACATTTACGTGGACATGGTCTTGTGGGGAGTGATAATAATATTGTCGGCGTACGACACAGGGGCATTCTCACCCACCAACGATTTCCTCACAAAAATTGTCACCAAAAACCACGCACCGAGAGGAAAAATAAATAAAAAGGCACTGATGAATCTAGGTTGGATAAAGTTTTCTTTATTTGTCTTATCCTTCACACAATGTTTCTTTAGATCAAACTTTATAAATATCTGTATTCTTGTTTTTCCACGCTATGTTCTTCTTGGATCAAAGTTTATGAATATCTTTACTCTTGTTTTTCCACACTATGTATTCTGGATTTTAGTTCAATAAGTGACACAACACAGTTATTCCTTTAGTTTTTCTGGCGCACAAACATTTAAAACAAATCTAATTGATTAAAGAGCCACTGGCAGCGATCACTTTTAGATAACAACCAGATTACGTCCCAAGGGTGTAAGGGATAATTTTGCATATAGACAGACAGCAATAAAAGACACTAGACACGCGTGTACCCTTCAATGGAGAGAAAGACTTGACTCTCCGCACAAGTGCTCGCGACGAGGGATGCAATCTGACTCTGCTCTCGATTCTAGATGTTGTTTCGCGCGGATATCACCATTCAAGGTGCACACACACGGGAAGAGGGCCTGTACATGGGGAAGAACAGTATTTCATATATCGGCTGCAGTCGAATAAGGAAAAACGACAACAATAACTGACTAACGATATTTGAATTCGAATAGGTCAGCTGTGCAAATAGATGGTCGCTCGTATAGCGGCCGAAAAAGGTTGCTGTGTTTATACTAGCGATTCTTGATGCAGAATTAGGTTTCTGAGTATTATGTCAACAGAAACGCTATTTCGGGGGTCAAACGCTAAGATACGCGTTTGTTTGCCTTAGCTAATGGTACGAGAGTTGTTTAGGAGACCGATACCGTGGGACCTGATCTGGTGATCAGGGTGATTACACAATGACGGTTGTGATTTATCCACGTCAATTGTGCATTGCATCCATAGCGAGTCAAGGGTCGAATTCCAGTGTGAATATTTACACTGGCAAAGAATTCAGCTCTTGGCAGTTAGGCGCGAGTTGCGCTATGCTTTGTATTATTGAACAAAACATGGGACGTGACCATTGCTAGATTGTTTAGGAAAAACAAACTTTGATCACGTCCAATTCGATGCTAGTTTATGGCTTATGCAACCGATCAAGGATAATCGGCTGCAGCTGTATAAGCAAGCGATTTGCCATGGCGTGTCTTTTGGACCAACGGATTGTTGGAACAAGAACACTCGAGAGGATTGGCCTGCGTTTGATGGGCATGTGGTCGCCCATAGTAACTGATCGGTTCATGACGGATGAACCGAGGTTGTTTAATTGATGTGTTTATTTGATGCCATGGCAAGATGGTAATCTTGCCGTGAACTTATGTTTCAGATATGCAATTGTTGAGTAGACCTTTGTCCTGCTCGTATACGGGTAAGCTACTTATGGTTGGTGCAGGTATTTGCAGGTTGGGGACGGGGAGTTGTATTAGGACGTTGGGTGGTTCTTCGGGAATGCTTAAAGAACCCCCATAGTCTAACTATTAAATATATTCTAACATATTGTGACGCATATGACAGTCAGTACTGGAATATTCGGGACGGTCCAAAACAAGCACTGGAATATTCTATAAAGTACTGGAAAACTGGAGACTAGAACATCCAAGATTATGGAACGGACGGAAACGAAATGAGAATATGAGCAACGATAAAAAGACGTGGAGACAGCTGATGGTGACAGACAAGAAGAGGAGAAAAAGCGAAGCAAGCGATAGAAAAGAAAATCGTTGTGTTATATTAATTAAATTAAAAATCGATTTAACGGCTCTTATTTATTCAAAATAATCAATCCAGCGAACCCTAAGCTCGCTACAATATGAAAGCATTTTAATAAGTCAGTGACTGAATTTCCCATGCAGTAACTATAAATAGACTACTGTCAAAGTTCGAGCAAGCTACGGCATTTAGTTCGTGTTTGACTGCCATTGAAAGCAGACAACGTCGAGAATTTTAACGAAAATGGAAAAAAGTGGATTTCATGTGCTGATTAAGCATAATCAAGCAAAATCCATAAATTGGACTACGAACTGCTACCCTATCCAGCATATTCTCCAGATTTACTCCCATGCGACTATTTCCTGTTTCCAAATCTGAAGAAATGGCTCGGGGGTAAAAGATTTGCCAACGATGAATAAGTGGTTTCTGCAGGAGATGGCTATCTTGAGGAGCCCGGTGTTTCTTACTATAAACATGGTATCGAAGCTATTGAACATCGCTGGGAAAAGTGTATCGAGCTAAAAGGACTATGTTGAGAAATAAAGTGCTTCTTTACCGAAAAAAAATACATTTTATTCAAAAAATCACTGGCTTATCAAACTGCCTTCGTATCTCAGAAACCAGTTTCGATGAGGCTTTGATAGTGTCGTGTCGAGTCCGAAAACCAAATTGGTCATCAGGAGTTATTTCATTATCCTCGTACCAATTTAATGATGATTTATTTATGGATTAATCAAACACTTTGCTGATATTCGGGAGTAAACTAATAGATCGGGATAGATAGTATATTTTCCCCGTTTTGGAATGCGGTGGTTTTCTACCCTTTTCCAGTGCGTTGGATAATATGCATTGTTGAGCGCGTTATTGAACAATGTATTACAAATATTTACGGCTTCCCATGGTAAATGCTTGAGTGCTGTGTTTGAAATTCCATCAATTCTAGAAGATTTCTTATTTTTAAGTGACATAAAAATATACGAGAGATCGTTCTTGCCTACAAACAAACTGGTGACTCGATTCTCCATAAGGTAATATATGTTATTAGCGTCACTAAAGACTGTAAAATGTCGATTTTCGGAGCGTCAACTACCTAATGTGTTGCGAAGTGAAATGTGGTTTTGCAATCCTGTGGGGGTTTTCTATACCATATGGAGAATCAGCCCACAATCCTAACCTAATTTCGACCGCTAACAGCGCGTCACATCAACCCCTATCCCACCGTTCATGCTATTCACCTGAAATATCATATTTCCCAAATGGACGCATAGCTGGATTTATTCTTCTATGCAGATAATGCATAATTGAATTCAGCTACCTTTTTGCCAACGGCAACTCCATTTTGCTAGCCCATAAGATTTCCACCGGAAATCACATCATGTCGGTTAGCAACAACAAGTCGAATCAGACGGGACTGTTGCATGATCATGCAACCGCTGGGGAATTTATCAAAATATTTAATTAGTTCTCAGGATAAATTACCCTAGCCAATTTAGCGTCACTTCAGCTTTTCCCAGAGCATCCATTCGCTTGGGATCAATGATCTCTTTTCGCAGGTAAATAGCACCGGCCACATTTCCTCTCCTCCATATTTCTGTCTCCCTACAGGGCAATGCACGCTGAGGTCACCACATTCACCGAATTGGGTCAGTGGGTTACCTCAGAGCTGCATTGATTCATGCACACACAATCAAACCCACCCCGGGTTCATAGTACTTTGTGTCTCTGTTCTCTCATCCTCCCATGTTCGTCGATTATCAATTTACCGATATATTCACCATACTTCGACGGGCGTGACAATGAGAGAGCAGAGGCGTGATCTCTATTGGTTGTCCTGTGTGCAAAAATAGAATCCAGAATTTCATCCCTAATTCAAGCAGTCACTATCCAACCACAGCAGCGTACGCACGCTACGCTGCATTGAGTCACCATTGAATCCTCACAGCGCCAGGGTACGCCGCCGCTCGGGACCAAAAATTAATTTCGCGACCTTTTACAGCCAGTCGTCATTCAGTCAGTGTGAACACACGTTTTTATTGGGGTCAACCCTGCGCGCTAAAGTAAATGATTTTCTAATACTAAATCAACATTTCATTTCGTTAGAACATCGGGATTAGTGAAACTAGTGTCGTACGTCGGCACACAATACTCCGTCCCCCACAATCCTCTGTTTTCCAAGTCATGATTCCAGGGAGCGGATTCTCTTATTCTGTCCATGGCATCGAAATAGGCACCAATAGCATTCGTTTTTCCTTGTGAATCTTCTATCAATAGGGATGAACCATCAAAAATGATATTATCTAGGGTTAAGCCTGCAGTATTTGGCAGTTTACTGGAGTTGCTGGCATTGTTAAACATTGGATGTCGTTATGATTCATCTTTCGAAATATCTCATTTATCTAATTGGATATTCGAGCAATTAAGGTTAATAGCTCCATAAGTTTTTTACCCGTTTTGGCTGATCTGTAGTCTTCACGAATCAGCTATTACAGATCAAGCATTTGATTGTCCTTATTTCCGGGTTTTGTCGGTCGGTGAACTGCCTATAGATGAGTTTCAGTCTAGATGGGAAAGAACTTTGTTGCCTATACAATGCACCAATAGCTGCATTTCTATATGGGATGGTATAACCTTCAGGCCGATTTATTTTAAGAATAGAAAGATCCATTGATTTCTTAACAAAGGCATACATTGTTAGAAGATAATGATCTATCTCTTTTTTTTTTAAATTTCCACTGATAGGTGGAACAATCTTACTTGACTGAATTTTCCCTTTTGCTAACGCGTTCGAAACGTGACCAATGTGATTTATGAATATTGAAAGAACAAAGCCAATCACATTGGTCCAGCAGAGTTTGTTCACATGGAATGTGAATACTGGCTGCACGATCTTGTAGCGGTCACACGAGGCAAATCGTTAACGTCTTAATGACCACTTTTCAATGCTTTGTACACTTGTGTTTTCAATAGAGCTGAGTCGCCATTGGTCTTAGCCAACATTTGCAACGATTCCGTACAAGAAATTCCGTTGGAAACACAAAATTTAATGCAAACTCTGCTCAACCAAATTATATATCATAAAAATCGAAAAACGTATTTGGGGTGAACCAATAAAATCAGCAGCTGTAAACAAACTAATTGACAGATAACGCTCAAACTTGGCGTCATCAGGTCTCACAGTGGTGTCAACTTTGTGCCAAAGAGAAAATTGAGAATATGCTGACGCCGGAATGAGATATTCCGTGTAGACATTTGAATGTATGACCGAGACCAGTTTGGCTGCGGAATGTGGGGTTTGGTATCCTTCCTTAAAACGAAACTGATTATTTGGAATAAAGGTGTTGTCATCAACTTATTTTAGCAGGGCTTTATTTACGACCTTCTGAAATACTTTACTAATCGATCGCAGGTTCATTCGGTTTGCACTATCCTTCGCCTTTTGTGGGACAGGCTGTACGATGGCTTTTTTCCAGCACATCGGATAGTGTGCATTATTCAAGGCGTTGTTAAACAGGGCTGTTTATATGTTCGTTGCCATTGGAGGAGGGTATGTGGGGATTCTTTAACCTCACGCAAGAACCACCCACAATTCCATCCCAACTTCCCACGCATACCTGCAACATTTCCTTCTTCAAGGAAATGTAATGCACCTAACGCATTACATACAATTTCGTGAAAAGAATTCTTTCATCATTCACGCATTCAATGCATTATTCAAAGTCCCTAAAAGAATTCTGTTCACACATCAAATGCATCATATATTCGAGGAAAAACCTTTTGACACCCTTGTTTGCCAGGCAAATCCCAGCCTCACATGTGCACAACAATTTTCCTACATGCACATTGGCTGGCGACCTTTCTGTCCAACGACAAGCCATCGCGCATAGACGTCCAAACGAATTCTTCAGCATATACAAATGCAAACAAAGAATTCGTTTCTTCCGCCGATACGATATCCAATTTTCTTTGTGGAATGTATCCCAATCCCTTTTAGCACATACATGCTTCCCTAATGAGTTATAGCTTGTTTACTCAGCTGCACCCCCCATTACACACGATGCCCTTGGTCGATTTTCCCTTTGTTCATCTTCTCTTGTCTCAATTTCGTTTTCCCATGATCTTCGTGCACCCCACAGGTGCTTAAGTGCGATGTTGGGCACACCATCGATCTTCGCTAAATTTTCTGTTTGGCAGAAACTCGAACATACCCCGGATTTCTTCCTTAGTTTTTCACAAGCTATTAGAGCTGTTGATTTTTTTTTAACACTACTCTCACCGAGATGCCACCAAATAACTGTTGTACTTCTTTTTTAACAGTTGCAGATTGTAACGCGCCCGAAACACTCGCGTGGGAAGGGAGTTCCACATCTTTCCCGCTCTGTAACAGAACAAGTTCTGATCGTCGGGAGATGAACCGCAAACTAGTGCGATCTGTTGGATTGTCTCGTAGATCGCATATAAACTGAATTGCACCGAACAATACCACGAATCTCCGAAGGGTGGGTTTAGGAGCAGAGATTCAAACATGAGACCAATATTCGAGCACGGGTCTAATTTGAGATTTATATAGAAGAAACGTTGGTGAAACTATCAAGATAGTGGAGCACGAATTTGAAGTAGTGCAATCCTTTAACTACCTTGGGTGCATAGTATCAGTTGTTAACAATGTGGAAGAAGAAATACGCAAACGGCTGATCAAATCCAACAAAGTCTACTATGGTCCATCAAAGCTATTTAAATCCCGAAATTTATCCAGAACATCCAAGCTACTACTGTAAAAGACCATGGTCTTACCAGTACTCATGTATGGATCCGAGACCTGGGTGCTCAATGAAAGGTACTCTGAACTCTTAGGCGCGTTCGAGAGGAAGGTCTTAAGGAGAATTGTTAGCCCCGTATATGGGGGAGGACGATTCCGGAGACGCTACAACCATGAATTCGCGATCTACCTTGAAGCTAATGTTGTAAGAAATATGAAACTCGGTAGACTCTGGTGGATGGGACACCTAGCTCGAATGAGCGAAGAGGAACCTCCCCGGAAAGTCCTTTGTGACAGAATGAATGGAAAGATACAGCGCGGTAGACCTTGTCTGCGATGGAGGGAGGCGTATACCAGGACGCCCAGAGTCTGGGAGTGCCAAACTGGATGACATCGGCTCGAAATCGAGACCGGTGGGGGGATTTGTTAAATAAGCCCAAGACCGGATCCCGATTGTAGTGCCGACGATGATGATGATAGGAGCAAAAGTTGAGCCGGAGTAAAATATGTCTTGGCTCTAAAAAGATAGCTCAGTTTTCCTGAGGCAGATCTGGCGATGTTCGACACGTGTTATGCCGCGACACATTCCCACAGACTGTGACGGCGAGCAATTTCAAGCTTCCCCAGATTCGAGGGCCTGGCCAATCATCACCAGTTAGGGAATCGATGATCCACTTTTCTCTGTGAATGTTGTATACTGTGTCTCCGTTGCATTAAAGTCGACGAGATTGGCCCGTTCCCACTGCAGGACTTTATCCAGATCGCGATTCAGAGATCTGTCGATCTGTCTAAATCTCAGTTGGTGCGACGTTGATGCACTAATCGATCGATCACTCGAAAAAGGGGAAACAAGCGTACTATCATCCGCGAAACTGAACACTTTGTTATCCGTTCTCGCCAACACACCAATGTGAAGAAAAACAAGGTTGGAGCCAAAATAGATCCTTGCGACACCCCCCAATTAACAAGATACGGGTCCGAACACTCCTCGGTAGTGTAGTGGTTAGTATACCCACAGTAGTATAGTGGTTAGTATACCCGCCTGTCACGCTGGAGACCGGGGTTCGATTCCCCGTCAGAGAGCCTCTGGCGCAAGACTAATGACCTTGCCCGGAAAAAACAAATCATTATGGAAAATTTAACAAGCCTCAGAACTTGCTAAATAAGGCCAAGACCAGTTCCCGGTTGTAGTGCCGATGATGATGATGGGTCCGAACACTCCCCCTCCACAACAACCCGGATCAATTGATTTTCGAGGAAGCTCTTCGTACAGTCCGAAAGCTGCTGGAAAAGCCCATATGAATGCCCCGTGCCAAATGCGGTCAAAAGCCTTGGTGATATCCAATACGACCGCCCTTGACTCACCATGCACCTCAATCGCACATGTCCATATATCGGTTATAAGGCAATAGGTCTCCCGTGGACCGCCTGTCACGGAATCCGTATTGGTGATCATTCAGAAGTCCGTTGCACTCCAAATACTTAATTAACTCGGCATTGATGACCTTTCCTATTACCTTAGGTAACACAGACAGTAATGTTATCGGTCGGTAATTTTGTGGGAGACACTTTTTCCTCTCTTTGGAATTGGCTGAACTCGAGCGATTTTCCAGCAGATATGAAATGTCCTCCGTGGATACGATAAGCAAAAGAGTCTCCCAAGAGTCGCCGATAGTTCTGGAACACAGTTCTTAAGGACTATTGCTGGTATTCCGTCCGGGTTGCTTCCCTACAGTCCAGTCCACGTAGAATGCGTTGAATAGTACGGGGCGAAAGCTCACATCCCGCATCGAAGACCGTACCAGCGTAATCACAGGTGACTCCAAAAGGCTGGCATCGGGGCTTTGAATTCGCTGAAAATAAATTGGCGAACATATTAGCTTTATCCTTTTAAATTTGTGACTAGTGTCCCGCTGCCCGTCACTAACGGGGGAAAAGAGGAGGAAGCGAAGTTACCACTGACAGTCCTTGCCATTGGCCAAAAGAAGCGCGAACCAGTCGGGCACCTTCTTCGTGGTATCAATCACCTGGTTGCACGCGTTTCTGATTCTAACAAAATTCGTTCTGTTAACCCCGGTGGGATTGGAGTGCCATTGTTTAAAAGCTCTATTTTTGCCGCCGTAATCTGCTGGCATTTTTTATCAAACCAAGGCTTATCAGATGAACTTCGTTTAATGGAACGCGGAATGTAGATCTCCATCCCGAGAAGAATAATCCCTGTGACAGACTCCGCGCAAGCGTTAACATCGGAGTCTCGCAAATGGTTCCAGTGAGCAGCCCCATACCTTCATACATAGCAAAAGGTGATTAGTTCTGTTATTCACTTGAAATAGAAGTAGTTGCGCGACCGATACGAAGCAGTGGTCTAAATTTCCCAGTGGCGCAGAAACCTCTACGGTATAAATACTCGGTTCGGATGTCAAAAACAAATCCAGGGTGTTCGCATAATCACCTCGAGCATCTGGCACTCGTGTAGGTTCCTCCACGAGCTGAGTCAGGTTGTGGCTAACAGCAAACATCTCCGCCAACCTCCCGGTCTCGTCGGTTCTGTTGGAGTGGACCAACCAGCCGGAATTGTGCACATTAAAATCGCCAAGGACAACAATTTCAGAAGCTGGGTGGTTGATCTGTATCCAGTCGACGGTATGTGAAAGATGTTCGAAAAATGTCGCCGGTCGATCGTCATTCGGGGAGCGGTAAAGACAACAAAGATATTTAATAGAACTCCTCAGCACGATCCTCAACCATATGATGTCAATGTTACTGGGTTCCAACACCTCCATCCTGTGGCAAGCCAGATCGGACCGTGTGAAAACACAGACTCCGCCCTTAAAACGGTATCTCGAATGTAAGTCATATCCTGAACAACGAAGATATGTCAAATTAGTTGACGAATCGACTTGGGTCGCAGTTAGGGCAAGGATATCAGCTTTCACTGTTTGCAAATATTGGTGGTCGGCGTTTACCATCGTATTGGTGAAACCGATGCCCCTGATGTTACAAAATGCCGTTATCAGTCGAGCGTGGGCAGAGCCTCGAGAACAAACCCGATTACGCGATTGCGAATTTTTTAAAGTTCGGTTATTTATCATAATATCTGATTTGATGCAATGACGAATTTCTTAAAGTTCGCTTATTTATCATAATATTTGCATGATGTTCCCCGGAGATCCGAATGGGAAACTACCTCCGGAATTCTTTATCTCAGAAGGTACCTTCATGACTTAATCTCCGTGTCAGTGTGGGCCACCAGCCATACATCCGAAACATAGTCAAAGACTTCCCCCGACGGTATCGCGGAATGTACACCGTGAGCGGGTGGTATCTCACCTTGAGACCGAGTACCACCTAAGCCAACCTTTTCTCGAACCGGTCCATTAGCCAAGGTCCGAAAGATGGCCAAGGATTTCTCCCGATCATTTCACGGAGCCTATAGCTTGATGGGGTGGTATTTCACCAACAGACAGGGCGTTGA
The DNA here is from genome assembly GCA_963931805.1 of Microdon myrmicae. Classification (NCBI taxonomy): domain Eukaryota; kingdom Metazoa; phylum Arthropoda; class Insecta; order Diptera; family Syrphidae; genus Microdon; species Microdon myrmicae. The sequence continues at coordinate 213,243,372 of OZ007496.1, read as the reverse complement.
GGCCCCATCTTCGACTCGACCTTTAGTCGCCTCTTACGAAAAGTCGGCCTAGCTGTGGGTATATTCTAACGCCCTACTCACGAAAACGATAAAACCGAAGTTCTCTGATCACCATTGCGAAAAATCATATTAAAAATGTCGGTAAATTAGTAGAGCTCTGTCCCTTGGCCCTGAAAGCAACAGCGCAACACATATTAAAGAAAGATGCTAGCGTGAAAACAGTGTCACAGGAAATCACGGTCGAGTGTCGATTATATGAGGTTACCACTGTAGAGTCCTGACAACGATCGCTATAGAGTTCCCTGCACTGAACGCGATCCCACAGGAAGCGGTAAAGAGCTTAAAAAGTAAATCAGATGGCACACAGGCTGCCATGATCCGCTTACCAAGAGAAAAGGCTAGCATGTTGCTGGCTGTACGTTACGTGCGGGTCGAATGGGTGAGATACAGACTACGAGAACACATCACATCCACACGATGTCTCAGATGTTGGCAATACGGACATGTGGCGAAATCCTGCAAATCCGAAGAAGATCGTTCGGAAAACTGTTTGAAATGCGGTGGAAAAGGCCACAAAGCGATGTGCTATAATGTACAACCTAAATGCATGTTCTGCGAATCAGGGTGCCAAGGCAGTAACGAACACACAACAGGCAGTTACAAAGCCGAGCATTTAAAAACGCGATTGCCCATCTTCTGAATAAAAATCGGCAGGTTTAATTGCATTCAAATTAATCTATGCCATTGTGGAGTCCCACAAAATATCCTTTCCCAAACGGTTAAGTAATATGGTGCCGACGTGGTACTCATCAATGAGCATGCCTGCCACTGGCACAGTTACATGTGAAGAAGTCAGCAGCGGAACCGTGGCCGTCTGAACAACTGGAAATTCCCCCATAGAACACAGAAGTGTCCAGTGGCAGGAATGATTCGCCTATGCTATGTTGGCTATCTCAGTAAATCCTAGACGATAAGAACGCAATTAAAAATGCTTCAATCGAACGCATATATTGCGATCCGCGTGGGTATGCTGCACCGATTGTGTGGCGTCCATCGGAATTGTAGTAAAATACTTTTAAATTAAAACGCAGTTCCTCTGATATATTGAATTTGAATTTATTCTATCCACAAAAAGACATTAATGAGATACCATATTACAGAACGACCCCTGCGGGTTCATATCGGAAAATGTGGATAGACAAGCTTCATCTAAAATCACAAATCATACAGCCAAATTCCCTTCCAAGAAGGAACATCGTAAAATGTGAAATTCCGAAATGGCCCGCGTTGATCCTTCGACCACACAGCGCTGCGTTGGGTTTGCGGGTGTGTGATACATTCGAATCCTACCAACGAGCGAGCATAGGATGTGAAAAAGAATGAGATTAGGGAAACGGTCTTGAAGAGCATCTTGAAAGGTCGGGTATGAGCCCTGGGAGCGGAAACTGTAGTCGACGTGTGTTTTTCTACATGGAAACGGATGGTAGGATGGAAGGAAATTAGAAAAGAGAGCTGAAAAGCAGTTCGAGGATTTGGAGTAACTGGGATAGATCATCATCAGCTGCCGGTTAGAAACAAAACGTGTGTGTGTGATGTAGTTGTATTGTGTTAAAACCTGTGGTAAGACTCTGTGGGGAACGAAGTCGTAGTGCCGGCGTACTGCACGGGGTTCCACTTCGTCCCACGAATTGTTCTCTGGTCGGTGCACTGCTGAGAGACCGAAACACTGGTCGCACGAGTAAAAATTATAAAAGAAAACACCCAAGAACTGCAGCTTGGAAATAAAATACACTGAGTACTGTCTATTTATTAAGAGGTTAATTTATTGTTCTTTTTGGTGTAAAACTATTAGTATTAATTTTAAAACATATAATAAACGTTCACTAAATTAAATTAAGTCTTTGTCGCATTTTACAAGTCAATGTAGAGTTATGCTAAGTTAGGTTTAAAACGTTCACCACGGATATACACGATTTCAGTTATATTTTTGGAACACGTACGCAACACAAAGAGGGCACTCCTTCGGTGGTTGAGAATAGACTCTGGGACTGATGCGTCCCCGCGACGCCACGCGGAGCAGGAGAAGAACCGACCTGCGTGGCTGGATGTTAAAATGCGACTCAATCGAGGGTTGGAATCTGGATCTTGATTCACCCTCGATTCGGTGGCGGATATCCTCTCCGCTAAGGATATGTTTTTACTTACCACAAGAGAGACATAAAGTCTCTCTCTGTGGAACAGAAAACCAGATCTCGTAATAAAGATCATGGTGGTACACATGTATGTGTGTACATTGGTACATTCATGGGACAAATCCATGAGAACGAAACTGAAACAAAGAAAGGGTATAATGTGCATCTGTGAGATATGAGTTCGGCTAAGCAAACAAGCCGAATCTCATTGGATGCTAATTGGGTTTGCTTATGTGAGAAAGTCAGGAATATGTAGGACAAAGGGAATTTATGATCTGAGAGTTCAACTGAGTAAACAAGTTGCAACTCATTAGATGGTAGATGCATTTGGAATACTTGAATGGTATGAATTGATTGCCGTGTCGCCAGAATGCCTGCTGACAGCGTTCTTTTATTTGTACATTGTACATGCTAGGGAATTAGTTTCAGCGTCTATTGCGCTAATTATATACAGCTGCGTTGGTCTGTTTATCGTTGGGTAAAAGGGCCGCCTGCCAATGTGTATGTAGGTAAATTTATTGTACACATGTTAAGGCTGGGAATAGCCAACTCAAGGTTAAGATTCCCTGATTATGCGGTTGCATTATATGTGAACCGATGAGTTTTCTTTCAGGGAATTTATGATAAGTTGGGGGAGAATTCTTATAGGGATTTTTTAATTCGAATTAATGAATGAAGGTAAGAATTCTTTTCCAGAAGCGTTTAGCTAAATACATTTGGTCATTTGTTGCGTGAGGCATTTACAGGTTCTTAATGCGATTGCATTTGCAGAAAGTTATGATGGCTGGGTTGTAGTTATGGGGGTTCTTCGGGTAAGTGCACAGTGGGGTTTGGCGAAACCGCCACAACTCTAATAATAAAGGAATTTCCTTGAATTTGGTAGCGAAAAGGGATTATGTAATTATGTGCTGTTGGCAATCACGTAAGGAGCTAAAAGAACCAAAATTTCGTGAAAAAGTCCTATGGAATAGAAACACTTATCTTATATGACCTTGTAGCGTTTGCGATGATAGTGAAGAACGTGTGATTCGAACCGACGCTATGACAGTTAGAATCACTTAAAATTGAACCAATGCTCAACACCGCTGCCGCGTTTTCGAATTCGATTTCTAAGCTGAAGTACAGTCAACAGATGTGGAATTGCTGCTATTGCTTGGTATACGGCAGATGCTATTTGCTTATTCGATTTTCTTTCTGTGTTGTTCTTCACTATTTGTTTGTATTTTGTGTGTATCTGTCAGAAACGCCACAACCTAGCAAAGAAAAGACATTTAAGATCTGATTTATCGTGAAAAGCTGAACATGTTGGCGTTTAGCAACACGTGGAAAGCCATAACATAGCAATCTAGATGATACATGGTGTCTCAAAGGTTTTTGTTAACAAAAATTTGTTAAAAAAAAAGTTTATAAATCAAGATATACATTTTATCTAACTACAATTCTTCACCTTTTCGGGTCATTGTGTATTATTTAGAATTTGGTGGCATTGTGTATTTTAGAATTTGGTGGTTATTTAGAATTTGAGGCTGTTCGACACCAACACCAAATCGTAAATTCGGATTTCTAGTGAGTAATTCCGTCAATAAGTTTCCCACTTCACTAAACTGGCATTTTGTTCCCCCAGCTCAACTAAAAATAATCTTAACATAAATCATAAATTATGTAAAATTTGCACCGAACGTGATTTCCATTGATAAGTATCAATTTTCTAAAGCGAAATAACCTGCATCTAGCACAACCGATATTGAATAAAAATAGTTAAAATAACCACAAAATAGCCGCGTGTTGCATGCGACCTCAGTGGCCCGAAATTTATTATCGTCGCGAACTTATATAGCTAAATCACAGGAAGGGGAGAGTTTAAATGACACCAATAACGTTGTTGCCACACATTATGCAAGCAGACTGATCAGATATAAATGTCTAAGTGACAAATCACGCCCTCTTCACGCCCCATCTCCCAAGTGGAATGTTAAGACTTCAAGTAAACCCAAAGCCATATTTTTAATGCCTTCATTTACAATGTGGTTACTTATAGTTGCGCTTGTGACTTAAGTAAGTTACGAGTACTTCGTCGCGTTGCCATTTCGTAAACGTGTCACTGCTGCCCGCCTCAAAAATTGCAATCAATTATTTGTATCTGCACCTTTTCACAACCTGCTGACCTGAATGGAGAACTTCATTATGTATTCGAATTCAGCAGATAGTATTACAGGTGGCAGTCTTATCATCTTACATGGTCACATGATCGGGACTGTAGTCTTTAGCTGGCCTTTGTATTTATTATATCGATTTAAGTCTGGTTCTGTTTTGGTGCATTTTGGTCTGAGTTGTATTCCCTTTTTGTGGGTATCCTTCTCGCATTGCCTGATCCGACTATCTGTTTTTATCCTCATTCATGTCATCCCCTCTTATCCTATTCGTCTTTACCCCTTCTCAGTTGTTACTAGTCAACCCACAGCATTCTTGAAACATTCATGACGCCCCTGGAATTTGGTATCATACGTATCGTGCAACAGCATGCCAGTCTTCTTTTCATACAATCTTCATCAAAATGTTGTGTTTACAAGCTTCAAGGTCTAGGATATGTTTACATTGACCCCTATCTCTCCTCCCTAAGTGATGACGATCTGGTGTGATGGTCAATCGCCGTCAAGTCGATCATCCAACTTTGTAGAGACTACTTTCGCTGCACACGCAGCCAACTATCACATTATAGTGACGGTAAGAGCGTATGTGGAGTGCGGAAGATGTTACCAGCTTCGAGGATCAAGATTGCAAGCAACCTATCGAAACACCACGACACAATTTACTGAAAACAAGGCGAGGCATGGTTATGTAACAACAGCATTCTTGAGGTCAGTTACCTGTAAAAACAAGCGCCAATTAAAGCGTTCACCTAGATATATCGATTGTAAAAAAGTACTACGTTATGTAGGAGTTAGCTAGTTTACGCGTTTTTCGATCTTGTCCTGGGCAGCAAACTTGACACCAATATAAATATAATTACTGATTCGCATGATTCAAGGTCCCCTTTAGTGGGGAAGCTATTTAATGGTCAATGTCAAGCCTAAATGTTTTCGAGGAAAAAACCCCAACAATTGACGATTGGCTCTTCCTCATCCTATTGGAACTCGAGAGTTGAAGGCTGACGATTAGTCGATCAAACTCAAACATTTGTTAACAACTCACCAACAAAATTTTAATGACAATAGTTGTGAAGAAATCAGATAAATTACCCCGGAAATTTATTGAAAACCCATAAACACTTTTTTTATTTTTCAGTAGATTTATTAACAACTTGGTCTGAGAACACAGCCCTGCGGTGATAATAAACGAATTTCCGAACCGAAATTGAATGAAAGGTGCACAACACCAAGTGATTTGGTTGATTAACCACTTAAATCAAAAAGTATGCATGAGAGGTTTAATTAGTAACTTCCTTTAATTAGTCGCGATTATTGTGTCATACGTCCAGCTACTGTCAGGGTCTAGAAAATAATTCTATCCCTGGCCTGAAAGACGAACAATTACTCTGCTATTGAAGATATTAATCACGGAAAACCGCTGCTGATGGGTTTTCTGTACCTTCTAATTAAAAACGGATGTTTTATAGATACAAGGCAATTTGTTGTAGGTCATCGATTAGTCTTATCATTGAAGTAAATAACTTCACTGAATGTAGGTAGATTGCTGGAATGTAATTTTTTAATTCGAGAGCTCGAAGTTAATTTGTCGAAAATTTGTTAGAACACCTTTGAAACCATCGCTTCAGGGACTTAAATCGATTCATCATTTGCGATTAAATATAAAGTGTTGAGTTAGACAACTTTTTTAACAATTAAAAGTTGTTGAAAAATTTACATCACCAAGAATGTCAATATTAGATTTTTTGGTGTTGAGCTGAACACCGAATTTATTGACGCAGTTCTGAATCAAATGTTAATCAAATATTTTCGGAATAAGATTATTCACATTTTATATAACGCAATTATTAGTTTAAACCCAAATCACAAATGGCAAGCTATTTTTCTTATATTATGTGCACGCAATTTTAGTCGCTCAAAAAAACGAAACTAAAAGCCAGAATTTATTGAACCAACCTTTACTTTTGTACATCTCAATATTAAAAGGTTTTTTTCATAATTATTTAAAACTATTAACTATCTAGTGGAAGGCGCAAAACCAATTAAACTTACCCTACCAACTTAGCCCGACATTAGATGTCAGTTTTAAAATGCAAAGGTGCATGAGAACACATTCAAATAGATCGAAAATTCAGAAGACGCTGTGTTTACAATTTGTCTCCTTTGCAAATGCAAAGTGGACCTTACCTGTATGCCTAGTTTCAATATGCAATAAAAAGAGTATTACGATACTTAGAAACGTCTCATTTATATTTTTGAAAAAAAAAATTTTAATCGCACTTATTTTCTAAAAATAGTTGACATTGTTCAAGTCGAATTCACAAATTTTTCAAAAATACGTTGCCAAGTCCCTCTTGGAATGGCGTTGATTTCGCGTACAATGTTTTGTTCAAATTGGTCCATTGTTGTCGAATTATCTTTATAGACTTTTGATATTAAGTGTCACCATTAAAGTCACTAAATAAAAAAAAATTATTTTGAGGGAATCTTTATTTGGACCTTTACAATTTTTTCTGTTAAGTAGAAAAGGTGATATCTGTCAAGTGGCTGCCCCCAATGTGGATACACATTTGTACCCGTTTTATCGCATTTTCCATGACTTTCGGCAAGATTTCCGGTGATAACTGTTCGCATTCCTGTCGAATATTCTCCTTAAGGGCTGCGATTGTCTGAGACTTATTGGCATAAACCTGCGACTTCAAGTAGCCCCAAAGAAAGAAGTCTGGGATTGTTAAATCGGGCGATCTTGCTGGCCATACTAAATCGCCAAAACGGGAGATTACGCGACCAGGAAACGCTTCCTTCACAATATCCATTGTGGCTCGTGCTGTGTGTGCGGTTGCTCCGTCTTGTTGAAACCGCATGTTCACCAAGCCCCGCTCATCCAATTCCGGTAGTAAGAAGTCGTTTATCATGGCTCTGTCATCATCATCATCGGCACTACAACCGGGATCCGGTCTTATTTAACAAATCTCTCCACCGGTCCCGATCTCGAGCCGATGTCATCCAGTCTGGCACTCCAGACTCTGGGCGTCCTGGTCTACGCCATCCCTCCATCGCAGACAAGGTCTGCCGCGCTGTCTCCTTCCATACATCCTGCCACAAAGGGCTTTCCGGGCAGGCTCCTCTTCGCTCATTCGAGCTAGGTGTCCCGCCCACCAGAGTCTACCGAGCTTGATTTTTCTTACAACATTAGCTTCAAGGTAGATTGCGTACAACTCATGGTTGTAGTGTCTCCGGAATCGTCCTCCCTCACATACGGAGCCAACAATTCTCGTTAAAACCTTCCTCTCGAACGCGGCTAAGAGTTCAGAGTGCCTGTTATTGAGCCCCAGGTCTCGGATGCATACATGAGTACTGGTAAGACCATGGTCTTGTACAATAGTGTTGAGGTCCGGCGCCGTGCTTCCTCTTTCGGGGGAAGAGCGGGGACCTTTTATTTTTATTGCATTTATTAAAACTCCTTCTTTTACTCTTCTTTTCGAATTGAATAATTTAACTTTATTCTTTTCTTTATTCACTATTCTTTATTTTGATTCTTCTCTATTTCTTCTATTCCTTTTCTCTCTGTATCTTTTTCATACGTATGTTTTTTCGATGGTTGCAACCAGAAATTTACTAACTGGAAACCCATTTATTTTCACAGGCCAAGACGAAGTATACTTTATATATATGTATATTGATTTCTTATACATTTCTAAGATTTGTTTAAAACGTTCAACTTAATCCGAACGAACTTTATGAACTGAATTTTTTCTATTTCTATTTTTTCTTCTGTGACTTTTCACATGAATCAATTTGGACGAGAATCCAAGTTGCTATGTTTTGAATAAATAAAAAGGTGCAGGTTATTAAGTGTGCTGTAACTGGTAATATTGTGAATGTTTATGAATGGTATGTATTAAGTGAGAATGTAATATATGTTAAGTGAAGTTTTTAAGGAGGTGTTAGGAGATTCAGTGTTAAATTTAATAAGGGTAGTATTCTGGAATACAACATCCCACCCTTCTTCGAGAAAGAAAATTATCCTTGAAGAGAATAATTTTCTAGTAACTATAGGTTAGATTAAGATTAATTAAAGGCTTGGATTTTCGTTCAATTACATTACAATGGTTTTCAAAATTAATCTTTCATCAAAGGTTACAATAATCAAAAAGTTCTTAATACTAGAAAATTAATCTATTTACATTATGTATTAACTAAATTTTTCCAATAATCAAAAAGTTCTTAACACTAGAAAAATAGTCCAAAATAGTCTATTTACATTATATATTAACTAAATTTAAATATTTCTCCTTGGAACCTTTTCTTTTCTTATCCAAAAATCATTATTACTTATTATATTAATTATATAATATTAATATTATTGTTTCAAAATTCTCATTTCCGTATATATATTAATTCCAAAATTTCTAATATATATATTACCAATAAAATTTTCTTTCTTTCCTTTTCCGTTCGAATATATATTAATTCCAAAATTTCCAATACATATTACCTCTAAAATTTTTTTTTTCTTTCGTCCCCCTCATTAACTTTTTTTTTTTTTTTTTTTTCGTCATTTCCTACAATTGTTAGATTATTTCATATATATTGAATAATAAAACAAAGGCCATTTGTTATGTGTTTATCTTTTCCTTAAATTTATGGAAAAGTTTCCAAAACCTTTCTGGGCCTATTACTATGATGATTGAATAAAGATGATTATTACCAAAAATCTTTTTGAAAAATGATCTTAAATAATTTAAATGACGGTGTAACCTTTTATTTTTTTTGTATTTTGCATTGGAATAAATTTTTATTCTTGTAAAAAAAGACTTGTAATGTATTTATATAATTACTCTTTACAATACCTATTTTAGTTAAATTATTATTTTCATTTTTTATTATTTCGTGTTTGAGTAAGTGTTTGTGTTTGTTTTCGTTGTTTAAAATATTTATTGTTTTCGGCTTAGTGTTGTCATTGTCCATAGCTTTAACTGCTGTCGGAACGTCTACCTTTTCAGTCTTACTCACTGCTGATGGATCGTTTAGTTTCTCAGTCTCATTTACTGATTCGTATAGTTCTTCATGCTTATTAGCTGCCAGAACATCTTGGTTCCCAGTCCTATTTGCTGTTTGAACTATTTCTTCAGTTATATCTGCTGTAGAAACATTTAATCCGTCAGTCTTTGCTGCTGAAAAGATTTCTTCATCAGTGTTAGCTGCAGAACTGACTTGGGTTTTAATTTTAATGGCAACTTTTAGATCTTCAGTCTTTAACACTGCTGAATGTTCAGTCTTTGTTGCTGAAGTGCCGGGGTTGTCTATAGGGATAGCCGAAATATAAGGGATTTTTGGTTGTATATTTTCTGAAATTTCCGAATTTTCAGTCTTTAATACTGCTGAGTTTTCAGTCTTTGTTGCTGAAATGGGATTGTCTATAGGGATAGCCGAAATATTAGGGATTTCAGTCTTTATTACTGCTGAGTTCTCAGTCTTGGTTGCTGAAGTGTCTGGGTAATCAATTGGGATAGCTAAAATATTAGGGATATCGGTCTTTAATACTGCTGAAAATTTCGAATTTTCAGTCTTAGTTACTGAATTATTTTTCAGAATTGCAGTCTGAATCGGAGTCATTATATTAGGGTTTGGTTTAACTTCTTTTATATTTGTATTCATATGGTTAGGATAATCATAAGCTGGCTCAAGGTAAATTTGGGTAGGAGTTTCATTAAATTTGTCGTTATCTATTTCCAAAGATCTAATGCTGTAAATAGAAAAATTTTGTTTGTCTTCCATAATTTTTGGTTGGCGTCAGGCCTCGTTTTCCGACTCTTGCACCCGAGAAAAGTGAACATTTTGCCTATCGTTTTGTCTATTGGTGGTCCTAGAATTTTCACCAAAACGATTTTCAGAGTTTGTAGGATTATTTCGGAATGGGTTACGCGTTGTTGTACCTTGTTGGTAATTTGTTGAAGACGATCCATTCCTAGATATCTTGTATCTACACTCATTCTCTGTGTGATTATTCCGACCACAGAAATAGCATAAAATGTTATATTCCCTTTTTATGGGTGGTCTATTCGGAAAAGTGGACTGCATGTTTCGATAACATGTGTCCTGTGTATGCCCTGACTTACCACAGGTTTGGCAGACTATACGATTGAATGTAGGTTTTTCGTTATATTGATATGACCTGGGAGAGTTGTCCATTCGAGCCGCATGTGACACTACATGTGCAATCGACTGTTTTAAATTGTTTCCCCCATGGACTTTAGCTAGTATCTTTAGCTGTTCGTTGTTTAGTCCATCCTCAAATGTTTGTACGGCCAATTTTATGTTTTCTTCTATTAAGTATTCCCTAACCACCGCGTCTGCTGTTATTTCACACGTGGCAGAGTTTAGAGTCCTTAGAGCATTCGCGACTCTATCGCCGTATTCCCGGACGGTTTCTCTGTAACGTTGTTTCAGAGAAATCAACTCATTGTGTGCCGTCGACCGAGATTGCTCCTCTTTATATTCCGATTCTAATTTTTCTTTTAAATCCTCCCACTTAGCGATTTGGCTATACCTAATCAGATCGTAAGCATGACCCTCTAGTCTATTTTTGACTAGCTCTAAAAATGTCTCGTATATATCCGGGTCTGCCTTCTTTATGGATCTAAATAAAACGTCTCCCCCGGAAATAAATTTACCTAAGTCGCAGGGTTTCCCGTCAAAGGTGGGACGATTCTGAAAACATCAGAAATTCCGACAGAAAGAGCCATTTCAGGGGGTTTAATGTGTATCTGTTGATAGTGGATTTGTTCTTCCCCCTGCCTAGCCGCCTGTCTCGTGTAGTATGGACTCGTAATAGTGAAAGTTTAAAATAAAAAGCGATAATTTGTTATCAATTCTTAAAATATATGGTTAATTCTTAAAAATATGGTTATGGAAAAATTTGCCTTTCTTTTTGTTATTCAATATATATATATATATAGGAAAGAAAAATAAATTGGTCCCAAAACTGAAAAGAAAGAAAATTCGACGAGAAAGAAAGAAAAAAAACGGACATGTCTTCGAAATACTGAAATGAGAATTTGCAAAGAATATAGATAGAAATTTCTATCCAAAAAATATTCTATTGGGATAAGGAGAGCTTCCAAGTAGAAAATATTCCTAAAAAAAGTAGAGAGAAAAGTCGCTATTTAAAAAAAATTCTTACTCTACTAATTGTTGTCGTTGTACTGTCTTTGTCTTGAGTGTTGCTGTTTTTTTTTCAGTTTTCCTTAGTTGTTTCCTTTGTGTTTTTTTTTTCTTTTTAGATTTTTTTTCCTTTTCCGCCAGGCAGACTTCACGTCCTAAAGTTGATTTGCTTATCCTGGTCTTGGCTGCTTTCCTTTTTTTTCTTTTTATTTCGTTGTTTTATGTCGGGGGTTTTTTTTTTCTTATTTTGGTTTGGTTATTTCTCCTGTGGTTTTTTTTCTCTCTTTTCTTCTTGAAAAAATTTTTTTCTTCTTATTTGGTTATTTCTCTTGTGTTCTCTTTTCTTCTTATAAGCATTTTTTGTTGTTGTTTTAAATTTTGTTTTCTGTTTAAAAACTTTTTTTTTCTTGTTTTTTTTTTCTTCTCATTTTCTTTCTATTTGGGAGCCTTTGGTTGGATTATCCCACCAGTCTTCGAGGATATCACCAGTCTTATTTATCCGTTCCATGCAAATAAGATGCGTATTCACAAATAGAGAAAATTAAGTCTTCATGGTCATCATCATCATCATCGGTATCCCACCGCTGCCACCAGTGTTGAGGTCCGGCGCCGTGCTTCCTCTTTCGAGGGAAGAGCGGGGACCTTTTATTTTTATTCCATTTATTAAAACTCCTTCTTTTACTCTTCTTTTCGAATTGAATAATTTAACTTTATTCTTTTCTTTATTCACTATTCTTTATTTTGATTCTTCTCTATTTCTTCTATTCCTTTTCTCTCTGTATCTTTTTCATACGTATGTTTTTTCGATTGTTGCAACCAGAAATTTACTAACTGGAAAACCCATTTATTTTCACAGGTCAAGACGAAGTATACTTTATTTATATGTATATTGATTTCTTATACATTTCTAAGATTTGTTTAAAACGTTCAACTTAATCCGAACGAACTTTATGAACTGAATTTTTTCTATTTCTATTTTTTCTTCTGTGACTTTTCACATGAATCAATTTGGACGAAAATCCAGGTTGCTATGTTTTGAATAAATAAAAAGGTGCAGGTTATTAAGTGTGCTGTAACTGGTAATATTGTGAATGTTTATGAATGGTATGTATTAAGTGAGAATGTAATATATGTTAAGTGAAGTTTTTAAGGATGTGTTAGGAGATTCAGTGTTAAATTTAATAAGGGTAGTATTCTGGAATACAACAATAGTAGCTTGGATGTTCTGGATAAATTTCGGGTTTTCAAGAGCCTTGATAGACCATATTAGGCTTTGTTGGATTTTATCAGCCGTTAGCGTATTTCTTCGTCCATATTGTTATCGGCTGATACTATTGACCCAAGGTAGTTAAAGGATTGCACTACTTCAAATTCGTGCTCCACTACCCTGATAGTTTGACCAACGTTAGGTCTTCTCTTCGCAGAAGTTGCCATCGTGTACTTAGTTTTTCCCTCATGAATGTGCAGTCCCAGTTTTTGTGCCGCCTGCTCAATCTGGGTGAAGGAGTCCTGTACCACCGATTCGGTTCTACCGATAATGTCGATGCCATCTGCGTAGGCATGTATCTGGCTGGACTTGGTGACAATAGTCCCTCTTGTTGTAACGCCAGAATCACGGATTGCTTTCTCCAACGCCAGGTTGTAGATGAGGCAGGCCATACCGTCCCCTTGTCTGAGTGCATTATAGATGTTTATTGGTTTGGACAGCAATCCCGCTATTTTTACTTGACTAGTTACGTTGGTCATGGTCAACCTACAAAGTCGTATCAATTGATTTGGAATGCCGAATTCTCTCATGGCATTATATAGTTCTACCGTGGCTATGCTGTCGTAGGCGGCCTTAAAGTATATAAACAGATGATATAATGGAATCTTAAATTTCTGACATTTTTCCATCGCCTGCCTAAGGGTGAATATCTTATCAATTGCTGATTTGCCTGGGATGAAGCCACACTGATATTGGCCAATGATGGCTTTAGCGTATGGGGCTATCCAATCTTGTAGGATAGTGGAGAGTATCTTATAGGCGGTATTCAGCAATGTTATACCCCTATAGTTGCTGCACAGTGTGATATCTCCTTTCTTATGTATGGGGCAAATTATACCGCGACGCCAATCTTCCGGCATCTCCTCTTGCTCCCATACGTGCACCACGATCTCATGAAATGCGTGATGTAACGCAGTCCCTCTTTGTTTGATCAGCTCAGCTGGTATACCATCACCTCCAGGGGCTTTATTTGATTTGAGCTGTCTAATGGCTTTTAATATTTCCTCAATGCTTGGTGGCGGCAGCATTTGGTCTTGATTTTGCATTGGTGGGGCCTCCAATTCTTCTATGAGCTGACCATTTAGCAATTCATTGAAGTGCACTTCCCATCGCTCCAGAATGCCTTCAGGATCGGTGATCAGATTACCCTCTTTATCCTTGCAGTAAGTGCAGCGTGGTGTGTACCGTGTCATACTGCGGATTATTTGGTAGAAATTTCGCGCCTGGTGCGGACCTCGCTCTCTGCTTTTCTCTATTTCACAGACAAGGTTTTTTTCCCAGGTACTTTTCTTTGGTCTGTGAAGTCTTTTTTCAGATATTCTGCGCTCTTTGTATTTCTCTTGGCGTACCTGCGTCCTATGAGACTGCTGCATTGCCCGGTATGCAGCATTCTTACGTTCAGTCGCTAGTTTGCACTCATCATCAAACCAGTCGTTCCGATCTCTACGACTACTGCCTAAGATGGAGTTGGCAGTACTAATGACAGTATTCTAAAGGCCTGTCCATCTCTCTTCTACACCCAGCATTCTGGCCCCAGGACTTACTTACCCTCCGTCGACCTCTTCGAGGGCGAGTCTTAACGTATGACCAAAGGTGTTACTGGTATTCTCATTGCGTAAGGCAGCCATGTTGATTAGAAACTGATCCGCGGATGCAATACGTCTCCGTAAGGCAATCCGCGCTAGGAAAACTGTACCAACAAGATAGTGATCCGAGTCGACGTTAGCACCTCGGTACGTTCGTACCATTATCAGGCTCGAGGAGTGGCGACGATCTATCAACACGTGGTCAATTTGGTTGCGAGTGGCTCCATCAGGTGATACCCAGGTGGCTTTGTGGATATCTTTACGCGGAAACCTGGTACTCGCAACGACCAAGTTTTTCGACGCTGCCAATTCGATGACTCGTAGTCCATTGTCATTAATGTTCTCATGCAAGCTATGGGAACCTGTGTAGTGCCTGAAAACCGGCTCCCGACCTATTTTTGCATTCAAATCACCAAGAACGATTTTCACATCGTATCTGGGGCAGGCATTGAGGGCCTGTTCGACGTTCTCGTAGTATTCTTCTTTTTCGTCGTCAGGGGACTCCTCTGTAGGTCCGTGAACGTTTATGAGGCTTATGTTCTTAAACTTGCCTCGCACGCTAAGAGTGCATAGCCTTTCATTTATTGCATTAAAGCCGATGATGGCAGACTTCAGTTTTTGGCTGACTAGAAAGCCTACACCGAGCACATGGTGTTTTGCGTGACAGCTGTAATAAATGTCATACTCTTTTCTTTGAATAACACCATTCCCCGTCCATCTTATTTCTTGCAATGCTGTTATGTCAGCCTTATATTTGGACAGGGCATCGGCTAGCTGCTGTGCAGCTCGAGCGCTGTATAGTGAGCGTACGTTCCATATAAAAATTCTTAAATCATTTAGCCATTTTAGTTTCCGTGGTCGTCGTCGTGTATCCGGTCCATATCCGAGGCTTGTTAAATTTGCCAAAATAATTCATTTCTACGGACCTGGTTATTAGCCTTGCGCCAACCTTTCTCAGGATTATCATGGCCCAGTAGCGTTCGCCAATACCAGTGACCGTATTGCCGATGGCGTCCACAAAAAAATACGGCCCAATCACTCCTTCCGTGTGAACGCCGCACCACACTGTGTCTTTGAGTGGATGTAATGGCTCCTCGTGCATCACATGAGGATTTGCAGTGCCCCAGTAACGACGATTTTGCTTATTGACGTAACCGCTTAAGTGGAAATGCGCCTCGTCGCTCATGATGATTTTCGACACAAAAGCGTCCTCTTCGTTGTTGAGATTAAGAATAAAAATTCACACGCCCTCCATTGCTTGTCTGTTTGTATTCTGCAGCTGTCTAGTTTACGATGGTCAAATATGATTGACGTACGGCGCCATTTGCAAAAATTATAACATCTTCCGATAGGGTGATTAATTTTGCGCCACCTTGTATATATACAATATAATATTTGGAAGGAGTAAATCCGAGCATCGTGAGGGTCGCGTCTAACTTTAAATTCTATTTGCCTCCGCTCTGCTTTAACCCATAAATCGCTTTGCTTAGCTTGCATACTCGAACTCCATCTCCGAATCCCTCCAGTTCCAAAATAGTCGCGACGTTAATTTCTCCAATAAGTAAGGCCGAAAAAACATCCAAGTGATGGAGGTCCAAATCCTTTTCAATCGCGATTGCCATGTTTAACCGGATCGAGCTGATATTTGCCACTGGTGAGTAGGTATCTTGGTATCATCGAATCAACGAAGCGCCCCTTCCCCTTTTGAATACTTCTATCCGGTCTATACTTGACTCTTAAAGACCCATTTCGATTTGATCACTTTTTGATTCAGTGGTCTGTCAACCAAAGTCCATGTATTGTTCTTGAGCAGCGAGTCGTACGCAATTCACATCGCCTCTCGCCATTCCTCCGCAACTTCCAAGCAGTCGATTTCTTTAATTGTTTCCGGATCGATGCGTACCTGGTTCAAATATTCTTGAGGGGTGCTGGTTGCATTGAGTTTATCCAACGACTCATTCAAATCTGAGTCTACAAGTGGCGTTTGTTGACCAAAACTGTTCCATTCAATGCGGTCTTCAGAAAGTCCTCCGGAGGTCGCGGCACTATCCAGGAACCAGAAAATGTAAAAATTATTTTTTTTTGTGTCTATTACCTTTCAACTGGACCTTTTTGTCATTATGGAGAAATCTGATGTCTCTGCCCCTAATCACACATCGCCTACTTGGCGTCTAAACTCTGTAAGAATCTGTCTCTTCCGCCTAACCAACAACAATACCCCCCTCAGATTCCTAGTCGAACTTTCGAAGATTTGAGCCCTTTTTCAAAGTGTACACGTTGTCTCCGATCTCGCTGATTAAACTCACTTTTGCTTGCTGCCGTCCCACCGCTCTTCCGGTGCAACATCGCCGTTACATTTAGTTGGACACTCTTTTTCGCAAGAATGCCGTCGTATTAACCAATTCTCGCCACATAAATTCAAGCAGTTCACTTTCGATCATTAGGCATCTAGCTATCTCGGTCAAAGTTCGGCTTACCCTTTCCGTGAGATCATTCTATTCAGGCGTCTGTGGTGCAGTCATCTGGTGCAGGATGCCACTTTCTTGCATGTATTTTTGGAAATCCTTGCTGCAGTACTCCAGCTCATTATCAGTCCTTAATGTCTTGACTTTTTCACCGGTCTGCACTTCAGCAAATACTTTAAAGGTTTTGAAGACCTGAAGAGCTTTTTTTTCAGGAAGTAAACAAATATTTTTCGGGAGAAATCATCCGTGAAGGTGATAAAGTATTTCGCCTTTCCTAGCATGGAACCGCAGACATCTGAGTGAACAAGTTGCAGTCGCTGCGATATTTTCTTCTCATTGCTGCTCACTCGAATACAGGTTTTGCAGATCGTAACGTCTTCATTGAATTTGTCCGGCAGCGCATAATTTTCATCGACAAAAGCAGCTTCAAAGAGTTAAACTTGACTGTGTCCCAGTCTTTTATGCCAAGACGTAAGAGATCCACAGTAAACCCTTTCTGTTCCCCTTGTACCGCTGCTGACCTGCGCCCCTTCATCCATGGCTAAGTAGTACAAACCATTTTCTTTTCTCAGTTCTCATTATCAGGCGATTCGTCCTACTCAAGATTTTAGCTCCAGCGCCTTAAAAAACACCTTGTATCGGGTTTTCCAATATGGACTTGACAACTTTGAATTTAATTTGTGAACGCAACCTTTCACTAATCATCGAACTGTCACTGTCAATTTATTCAGTAAACTCATTTTCGTCGTGGTTAAGTACACGGACGAACAACGTCTTCACATTATAAAAATTTACTACGAAATTTGGAGTCGGTGGCCGCAACTTTAAGAGCGTTAACTCCAATTTTCGGTCGTAATTCTCACCCTGGTAGATAGACAATAACAAGTTTAGTGCAAAAATTTGAGTCTAGATATTCGTTGTGTGATGTTGCCGTGCCAGTGAGACAACGGATTGGTCGAAGTGTCGAAAATATCGCTGCCGTTCAGGCGTTCGTAGCAAATGATCCAAATCAATCAATTCCGCCCAGACCACTTTATGGCGAATTTTGCGTAAGGATCTTGGTTTACACCCATACAAGATCAAGCTGACTCAAGAATTGAAGTCGATGGACCATTTGAAGCGACGTACGTTCTCCGATTGGGCTCTGGAAAATATGCGCCAAGATGATGAATATCATCGCAAAATCATCTTCAGTGACGAAGCTCATTTTTGGCTCAATGGGTTCGTCAATAAGCAAAACATGCGTTATTGGTCGGGTGAAAATCCACATGTGCTTCATGAATCACCACTTCATCCACAAAATATAACTGTTTGGTGTGGTTTGCATGCCGCCGGCGTCATTGGGCCATATTTTTTCGACGACGATAACGATCGTCAAGTTACTGTGAACGGCCATCGTTATCGCGCCATGATTACCGATTATTTTTGGCCCGAATAGGAAAATATGGACTTGGGCGCGATGTGGTTTCAACAGGACGGTGCCACAAGCCACACAGCACACGATACCATCGATTTATTGAAGAGTAAGTTTGATGAGCGTGTTATCTCAAGAAATGGGCCAGTCGGTTGGCCGCCTCGTTCGTGCGATTTAACGCCTCTAGCCTATTTTCTTTGGGGCTACGTCAAGTCATTGGTCTATGCCAGCAAGCCGACGACGTTGGAAGAGCTCAGAGCCAACATTGAACGCGAAATAGCAGCCGTTTCGGCCGAAATGTGTGGCCGAGTCATCGAAAATTGGGTCCAACGAATCGAACGCTGCAAACGTCCCCACAGTGGCCATATGAACGAAGTCGAGTTCCATTCATAAATGTTTTGAGTGTACTTCAAGCGGATAATAAAGTTTTTGAAATATCTCAAATGTTACTTTAAAAAAAAATTGTCGAGTCCCTATTGAAAAACCCGATATCTCTGATCTGTTACCTTGCTGATCGAAATAAGGTTTGCCACTTTGGAACTAGTAAGATCGTGTACAGGTAAAATGGTTCCATTCCATTCCAAACGCAATTGCCAGATTCAACAGTTCCGAGTCCCTTTGCGCTTACGATGTGGTTATCAGCTAATGTTACACGATTCGGCTCCTCGGTTTTGTTGAGAATGACAAATCTCGACTCATCAGCACACATGTGTGAAGTCGCTCCGCTGCTGATTGTGGTGTACATTCCTGTACCCACATTCATTTCCAGTTTGGGTTTGCCTGATTTGATCAGTTTTGCTCCAGCGGTCTTTGGCCATGTGGCCGCGTATGCCGCATTTTCCGCAATTGTAAGGAAGCTTATTATTATTGTCTTTCACCTTAAACTGATTTTGCTTCTTCTGGTACTTTTTAGGTTTGAAATGTTTAGCACTGAGCACGGTGTTGTTTGAGACTTTTTCTTTTCTATCGTCAATGCGCGTGAAAAGAAGATATTGGTTTTAGATTAAAAGTTTCTTTATTAAACAGCAGAGGAACACATGTTTACTTATCAGTAGGAAAAGAAAAGGGAAGTAATGTAGATCAAGGAAGTGAAGTAAATCTGACAACTAAGTGGCAGTGCCATCTACCGTTGAGTTGATGGCAAAAGAAAGATTGATGGAAATGAATCCGTCCAGAGACGATAAAGAAATGCACACATTACACACCCAACACCCCTTCTCAATTCCACAATCTGCTTATTTGATTTCGTCCAAAAACACATCGCTAAACGTTTAAAATATCTGATCTAAGCTGGTATTCCCATTGACTTTGTTAAAGCGTCAGCGGGCATATCTTCTAAAGCAATAAATTCCAACTTGATCGTCCCATCTCCAACCGCTTTCTTGACGATATGATACATGATATCCAGATGTTTGGTTTGTGCTTGGATGCCCAAATAACTTGCAATCGCCTGTGCGCTGCTGTTGTCCGTCCAAATTGTCACTGGTCCTTGATGTTGTCCATATTCTTCTAGCAAGTTTCGTCAAAATACACCTTTTTTTTCTTTTCCTTTCAATTAGGATTTATTGTAATTTTTTTTTATTTATGAGTTTAAGTCGAGTTTTCACAATTTGTATACTGAACTGAAAAGTTCGGTGTTATCATAGTAGGTTTTAGGGTGACACTGTGGGGATGAAGGATTGTGCCAGGCAGGGGCACTCGGTTCACTTCCTTCCACCAGCATAACGAAGACAAAGTTCCGCTGAAAGATAGTTCACCTGGTGAGTAAAAGTTCCAAACCGCAGGGCGAGACGTATACCGAGAAAGAAGGTCAAACGCACTGATTTAAGATATTAATTAGATCATCACTTTATTTGTTCCTTTAATGACTGGCGCAAAACAAACTACTTTAAAGATAAACACTATTACTGTCTCCGCTAATGTAGACATCACACCTTATCAGACTACACATAAAACTTATTACGGAAATTACACTTTGCTCATAATTGGGAGTTATTTTACTTTATGCGATTTGAATGTCACATCCAACAGACAGGACATTTGCACACACACGACTCACAGGGGTGCGAACTCCGATCACACCCCTCGATGATAAAAAGGTGGCCCGTCGTATTTACGAAGGGATTCAGCGGTAAACGGCTCGTGCAGAGCCGACTCGCTAATGGGGTGAGTTTCCCCGAGAGAGAAAGTGTTCCTCTCGTGGTGAAACGAGGAAAGAGGATCTCACTGGTGAGGTCCTGTAGTGGTGTGCGTGAAGTCGATCGTTGATATCAGATTGTTTACATAACGCTTGCAGGTCAACAGCGAAACGAAACGTAGACAAGGGATGCCGAACAAGGGAAGTAGCGACCGAATGCATCGTCCGGAAATGAGGGTCGGCTGAGTAAAAAGCAGCCACTCATTAGATGCTAAAAGGGATTGCGATACTTTATACAATGGAGATCGGATATCGTATCTTGGGTCGGTGGCCGAAACAAATTTGCTTGCATTTGTATATGCTGGATAATTCGTTAGGTGGCTAAGCACGAAGTTGTGATTGTTTGTTCGTTGGAAAACAAATCATGGGTAATCTATTGCAGCTGGATAAATAGCCGTGTTGCTATTATGCTGGTATCTTGCTGAACGAAATGGGATCGAATTTTTATGCATGTATACATGCGAAGGAATTCAGTTTATGACACTAGACGCTAGTGTTTGCTTTTGTCCCTTGGACAAAAGACTGCCGAGGCCGTGGAATTGCCAGGGACATGCGGTGTGTATGTGGATAGCGGAATTGCTTGGCACACCAGAGTGCTGGATGGTTTAGGGATTCATGATTAGTTAGGAAAGAATTCTTATAGGGAATTTGTATGCGAAGAGATGCATGAAAGGTAAGGATTCTTTACAGGGACTTTTAGTTAAATAAATTTGATCTATTTGATGCGTGAAGCACTTAAGGTGCTAATGCGATTGCATTAGCGAACTTATAAGATTGGGTCATAGGGATGGGGGTTCTTTAGGTAAGTAGTCAGTGGGGTTTGCGGAACGCCACAACACCATCCACATCCACACGGAGTGCCAACTTGGCTAAATACACTACTCAATGTGGTTATCACGATCCCAAACAAATTGCGTTTATACAAGGGTCCATCCATAGGATACCAAAGATACCAACTTATATACACTACAACTTGTATACAAAACTACCTTTGGTATCATACTTTTTTTTTTATTTACGAGTTTATGTCAAGTTGTCACAACTTCTGTACAAAACTAAAGACTTTGGACTTAACCTAATACGTACCGATATCTTGAAGCGACGCCTTTGATATCCCCACGGAGTGCCACCCAGGCTAGCAACGCTGTTTGATGTGTGTATCATGATCCCAAGCAAATTGCATTTACACAAGTGTCCCTTCATGGTCTACGATACCAAAGCTAGTTTGTATACCTCATAGGCGTCGTTTTTATATGTCACCATAAAGTTTTTCCATATACGGGTCTCTGAACTCTGTGATTTTATAGTCTGTTTCCATTTTACAAATTGTATGCAATTTTACATTGGCAATGTTAGGTTTGACTTGGGGAGATGGGATCAGATGGTCAAGCGTGGAAGGAGAGTGCACAGGACAGCGAACGATGGCGGAGTCGAGTCGGTGAGGTCATGAACTTCCGGATTCGTACAGGTCAATAAATAATAATAATATATTTTTAGTGGTAACTATAAATAATTTGGTGTGTTGACCAAAATTAAATTAATAAGGATGGGAAATTTAAGGTTAAATTAAATCTACTATAGTAAGCGTCCAATGGGTAAGTATTAGATTGTATCAATGTATGTAACACCCCCAACAAGTAATATTCTTGGAATAGGAATAATACTCTCTACAGGTCGTGTGAACCTGCCAGTCTGGAACGTATTACATACAATAAAAACGTTTAGACAGAAGTTCAAGTTTAGAAAAACTATTTCAATTTGTTTTTGATTTGTGATCTCTACTCCGCATTCGAAAAGGTTGGGATCATTGTTTTTTGCTTACAAGAATTTTTTGTTGGTCATTGTATTTTTATTACACATTAGGTATATACACGTGATTATAAACATTCGTGTCTTAAACTTAAGCTACTAATATCTTATGACTAATTTCTCATAAAATTAATAAACATTATATTTTCTTTTTTTCTAGCCATCATCACGTCCCGAATCCGACTTCACCTTAGATCTTCCCCGAGCCGAACAACTTAGGATCAAAATGGAAAAAGAAAAGAAGTTTCGGCGTAGATGTCGATACTTGACAACATTCTTAAGCTTGGTATTTTTTCTACTGACAGTAATGGTTGTTAGTCTGGTACTAACTCGAGGCAAAAGAATGTTTGGAAGCATGATATGAGTCCTGATACTTGTCAGTTATCTGTATAGCTATGTATATAAATATATATGTAACGAGACTATAAATATCGCATGCTCTGTATATCATCAATTATTCCCAAAGTGAATCATTCGTACACCCTTCAGTAGGGACTAAATGTATACTAGGTTAATGTTTAAGTGAAATGATTAAAAATGCACTACCCACTAGTTAATCATTATGTACAACGAATCAGTGCCTTAAACTTAATGTAACATCTGTAAGTTACTGCGAGTAAGATGAAAAAAAAGACCAAAATTAAACAGTTTATATATAATACATAAAACCTTATAAACATTAAGTTTCCAAAACCATTTTGTTAGGGAAGAGGTTAAGGGTCATCAAGAGTCAATCACCACTACCACCGTCCATGCACTCAAATACAAATCCCCACACACATACGCACGCACACATACACACAGAGACCCACTCAACGAATTGAAAGAATTACTTTAGTTGTATAATACTTTAGATACTTTCTTAAACAATTAGCTTATTTACGAGTATATCAAATATCTGCCGCTGTTGCATATACATATTGTGAATATCTTATAAACAGTATTGTTAATAAATTATTTTGTGATGTTAGCTTATAGGTAAACGATTTTATAAATGACTGTAGGAGCAAGATATTTTAATTATTGTAAATTGATGTTCGATTATTACATTAAACGTGTTGACGTTAACGAATTTGAATAAACACAATTTTATTAAAACAATGTTTAACAGTTTTGTCTTTTACTTATTTACACTCCAATAAAAAGTACGAGGACTACTCACGGAAAAATGAGACTACAAACATCCTAGAAATTTCAGGACGATTTATTTAAACATTAGGTAAACAAGACCAAGGAGAAGGAAAGCATCGAAAGCCCTTATTTTTTTTTACCAGAGGAAAGTTTGACAGAGGAAAGATGTTTAGGGCATGAATCATATTACATTAGGCTTAAAAATACGATTTAAGAATAAGAGAGGTCGTAATTGATATTTAATCGCCTCGGGTTGTTTTGCAACAGGCTTTAGGTTAAAACGACGTTATTACACTTTATTTATCAAAATGCGTCATGTCGTTAAAGTTTAAACAACACTTGTTTTTGCTGAACTGCGGATATGGGCATTTTTGTACCAACAAAACGTAATGGATGACAAATTTTATTTGTTTACTACCGTTTGAATAAAGAAAGAAGCAGGTATAGCTCACTTTATTTTAACTGTGGTTTACAGGGAGCGTGTTCCCTAAATTCCAACTCGTGAGCACTGATATAGACGGTTGAAACGTGATACTTTTCACAACAATGACAGAGAAAGTGAAGGAGTACCAAATACTTTTCAAGATAAAGAATTGTAGGTTTTATTGAACCAAGGTGGATATAAAATGTAAGAAACTATGGCCTATGCGAACCCGGAAGGACATGACCTCACCGACTCAGTTGCGCCACCGTTCCTTGTTGTCTGCACTCTCCTTCACCACTTGACCGTCTGATCCGATTTCCTCAAGGTCAAACCTAACATTGTCCTCCAATCTCCGTCGTGGCCGTCCTAACGATATATTTCCCATTGGTCTACCGTCAAGAATTCGACGCACAGTCCTGTCGTTGCCCATTCTCGCCACATGTCCTGCCCATCTTAATATTCGCGACCTGATTACTCTCACTATTTTAGGTTTACGGTATAGCTCTTCCAATTCGTGGTTGTAGAGTTTTGGCGGAAATATCGTTGTCTTAGTCGAAGGAGTGTTCCGCCGAACACTGTCCACATAAAATAAAAGACACCTTTAATTTGTCAGTACATGTATTTATTAACGCACAAGCATAGGTATTCATCAACGCACAGTATATGTCTTTATTCACCACAAGCATAGGTATTTATTTAACGCACAGTATATGTATTTATTAACCCGCAGTAAAGATATTCATTAACGGACAGTATGCGTATTTATTACTCCCAGTTTACTTTATTATTACACAACCCTTTGGGCTCAACTAAAATTCGCGGCGACACACTCTTCGTTTTGTTATCGCGGACCCGGCAGGGTGGATGCTGTTACTCAACTCCTCGACGATTCGAATCTCACTGCTATCTCCATCCAAAAACCAAAACCTGATACAGATCGTATCTACATCTGCCAGAGAAATTTTCTATTCGCTCTGCTAACAGAATTTCCGAATTTCTGTTAGCAGCAAGTTATTTTATCCCAGGGATAATTTCCTAATTTCCTGCGAGGAGAAACTCGCTCATCATCATACATCATTATCACCCTCGGTGGTGGTGATAGAATTTCATTTCGATGGCCGTCGATAGGATGCCGCCTCTATTTGCATAAGGCATCTGGCACACAGGCCGGAGGGTATCCTGCAATTTGTATAGACGTAAATTCCGTGAGTTGTTTAACTTCTGTAGGGTAATACCAGCAATCCATTAGATCTTTCTAATGGTGTGAAAATATGGTAAGGACAGTGGAACTGAAGTAGTTCCTTTTGTTATATTTACCGTCGTACAAATTCACGTCGTATCTCGTTGAGATACTTGCGTTTTCCAGGAATCTGGTAGCGGATGACCAACATACATTATTGTATCGCTGTGTTTGGGTGGTCTTTGTATCAGATTACCCACACGTGCAGCCGTTGATCGGCTCATTCTTTGATGCTAGCAATTCTTCGTATCGAATTTCGGAATTGCCGATTCGGTGATATGTTCCTGGGCGCAGGCGGCGTATATGGCATTTTTCGGAATAGGACGCTTGGATGTTTAACCTTTGTTTCAGGCATGATGAATTCCAATTGTTGAACTTGACCCAAAAAGCTTTGGTAACGTTCAGTTCCTTGCCTTTTGGTGTCGGTCTCAACGTTGGCTGCGAGTTGCAGGCCCTATGGTGAGACTTTGGGGCATGCATCTGTGGGCGCGTACACGCTCTCAGGTAAGTACGTTCTTTGAAGGTAGGACCTTACCTGCGCGGAATTGTGCGTTCGTACAACGGAACAGAGTTTCCTCCATTGTTCTGCCTCCTCGTCATATTTACCTCCAATGATACCCTTTAAAACTTTATTCTCGAATACGCGGAATTTGTTTTCTCTCCGTTTTGTCCCATGTTTCACAACCGTATACAACAATCGGCATAATTATGGTTCTATAAACACGGAGCTTTATATTAAATGATAGCAGTTTGGATTTCAGCAGTTTAATGTCTGCGTGCCAACTAGCCTTGCCGGAATGCAATCTTTTGTAAATTTCCTTTGACATTTCGTAACTAGCCGTCAGTATTGTTCCCAGATATTTAAACTCTTTAACTTTTTCAAATATCTTGCCCCTGACGTTTATGTGTGCCCTGGGGTCCATCTGCTCTCGCCGTGATCATATATTTTGGTTTGTCTTCATTTATTTCTAGAAATAAAACTGTAAGAAAATCTTGATGAAATATATGACTCAACATGCCAATTTACCTAAAATATCTTTCAAATCCTGAACGGTATCACCTAAAAAACTAACGTCAGCAGCCCTGAAGTATCAAAAACAATGGTAACAATGCCATTCAGATGTTATTTTTGGTAACGTTGGTCTGCTGCCTTTCGCATAAATATTCATCCGCAACCCGAAAGTGAGCAAAGAAACGTGTTAATAATAACTTGGGAAAAGTGGTTGGATAGCTTACTTTAAACTGGAATCCACATATATCCTTCGTCGTTTACTCTGTCTTCTTGATGACTTGCGACCACCAGAATGAACCACATCGACGAGAAAAGTACGTTCAATGTAGTACGTATGTTAAAGGAGAAAGGGTTAGTTCCAGGAAGATCTCTACTTCTAGGAACAGTGCAATAATGAGAAGAAAATCACACAAAACCGGGTATGATAATGAAGACAGATCACGTCATTGGTTTGGAACTCTCTGTGTGTAACAAGCCCTCCGCCGCTTTACAAAACAAGTATTATTCTTTGAAAAGGAATAATACTCTTTAGTGGTCGTTGCAGGCCAGAGTAGAAACGGTCGCATATTATAAAAGTGTTCAGACGTGTGTATACGTTTACCAAAATGTTTCGTATAAATGTTTTGGATTTCTGTCCCTTATTCTGCCTCTACAAATGTTGTGGTGCGCCTGTGGCGTTTCTAACAGATACACACACAATACACAAGCAAATAGTGAAGAACACCGAAATAAAATCCAATAAGAAAAAAAACCATCAAAACCGTATACCATAGCGATAACATAACAATTCCACATCAGTTGAGTGTACTTGAGTTTACAAATCGGATTCGTACACGCGGCCAGTAGCCTGATGCCTCAATGCTTCGCTTTTCACCAGTTTCATAGTATGTTCAAATCACCAACTTCACTACCCTTGCTTAACGCAACAACCCGACGTGATCTGTGTACACACACACACACACACACACACACACTTTCCCATAGTAAACAGAACTTTACAACTAGGATCACGACTTCCGCATAGAGCACCGGTACACTCGCCTGCTCCGACGTTCTCTCGCTCGCTCGTTGATCGTAACAAAGTTACTGAGGAGGGAGTAGTGTGACGTTTCTAGCAGATACACACACAATACACAAGCAAATAGTGAAGAACACCGAACGAAAATCGAAAAAGAAAATGCATGAGAGCCGTGTACCATAGTGATAACACAACAATTCCACATCAGTTGGGTGTACTTGAGTTTAGAAATCGAATTCGTACACGCGGCAGTGGCCTGATGTGTTAAGCATTGGTTCAATTTTTAGTGATTCTAACCGTCATAGCGTCAGTTCGAATCATACGTTCTTCGCTATAGTCGCGAACGCGATAGGCCTTTCCACCGATTCTTCTAGGGGATGGTATTGAGGGGTCCCTCGATTGAGTTGAGGGTGCACTAATCCGAGTTCTCTGCCCTTTTAGCCGTAGGTACGGCGGTATCTTTGCCAATCTACCTAAGTTTTAATTTCTTGCGAACCGTTCCTTACCATTGATGGTGGAAAACAATTCGCAATGTCTGAGTTGTGGAGAAAAAATAAATTAGTCTTTTTGAGAGGACCCTTACCGGGGATGAAGGAAGCAACTCCCTGGATATAAACTATTAAACGTAAAAAAAATTAAGTGACTCTTAAGGCTATTCCTTATTGAGTAGAATTTATTTCGCCGTACGGCTTATGTAGGGTAGCGCAAAATTAATCATCAAATTTTGTTTTTGAATTACTCGTTTACTAAATAAAAAAAAAAATGATTTTGAGGGATAGAAATCTTTACTTGGACCTTTACAATTTTTTCTGTTAAGTAGAAAAGATGATATCCGCCAAGTGGTTGTCGCCAGTGTTGATACACATTTGTACCCGTTTTATCGCATTTTCCATGACTTTCCGCAAGTTTTCCGGTGATAACTGTTCGCATTCCTGTCGAATATTCTCCTTAAGGGCTGCGATTGTCTGAGGCTTGTTGGCATAAACCTGCGACTTCAAGTAGCCCCAAAGAAAGAAGTTTGGGATCGTTAAATCGGGCGATCTTGCTGGCCATACTAAATCGCCAAAACGGGAGATTACGCCACCAGGAAACGCTTCCTTCACAATATTCATTGTGGCTCGTGCTGTGTGTGCGGTTGCGCTGTCTTGTTGAAACCATATATGTTCACCAAGCCCCGCTCATCCAATTTCGGCAGTAAGAAGTCGTTTATCATGGCCCTGTAGCGTTCGCCAATAACAGTGACCGTATTGCCGATGGCGTCCTCAAAAAAATACGGCCCATTCACTCCTCCCGCGTGAACGGATGTAATGGCTCTTCGTGCATCACATGCGGATTTTCAGTGCCCCAGAAACGAAGATTTTGCTTATTGACGTAACCGGTTAAGTGTAAATGCCCCTCGTCGACACAAAATCGTCCTCTTCGTTGTTGAAATTAAGGATGGCTTGATAGTAATTCAAACGCCCTCCATTGCTTAGTTTAGTTTAGTTTAGTTTAGTGAGGGCAGAACTAAATGAGGGTTTTGCTTAAAGCAAGCTTAAATTAAACTTAAATTAATATAAAACAAAACCTTACAGACCATCTTAAATCTAGAGTAAGGAGAATAAAAAATAAAAAAGAAAAACCAGGAGGTGAAAATGACGGCGAAAGGGGGGTAGGAGGCTAGGGAAGAACAAGTGTATGTGGGGGAGGCAAATTCGACATTTGTGAGACAATGACAGTGAAGTGCGCGTCTACGTACTGGGGCCGGGGTTGAAGAGGTTGAAATTGGGGTGGGGCGGGGTTAGAACGGGTTTCTTCTGAGTCGTCGTTTGAGGGCAGGAGTGGAGAGGTTGAAATCGAAGGAGGTGGGGAAAGAGTTGGCCTGTCGTAGCATACGCGAGGTGGGCTCGTTAGCGCCGTAAGAAGTGTGATGAGCGGGCACGTAAAACAGAGGAGGGTTCCGCACATTACGGGGTTTTTGTATGAAATGATAAAGTGGAGAGCAAGCTTGGGCAATTGATTGAGCCTGACAGAAGGCGTTATCTATTTATATTCTGCAACTGTCTGGTTCACAAATGTCAAATATGATTGACGTACGACGCCATATGCAAAAATTATAGCATCTTCCGATAGGGTAATTCATTTTGCGCCACCTTGTATATACACAATTTTCTTATCTAATCTTGTTCTAACTTTACAATAATGACGTATTACAATCATAAATCATCCGGTTACCTTGGTTTCACCCCAATTGTTTTATTGCAGAGCACCACTGCTTGTTCGCCGATGAAATTCGTTTGTCTTGGCGAAAATTGCATGAGTCCATCGCTGGCAGCTTTTGATGGTTTGTGTCTGCGGTTCAGCATGAAGAGTAGTCCTTTTTTGTCCTCGTGATCGTCGGTAGCTGTAATCTATACTTGACTGTGGTACTGATGTTTATAATTCTGCAAAGATATGTTAAAGACGTGCGTTCTTGTATGGGTTGTTGAAGATGACGCTCATTGATATTGACACCCTCCCAGCGTTAAACTCGCTGAGCTAGTTCAAAATAAGTCCTTATTTCGTGTTGGATACCGGCTGGACTCACTGTGCGCTTCAAGGGTTTGCCATTCTCTACCCTATCCCGCCCGTCTTTGTGGGAGTCATGTTTGCGCTTGTTCGTGGTAGTCTGTGGACGACTCATCGACATACCCCATCTGTACTTCGTCTACTCTTGCGAGGTCGTCTTTTCCTATGATGACGTCCTTCATTTTTGGTAAATTCCGTTTCTTGCAAAACCCTCAGTATTTTTCCTTTTGCCTTGTCCTTATATTGGCTCCTGTGGTTGCCTCTTGATGCGCCTAATGAGCAGTGTGCTTTTCTTCTTGTCGAAGGAATTAATCGCTAGGGTCCTCTGCAGGAATTCTTGTGTCTAAGTTCGATGTTACTGGCTTATATATTCCAGGAGATGCACAGTTCTGTATTCTACTACTGGGCGTCTTGATCTCCTGTGTAAGTTTTTACTGCTGCTTCTTGATGTCCTCTGTCTTGGGGAGCTTTCGCTCGAGGCTTAAGAATCTTTGACGGCGGATATACTTAAACTCTCCCCCCGGTAGGATTTGCTTTGAACGAAAGTCTAACATTGTATCGACCATCCCCGTTCGTTGTGGTAGTCTGGTGAAAATGTGGTTCGCAGGTCCTCTCTGCCGTCCTCAACTTTCTGTTGTCTGAAAGATGGTACTCCAGAATCTTTTTTCTGCTACTCATCGATATTATAAAAAGTCATTATGCCGCAAATTGGAATTTCACTTGATATCTTCGATGTTAGACCTGCGACTGTCCATCCAGAAATCGTGTTCTGCAGCATCGGCACCTGAGATCCTAATCCAATTTGGATTTATCGATATTTTAAATATAGTTGTGCCCCAATCAACATGTCAACGGTCCCAGGTTTGTTGAATGCGGGTCTGCTAATTGCATGTTGTTAGGAAGTGTCTAAGTGGTCATGTTTATTGACTTCGCTGGTTGGTCCGACACAATCTTGGATAGAATGCAAGACTCTATTCTTGCTGTAGAAGAACTCATTGGCGATCGTACCTTGGTGTTTACTCTACCTCTGAACCACTGTCTACTCTTGCCAATACCTAAGATGTTCGTGTTTTCCGGGAGCTTCATCAAGCCGTTTGGCATTCATTCAACAATGAAGATCTGTTGCGAGCCAAAATCCAATGTAGCTCTGCATTCTATCGGTTGCCCACGGCCCTCGACCAGACTGATCTTTGCAGTTCCACGTAATAGATATACTGTCCTGGGCCGGCTTCCTAACTTCTCAGAGCGCTCCCTCGTAGCAGGTTACTGCTGTAGTCTGTGCTGACGTCGGTGGGTTAACTATTAGTTCAGCATGTAAGACAGTGTGATGTCTTCTGCCGCGTTTGAAGGATACACGAGACCGGCATTTCTTCCAACTATGTCCGACGTATAAGCAATACAGGCACAGGTGGTCCTGTGGGGTAGGAAGTATTGTGCCAATACACGGGCACCCCGTTCACTTCCTCCTCCATCATAAATTGTTCACGCGGTAACTGCTCACTACGCAAGGATGAAGCAAACTATGGTCGACCTTCGCAACCGAGCGGACACAACACAGAAACAAAACACTCCGGTTTGATAAACAATAATACTTTATTTGTTACATTTAATACTTTCACTTAGATTTATTTTTAGTTTTGAAGGTATATCCAAATCGAACAGCACATAAAATGACAGATTTAAATCAATACTTTCACCGACTTTAACTAAAGTTACTTGAACAACGCGAACACGACTCCAGTATATATTTGTGCGTCTTCGCAGTGACGGCGAGTTGGAGTGACGCATGACCGTGGCGGTCTGCGGATGGTAAAGGACTCAGCGATCGTCATCTCAAGCAGAGATGATTTCGCTAAGAAAAAAGGAAGAGAGAGAAAAACTCTTCTCTTAAGGGTGTGAATATATCCTTGCCAAGGATATGTTTTATCTCCCACAAGTGTAACGTAGAGTCTCTCTTGTGGGAACAAGAAAACCAGATCTCGTAATAAAGGTCATGGTGGTATGTGTGGGATCGTTCGGATAGATGCGATTCACACGTGCAGTGGAACGACGAAACAGGCAGGCGGCAAAGACAATAGGGGAAAATGACCAAATGCGCCGTTGGTAATGCGGGTCATCGTTTACACGATGCCTCGTCGCTATTTTCGACGTTAGGAGAAAAAGGTGCTAAAGCAAATTGGATTTTTATGGCATCTTTGGCTGCAGTAGAAACCGGGTTCATATTTGCATTAGGAAATGCTGGAGAATTTGGTTTCGGCGTCTATTGCGCTAATTAATATGCAGCTGCTTGGGTTGTTTATTGATAAGACAAACCAAAAAGGTTGCCAGGCATGTGTATGAAAAGGTATATGACGCGGCTGAGAAAATAGACGGCGCGATATTTATGGTCCCTGTCATGACGGTTACATTGAATGCAATCCGAATTATTTTGTTTACAGGAATTCATCTGAGGGAATTTGACTGGCGACGTAGATGCCGAAATTGATTGGAAATTCCTGGTAAGTTAATAAAGAAATCTTAAGGAGCAATGGTATGCGAAGAGAATGCATGAAGGTAAGTTTTCTTTACAGGGACTTAAAGATCATAGATTTGATATCTTAAATGCGTGCAGCATTTTTAGGTACTAATACTGTTGCATTAGCAAATTTAAAGGGGTTGGGTAGTAGTTATCGGGTGTTTTCAGGTAAGTAGACCGTAGGGTTTGGCGGAACCGCTACAGTCCTGCATCACGATACCCATCCTTTCTTTGCGACCTGAACGTATTAATTCAGGAGAGCGTCGTAATACGTGACTCCTTTTGCATCTTGGACAAAACTGGCATTGGTCCAAAGCGACCAATGCTCCGTGATGTTGGCTCCATTTTGGCACATCGGATAATGCTTTGTTCCTCCCATGAGTTACTCTAGGGCTTCAAACCTGAACGGAGAAAATCTATCAGGTCTTTCAAAGACGGTAGCAACCGGGGATGTTTTACATATTGCTCCCATAGCTTGTTTGTGGATCCGTCCACCTTCCTCGTGAGTAAGTGTACGATAATTGGATTCCACGAACTTGTGTCGACGTCGGGGTGATTTGATATAAAAATTTGATACATAATTCGATAAAATCATGCGACACCCTAATTGAATTGGCATTATCGCTAGATTTGGTTGATTACGTAAGCATCCTGTGGAGTATTGTATTTGCTGCCATCTGTCTGTTACCGTGTCTGCTCGTCAATATGGTCCAGGCTGGTTCGTAGTTGGTTCCAGTGGATAGCAGATGCCTAATCACTCATTCTATCAATGAGACTAGCTTTAACGTAGTGCATCATCTCGGTGTTCGAGATTCTTTTAGTGTACATTAGCTCGGTAAACGGCTCGCTGAACTGGCGAAAAGTTGACCTATAAAAAAAAATACGAACACTCTGGAGACCGTAATTTTCATCTGAAAAATAAAAAAAGAATATTTATGTCAAAATCACTCACAATTTGTCGGTAAACCTCGAAAAAGTGAAAAAAAAGATACAACGATTGGCAGAAGTTTTTCGTCAAAATGAATGACTTTTCGAATTTCTTCGGGCGTTTTGGTTTAATTTTCCCACATAAAATTCAAAAACATTTAGGTTTACAGGCAAGCTAATAATATAAAGAAGATATCTTCAAAGTTTCAGCCATATCGATTAAGTAGAGTTTGAGAAATTGTGGTCGTAAATTTGAAAACTTCTGTTTCGAGAAAATGTGGACTATGAAAAAATGGCACTTATACCTTAATCAGCGATCACAGGACCGCACAAAAGTCCTTTGTGGGGTTTTTCAGGGCCCGAAGAGCCACGCATCGCCCCAACCCCATATAACCTGCAAATACCATAGACAACTTACCTGATGCATAAATCCACGGCAAGATTACACAATTTTGCCATTGCATCGCCTTCAACCTATGACCTGAAATGCAATTCAGTTGTTCCCTTGGATAACCGACATAAACATCCCAACATGGTTGGGAAGCATTTTCCCTAAAACATATTCGTGTCCCCTGATCGGCACCCATGTCCATTGCCAACCATTAGGAAAACTTCCACAGTCCCCTTTTTTTTCTGTGTTTGCTTTTCTCAAGCAATCACCGATCCCACGATCACGACATGCAAATCGATGCCTGTACAGCTGCAACCAATCATCTCGGATCGGCTGCATAGGCAATCCTAATGTATTTGCATTTGCCTTTTCAAACTAAGCCGCATCTTAGCGCTTGCCCATTTAGATCCCATTTCGGTATATACAATATACCCTCTATCGTTTATGATAGAAACGTTTTCGATCTATGTTTGAACAGCAGCGGGTCTTTCTTTCTATCCTTTCTTCAACGCGCGTTCATTTGTCCTTCCTTCCAAGAGGAAGACATTCATTTCTAGTTGCAACGATATCTCTAAAGAACCTTCCAATGGGACGCGGATCGGTTCTCATTGGTCACGAATTTCCGAAGAATTGTTTCCCCTGCGATGGTGTGCGTCGAAACCCATCGCAGACATAGAGTCTGGGTCAATTTCACTGAGCTAAAGTGAGTCAGATTTCATCATCCGGAGGGTGCGCACGAGTCGTAGAATTGGTCGAGACTTAAATCGTTGTTCCAGTAAGAAATATTAGTTCTTTTAAATGTAACAAGCTTAATACTTAAATCGTTGTTCCAGTAATAAACATTAGTTCTTTTAAATGCACAAAGCACAAATTTAAATCGTTGTCCCAGTAATAAATATTAGTACTATTAAACGTGAAGTTGTACAGTTCAGAATAACCTTTGTGTTAATAAAGTTACAAGCAACAACTCTAGCTTTTTATTTATTCCATTCTTCGTGGTAGAACTATTTAACATCGTCGATCGTTGGGTGTTTTTAATAAACCTGTGCCGTACGCCGGCAGCCCAATATATATAACATACCACACCTTCAACTTAGAGTTCATTGTTCTGTTGTTGAAGCTCTTTGTGAGCTCTACTGGCTTCTTTGCTGCTTAAAGTGGCCTTAGTCTGTTCCCTCTGTATCCGGCTTGCATCTTTCAATCGAATGAAATCGAAGCTCTCTCTGCCGCCCATCGCTTTAATTACTCTTAAAATGGATGTGAATCCTTTATTGAATACTCCAGCTGCGATGAACACTAAAATCTCAACGATTTTAACACCGCAGTGTAGGTGTTTTGAAGCCAAGCGCAAAATCGTACTGTTAGAGCTCTCATTCGTATTTTGCGTGTGAGTAGTCCTTTGATCATCATCATCATCATCGGCATTACAACCGGGATCCGGTCTTGGCCTTATTCAGCAAGTCTCTCCACCGGTACCGATTTCGAGCCGATGTCATCCAGTTTGGCACTCTCAAACTCTGTGGGTCCTGGTCTACGCCATCCTTCTATCGCAGACAAGGTCTGCCCCGCTGTCTCCTACCATACATCCTGCCACAAGGGACTTTCGGGCAGGCTCCTCTTTGCTCATTTGAGCTAGGTGTCCCACCCACCGGAACCTGCCGAGCTTGAACTTTCTTACAATATTAGCTACAAGGTAGGTCGCGTACAACTCATGGTTGTAGCGTCTCCGGAATAGTCCTCCCTCACATACGGGAACAACAATTCTCCTTAAGACCTTCCTCTCGAACGCGGCTGAGTTCAAAGTGCCTTGTTGAGCACCCAGGTCTCGAATCCATACATGAGTATTGGTAAAACCATGGTCTTGTACAGTAGTAGCTTGGATGTTCTGGATGTATTTCGGGATTTAAAGAGCTTTGATACATCATAGTAGACTTTGTTGGATTTGATCAGCCGTTCGCGTATTTCTTCTTCCATATTGTTATCGGCTGATACTATTGACCCAAGGTAGTTAAAGGATTGCACTACTTCAAATTTGTGCTCCGCTACCGTGATAGTTTGACCAGCGTTAAGTATTCTCTTCGCAGAACTTGCCACCATGTACTTCGTTTTCCCCTTATTAATGCGCAGTCTCAGTTTTTGTGCCGCCTGTTCGATCTGGGTGAAGGAGTGCTGAACAGCCGAATTGGATCTACCGATGATATCGATGTCATGTAGTCCTTTGGTAAGTCCTCATAAATTGGTAATATATGCTTGTGTACATCTGGATGCGAAGGAGGAGGATGCGGTATAAGTTTCATCGCCTTCGTCGCTCCAGCTTTTTTCCAATGATACTAACTGACCTCCCTTTCCGAGCGGTATGAATACGTGGGCTTTTCCATGGTCGAGCACACGTGGCAGTAAGTCGCGAGTATGTCCTTTTTCATATTTTCGGCGCTGTCAATGTTACGCTGGATGCCCAGGCCGTAATAAGTATCCAGTTTTTTAATAGGAACATCTGTAAGCTTCCTTTTGACATCAAGTTTTTGTTTTTTTTTAACATTTCGGAGGCGAATATATATATATATATATATATATATATATATATATATATATATATATATATATTTATTTAATTATTTATTTGGTGCAAGGCTAATAACCTTGCCCGGAAAAAACAAGTCTCGGATAAGGGTCGGTGGAGAGGCTCGCTAAATAAGGCCAAGGCCGGATCCCGGTGGTTATATATATATATATTAGCCTTGCGCCAACCTTTCTCAGGATGTCGTTGCATGCATTGGTTCACTACTTAGTGGGTGCCAAACTAGCTATCCAGTGGTGTCACGTGGAAACTGCATGTTAACTTGGATTGAACAGAGATAAAAATCGTCCTGGCATTCGCCGGGTTGAAAGCAGAGACTTTACCCTGTATGTTCACTCCCATCCCCCAGAATAATATATTTATACTATTGATTAATTACAATTTATATTATATTGTGGTGATTCGTTATCATAACCCCCTTTCTCGCGTTAGGTTTAGATTCCGACGAAATGTTAAAACAAGGGGGTAAGTCTTCTTTCGTTTTATATATGTATAATAGGATTACAGTCGATAATCCTATTATACATATTCACATTTCGTTACTGGACGTTCGTATTGATCCCAGATATTTAAATTATTTAACTTTTTTAAACATCTTCCACCTGATGTTCATGTGTGTCCCCTGAAGTCCACCTGTTCGCGCCGTAATCATATATTTTGTTTTATCTTCATTTATTTCTAGGTCCACCTCTTCTGCTGCTTGCGTGATGATTTCACTGTTTTTACTTACAGTTTCTAGATTACCGCCGATTATCGTCATCCGCATATGCGAGCACTTGTGTAACCCCATTCAGGGATGATCCGGCCATATTGTCGTAGGGTTTATCACAGTCAAGCAACACTTAGTGAACCGTCTCTCCGCATTCCCAATTCTTTTCCAGTAATGGCCTTACTGAGCACAGTTGAGCGGTTCCTACGGAATCCGCACTGGTAGTCTCCCAGTACTTGTACTGTGTGATTCTCGCAGGTATGACATTTGTTAGCATTTTGTATGTGGTTAAGAACAATAATATTCCCCTATAATTTTCACCATCAGTTTTGCCACCATTTTGAAAATGGGGATGACTATTGAGGTTTTCTATTCTTCCGGAGTGACTTCCTTATCTTGTATTATTTTAATCAGTTGGCGAATCTTTCGAGCGGTTGCCCCTCCTCCATGCTTCATAAGCTCTGTCGGTATGCTGTCGACTCCGGGAACCTTGTTGTTTTTCAATCGATTTATTGCGTCTACAACTTCGTTGAAATAGAGCTCTGGGATCTGAAGCTTGGGCGTATGTACGCCTGGTGCGTTTATTTGTGGTTGATGGGTGGGCACATTGAGCAGATTTTCAAAGTACTGCTTCCATCTTGTCACGATATTGTTTATTTCTGTGACCAAACAGCCGTTTGGATCTCGAACTATTTTGGCTCTCGAACTATTTTGGCCTTCCCTCGGTAGCCATTTCTAATTGACTTTATGCCGGCATACATACCTCTGATGTTCTTTGCTCTCGCATTATCTAGGATTTTTTCGATACGAGTCTTCTCCCATTCGCGTTTTTTTTTTTTTTTTGTGTTTGAAAAGTCTCGTTATCTCATTCCGTATCCTCGCTTATCCTTCTGCGTTGACTTCATCATATCTTTCTAAGAAGTTCTGAGTCGGTTACGTTGTTCGATTTTCGCCCTGCACTCATTGTCAAACCAAGGTTTGGACTTAACTGTTTTCTTAAATCCTAATACCTTTTGGGCTATTTGTTTGACTGTGTCTCTGATCGATACCCATTTAGTGTCCACGTTATTGGTTTCCTCTTCCTCACTACTCCCATTCTCTAGGATGCTCCCATTCTCTTCCTCACTACTCCCGCTCTCTAGGACCTATTCATTAGTTCGTCCTGATATTCAGACCTTTTCCGCAGGTCTTTTAGTTTATCAATGCCGAACTTTTTGCTCGTCTCCCGTGACTGCTTCTGTAGGTTTGCTGCGAGCCGACTCTTAATTTACCCCATCACTACAAGATGATCGGAGTTGAAATCTACTCCTCTATATGATCTTACGTCAAGAATGTTCGAGTAGTGTTTTTTGTATATGAGGAAGTGGTCTGTTTGGTTACGCGTTACGCCGGCTTTATGTATTTGCTACTGCTGAACATCGTGCTTTCCATTACCAGATTTGACACTGCGAACTTGACAATTCGAATTCCATTATCATTTGAAACGTCGTGTACGTGTGTAGGCTTTCTTTACCTATAGTTAGTTGGAAGATATCTTCCTTTCCACTTTTCGCATTGAGGTCCCCGAGGAGGATTTTAACATCGAATGATGGGATCCCATCGAATACTTCCTCTAGGGTCTCATAGAACGAGTCCTCTGTTTCTTCGTCGGTAGATTCTGTTGGGGTGTGTACGTTTATAAGTACATAATTGTAGCATGGCCTCTGTATTTATAACATCGACATCCAGTCATTAATAAATCTCATCTTTTACGTGGGGCGTAATCTTCTTGCTTATGATGAAGCCGGGTCGGAGGTTATGTGTATCGGTACCTCCACCCGCCAGTGTAAACCCGTTGGTTTCGATTACTCGATGTGGGAGTCGGACATCTTGAAACGCGACGATGTCCATTTTATATTGTTTCGCGTTTTCTACGACCGTCTGTATCGCGCCTGGTTTATATAACCTTCGAACAATCCACGTGGCGACGCTTATATGCCGCTTTTTCCGTTTTCTTCTACGTATTCATTTTGCCGAGTCGGTGTTTTCTTGATGATTTGTTTCCTTATGGTTGTGTTGGCTCATCACACCTACGCCTACCGGGTTTTTCGTGAGATTGTTTTATATATATTGGTTATTCATTTTTGGTCCCACGAGTCTGCGGATTTCAAATAGTCCTCCATATCAGAGTCCCGCTTTAATATTGTAATGTCTGTTTACTGCTCTGATTCGACCCGGTGTCAGAGAGGCGCCTATATAATACAGCCGGTGTACCCCTGACTCCAAATCATCCCATGGGCACGGTGACGCCTAACACCCTCGATTGGGGGTGGCAGATCATTGTATGTTACTCCTCGCTAGCCTGTCTAACATGGGTGATCCTACTGGAAGCGTGTGCTTCCGTCAACATAGCCTGAGTGATTCATTGTAGTTTAAGTCATCGAACCACGTCAAGGTTTCTACCACGCGGGGGAGAAGTGTGACTAGGCAAAAGAAAAACAAAGTTAATTCGGACACCAACAATGCCCGTAACAATCTACTACCGCACAGACTGAGGAAACAACACAAACAGATGTGTTCACAATCGTGCTCAACCTACAGACACAGATGACACAGCTGCAAAACCGAGTAAACGAAATAAGACGAAAAGCCTGATGTACTTCTGGCGGGGGAATCTAAGTTAAACCAGAGGCCTAAGATAAGCACAAAAACTATGATGTTATACGAAGAGATCGACCTAACTCCTCACAAGGGGTACGTGTCGCAGTCTTTATTAGAAAAGGAATCCAAAATAAAGTTATATGTAGTTGAGAAGTGCGCAGGTTCCCACTGCTGGAAGCCTGCATCGTACATATACCCCTTCAACAAGGAATGGGGCTGCAGTCTGAGAAGCACCAAGATAACCTCTTTATAGCAGAGCTCGAGGCTCTTTTTCGATGCTTGCAACTGCACCTGGAAAAAATCTATTTTATCGTTGTTGGAGATATAGCGTACACATAAAAAAACAAAAACCTCTATGTGTAAGCCAATTAGCGCGCCGCCTATAAAAGCATCACAGCACCGCGGCCACCGAGCATTAATAAGTGCTGTAATGCAGGCGCATGCTGATTGGCTTACACATCGAATCTTTATCACCTAATTACTCGAAAACCAAGCTCTTATTCGGGAAATGGTGCTGAAAAATGTCATATTAGAATTCCCCCCTCTTTCGAATGG
The DNA here is from genome assembly GCA_963931805.1 of Microdon myrmicae. Lineage (NCBI taxonomy): Eukaryota > Metazoa > Arthropoda > Insecta > Diptera > Syrphidae > Microdon > Microdon myrmicae. The sequence continues at coordinate 213,203,441 of OZ007496.1, read as the reverse complement.
TGTATAACCAATCCGATCAGTTTTTTAACAGCCTGTATATAATTACAAAAAGATATTATACAATAGAAGCCGTGAAGCCCACAGATATTTTTTATTATCGTATAAATACATTGGGGAAGATAATGCAGCATAAATAAATTATCATTATGTAAATAAATTAAATAAAGAGTATACGATGTAAAAAACAATACCATTTCAAGTGATTACAGTTTAAAAAGCTTTTTTTCTATTTGCTTAATAGAAATTATTACACACAAACACTTTGAGAGCCACAGGCTCAGTTACAATCGAACCAAATGTCACTAGCGGAGGTGTCAAAGAATAGCAAAAGATTTGACATAACAGCAAAACGAATTGTTCTCAGACGTTGGGTCTGTGCTCTATGAAATAAGTTTATTCTACGTTCGATAAGTCGAAAAATGTCTCAAATTATTATGAATTCACTTCGTCGTCACATCGCCACCACCGCTGTTAAACGGTCTGAAAGCGCAGCCACCGCAGGTGACCATTCAGGTAAAATTTTTGAAGCAAATCAAACTTAGGGTTATGTAATTAGGACTTGGACGTAATATAATTTCAATCGACCTTTTCAGGCGGATACGTCTTGTGGAAGAGACTTAGTCTCTTTGTAGCAATCCCAGCTATTGGTCTATGCATGCTTAATGCTTACTTGAGACATCAGGAGGAGCATCATCATCCACGCCCAGACTTCGTGAAATACGAGTACTTGGCTATGCGTACTAAACGATTCCCATGGGGTGATGGAAACAAGAGTTTCTTCCATAACCCAAAAGTCAACGCATTGCCTGATGGGTATGAAGCATAGACGACGGATTGCAGGCAGTTAATGTAAAACCTTTTTTTTCTTGTATCACTGATAAAGGGTTAGTCTTAAATACATTTCAATCCCCGGAGATCGTTATGTGTTTGATTTGGTTTCCTATAGAATGAATTTCAAATTGGAGAATATCATTTCGGGCTCATCTTATTTTTCATTTTTAGTAAAAGTATCCAAATTTGGATGTTAAAAATCAAATAATTTTGTGGTCATTAAATTCCCAAGCAGATATATGTTATTTTGATTTATGGCGTGCGTATATTAACGGTGTCAACTCTGGCTTCTGTATTTTTGAAAGAGTATTTAAATTGAGAACTATGATTAAATAATGTCCCGGTTAATGAATTCCAGTTGTTTTCTGATAAGACCATGGATCCTACAATGGACACAAGCTCTTGAGGTGCGTGAGCCATTTAATTGAAATTGAAAGTTTCCTTCTTGACCCTCCTTGGACTTGTGGATTAAAAGGGAATCGTACCCAAAAACAGGATTTAAAAAGGGCCTGTTACAATCGATAGGATTCACTTCGGAAGCATGCTTAAAAGTAGATTTACCTGCTTTATCTATCTATACATTATATGAATCAAAATTATTTGCATTCGAATAAACTATAATACTTTAGAAATAAATATCCAACCGTCCTTTATCAGCATCCCATGATGATACCTTTTGATTTTAAAAAACAAATAGCATTGACCACACATAGTTGGTGAACCATCTCTCCGTATTCCTTTTCCAGTAGTTGGCTTATTGTGAACATTTGGTCGCTTGTTGACCGGTTCCTACGGAATTGGCATTGGTAGTCTCCCAATATTTCTTCTGCGCACGGTGTGATTCTCGCCAGTATGACATTTGTTAGTTGTTTGTATGTGGTTGTGAGCAATGATATTCCTCTGTAGTTTTCGCAGTCAGATCTGTCGCCTTTTTTGAAAATGGGATGACAATTGTGGTTTTCCATTCTTCTGGAATGACTTCCTTATCCCATATTGTGTTAATCAGTTGGCGGATCTTGTGAGCAGTTGCCTCTCCTCCATGCCTCATAAGCTCTGCCGGTATGCAGTCGACTCCGGGAGCCTTGTTGTTTTTCAATCGATTTATTGCGTCTACAACTTCGTTAAAGGAGGGCGCTGGGATCTGAGGCTCGGCTGTATGTACGTCTGGTGCATTCATTTGTGGTTGATGGGTGCGCACATTGAGCAGGTTTTCAAAGTACTGTGGGGGTTCTTCTAACCTACCCAAAGAACCACCCATTTACCTTAATCAACTCCCCATTCTTCATCAGAAAGGGATTATTAGCTTACCTGCAATCGGGCAGCGTTAAGCTACCGTTCAATCACCGCTTCCTAAAAAAACAACCCATGGCAAGATCATCATCTTGCCACAGCATCAAGTAACATTGCCGTACCTCACCAGCGTAATTGGTTCCTTTGGTCTACACCCATGACCATTCATTAAGAAATCCACCGGGTCTATCTATGCTTACCATTTACACAGCAATTACACTGTGTTTACTCTTCTCCAGCAACCGTTGGTCCCACGATCAAGCCATGGCAAGTCGCTTGCTTATACAGCTGCAGCCAATTATCCCGGATCGGTTGCATAAGCGATAAACTGGCATCGAATTGGACGCGACCATAGTTTGTTTTCCCTAAACAATCTAGCAACGGTCACGTCCCATGTTCGTTCGCTAATACAAACAAATATTCATTTTAGCGCTTTCCGGTGGAATTGTATATACAATATACCCAAATCAATTTCTGCCTCCGGCAATACCCTCTATCGTGTACGATAGCAATGTTTTCAGCTTTTGCGCCCGTTCATTTATTTGAACAGCTGCATGATTGATTTCTCTTCTTTCCACCCAACGCATGTTTCGTTTGTCTTTCCTTCCAAAGATAAAGACATTCAACCAATCTGAACGATGTCTTAGGAAACCTCCCAATGAGACGCCGATCGGTTTTTCATTAGCTGCAGTGTTGAAAGAAAGATCGATTTCCCCTGTTACCACGCGAGTGGAAATCCACCTCACTCACGTTGTTGTTTCATGATCGATTCAAGGTCTCGAGGAGTCAGATTTCTACACGCAAGGAGGTTAGGCGAGAACCGTAAATGTAAAGTGTCGCCTTATTTAACGTTTTATACAAATCTTTCCTCCGATAAAGTGGTTTAGTCAAGTCGTAATTTTTGCAACTAGTAATCTAATGTGTCGCTGTTGAAATCCGTCGCCGCACGCGCAGGCAAATATAATTACATTTTAAAGCCTAAATTAAAAGTTTGAACAATAAAAAGACTAAATCGATGTAGCTGTGTTATACTTAAGAACTATAATCAATAAAGTGTAACTATTATATACAATTAAATGACTGGGTGTTTCTTTGTTTTTGAATACATCGGTGTTTTGCTTTTCTGTGTTTTCCTTGAGGATCAATTTAGTGCGCCCAATAGAGTGTGGGGTATTGTTCTGAACAAGCTAGCCGAAACTCCCACATTACTGCTTCCATCTTGTCACGATATTGTTTGTTTCTGTGACCGGACAGCCGTTTGTGTCTCCCTCGGTAGCCACTTCTAATTGAATTTATGCCGGCATACATACCTCTAAAATTCTTTGCTCTGGCATTTTCTAGGATTTTTTCGATCCGAGTCTTCTCCCATTCGCGTTTTTTTGCGTTTGAAATGTCTCGTTGTCTCTTTCTGAATTGTCGCGTATTTTTCTGCGTTGACTTCATCATATCCTTCTAAGTGGATCACTCTGAGGCGTTTACGTTGTTCGATCTTTGCCCTGTACTCATCGTCAATCCTAATACCTAATAATTTGGGCTGTTTGTTTGATTGTGTTTCTGATCGATGCCCCTCTATTGCCCCTCTATTGATGTGTACACTCTATTGGCGTCCTCTTTCTCACTACTCCCATTCTCTAGAATGCTAAATATATTCCTTAGTTCGTCCTGGTATTCAGCCCTTCTGCGCAGGTCTTTTAGTTTATCAATGTCGAACTTTTTGCTCGTCTCCCGTGAGTGCCCATGTGGGTTTGCTGCGAGCCGACTTCTAATTTTGCCCATCCCTAGATGATCCAAGTCGCAATCAGCTCCTCTATATGATCTTACGTCAAGGATATTCGAGTGGTGTCTTTTGTCTATGAGGAAATGGTCTATTTGGTTCCGCGTTACCCCGTCGGTTGATATCCATATGGCTTTATGGATTTGCTTGTGCTTGAACATCGTACTTTTCACTACCAGATCTTTTGACGCTGCGAATGTGATAATGCGAATTCCGTTATCATTGGAAACGTAGTGTAGGCTTTCTTTACCTATGGTTGGTTGGAAGATGTCTTCCTTTGCAATTTTCGCATTGAGGTCCCCGAAGAGGATTTTAACATCGAATGATGAGATCCTACCAAATACTTCCTCTAGGGTCTCGTAGAACGTGTCCTTCGTTTCTTCTTCGGTAGATTCTGTTAGGGCGTGTGCGTTTATAAATACACAATTGTACCATGGTGCCTGTATTTTTAGCACCGACAGTCGGTCATTAATAAATTGCACATCTTTTACATGAGGCGTAATCTTCTTGCTTATGATGAAGCCAGTTCTGAGGTTATGTGTATCGATACCTCCACACGCCACTGTAAACCCGTTGGTTTCGACTACTTGATGTGGAAATCGGACTTCTTGAAGCGCGGCGATGCCCATTTTATATTGTTTCGCGTTTTCTACGACCATCTGTATCGCGCCTGTTTTATATAACGTTCGAACATTCCACGTTCCGATGCGTATATCCCGCTTTTTCCGTTATTCTCTACGAATTCATTTTGCCGAGTAGGGGTTTTCTTGATGATTTATTCCCTTATGATAGTGTTGGCTTGTGGCGGTTTCGCCAAACCCCACTGTACACTTACCCGAAGAACCCCCATAACTACAACCCAACCATCATAACTTTCTGCTAATGCAATCGCATTAAGCACTTGTAAATGCTTCACGCAACAAATGACCAAATGTATTTGGCTAAAAGCTTCTGGAAAATAATTCTTACCTTCATTCATTTATTCGAATCCAAAATTCCCTATAAGAATTCTGTTCCAAACATCATAAATCCCAATCACCAGCACCTGAAAACATTTCCTTTTCCAAGGACATTAATGCATACAAGCATTACCTAAAATTCCTAAAAAGAATTGCATATACAAGGGCATTTTCCCATGCATCAACGCATCGGCAAAATTTTCCCAACAAAGAATTCTTTATGGAATAAACATCATATCCCTGAAAGAAAACAGTTCGGTCCACATATCATGTAACCATCACAACCAGGGATAATGATCATTGCGTCGCATATTCCCAGCCTCATCATGTGTACAACAAATCCCTTTTCATACACATTGGCTGGCGACAATAAACAACCTAACGCAGCTGCATTCAATTAGCGCAATCGACGCTGAAGCCAATTTCCATAACTCGCACCATGTGCAAACAAAATAACGCTGTTCTTCCGCAGGCATTCTGGCGATACGATAAACAATCCATATCGTTTGTGGTATCCAAAATGCATTTCTCGTTTAATGAGTTCCAGCTTATTTTGTTTGTTTTAGCTGACCCTAATTACAGATCGATGCCTTAGGTTGCTTCTCCTTTGTTCTTTTTCCCTCGTTGTAGGTTTTGTTTATCCTTGCGGAAATGCATCGATAAGCACGGTGATGTGTACGATCACACATACACACTACTGCACTAAGAGATCGCCGTCCATTGGTCACACCCAGTAAGGAAAGATCGCATTTCCTTAGTGGCCACACCCTTAAGAGAAATGTTCTTTGTCTCGATTCGATCTCACCATCGAACTGGGGGTTGGATCATAGTTCGAATGACAACCTCGACAGAGTCGTTTTACACCCGTCGACCACCACGGTCGTTACGTCTCCCGCTCCCCGGTGCGCACGGGGACGCGAAATACACCGTCGAGTATAATAAGCGTACAATGAACAATGTCATACAGTGGAGTACTCAGCCTTACATTTCCCTTTTCTTGTGCGTCAGTTTAATTGCCAGTGTAATCGAAATTTTTTTTTTTTGTAATCAATTAAATGCAGTAAGATCCGTTGTGAGTAAAAAAGGAATTTTTAAACCGAGACAAACAACAGTGCGTTTTATTCGTCTTCGGGGGAAGGGTTTACTTTTCAGCGGAACAAATAAGAACAATTAATTACTTCTTGTGGACAGTGCATTTTGAAGTTCGGTTTGTGTTTTTCTTTGGTGCTCGTCGAACTTTTAGCTTTGTGGGTTAGTGGTAGAACTTGCGCCCATGCTGGTGCCACAATTACCTACCCCACAGGCTCATCACACCTACGCCTTAGTTTGTTAGTACAACTGGGCAATAAGTACTGGCGCATTTGGTCTTGTTGATAGCACTCTTATAGCCGTCGCTACGATACTGAAGAACGTGTGCTTCGACCCGCCGCTATGGCGGTTAGGATCACTAAACGATTGAACCAATGCTCAAGACATCAGGCCACTGCCTCGTGACGTATTCAATCGAAAAAAGGAGTGGCGGGAGATGAACCACAGACGGGTGCGATCCGTCGGATTGTCTTGTGGAGTGCATATAAGCCGACATGCGTGGAACAATACCACGAATCTCCGAAGAACAGTACCCGTGATAATATCTGTTAAACAGACAGAGGTCGGCTACGCGCCTTCGATGTGATAGCGACTGTAGTCCCGTGGTCAGCGCCGAGTTCTCGATCAGGCGGATCGCTCGTCTCTGTATGCTCTCAAGTAGGTCGAGGATATACTTAGGAGCAGAGCTCCAAACATAGGAGCAATATTCGAGCGCGGGTCTAATTTGGGGTTTATATAGGAGAAGAAGTTGAGCCGGAGTAACGTATTTCTTGGCTCTAAAAAGATAGCTCAGTTTTCCTGAGGCTGACCTGGCGATGCTCGACGCCTGTTTATGCCATGATGCATTCCCACAGACCGTGACGCCGAGCAATTTCAAGCTTTCCCCAGCCTCGAGGGCCCGGCCATTCATCATCAGCTGTGGAACCGATGATCCACTTTTCTTTGTGAATGTTGTATATTGTATCTTCGCTGCATTGAAGTCGGCGAGATTGGCCCTTCCCCACTGCAGGACCTTATCTAGGTCCTGATTCAGAGAGTCAATCTGTCTTCATCACTGCTGATAGGACGCAGATGCACCAATCGGCCGATCACTCGAAAAGGAGGAAACAAGCGTACTATCATCCGCAAAACTGAACACTTTGTTATCCGTTGTCTCCAACAAATCATTTATGTGAAGCAAGAACAAGGTTGGAGCCAAAATAGAACCTTGGGGCTCCCCCGAATTAACAGGATACAGATCCGAACACTCGCCGTCCACAACAAGCCGGGTCGATCGATTCTCAAGGAAGCTCCTGGTCCAGTCGCAAAGCTGTTGGGAAAGTCCATATGAACGAAGTTTGCTCAGCAGTGCCCCGTGCCAGACGCTGTCAAAAGCCTTGGAGATATCCAATGCGACCGCCCGTGACTCACCATGCCGCTCAATCGCAGATGTCGATATATTGGTTATAAGTATCAAAAGGTCTCCTGTGGGCCGCCTGCCACGGAATCCGTATTGACGATCATTCAGAAGTCCGTTGCACTCCAAATACTTAACCAACTCTGTATTGATAACTTTTTCCATTACATTAGATAAAATAAACAGTAATGCTATCGGACGGTAATGTTGTGGGAGACACCCTTTTCCCGTCTTTGGGATTGGCTGAACTCGAGCGATTTTCCAGCAGGCAGGAAAGGTCCTCCGTGCATAAGATAAGCGGAAGAGTCTCCCAAGAACCCCCGATAGTTCTGGAGCACAGTTCTTAAGGACTATTGCTGGTATTCCGTCCGGACCGGTTGCCTTGCTACAATCCAGTTCACATAGAATGCGTTGAATAGTGCGCGGACGAAATCTCACATCCCGCATGGAAGACCGTACCGGCGCGATCACAGGTGGCGCCAAAAGGCCGGGATCGAGGTTTGAATTCGCGGAAAATAAATTCGCGAACACATTAGCTTTATCCTTTGAATTCGTGACTAACCTCCCGCTGCCTGTCATCAACGGGGGGAAGGGGGAGGATGCGAAGTTACTACTGACAGATTTGCCATCGACCAGAAGGAACGCGAGCCAGTTGGGCACCGAAGGAGCTTATTGATCACCCTGTCGTTGTGAGCTTTCATCGCGGTATCAATCGCCTGATTGCACACGTTTCTGATTCTAACAAAATTCGTTCTGTTAACATCGGTGGGATTGGAGCGCCATTGGTTAAAAGCTCTATTTATTGCCCCTGTAATCAGCTCGCATCCTTTATCAAACCAAGGTTTATCAGACGAACTTCATTTGAGGGAATGTGGAATATACATCTACATCCCCAGAAGAATAATCTCTGATACCGACTCCGCACAAGCGTTAACATCTGAGTTTCCAAAGCACACCTCTAACCATGAAAGGATGCGAAGAAATCTCGCAAATCGTCCCAGTTAGCAGTCCCATACTTCCATACATGGCGAAGCTGCCTAGGCCGGTTATTCGCTTGATATGCAAGTGCTTGCGCGACAGATACCAAGCTGTGATCTGAGTTTCCCAGTGACGCAGAAACCTCTACGGTATAAATACTCGGTTGGGATGTCAAAAACAGATCCAGGGTGTTCGCATAATCGGCTCGGGCATACGGCACTCGCGTTGGCTCCCCCACGAGTTGAGTCAAGTTGTGGCGTACAACAAACATCTCCGCCAGCCTCCCAGCCTCGTCGGTTCTGTTAGAATGTAACAACCAACCGGAATTCTGCACATTAAAATCGCCAAGGACAACAATTTCAGAAGGTGGATGGTTGATCTGTATCCAGTCGACGGTACGAGGGTTGCCTCTTATGTTTCGGGATTTGGCAACCCTAGTGTTGCAATCCGGCAATTGACAGCTCTGTCGTAAAGTTGGACATTTTTGAGGTTATACGCACTCAGAACGTTTTGACATGCGAGCGCTATTTGTGTTGTTTACAGTAACTTAAAAGATTCATCTCGGCCCAAAAATGGAATTAAATCGTCAACATTTTCGTGCGATTATTTTTTACAACTTTCGGCGTGGATTAACTCAGCAACAGTGCATGGATGAACTTAATTCAATTTTTGGCGATGAAGCTCCATCAAGGACCAGTGTTTATCGATGGTATGGTGAATTCAATCGTGGTCGTAGTTCACTCCAAGATGAATTTCGTGAAGGTCGTCCGAAAACCATTGATGCTGTGCGCGAACTGATATTGGAAGATCGTCATGTGACCTATCGTGAGATTGAGACAACCTTAGGCGTTAGTGGGACCAGCATACATTCAATATTGCATAAACATTTGACTGTCAAAAAAATTTGTTCGCGTTGGATCCCACACAATTTGTCAATAGCCCAAAAAAAGGCTCGTGTCAATTGGTCGAAAGAAATACTCAAAAAATACGGTCGCGGTGCTTCGAAACACGTCTATGACATCGTGACAGGTGATGAATCGTGGATTTACGCGTATGAGCCCGAAAGTAAACAGCAGTCGGCTGTCTGGGTGTTTCAAGATGAGCCAAATCCAACAAAAGTTGTTCGCGCACGAAGCACTTCCAAGCAAATGGTCGCCTGTTTTTTCGGAAAAACTGGACATGTCGCAACCGTACCACTAGAGCAACGCAGAACAGTCAATTCTGAGTGGTACACAACCATTTGTTTGCCAGTTGTCTTCCAAGAAATCAGGAAAACCAACCGCCGAAGACGGATCACTCTTCACCACGACAATGCGAGCTCTCACACATCGGCTGCGACAACTGCATTTTTGAGCACCCAAAACATCGATTTGATGGGTCATTCGCCGTATAGTCCTGACTTGGCACCGAATGACTTCTTTTTATTCCCGTACGTAAAAAACAAACTGAGAGGTCAACGTTTTTCGACACCTGAAGGTTGCTGCATTCAGAATGCATGTGTTGGAGATACCTCAATCAGAGTGGCAAAAGTGCTTCGACAATTGGTTCAAACGCATGCAAAAGTGTATAGATCTTCATGGGGAATATTTTGAAAAACAATAAAGTGATTTTCGATGATCAATATTTGTTTTTGTTCTCTAATCCCGAAATATAAAAGGCAACCCTCGTATGTGAAAGATGTTCGAAAATGATGATCGTCATTCGGGGAGCGGTAAGGACAACAAAGAAATTTAACGGAATTCCTCAGCACGACCTTCAACCACATGATGTTCATATTATTGGGTTCCAACGCCTCCATCCTCTGGCAAGCCAGATCGGACCGCGCGAAGATGCAGACTCCGCCCTTAAAACGGAATCTCAAATGTAACTCGTATCCTGAGCAACGAAGATATGTCAAATCAGTTGACGAATCGACCTGGATGTCAGTTAGGGCAAATATATCAGGTTTCGTTGTTTGCAAATATTGGTGGACGGCGTTTACATTCGTATTGGTGAAGCCGATGCCCCTGATGTTACAAAATGCCGTCACCAGTCGAGCGTGGGCAGAGCCTCGAGAGCGAGCCCAGTTATGCGATAACGAACCTCTTAAAGTTCGGCTATTTGTCATGATATCTGCATGATGTTCCCCCTGACATAGTCCCCCACGGAGATCCGAATGGGAGACTAGTTTACATCCGCAATTCTTTATATCAGAAGGTACCATCATGACTTATCTCCGTGTCAGCCCGGGCCATCAACCACACATCCGAAACACCGTCGAAGATTTCTCTCGACGGTATCGCGGTATATACAGCGTGACGGGGTGGTATCTCACCTTGTGCGAGCGGAGTGCAATAGGTTATGACGCTTGCAATAAAGAGCAAGAAACCGTAACACCTACCCACAGCTACATGCGGAATTCGCCAACAAATGGAAGGAGTTGCGGAATGTGATCCGCAAGAGTAAATATGACGCGTTCTGCTTCCCAAGTATGAATTAATTTACAACCTATGAGGTAGCGCCTACAGAAGCGTCATGAAAAGGTTACACAGCAACGGTTGCCAAATGCAAAAGAGTAAAGGTGACATGTCCAGAATCGTTACTGTCCTCTTCCCGTAGTGTGATGCGGTGATGAGTGCGCAAGAGGAATGGAACATTCCTGAAGAAGAAATAGCTCCCATGGCCAGAGAAGAGGTGCTCTTGTCTGCACAGGTCGTTAAAAACAAGACTCCGGGACTGGGTGGTTGTGTTTAACACTGCTTTAACAAAAAAGCCGGAAGTCTTCAGCAGCCTCTTAACAACCTGCCTTCAAACGGGACACTTTCCTCAATGACGGAAAAAGCAGCGACTTGTGCTCATACCAAAGGGCATCAAAGACCCAGAAGCGCCGTCGTCTTATCCCCCATTGTACATCCTGGACACAAATGAGAAAATGCTTGAGCGAGCAGTTGCCACTCGCCTCGAACAATTCACTGAGGAGACATTGGGGCTTTGAATGGCAATTTGGATTCCGGAAAGGTAGATCAACCGGTAAGGCACTATCTGTAGCGTGCGACATCGCTCACAATGCGATAGCTGGAGCACGACGGCTAGGAGATACGAAATTTATTACGCGGTGGCGATATTAGACGTTAAAAATCCATTTATGATAACTCGGTGACCGGGAATCAGATGCTAGAAGCCTTGGGCAATCTACAAGTCTCACCCTTCTTGGTGCGTATATACAAGCGAACTATCTCTTGGATAGAAGATCGCCCTGTGCCACTGATGATGGACCGCAGGAAGATAAAATAATAGTGGGTGTACCCCAGCGGTTTGTATTAGGTCCGCTGTTCTGGAATATCATGTATGATGGTGTGCTCTGGGTCAATGTACCAGAAGGAATAAGAATCATTAGGTACGCAAATGATGTGTGGATAGTGGCCGTACAGATACATCTAGATGAACTGGAGGATATTTGTTCCCATACAATCCAGAGCATTAAATGCTGGCTAAATATAGCCGGATTGAAACTAGCCGGACATAAGACGGAGGCAGTTTTAATAAGCAGCCGCAAAAAAATTGAACACCTTGATTTGGAAATAGAAGGAGAAACAATAAGATCCAGTACCTATATCGAATATCTTGGTGTTACCCTCGACAACAGATTGACCTTCAAGGAACACTTGCGGAAAACGAGTGGAAAAATGGCAAGAGTATGCAATGTTTTAGCGAGACTACTCCCCAATGTTGGAGGACCCGATTACCAGCGTCAACAACTCCACTATAATGTATCCAGCTCACATATGGGCAGAAGACGCACAGTATATTCATATCCATACATGAGGGGACTGAACTGACATAAATGTTTTGGCCGGGAGGAGACCATTTGGCATTGCAACTGTGGAAACCGCTGCTTTGCATGAGGTCTCACAAGAGAATCGGTGTCGAGGAGCGAGTCTCCAATTCCCTCTTTTTGTCTATCTCCTGGAAATTCGTTTTTGCAAGTACAGACGTGCAGAGCTACCAAGTCATTTAATTTTGTCTGTCTTTTGGGAATGCCTTTTAGGGGGTACCAGGGGGCAGACAGCCACTAGGTCTGTTTGTTTTGTCTGACACAGAATTTCAATCTGCAAAACGGAGCGATGTCAAGCCTGTGTATATGGTAATAGATAATTAAAAGTAGGCATATAGTAATGTGCAAGGACAGTTTTGGTCAAAAAACGATGGATCTTCAAAGCGAATTGACTATAAAAAATGTGATATGTGATTGGTGGAATTACACGGCTATCATTCATTATGAGTCGCTACCAAGTGATCAGAAGAGTAATTCCAATCGAACTGGTAGAATCCAGAAACCTGAAAAAGGCCGGAATTGATGAACAGGGAATGTGTTGTGTCTTATGACAATAAGAAACAACTTTTTTTAATTCATGTCACACATGACTATAACCACCTCTACAAACAATACCCATAATCAAACGACCGCTAGATTCTCGGTATTTCATTGATGTAATATCCGAAGTTGGAAGCAGGTTACTGTTGTTAACTATAAATCATCTTTTTAAAGATTTTATTTTCCAATATTTTGTTATGCACAGATTATTGGTTAAATACTAAAAATAATAAAAACGTATAATATTACAGAGTAAAGCAAACATATGGGGACGCCAACTATCGCTTTGCGACGGTTAACTCTGAGAGAACCACCCAATAGGTTAGTGGTTCTTTGTCATCATTCCACTTACTTCACTCTTTTACTAGCATCTTGTTTGGCTCGTTCACTCGCTTCTCTTGTTAGAATCATATTCCCTTCTTTAACTTGAATACGGCCGTCGCGAGCCATTGCCGCTGCTTGCGCCTTAGTCATTGTGATCTTTTGAACTTTGACTATTTTGTCACCGATTTTCATTTCGACAATTTTACCACTTGCTGCACGTGTTACTTGATCCGACTTGACAATTTTATTGCTGTAGGCTGATCCTGGGTTTAGTAACTTCATTTGTTTGGGTTCTGATTCGGGCTCGAGTTTTATTTCCGTCGTTGATGAAGCAACTGGTACTGTTTTCAGAGCAGGTTTTTTAGCTACCACAAGTGGTACGACAGTTTTACTACCCTCTGCCGGCGTTTTATCGATTTCCGCTGGAGACGTATTCACTACTTCAGTGATGGGCTTGATTTTCCTTATTGAGACCGACTTTGAAAGACCTCGCAAAGTGTCTTGTATGTTTCGGCTAGTTGGAGTTGCTGGCTTCTCGACCTTGGTGTTTTCCGTTAATTTCGTCTGCCGAAGAACCCTCTTGACTTCAGTCTTCTGAACTTGTGTGGGAGGCCCGCGCACTGCCACTCTTCTTAAAATTGGTTCCTGATCAGGTTTTGTAGTAGCTTGTGCGGTATTATTGTTTTTAGACATCTTTAACGGAGGTTCATCCATGCTGTTGTTCACCTCAGACATGTTCGCCATATCGATGGTTTCTACGGCAACTTCATGGGTCCCTTCACCTTGGTTATTGTCAGCGATACCAATGTCTGGTTCTAAAAAGGTAAGAAAGAGCGTTAAATTAAAATATATTTATTTAAAAGAACATTTGTGATTTACGCCAATCAACCTCCTCCTCTTTAACGACCACCTTATCGGTAGGATCAGCAAACTCCTCAACCAAGAATTCTTCAATAACCTCGTCAATGTCCTTGGTGGAATTATTAGCTGATTTGTTGGTATTTACATTACGGTTTTTCTTCGCGTTACTCGTAGCCACATCCTGATTGTAGGCGTCCATTTCTTCGTCATGGGTATTTTCAACATGCTCCTCTAACCTTTCAGAAGTCATAAAGATCAAATCACAGAATTCACATGCGAAGGCCTCTCCTTCTGCATGCTCTCTAACATGTTCAGTAACAGTTTCAATGTCCTTAAATGAATCCTTACACAGAGGACACCGTAGCGTCTGAGTAGCATGGACAGCAGAGTGATAGATCAAATCATCTCGACTATTGAACGTCTTCTCACAATCACTGCATTTATAAATTCCAGAGCTGACTTTATGAGATCGCATATGTCTCGACAAATGGTGGCTAAGCAAATATGATTTAGGACATAATTTACATGGATAGGGACGATCGCCGGCATGAGCTGTTAGATGCCTAGATAACTTGCTTGGTGTGGAGAAACTCTGCTCACAATATTCACATTTGTATGGTTGCACGCGGAAGTGGACGATTTCATGTCTCTCCAAACCTTGTTTGAACGCAAATGATTTATGGCATATTCTACACAAAAATGGTCTATGCTTGCGGTGGCGTTCAGTATGCTTCTCCATTTCTTCTGCTGAAATAAAGGGTTTCTCGCAGAATACACAGATAAACTTAGGTATGTCGGTATGAGTCTTTTCATGGCGATGCAGAAGTGTTGATCGCGTAAATGCCTTATCGCAGACAACACACTTATACGGTTTTTCCCCCGTGTGGGTAAGCGTGTGTTTCTGTAGGTCGTACTTGCTGAAAAAACTTCGATTGCAGTCCTTACAGGCAAAACAGCGCTGTCTGTTATGATTGACCATATGTATTTCTAACAATTGGCGTAAAGGAAAGGAACGCTCACAATGAGGACACGGGAACACATTAGTCTCAACAATTGTTGAGACTTCTTTTGGATCTGGAGCTGGAATCATGACACTAGGGTCTAAAATTTCGGTAACAAGAGATATATTACCATCTTCGTCACACTTCAAGACCGGCCTTGTCATCCTAGGCTCTATAGGGCTGACTGCCTCTTTGTTTAAAATACGTATTGGTTTGTTCGTTAGAACAAACTTATCCTTAGGCTGTGGTGATTCTGATTTGACTTTTTGCGTTTCATTATCTGATTCGACAGCATTAGTGATGGAAAGTTGTTGAATCTTGTGTTCGCTAGGCTCGATAAGCATTGACAGTGTAGCTCCATCAAGAATTTCAATTTTGCCTTCGTCCTCAATGTCGTCTCTAAAGCTTTCTTCAAGCATAATTTGAGTTTTGCATTCTGTTTTCGGCTCGGCTTTGTTAATAAGCTCAATTGGAACCATCGGCCTTTCTAAAGGCTTTGACCAAATTCCTGTGAGTGGATAATGTCGTAAACATGTGTCGGACTTTTTACACATTTCCTTGAACTGATAGCAAAACTCAAAAGTTAATTGGCACTTGATGCAAACGTAATTGGGCATCACATCATTGTTTTGGATCTGAAGATAAAAAGAATAATAAATAACATTACAAACATGAATATAAAACGAAGTAAAATGTATTGAAATGCAAAAGTAAAACCGATTGCGGCCATGTCTGTTGGAGACGGAGCAGCACTCGATGGCAACACTGGTGCAGGCACCACTGAAATGCGGTCATGACAAACAAATGTCAGCAAACAGCTGACATTTCAATTATATTTAAATGAGCTGTCATTGCAAACCCGTTTCTACTAGTCGTGTGTAGCGTAAATAATAAACAAACCATTAATTAATATTCGATCGGTGTTTGTTTCTCACTCTTGTGGTTGTTATTAATGGTCGGTCCTTTGGTTAGCAACGTAAGAGCCTTTCCTCGTGAGTCGAGCAACATCAGGAAACCCCAGAGAGTCCAAAAACTGAGGGACTACGATCGAAAGAAGAGTTGTTCGATCCAACCAATTGAGGTAATTCCTTTCAGTTTCAACCACATTCGGATTTGCCATTGTTTTCAGTCAACGGCAAAGACCACAAACAAATTTAGCGTTTACAAATTGGTCCTTTGAACCGGATCCAGTCTGTGGATCCAATCCACTGCTGCCAGTTCGTAGTGCACAAACGAGTTGCAGATTCTTACGTCACGGCATATTAGACGATTCACGATCCGAGGTAAACACAGCAACTGCCGACTGGACAACCTCTCCTGCAGTGCAACGTGTGACCCAAGCGTTCAACCGCAACGCAAAGCAACAAGACAGACGGTCATCCAGCCGATTAAAGCTAGCCACAACCAGCAGCGCACTCAGTTGCGTAGAAGCCTAAGGCCAACCTACAGCCGATCCATAAGAATCGGAATCTAGTAGCTAGTGGCACTTCGATCCACAAGCATCGAAAAAAGGGGCAAACTAAGTTGCAATGGCTACCGGCGACATAACTGTTCCGACAATGAAACGGAGACGAGGAGTCATCAAGGGATTCCTCACGCGGTTGGAGGAGTTCGCGGACAAGTCAAAGGAGGTGACCAGGGAGGAAGTCGCAAGCAGACTGCGCAAACTGGAGGACTCATTCAAATCTTTTGAGAACCTTCAGGAACGTATCGAAGAGAACGACCCGGAACTGAACATCGACAGGGAGATCGAAGAGCGAGCAGAATTCGAGGAGCGATACTTTTCGCTGCAAAGCAAGCTCAACCAGCGGTTGACCATCGCAACAGGCACAGGTTCCATCGCATTAGATACGTGAGGAGACACCCCGGGAACGGCAACTACTACAACGTTAACAGCGGAGCAACCAGGAATGAAGAGGCTGCTTGACGCCATGAACGCCAGCCAGAAGCTCATGAACAGCTTGGTGGAATTGGTTACGCGGTCAACGGAACCGACAACAACGGATTCCACGAGTGGAGCGACAACCCGACCGGTCAAGTTGAGGCATATCTACGTGCCTACCTTCGAGGACTACCAGCAACAAGGTCAATCGCAAATGAACGGCAGTGAACCACGTTACAGTAGCCCGTCTCAGCCAACAAACTTCATTGTAAATCAAATGACTACTCCTCTGACCAGTAATGGCTGGGGGACCTGCAGTGTTCCGACAAATTTACAGGTTCTACACTGCCAATAAATATTCCTACATATAACGATATCGGCGACGGTAAAGCTACGAATACGAATTATCAGCAAACTCCTTATGTTACGACATCGGTGTATCAAGGTGGAAATGAACTTGGTGTTTCTCCACCGTCTTCCACAGAACCGCAGCAACAAAACCTCCAAAATTATAATTCACCACCTGCTTCTAATATAACTCAGCAATCCTATACCTCTGGTGTCACAAACACAATGACGGGCACTACGTACATAAACTCTCAAGTAACAAATGAACCACAGAGTTCTTATCAGGTATCTTCACAACCTTATTCAAATTCAGGGACTCCGCCGAATGGGCAAATGCAGCACTGGATCCGCACCAGTTATTCCGCAACAATCTGTGGCGCAGCAATATATGTCACAGCAACCTGTTCCGATACAACCTATATCACAGCAGTCTGGTTCGCAACAAGCTGTGCCGTTACAATCAACGTCACAGCAACCTGTTCAGCAGCAGTTTATGCCACAGCAGTCTATGCCGCAGCCCTCGGTACAACACCAATCTGTACCACAGCAGACGGCATCACAATCTTTAACACCACAGTCTGTTCCTCCACAGTCTATGCCACAGCAGTCTGTACCACAGCAGTCTGTGCCACAGCAGTCTGTACCACAGCAATCCATGCCACAACAATCAATGGCACAGCAGTGTGTACCACAGCAATCTGGACAACAATCTGTGACACAGCAGCCTGTCTCTCATCAAACCTTACCGCAGCCTATGACTCAGCAATCTGTGCATAGGATACAGCAAAGTATGCAGCAGCAATCTGTTCCGCAACAGTCTTTGGCCCCACAACCTATGGGGCAGCAATCTATACCACACCAATCACACCAATCAAAGGTCCAAACCAAATTGGCGATCCAGTTGGTGAATCAACTGACGGAGGTTCTTAAAGGCGGCGGATTCCCGCTACGTAAGTGGAAATCAAATTGCCACAAGGTACTGAACTGGCTGTCCACCGATTCACCGGGTTCTGAAGAAGTGTACCAGTTGATCGCGAGCGAAGAAACAAAGCTACTTGGTGTGAATTGGCATCCCGGACTGGACTATTTGAGCTACAAGGTGCAGAAGATTCCGGAGGTATCAGCGCTCACGAAGAGGACGGTCCTGTCATACGTCTCCAGACTATATGATCCAAGCTGGTATTGCAAAAACTGTGGCTTAGAGGTGTCGATTGGGATGAACCACTGGATGAAGAGATCCGGAAAGAGTGCAAGGAGTACTTCAAAGGATTTGCCAGCGCTGGAGTCGGTGAAGATCCCACGATGGTTGGGGCATCCGAAAGCCCTTCAGTTACATGGATTTTCGGATGCAAGCGAGAAGGCGTATGGAGCGGTCCTCTACGTCAGATTTCAGGAGGACGGTGCTTCTCAAGTACGTATCATCACGGCAAAGGGAAAGGTGGCCCCAGTCAAGCAGGTGTCACTCCCAAGACTCGAGTTAAGTGGCGCTCAGCTCTTGGTGCGGCTTTTTTTGTTCGTGAGGAAGGCACTTCAACTTAGCGAGGTTCAATGTTTCGCATATACCGATTCCACGATAGTGCTACAATGGCTATCGGATCATCCCGGGCGGTGGAAAACATTCATCGTAAATCGTACGTCGTAGATTTTGGACAGGCTACCAAAAGGCCAGTGGCATCATGTACCGACTGCGTTCAATCCAGCGGATTACCTATCACGGGGGCTTAAGGAAAAGGAGCTCGCCGGTGCAGAGCTGTGGTGGCGAGGGCCGGGCTTTTTGCGAGACAAGGAGCTGAAGTTGCCCCGGGCGTCCACTCATCAAGTCCGAGAGGCGGACACCAGAACACCGGTAGACCTCGAGGAACGAAGGGCATCGTATTTCGTAATACAGCAAGAGGACCTGTCTATAACAAGAAGAGTCTCCAGCTTCACTCGAACGGTACGAACATTAGCTTGGCAAAAGGCGGACCTAACGGCCATTAGAGCCGGAAGGCAAGTATCAAGACAAAGCGAACTGATTGCGCTCAACCCATTCATCGATGACCAAGGTACCCTCAGAGTGGGCGGAAGACTAGAAGGAGCAAAGATGGAATACGAACGCCGACATCCACCAATCTTACATCGGCAACATCACCTGGCAAGGATTATCGTGAGAGATTTGCACTTGAGACTGATACACGCTGGAAGCCGGTTACTGCTATCCGCAGTGAGCTCCCGGCACTGGATCATAGGGAGTCGAAGACTTGTCCAGGGGGTCATCGCTGAATGCACGATTTGCGGCCGTCACAAGGGACGGGTGCTAGCTCAACAAAGGCGGCATTACCAGCCAGTCGGATTAATCCTGCAAGGCCAGTTAGTAACACCGACGTGGATTATAGAGGTCCTATCAGCGAGCTGCCCAGTGAGACTTTCCTGGCAGCATTAAGGAGATGGTGGCAGAAGATGAGACGGTTGAACCGACAGTTCAAGGTGGGCGGAATGTTGGAGACGGAGCAGCACTCGATGGCAACACTGGTGCAGGCACCACTGAAATGCTGTCATGACAAACAAATGTCAGCAAACAGCTGACATTTCAATTATATTTAAATGAGCTGCCATTGCAAACCCGTTTCTACTAGTCGTGTGTAGCGTAAATAATAAACAAACCATTAATTAATATTCGATCGGTGTTTATTTCTCACTCTTGTGGTTGTTATTAATGGTCGGTCCTTTGGTTAGCAACGTAAGAGCCTTTCCTCGTGAGTCGAGCAACATCAGGAAACCCCAGAGAGTCCAAGAACTGAGGGACTACGATCGAAAGAAGAGTTGTTCGATCCAACCAATTGAGGTAATTCCTTTCAGTTTCAACCACATTCGGATTTGCCATTGTTTTCAGTCAACGGCAAAGACCACAAACAAATTTAGCGTTTACAATGTCAAATAATCATTCTATTTTGGGTAAATTATTTTCAACAATCCTTAGATATTCACTTAGATTAGATTACATTTCAATGAAAACTGCGCATAAACCAAAAACACATTCTAGTAACCCTGTTTTGAATAATTGTTCCCTGATAAACGTCCTTAATACAGGCTAATCCTGCACCCAATTCCTGAACAGTAGCAGTGAGCTTACGCCGGTTCAAGTGGCGTTTGAAGAATTTATTTAATATGTATTCCTTTTAAATTATGCCAAGTTATTGGAACTGCATTTAATTTGGGAGTTCTTCATGGGCTGTCAAATTGGTTACCCATTTTGGAACTATGCGAATAATTGTGGTTACGCGCGAGTTAATATTTGATTAATTTACTGGATAGTAAAACAAGGTTATTTTCCAAAGACCTATAGTCCTTTATTGGATAATATAACTTAACCTATCTATCCTAGATTATAAACTCTCTGTTCACTGAATTTCATTCATATTCATACCTAAGCCTAAGTTCGGCACATCTCGATACTCCCACGGTTGCTTGTGTGGCTTATCTTTGATCTTCTCATGGTTCGTGCTTGTGCGGCTTATCGCGATGTTCCCATGGTTATCTGCAAGTGTAGATATTTCCTTATCTTGGGGTTTGTGTGAATCGTTAACTCTCCCCGGTGTTAAACAAGATCGTCCCGATTTTTTGCTTGGAGTCTTTGTTGGACTTTATGAGATGCTTCATCAAACTTTTCAATTTTTTCTTGTTTCTTATATTCTAAAATACATTTAGTAAATTTACGAATGTTTATGACTACAGTTGGGGGGATGGGTGCGAACATACAGGGCAAAGTCTCTGATTGCTTTCAACCCGGAGAAGGCCAGGACGATCCTTGTCCCTGTTCAATCCAAGTTGACATACAGTCTCACGTGACACCCCTGGATAGCTTTTGATACCCGCCAAGTAGTGAACCAATGCATGCAGCGACATCCCGAGAAAGGTTGGCGCAAGGCTAATAACCAAGATACGATGTGAAAATCGTTCTTGGTGATTTGAATGCAAAAATAGGTCGTGAGCCGGTTTTCAGGCACTACACAGGTTCCCATAGTTTGCATGACAACACTAATGACAATGGACTACGAGTCATCGAATTGGCAGCATCGAAAAACTTGGTCGTTGCGAGTACCAGGTTTCCGCATAAAGATATCCACAAAGCCACCTGGGTATCACCTGATGGAGCCACTCGCAACCAAATTGAACACGTGTTGATAGATCGCCGCCACTCCTCGAGCCTGATGACGATACGAACGTACCGAGGTGCCAACGTCGACTCGGATCACTATCTTGTTGGTACAGTCTTCCGATCGCGGATTGCCTTACGGAGACGTATTGCATCCGCGGATCAGGTTCGAATCAACACGGATGCCTTACGCAATGAGAATACCAGTAACACCTTTGGTCATGCGTTAAGACTCGCCCTCGAAGAGCTCGACGGAGGGAGAGTAAGTCCTGGGGCCAGAATTCCGGGCGTAGAAGAGAAATGGACACGCCTTAAGAATACTGTCATTAGTACTGCCAACTCCATCTTAGGCAGTAGTCGTAGAGATCGGAACGACTGGTTTGATGATGAGTGCAAACTAGCGACTGAACGTAAGAATGCTGCATACCGGGCAATGCAGCAATCTCATAGGACGCGGGTGCGCGAGGAGAAATACAAAGAGCGCAGAAGATCTGAAAAAAAGACTTCACAGACAAAAGAAAATTGCCTGGGAAAAAAACCTTGTCTATGAAATAGAGAAAAGTAGAGAGCGAGGTCCGCACCAGGCGCGGAAGTTCTACCAAATAATCCGCAGTATGACGCGGTACACACCACGCTGCACTTACTGCAAGGATAAAGAGGGTAATCTGATCAGCGATCCGGAAGGCATTCTGGAGCGATGGGAAGTGCACTTCAATGAATTGCTAAATGGTCAGCTCACAGAAGAATTGGAGGCTCCACCAATGCAAGATCAAGACCAAATGCTGCCGCCACCAAGCATTGAGGAAACTTTAAAAGCCATTAGACAGCTCAAATCAAATAAAGCCCCTGGAGCTGATGGCATACCAGCTGACCTGATCAAACAAGGGGGGGCAGCGTTACATCACGCAATTCATGAGATAGTGGTGCACGTATGGGAGCAAGAGGAGATGCCGGAAGATTGGCGTCGCGGTATAATTTGCCCCATACATAAGAAAGGAGATATCACACTGTGCGGCAACTATAGGGGTATAACATTGCTAAGTACCGCCTATAAGATACTCTCCTCTATCCTACAAGATCGGATAGCCCCATACGCTAAAGCCAATATCAGTGTGGCTTCATCCCAGGCAAATCAGCAATTGATCACATATTCACCCTTATGCGGGCGATGGAAAAATGTCAGGAATTTAAGATTCCATTATATCATCTGTTTATAGACTTTAAGGCCGCCTACGATAGCATAGCCAGGGTAGAACTATATAATGCCATGAGAGAATTCGGCATTCCAAACAAATTGATACGACTTTGTAGGTTGACCATGACCAACGTAACTAGTCAAGTAAAAATAGCGGGATTGCTGTCCAAACTAATACACATCTATAATGGACTCCGACAAAGACCCCACTTCAACCTGGCGTTGGAGAAAGCAATCCGTGACTCTGGCGTTACAACAAGAGGGACTACTGTCACCAAGTCCAGCCAGATACTTGCCTACGCAGATGACATCGACATCATCGGTAGAACCGAATCAGCGGTACAGGAATCCTTCACCCAGATCGAGCAGGCAGCACAAAAACTGGGACTGCACATTAATGAGGGAAAAACTAAGTACATGGTGGCAACTTTTGCGAAGAGAAGACCTAACGTTGGTCAACTACCAGGGTAGTGGAGCACGAATTTGAAGTAATGCAACCCTTTAACTACCTTGTGTCAATAATATCAGCCGATAACAATATGGAAGAAGAAATACGCTAACGGCTGATTAAATCCAACAAAGCCTACTATGGTCTATCAAGGCTCTTTAAATCCCGAAATTTATCCAGAACGTCCAAGCTACTACTGTACAAGACCATGGTCTTACCAGTACTCATGTATGGATCCGAGACCTGGGTGCTTAATAAAAGGCACTCTGAACTCTTGGCCGCGTTCGAGAGAAAGGTCTTAAGGAGAATTGTTGGCACCGTATGTGAGGAAGAACGTTTCCGGAGACGCTACAACCATGAGTTGTATGCAATCTACCTTGAAGCTAATGTTGTAAGAAAAATCAAGCTCGCAGACTCCGGTGGGCGGGACACCTAGCTCGAATGAGCGAAGAGGAGCCTGCCCGGAAAGTCTTTTGTGACAGGATGTATGGAAGGAGACAGCGCGGCAGACCTTGTCTGCGATGGAGAGATGGCGTAGACCAGGACGCCCAGAGCCTGAGAGTGCCAAACTGGATGACATCGGCTCGAAATCGGAACCGGTGGAGAGATTTGTTAAATAAGGCCAAGACCGGATCCCGGTTGTAATGCCGATGATGATGATGATGACTACAGTTACAATTAGTACAATAAACACAAAAATTATGATTGCGCTCTTAGTTGGGTGCTCTTCAATTGATATTAAACATCGAGTTAATATTTGAAAATCTTAAATTGTTATTGTTTGACAGTATTTCTTTGATTGATAAAATGTTTAGTTAATTTGCTATGTATAGGTTTTACAATTCTTTTGTGTAAGTTTTCATATTTTATTTTATCTATTTTCATTGTTTCATCAGATGTTGATGTTGTAGGTTTGTTAAACGAACTACACAATTATCTTCCTGTTAATTAATCTGGCAAATTAAGTTACCCAAATAATGTTCGCAATTTTTTATTCTAACACAATATTCCCTGCATAATGCTATCGCATTATCTGTTTTAATTTTTCCGTGTAGGAATCCTATTGGTGTGAGTTTGAAAAATTCACGTTATTCTTTGATTACCGCGTATTTGTAGATTGTAACGAAGCTGTCATCTATTCTTGCCATGCTAATATACGAATATTCAAGTACGTTGATTAATGTCTTGCTTGTCTTGTACTTTCAATAATCCTGCCACATCATTCATGTCTAATGTTTCTAACAAGATTGCCCTCGCTACTTAATCGAAGTTGGTCGTGAATCTGCTCTAACAGGAATCTTCTCTGAGAGTTCTTTACGTCTAACGTCTTTAATAATCTTTCAAAATGTTTGTAAGATTTGTTACATGAAATAGGAAGTTGTAATTGTAGAAGATGAATATGTCGTCAGTTGGTGTCAGGATGTATCTCTTTCGTTTCAAGTTTTCGATTTGAATGCCCGATTTTACTAGGCCGACAATCGCGAGTAATATCAGGTATTTCATCTTCATCTTTGTCCAATGTGTAATTCTTGATGCTGTCTTTGTGGATTACTATCCCCCTTGTGGTTAAATTGTGTCCCCACAATCTTTATCTACGATGTGTTTCCTGTATCGGGCGTTGTTCTTCTTTCTTAATCCAGCAATTCTTACCAAAATTTGCTCTCCTTTTTCGAATGTCCTTTCTTTCGTTCCGGTATTCAGTCTTTTTAAAGTTTTTTCGGATGCTTTTTGTAATTTGTCGCAAATTTCCTCAGACTGAATGTGTATCGAGTTAAAATGAATTTCTCGCGGTTTAAATCCAGTAACCGAATGTATACTGTTGTTAATTCTAATACTGCGATTAAAATTTCCTCGGTTGTATTAGTACCGTTTTGGATTGTAAAAATTCGAGTCAATTCCGAAATTGTACTGTGGGCTCGTTCCACTTGCCCATTTGCTGTCGATCGGTACACCGGTGTTTCAATTTTTTGAATGGCTCTTTTTATACACATTTGTTTGACCATTGCGGTATTCAAGCATGGTTCGTTATCGGTCATAAGTTGTTTGCATGTGGGAAAATTGTTTGTCAGACATTCCTCTAACTTTAGGTTCATTCTTTCTCTGGTGTCGCATTCTCTGATTACTATGTATTTCGAGAATTTGTCTATTAAGGTTAAGTATGTTCTTTTGTCGTTGAAATACAAATCAGCATGAATGTATTCTCCGGGTTTTCCTGGGATTTCTGAATCTCTTAAAGGCTGTTTAGTTGGGTTTCTTTCATACATACCGAATAGGCATGCTGTGCATATTTTGTTAAAAGTTTTACAGTTAGCTTTAACTTCGGGCCAATAGTATTTTTCCATGATTTCTTGGACGTTATTCATGTAGCCTTGTGGCGGTTCTTTAATACATTCCCAAAGAACCGCCCACCCTCTTAAATTAACCACCCTCCTCTTTCCATGCCAACCCATAGTACTTACCTGCAATTAGGGGCAGCGTAAGCTCCCTTGCAGCATCATACCTGAAAGGAAAACCTACCCGACGGCATCCACACATTCAGAATTTCCCCGGTTCATATTCCATGAACCAGTTCATCTCCTATCGGCTCAGCCTGTCTTCAATTACGACAAACAAACCCTGGCCAGCGTATTGTTGACATAGCTGTAGCTGATATTCTTTCCATAGTTCACAATTGTATATCGCGCCTATACCCTTAGGTCCGCGACAGTTGCGACAATTCCCCGTTATTGGCTATCAACCGATCATGGAATTTGGGCATGGATAAGATCAGTGTTTAGGCATTCTTACCCATGCCATGCCTATGATGACCCGCCTGAAATCAAAAGTAAACATACACTATCTCACTGTGTTCGTTATTTACCCGCATATTAATTCAAACATGTAGCCATTCAGCCTGACCCTTTGCCACCGTCGACGAGGTTTCTGCTGACTTATGTCAACAAAATAATTTGCGTCCTTGTGCACCGGAGCCATGCGGCTAGATTGGATATTGCCTGCATCGGTGTTTCCAAGGAATCTTAGGCAAATACCATGACGACTCCTTCGTATCATAGGCACATCATTTACATCTTGTGTGCCACCATTTGATCTGTGAAATAGCGTTTTTGTTTACTTTGAAACAGAAATCTATTTCGATCCCTGACATACATCATCAACGATGTATGGGTACATCGCCGCAGCCCCCGATCATCGTACGTCTGTTTAATCAGGTGTCCGCCGATCATCGTCCTCATCGCAGGGTCATCGTACCTGTCCTATACGGACACATAGAATCCTCCCCTATCGATGCAATTCGCGGCCATTGAATCTGATGGATATGAATTGCATCGTTGAGTCAGATTTCAACGCCTTAGTGTGCGGGCGCGATTCATAGAGTCGAACCTTTTTCATCATTAGCGGTAGAGCAATAACGAGTTTCAAGTATCAATTCGAGTTACGTCTCTTGTCGTTTAATTAATAATAGTTTCGTGGCGAGCATGTCGTGAAGAAGGAAACTAATAATAAATAACATTCATACGGATACAATTAAAGAAAATCAGTTCCAGTTTTAAATCCGGTATATCTATTGTGTACCCGCCTGTCACGTGGGAGACCGTCGGGGAGTCTGTGGCGCAAGACTAATGACCTTGCCCGGAAAAAAACAAATCATTATGGAAAATTTAAAAAGCCTCAGGACTTGCTAAATAAGGCCAAGACCGGTTCCCGGTTGTAGTGCCGATGATGATGATGATATCTATTGTGTAAAAGGAAACCTTTTTTTTCCTTCATTCAGTTATAAAACTTGGAACTCGAACATAGTGGACATTGATATCATTTAAAAGAATTTTAAATAAACTGTAATCATACAAAACTAAAGGAACTATACCCAATAAAGCGTAACCAGTTAATGTAACAAAATATCTGCGTGTTTGTTTTTCTTTGCTTTCTTCGGGGATCGACTCGATGTGCTCAGTAGTGTTGTGGGGTGTTTTACTGAATCCGCGTCCGTGCCGACGCACTAGTGAAAACCACCACAATCTCTATGAGCTCTGTTATGAGTATTTTCTATTATTTTCATTTGCTGGTTAATATCTGTTACATCTTCTAATTCGTTAGGAGTTAATACAAATTTGTAATGAGAAAAAACCTCTGTTAAAATTGGTTTGATTCTGTGTAACAATTCGTATCCTATTTTTACTGCGGTCACTCTATGGGATCTAAAATTTCTCTTAACCCGTTTGTTAGTTGTTGTTCGTCATGAAATTTTATTATGTATCTGGTTTTCTTGGGAAATGAGTTCGTGGTAATAATTTCGTTTTTCTCCTTATCGTAAAGAATCCTTATTTGTACGCCATATGAATTAAATGGTTGAGTATATGATTTTAATTTTTCGTTTGCTGAGCTGTCTGTAGAATGTTCTGAGGATAATATTGAAGAATTTA
Organism: Microdon myrmicae; assembly: GCA_963931805.1. NCBI lineage: Eukaryota > Metazoa > Arthropoda > Insecta > Diptera > Syrphidae > Microdon > Microdon myrmicae. Next base: position 213,176,155 of record OZ007496.1, on the reverse strand, counting down.
TCTGTTGTCTGGACAAAGCGTCAGCCACTACATTCTGTTTTCCTGGCTTATATACCAGTTTTGCTCCAAAGTCCTCTATAATTCCTTTCCATCTCATTAATTTATTATTTGGATTTTTATCGGAAATAGCAAAAGTTAAGGATTGATGATCTGTGTAGATCGTAAGGTCAGCTACTCCAAAAATATAAAATCCTTTTCGTTAGTACTATACTTTTCTTCCGTTTTACCGAGTGTTCTTGATAAAAAATGTATCGGTTTCCCATTTTGACTGAGTACAGCTCCAATAGCTACGTTGGATGCATCGGTGGTCAGGTCAAAAGATTTCTTGTAATCTGGTTGAAACAATTCTACCTGTTCACGCAGGTGTGCTTTCAAGCCAGCTATGGCTTTTTTTGCTGGTTCATCTAATTTAATTTCAGTATTCTTACTATTGTTTTTATCTACTTGTCCATTATTTCCTCTTAAATGAATTGTTATGGGTTTGGCTATACCTGCGTATCCTTTTATAAACTTCCTATAGTACCCTGTTAATCCTAAAAATCCTTTTAATTCTTTCAGAGTTGTTGGTATCGGATATTTACTGATTGTTTCAACTTTCTCAGGGTTTGTAGAAATTCTATTATGTTTGATAATATGACCTAAATATTCTACTTCAGTTTGAAAGAATTTCGATTTTTCGTTAGATACTTTTAATGTTGATTTATTTAAGGCTTCGAAAATTGTTCTGATGTGTTGCATGTGTTCTTCTTCAGATGAAGAATATATTAACACGTCATCGATGTACATATATGCGAATTTAGGTTTGAATTCACGTAATGTCATCTACACATCTCTGAAAGATTGATGGTGCATTCTGTAGACCGAAAGGCATTCGTACGAATTCGTATTTTCCTCCGTTAACGCATAAAGCTGTTTTTTCACAATCTTTCTCAGCAATTTTGATTTGATAGAATCCTGATTCCAAATCAAGAGTGGTAAAATATTTTGCCTTTCCTAAGTTTAATATAGTCATGTTTACGTCTGGAATGATGTATCGATCAGTAATAGTATTTAAGTTTAATTCATGGAAGTCTATGACCATTCGTTTCTTTGGTCTGCCTAATTCATCAAAACCTTTTTTGGATACTGTCCATATAGGTGAGTTATATGGTGAAACACTTCTTCTAATTATTCCTTCTTTTAATAGCTTCTGAATTTCTTTGTTCACGAATTCATTGTCTGCGATGGGATATGGATATTGTTTTGTCCATATCGGTTCCTTACTTTTCGTTCCAACCATTATTTTTCCTGATTAATCTGTCTATCTCCTCTTTATACTTCTCGTTGCCTACTATGTAGTTAATTCGGGATCCTTTTTCTTCCATTACTAACTTGAATGTCATATTCCCGGGATCTATCATCCTACCTAACTTTGTTATACCTCCCCATCCTAATATCATATCATAAATTTCCATCGGTAATTCGTAAAATGTTATTTCTCTGTCGAATATCGGCACAATTCGTTTAGTGTCCAAGTATGAAGTTGCATGAACTGATTTAACTCTAATTGGTTTAATCTTAATTCTATCAGATAATTCACTGTTGGGATTAATATAATTATGGGTTGCGCCACTGTCAATCAGGATTTTGAATTGTCTTCCTGTTTTTTAAGCTTTTAATATTAGGGTGAGCAACCCGTCTACCAGTTTAAAGATTCAGTCTTAATACTACGATGATGTGTACCTTTTAAGGGAGTGGTTAATATATATTAGGTATACATACGAGGGTTGCCTCTTATGTTTCGGGATTTGGCAACCCTAGTGTTGCAATCCGGCAATTGACAGCTCTGTCGTAAAGTTGGACATTTTTGAGGTTATACGCACTCAGAACGTTTTGACATACGAGCGCTATTTGTGTTGTTTACAGTAACTTAAAAGATTCATCTCGGCCCAAAAATGGAATTAAATCGTCAACATTTTCGTGCGATTATTTTTTACAACTTTCGGCGTGGATTAACTAAGCAACAGTGCATGGATGAACTTAATTCAATTTTTGGCGATGAAGCTCCATCAAGGACCAGTGTTTATCGATGGTATGGTGAATTCAATCGTGGTCGTAGTTCACTCCAAAATGAATTTCGTGAAGGTCGTCCAAAATCAGTTGTTGTTCCGAAAACCATTGATGCTGTGCGCGAACTGATATTGGAAGATCGTCATGTGGCCTATCGTGAGATTGAGACAACCTTAGGCGTTAGTGGGACCAGGATACATTCAATATTGCATAAACATTTGACTGTCAAAAAAATTTGTTCGCGTCGGATCCCACACAATTTGTCAATCGCCCAAAAAAAGGCTCGTGTCAATTGGTCGAAATAAATGCTCAAAAAATACGGTCGCGGTGCTTCGAAACACGTCTATGACATCGTGACAGGTGATGAATCGTGGATTTACAACAACGAAAGTAAACAGCAGTCGACTGTCTGGGTGTTTCAAGATGAGCCAAATCCAACAAAAGTTGTTCGCGCACGAAGCACTTCCAAGCAAATGGTCGCCTGTTTTTTCGGAAAAACTGGACATGTCGCAACCGTACCACTAGAGCAACGCAGAACAGTCAATTCTGAGTGGTACACAACCATTTGTTTGCCAGTTGTCTTCCAAGAAATCAGGAAAACCAACCGCCGAAGACGGATCACTCTTCACCACGACAATGCGAGCTGTCACACATCGGCTGCGACAACTGCATTTTTAAGCACCCAAAACATCGATTTGATGAGTCATCCGCCGTATAGTCCTGACTTGGCACCGAATGACTTCTTTTTATCCCCGTACGTAAAAAACAAACTGAGAGGTCAACGTTTTTCGACACCTGAAGAAGCGGTTGCTGCATTCAGAATGCATGTGTTAGAGATACCTCAATCAGAGTGGCAAAAGTGCTTCGACAATTGGTTCAAACGCATGCAAAAGTGTATAGATCTTCATGGGGAATATTTTGAAAAACAATAAAGTGATTTTCGATGATCAATATTTGTTTTTGTTCTCTAATCCCGAAATATAAAAGGCTACCCTCGTATTTACCGTTTGCTGTTCCAGTTCTGGATAAATGCTGCTGTCGCCTTCGTCTTCGTTCTTAGCTTGTTGTGACTTGTTGATACGTTGTTGCTTGTGATTGTTGAATAAAGGTGGTTGCCATCTCTTCGTTGGTTGACTCTCATGTTGATATAGAGGTGGCGGTCGATGGGGGTGTTGCCTGAATGGATTTGGGTATCGTCGCATGTCTCGAATAGTTGAGTCGATGTCCATAGGTTGTTCTTGATGTTGCACACGATGATGGGGCTGATGCGACATTGCTCTGAGTTTACTTGCGTGTGGTGCTTGATGTCTGTACGTGAAATTCGGAGCGATGTTACTATATTGACTTGTATGTTGAACAGTCAATGCGATGCCGTATGCTTCGGATAGGATAGCATTTCTATATGCAAATACTGCTCTTCGGGCGTCAAGATTGTTCGGTCCGTCCATGAATACCCTGGCTGCATCTTTTTCTGCATTTTCTACGAAGGATCTTCTAGTTTCTGCGACTCTGTATTTGGCTTGTAGTTTTGTCACTATCAGGTTTAGTGCTCGGTGGATCTCATCGTAGTATGCTGTTAGGGATTTGCTTCCTTGCCTGATTCTGCTCATCTCAGCTTCCAATACGAATAATGGGCCAATGTCACTGTATGTTGCATCCAGTCGATCTATTATAGCATTAAAGTTGATTTTGGTGTTATTATTCTCTAACACTGTTGCAGCTTCTCCAGTTATTTTATTAAACACTATGTTTAGGGCTGCTCCATAAATAGGATACTTAGGATAGGGGGTAATGGGGTCCACCAAATTTTTAGCTCTCCTCCGCCAAGCTGTGTATTTATTCACATCACCATTAAACTCTGGCAATGTCTCGAACATATTGAGTTGCACATCTTCGGGTTTGTTTAATACAATCGGAGTATCTTCGTACTCCGTGATTGAAATTCTTGCTTGGGACATTGAATTCTCGAGCTGCATTATCAACCCTTGCATTTATTGCGATGAAACCTTGTTTCATAAGGATCATCTCTGCTTCCATTTTTGCTATATTATTGTATTATTCTCGCGCAAAAAAGAGTTTTAAAGAGTGCACGCCATAGAAAAGGGAGAGCATTGCGAAAAGTGATCATAAACTTCAGCTATTAAAAACCAAAGGGACATCGTACGTTGATTTTTAATGCCTGAAAACTGTAACCATGAAAGAACTTATTACCATGCTCGTATGGTTCGACTGAAGAAGGATTTCCTGTACTCGTTTGTTCATCTAGAAGTTATCTTAAGTAAACTGATATAGACTCTTTTGTTGCCGACTTTCGCGAATAAATACTTCATGATGAGGAACTCAACTTCCAAGTTAACTTCATCAAGATTTGTGGTGGTATGGCGTCTCAACAGATACACACAGTACACAAGCAAATAGTGAAGAACAAGACTGAAACAAAATCGAATAAGCAAAGCATTAGCCGTATACCATCGCAATAACATAGCAATTCCAGATCAGTTGAGTGTATTCGAGTTTAGAAATCGAATTCGAACACGCACAGTGTCCTGATGTGTTGAGCATTGGTTCAGCCATTTAGTGATTCTAACCGTCATAGCGTCAGTTCGAATTACACCTTCTTCACTATCGTGACAAACAGCAATAGTAGTACCTGTAGAACAAGAATATGGTCATCTTCAACGATCCATCGTAGATATTTTAAATGCTTCGCAACCTCAATCCAAATGTCGTAAAACCACATGATACCCGGTTGCAATTATTTAAATATGTTATCTGTTCCTAAATTCCACACCACAGGCCATCGTGATATCTATACAGTGTTGTCCTTTCTATGGTTCAATAAGCTACCTACATCGATCAGGGCACTGTCAAGACCTGGTGTTTTAGATTCTCGTATTTCTGGTATGCTAGTCTAATCGAAGGTTGTATCCTTTCATTTACCCTCAACATATTTAACATATTGCACTAATACATATTTTTTCTTTGCCAGTTTCAAATGAATTATTTTTGTTCGTTTTTTTAACTTTTAAGATAAATTTGTCTTTGAATCTTAAATGCTCACGCCCCCTTAAAAACCGACATTTTTACTACATGAGCCAACTTGAGGGGGCATTTAACTCTTTTTTTTCTTCTAAAATTGTATAGATACCCTGAATGCCTTTGTTAAAACACCGCGCACAGGTTGCTTCACCATCGCGACCTTCCACCCCCGGCCCGAAAAGACCAGGTTGTATTTTGCTTAGCACAGATATGGAAATTATACACAACTGTAAAATAAACATCGAACATGACATTAAATACTGAACCCAACACAAAGAGTATTCAAATTATTAGCCGCCAGATCATAACGGTTAAAATGTATAATACCGTGACGCATATGAAAGTCCGAAACAAAGTACTAGAATATTCTAGAAAGTACTGGAAAACTGAAGACTATGGAACGGACGGAAAGGAAACGCCGAATCAGAATGAGGAAAAATGGTATAAATACGTCGCACACAGAGAGAAGAAGTAAGCAGTAAAAGACGCGATAAGTACGGAAGCGATAAGTCAAGAAATCGTTATGTGTACGGTAAAAGTAACGGTTGTTATTAACGGACTAATAAAGTTATAGCGTTTGCGACGATAGTGAATAGCGAGTGATTCGAACCGATGCTATCACGGTTAGAATCACTAAAAGATAGAACCAAAGATCTTACCCATCAGGCCACTGCCGCTTATGTGAATTTGATTTCTAAACTCAAATACATTCGACTAATGTGGTAATGGTATATTATTGCTATGGTATACGGCTTTAATGGATGTGCTTTTGGTGGTGTTGTTCTTCACTAGTCGTGTGTGTATCTGCTAGAAACGCCACAAAGTGTTACATTAATTCAAAATCGATTTAACGGCTCTTATTTATTAAAAATAACATAATTAATCCAGCGAACCCTAAGCTCGCTACAATTGGTGTCAGAAGTGGGATTAATTATTGGTGAAGTAAATAAGTCTGTTAAAGTGTGTTGTGACGATGTCAGATCGACATTTGGAGGATCTTCGCGTTCCTGAGTTGAAGAAGGAACTTCAGGACCGGAATCTGGATAGCAGAGGACAGAAGCAAATTCTTCGACAGCGTCTGCAACCAGCAATGGAGGAAGAGGGTATCGATGTCGACACATATGTTTTTACGATTGTGCCAGACTGTCCGGATGAAGAAAAAACAGCGAGTCAAGATGGTGCCAATGTAACGGAAAAGAGTTCGCCACAGTTGAACATTTCGGAGATGTTCAGGATGATGATAACAAAAATGGATGCCCAAAATTGAAAATTCGACGCACAAGCTGTAGATCTGAATGCGAAACTGGATGCCCAAACGAAGTGGATGAAATTTAATTTTCAACACTTTGAGGAAGAAATTCAGTCGAAAATTCGAAACGAAGTAGAAAATCTGGATCTAAAAAACGAAGCTGATTTTAAGAAAGTCACCGATGAAATAACGCGAATCGAAAAGAGACTTGACTGTGTTGAGAGAAATAAGACATCACCTAGCAATCAACATGACTACAACGATACAAGGATGCAACCGCCAACCTTCGATGGATCGGGACCCTTCTCCGTATTTATACGTCAGTTTGACGCTGCGGCCAATTATAATAAGTGGTCGGATGAGCAAAAGTCAACATCACTAATCTTGTCACTCCGCGGGGCAGTTGCAGAATTGCTACAAACTATACCAGCATAGAAGCAAACAGATTTCCAAGCGGTAAGAGACGGCCTTGAAGCTAGGTATGGAGACAACCACATGCAGCAGGTCTACCACATGCAACTGCGGAGCAGAACACAGAAACCTGGAGAAAATCTTCAACAGTTACAGGCAGACATTGAGCTATTGGCAAACTTGTCTTATTCAAATATGACTAAGGAATTTCTGAACGAGGTAGCAATGGATGCATTTATAAACGCATTCCAAGATCGGAACTTGCAACAGGCCGTTCGTTTGGCTGGAAAGAAGACGACTAATGAAATACTGGCGTTCGCATTGGCATATGAAACTGCTAAACTGGCTACCAGGAGTACATATAAAGTCCGAGAAACGTTCGTCCAGGAATGTTCCTGCCAAAGAACCGGGCATGTACAACGGAGAATTCGGAGACCTGATGAAGTGTTGGGCATGCGGCGAAGTCGGCCACATCTCTGTTGACTGTAGGAAACGTCGACGAATGAATGAAACATCAATTGAGAATTGTTATTCATGCGCTAATCACAAGAGAAGCCTACAGCGTGATTCAGACTTGGACTGCACCACGACCGAATGTAATCCTTGCATCAACAGATAATTGCTCTTAAGACCAGCCGAGAAAAGGTCATTGAGGAGAACAATCGTTTATCAGCTGATCTAGTAGAGAGGCAAGCTGAAATTTTGACCCTAAAGCGTCGCCTTGAGGATTCGGAAGTAGAAATTGATCATTTAAAACAAGAGGCGTACGACCCCCGGAAGGTACAAGTACTAGATGGGTGGATGGGTGGATGAGTGATGCTATACGCACAGCTCAACTTCAGGATGAAGATATGTCGCTAATCCTAGAACACAAAGAAAAGAACGAGCGGCCAACTTGGAACAATATTTCCGACAAGAGTGAAGCATTTTTTTTTTTTTGTATTAGACTTCTCTCGGGAGAGGCGAACCTATATTGCCGATTGGGCGCCCCGAGATGCCGCTTCTTCAGGTGTCGAAAAACGTTGACCTCTCAGTTTGTTTTTTACGTACGGGAATAAAAAGAAGTCATTCGGTGCCAAGCCAGGACTATACGGCGGATGACCCATCAAATCGATGTTTTGGGTGCTTAAAAATGCAGTTGTCGCAGCCGATATGTGACAGCTCGCATTGTCGTGGTGAAGAGTGATCCATCTTCGGCGGTTGGTTTTCCTGATTTCTTGGAAGACAACTGGCAAACAAATGGTTGTGTACCACTCAGAATTGACTGTTCTGCGTTGCTCTAGTGGTACGGTTGCGACATGTCTAGTTTTTCCGAAAAAACAGGCGACCATTTGCTTGAAAGTGCTTCGTGTACGAACAGCTTTTGTTGGATTTGGCTCATCTTGAAACACCCAGACAGTCGACTGCTGTTTACATTCGGCCCCATACGCGTAAATCCACGATTCATCACCTGTCACGGTGTCATAGACGTGTTTCGAAGCACCGCGACCGTATTTTTTGAGCATTTCTTTCGACCAATTGACACGAGACTTTTTTTGGGCGATTGACAAATTGTGTGGGATCCAACGCGAGCAAATTTTTTTGACAGTCAAATGTTTATGCAATATTGAATGTATCCTGGTCCCACTAACGCCTAGGTTGTCTCAATCTCACGATAGGTCACATGACGATCTTCCAACATCAGTTCGCGCACAGCATCAATGGTTTTCGGAACAACAACTGATTTTGGACGACCTTCACGAAATTCATCTTGGAGTGAACTACGACCACGATTGAATTCACCATACCATCGATAAACACTGGTCCTTGATGGAGCTTCATCGCCAAAAATTGAATTAAGTTCATCCATGCACTGTTGCTGAGTTAATCCACGCCGAAAGTTGTAAAAAATAATCGCACGAAAATGTTGACGATTTAATTCCATTTTTGGGCCGAGATGAATCTTTTAAGTTACTGTAAACAACACAAATAGCGCTCGTATGTCAAAACGTTCTGAGTGCGTATAACCTCAAAAATGTCCAACTTTACGACAGAGCTGTCAATTGCCGGATTACAACACTAGGGTTGCCAAATCCCGAAACATAAAAGGCAACCCTCGAATAGGAGAAGAAGTTGGGCCGGAGTAAAATATTGCTTGGCTCTAAAAAGATAGCTCAGTTTTCCTGAGGCTGATCTGGCGATACCCGATACGTGTTTATGCCATGATACATTCCCACAGACCGTGACGCCGAGCAGTTGCAAACTTTCCCCAGCCTCAAGGGCCCGGCCATTCATCATCAGCTGTGAAACCGATGATCCACTTTTCTTTGTGAATGTTGTATATTGTGTTTTCGCTGCACTGAATTCGACGAGATTGGCCCTTCCCCACTGCAGGACCCTATCTAGATCCTGATTCAGAGAGTCAATATGTCTACATCTCAGCCGATGCGACGCAGATGCACCAATCGGACGAGCACTCGAAAAGGAGGAAACAAGCGTACTATCATCCGCAAAACTGAACGCTTTGTTATTCGTTGTCTCCAACAAATCTAAAGCATATTGGGCAAAATGGAATTCCTTGCTGGTGGAAGATGGAATTCTAAAGCGTAAATGGGAAGCCGCGGCCGGAAAACCCCATCGAATGCAGATTTTAGTCCCACCATCAAAAGTGAAGGATGTACTAACAGAAATGCACGGCGGGGCCTCCGGTGGACATCTGGGAGTTAATAAGACAATTTCAAAATTACGATCTCGCTTTTACTGGCTTCACATGAGAGATGACGTCAAGTCTTGGTGTAGGAAGTGCACAACTTGCACTGCAACCAAAGGACCAACAGCAAAACCAAGGAGCGCTATGAAGCAGTACAACGTGGGTGCCCCTTTTGAGCGAATTGCGATTGATATCTCAGGACCATTCCCAAAAAAAAACGACAACAACAAATACATGTTGGTTATCATGGATTACTTCAGCAAGTGAGTGGAAGTCCTTCCAATTCCAAACCAAGAAGCAACAACCACTATTGAGCAGCTTATCAATAATTGGATCAGCAAATATGGAGTTCCTTGTGAGATTAATTGATTGAAGTGTGGTTAACAAACACACAATACCAAGCTTGTTTTGAAAGCCAATCGGATGCGACTGAGACGTGTTTTGGATTCGATGCGGCGGGCGTGTAAACCGAGTTCCTTCGGCGGTGGTGGCTTTGGCTAGTTTCGAACTCGACCATCGTCGAATATGAATTTGTTCGAAAAGCGAAGATGCTGTGAGAGAAGGGGGAGCGAGCGGTGGTTGTGAGTAGACCTGTGGCGTTTCTAGCAGATACACACACGACTAGTAAAAAACAACACCACCAAAAGCACATCCATTAAAGCCGTATACCATAGCAATAATATACCATAACACATTAGTCGAATGTATTTGAGTTTAGAAATCAAATTCACATAAGCGGAAGTGGCCTGATGGGTAAGAGCTTTGGTTCTATCTTTTAGTGATAGCGTCGGTTCGAATCACTCGCTCTTCACTATCGTCGCAAACGCTACAACTGGTGACCCCGACGTGATATCTGTACGGCATAACACACACTCCCATCCACACACAGAACTTTACTTTACTTGCAATCGCACGACTTCTACACAGAGCAAGGGCCCACTGGCCTGCTCTGACATTCTCTCGATCGCTCTCTCGCTCGCTCTTCGCTCAGTCGTCTCAAAGTTCATCGTAGCGAAAGTTACTGGGAAGGGAGTGGATGTAGCGTTTCTAGCAGATACACACACGACTAGTGAAGAACAACACCACCAAAAGCACATCCATTAAAGCCGTATACCATAGCAATAATATACCATAACACATTAGTCTAATGTATTTGAGTTCAAAAATCAAATTCACATAAGCGGCAGTGGCCTGATGGGTAAGAGCTTTGGTTCTATCTTTTAGTGATTCTAACTGTGATAGCGTCGGTTCGAATTACTCGCTCTTCACTATCGTCGCAAACGCTATAGACCGTTGTTGACGTTAGGAGAAGGTAAATTTTGAATCGTGTGTGCGGTTAGCAGAAGAACAAAGAAAGAAAAAAGAATAAGAGTTCTTGGTTCGTCTTCTTTTTCGTTGTGGATGAAAAGGAAAAATTTATTAAGAGATCTACCAATTCTTGTGTTGTGATTTTAAATCCGTCATCTAAGAAAATGGTCGGTGAACGTAAGTTAGTATCGTATAAGTTGCGGCGTGTGTTTTTGCCCGTTTAATGGTTAGGAAGAAGCATGTCCGTTTCTTCCTCTAAGAATTAAGACTAAACGACGAGAGGAGATTGGAAGGGGGAGAGGAAAGGAGGAACCCACGTCCTAGACCTTGTAACTATAGTAAATTGGCTGACCCTGCAAGGAAGCTGTACCAAGGAAGAAATAAAAGTTATAACGAGAAGTTGTTTTTCTTTTCTTGCGACTAAAAGTGTGGGAGAGTAAGTACCTAGGGTACTACCCAGGTACGTATACAAAACTTGATACCCTGTAAATCTTAAATCAACCTTCGCTAAAGTTTATCAGGCGACCCAGCCTACAGGCCGACCTGAATTAGCTAGGCAAAGCAATAGTATATATATATATATAAAACATCGGCTGCATGAGTCCTACTTCCCATGATCCACAGGAATATGAAGTTACAACTGGATACATTTATATGAGTAACAACGTATTATGACCCAACTAACAAATATAATGTGACACCGGTCTTTATCCGAAACTTGTTAAATTGTCCATAATTTGTTTTTCCGGGCAAGGTAATTAGCCTTGCGCCAACGTTGGCATCAGAGCGTCCAATTCAAATCGGTGAGTTACTCTGCCACAAACCGTACGGGTGGAAAGTGGCGTTGCTGAAGCAACGTGCGAATGGATTTTCAACAGAGATAGTCTTAGAAAAAAACGCAAAAGGCGGCAAAATCAGGCTTCAATAGGGTACGGAATGCACATTGTGTGGCGACGATTGAGTACGATTCGACGGCGAACGCGGGGTCCACTTCGTCTACTAAATGAAGGCGATTAAACCACACCAAACGAACAATCTTTGGAGCAATGTTGGGATCAGAGCGTCCAATTCAAATCACTGAGTTACTCTGCCACAAACCATACGTTACACATACTTATGTCTGGCAGACATGAGATTGTTGCAACGTCGACTGACTGAATTTAATATGTTTTATGGGCACGTTACATATGACTTTTAAAGAAGCATTGGTCATCACTATTGTAAGCAACTTTGTTGCATGAAATAAATTATGATTTAATGGCTTATGGATTTTATGATGATGCTGGGTGTAAAGAGGTATCGTGTTAACTTTTGCGGATTTGTGGCAGTTTCATGGGATGTCATGCTACCTGATAGTCTTGGTATTGTGTTGTCAAACTAACCTTTGTCCTGATCTCCGCATCGCCGTTTTACTGTCGGGGAAAAAATACCTCAAAAATAAATATGAATAGCATCTAAGTCAATTTTTCGAAGATAAAATCGCAGAATTATTCAATAATAGAACAATGGTTTAGACGTCAAAGGGCAGATGGTGGACAAAAAGAGTTGACAATATTTGAACGAAAAAAAAACGCTGAAATAATTTTCCCCAATTTTATAAAGGATAAGAAATGCATGTCGCGTTCAACATTCACTGTTGATTTAATCCATTGCGTCTCCACCTGTAGTCGTCTCACTCGACAGCGCACGACTAAAATTTGGATTTAACTTAAACTAAAAAAAAAATTATGATAATATCAAAATATGTTTACGTCTTCAATGAGCCACCAGTAGGTCCTTTAATTTGTTGGTATCTACGAAAATAGTAGACTTGGTTTAATTTAGTTACTCACTATCCAAATAAAACTATCCGGTCATTGGCATTTCTTAACGCACTGCCGTCACTTGAACATTTCAAATCTTTATCCTAATGTCGCTTTCACAGCTTAAAATGTGTTCTAAAACGGTAAAAGTATTAAAGTTTTTCATTCAGACCTCTCTACAAATCAAACAACTTTAACCCATCTTGAAATTAGAATCAATGGCTCTTGTGTTTCTTGAAATAGTCCAAGTGTGAAGAGACTCCAAACTCAGAATTGCTGCTTTAATGACATTGTAACCACATCAAGAAACTGCTGCAGAATCGCTCTACTCTAACGATCTTGAGGTTGCAAACACTCCCAACCGTCTTTTGTATTATTTTTTTTTTTTTTTTTCAGCCAAGATTTTCTCCAACGTTATTTCGACAAAATCACTGTAAACCAAGACTCGGTCCCATCCTGGTCAACATTTTCAACAACTTTTGGCGCGTTCATGTTCACATTGTTGTGTTCAATCGCATTATTCAGAAACAAACCATCTGCACTTTTCATTTCCACCTTTGCATACACGCATCACAGTAAACAATATTTTTGCTTCCAGATAATTTCGGAAAATGAGATTCTTACCTCGATGGATGCACATGCCATCACCTGCAATGAAAATGGTGTAAGTTTCTTCCGATTTTCCACAGAAAATATGCTCTCAAGATCGTCAGTGTTCATCGTCAGACAAAAGCGGCAAACATGTTTAGTTCTTAATTCATCTTGGCGAGTTTTCAATAGATCACCCATGACTGAAGGACGCTGGAGGAGGAGTTTTCACCAGACAATTGTAACTTGCAAGGAGGTGCCTTGTTTTATATTCGACTGTGGACACTAAAAGTACTTAAGAATTCACTTTTTAACTTCAAACAGAAAAAAAATCCTTCTAGTGTCGCAGGTTGATTGTTAAAACTTCAAATGTTGTGAATCGATTGATGTTTGAGAAATAGTTTTGCTCATCGACAAGATGGTGGATCAGGGCTTGGGTGTTAAAAGTAGACTGCTGAATCGGTGAATTGCTGAGATGTATTTTGTCGATGTTATTGATTCGCTGGTGGAAAAATTGTATGAAGCCTAGATGGCGCTGTCTTCGAATTCTATTAATGAATGGTTAATATCTTCACCGGTGATGTTATAATGAAACGATTAGTTAAATATTGCTGGTAAATAGGTAATAAGTAGAAAGTTGATTCGCATAAATGCAGTAGCTCTAATTAATGTAACGGTTTAGTATGTTGTCACTTTGAATAACGTGTAATAATATCTAAAATTGATTGAGTAGGATTATACCAATCAAAAGTTCATTTAAGAACCAGAGTAAAGATGCAGTTCAGAATATTTAGTGGCGCCAAAAGGAGAATTAGCTATGTTTATCAATTTAGGTGAGCATATTAACGAACTTTAGATTGTTATCTCGGATAACGTGTTTTAGTCTACTTGAAACATTCGGTAATCGATATTTAATTTTTGTGATGCATCAAACCCCTAAACAGTTTTGTTGTATTTTTGTTGCATGTTGCTTTCGAAGATACTATCTATCTATCTACTATTAAGTATAGTTTATCTCAGTTTATCTCCCTTTAAGTAATTTACTTCTTGATGTGGTTACAAGTAGCTCTTACTCCTCCTTACAATAACAATACTGCAGAAATTCGCCCACAGGTGTGTCTCATATATATGAATCCGGATAATACCCGATGGGGCGTTGGTGGGATAAACACCAAAGAAAAAGAATGTTCTATGAACATATAAAGAATTGTAAGAGGAGAAGAATGTACCTTGTGAACAACAAGAACAGGGAAACCAGAAAAGAATCAACTATCGGGTGGGCCATACATTTTTGCAAATGGCAACACTTGATTTCTTAAAAACCGTCCGTTGCTTCATCCAATTGTAGTGGCTCCATTCTAGGCCCCATCTTATGTAATATCTACACCTCAGATATTCCTCGTCCTGTGGACGGTAGAGTAAACCAAATATGCTATGCGGATGACGTCCTAGTGTACACGTCATCTAAAAGCCGAAAACTCGCAACAAACCGACTTAACCGTCATCCGGACGAACTGTATCAGTACTACAGTTGATAGAGAATTCGACTTAACCCACCCAAAGCAGTAACTATAATTCTGAGTAGTAAACACTCCCAACCTGCTTCTCGATATTCACAGAATATCCGAATACAAATAGGAGGTGCTACGATTAGACCACAGGACAGGATGAAATATCTTGGGGTCATCTATACCCCAAAAATGAATTTCATCAAACATGTGACCCACATTCTTCAAAGGGGCCTCGGTCAGTCTAAGCAACTCCACAACATCTTGAAGTGGAGCAACAAAGTTGACACCAAAATTAAACTTCTCTGCTATAAGCAGCTAATCCGATCTGGAATATCGTACGCCTTTCCCATATGGTCCTGCATATCTTCGGCCCAAATGGAAAGACTTCGAGTTTTCGAAAGAAAACTCCTCGGAAGATGCACCAACCACTCTAGAAGGCCTGACGGTCGCCATTACCCAAACTCTCACCTATACAAAGGCGCCTCCATTATCCCTATCGACGAGCAATAGCTATAATTCTGAGTAGTAAACACTCCCAACCTACTTCTCGATATTCACAGAATATCCGAATACAAATAGTAGTTACTACGATTAGACCACAGGACAGGATGAAATATCTCGGGGTCAAGTATACCCCAAAAAAAATGTCATCAAACATGTGACCCACATTCTTCAAAGATGCCTCGGTCGGACTAAGCAACTGCACAACATATTGAAGTGGAGCAACAATTTTGACACCAAAGTTAAGCTTCTCTGCTATAAGCATCTAATTCGATCTGGAATATCATACGCCTTTCCCATATGGTCCTGCATATCTTCGGCCCAAATGGAAAGACTGCGAGTTTTCGAAAGAAAACTCCTCAGATGATGCATCAACCACTTTAAAAGGCCTGACGGTCGCCATTACCCAAACTCTCACCTATATGAAGGCGCACCCTTTACCCCTATCGACGAGTACTTACTATAATTAGCATACAAATACCCCGAAAGCATTCAGAACAGCGAGAACCCACTTGTACGGGAGTCCTGCGCTGTTGACCCTTCTCACTCTCGATCTCTTCGGATCAGACCACCACAATTTCTTCTTCAGTACAAAACTGAGGAAAGCACCCTTCCCAACAACATTCTCCTTTATAATAGAGGATTCCTGGACTCATCCCATCGGGTCTATTTCTGGCACACTACAAACACACACGCACAGTACAAGACAGCACAAGCACACACACACACACACACACACACGCAGATTATTAGACGCCAAAGACGTGATCTGCGTTTACTACCGCACTCAAGACCCCCATGTGTCTTGTACGATTTATTTCCTACCATTCCCCCATCCAAGTAGTTAGAGAGCAATTGAACTAACCCTGTCCACACTATCCTTAGATACCTATAGCGTTTGGAATGATAGTGTGAAGTTTGATTTGAACTGACGCTATGTGTCGCAGCATGTTTTAGTATAACAGCATGCTTAGGTTTATAAAAATTAGCTTTCATTGAAGAATACACATTAAAGGGTTTCTTTCATAGTTTTCATGTTTAACTTTTGTAAATTGTATTCCGTGTATTCTTCTAGTACTTTCTTCAATCTTGTTTTGTTCAATCTATTAACATCATGTAAGGTGTTTCGCTGCCACTGCGTTCCACCGCCACTTTGTTTTCTTTAAATGTAAGCGTTATAAAAGCAGCTGTATCCTTTTTTCAATCTCTTGTTCTTTCGTAGTCACTTTTTCGTGCAGTTCGCTCTTTTGTAAACTTGTCTCACAAGTACGATATCTGTTCATTTCGTTAAAACAAATTGTTTTATTTTGTCCTAATCGTTCATGTGCATAATTAATAGTTCGTTTGGTTACATCAGAGTAAAATAAAGAGAAATTTGTATATAATCATTTCGTGTATCATTTCATTCGTCCTCGTCTTTGTTTCGCTCAATTTGTATCGGCACGGTAAACGCACTCGTGCAAAAATTGTACATTATGACAGTTAGAATCACCAAAAATTGAACCAATGCGTAACACATCAGGCTACTGGCCGTGCTTAGAATTCGATTTTTAGACGCAAGTATATTCCACTGATGTGAATTGTTATTATTTTATCGCTATGGTATACGGGTCTGACGCATTATCTTATTCGATTTTCGTTCGGTGTTCTTCACTATTTGCTTGTGTATTGTGTGTGCCTTCGGACCTGACTGATCTCGAATCCAAAAAAAAAAAAAAAAAATGGGGAGGCGAGAGGCCGACTTTAGGGAGACAAGGACAAATGTGTTCTTCATCTTGTTTCTGGCTTCTGGTCATCTTGCGATAACCAGAATCACCCACATTCGTGAGGATGTTGGGTTCGGTCTCGAGATATCTGAAAAGAAAGGAGAAGGAGGTATCTAAGAATAGTGTGGGCAGGGTTAGTTCAAGCGTTCTCTAACTACTTGGATGGGGGGATGGTGGGAAAGAAATCGTACTAGACTGGTGGGCCTTGAGTGTGGTAGTAAACGCAGATCACGTCTTTGGCGTCTGATAATCTGCGCTTTGGTCGGTGTGTGTGTGTGTGTGTGTGCTTGTGCTATCTTGTACTGTGCGTGCGTGTTTGTAGTGTGTCAGCAGTAGACCCTATGGGATGGGTCCAGGAGTCCTCTATTATAGAGGAGAATGTTGTTGGGAAGGGTGCTTTCTTAGTTTTGTACTGAAGAAGAAATTGTGGTGGTCTGATCCGAAGAGATCGAGAGTGAGAAGGGTCGAGAACGCAGGACTCCCGTACAAGTGGGTTCTCGCTGCTCTGAATGCTTTCGGGGTATTTGTATGCTAATTATAGTAAGTACTCGTCGATAGGGGTAAAGGGTGCGCCTTCATATAGGTGAGAGTTTGGGTAATGGCGACCGTCAGGCCTTTTAAAGTGGTTGATGCATCATCTGAGGAGTTTTCTTTCGAAAACTCGCAGTCTTTCCATTTGGGCCGAAGATATGCAGGACCATATGGGAAAGGCGTATGATATTCCAGATCGAATTAGCTGCTTATAGCAGAGAAGCTTAACTTTGGTGTCAAATTTGTTACTCCACTTCAAGATGTTGTGCAGTTGCTTAGTCCGACCGAGGCACCTTTGAAGAATGTGGGTCACATGTTTGATGAATTTTTTTTTGGGTTACTGACCCCGAGAAATTTCATCCTGTCCTGTATTCTAATCGTAGTAACTCCTATTTGTATTCGGATATTCTGTGAATATCGAGAAGTAGGTTGGGAGTGTTCACTACTCAGAATTATAGCTATTGCTTTGGATGGGTTAAGTCGAATTTTCGATCGACTGTAGTTGATCTCGAATCCAAAATGCGCCGCCCTTTTTATACTCTGCAACTACAGAGATTTCTTAAAAATTGTACATAAAAATTCCAAGAAGCACAAGCAAGACTTGGTGTCTGCTTCAATTGGAATGGGGTTCCACGAAGGATATGGGAATTTGTTTGAAGGTAAAATCATGAAATGCAGTTGGAATTAAGCATTACATGGTGTTAGGGTTAATGGGAATTGAATCAATGTCCGACAACTGGATTTTTGGTTTAAATTGTCGCGCATATGATTCACTTGGGGAACATGTAGCGGTTCTTTCGAACGCCACTACTTACCTGTTCATTCACCACCAGGTAACCATTTCCACGCGCGTCCTATTACATGAAAAGCGTGTAATTACCTGTCCTTTATTTGCGAAAACCTTTGCCTAAAATATCTAAACGTATCATTTTCGCTGATGTGAAATCCATCAGCACCAAACAGATATTTTCCTAAAGGCACGGTTCCCAGGCGCACCATTTACATAGGGCCAATTCAGTTGCAACACGAAGCAACTGACATGACCACCACGGTGCGCATAGCACCCATTGAAATCGCAGTACACAAGCAAGAGATACTCTCGCTTGGCTTTAATGCTGCAACCACATCGGCCGCTAAATCGAGCCACATGAAATGGTAACTCGCACCTGACCGCAAAAAGGGATCGAGAACTCGTCAGTGTAAATACACACACGGCGGTTCGACCCTGTTGACGCCAACAACAACATGCACACGATTAGCATCATGCTACTCGTAGTCACTGATCATGTAAACATTTCAACCCCTTTTTGCGTTGAGATACTCGCACCTGTTGCGAACATTTAGATGAGATCTATGCTATGTCAATCATCGTGTGTGTGTTTCAACCCCTTTTGCGTTGAACAAAACACAAAAGGGATATCTTACCATATATGGTCATCGAAGCGATGATTGAATATGTCGTATTCTATCGCTTCGATGAACTTGGTTTAATCGCGATTTGGATTCCGTGGGGGCAGGTTGTGCCCTCACGTTAAATAATAGATCTCTCGTGTGGCGTCCCAAGAGATAGGAGTCGTTGCTTAGCTGCGTTGTCGTACGGACATACTTAGACCTTGGAGTTATCAGTTTTAGAATGCGTGAAGCCTGTAATATAGTTACTTTAACTTTCATAACAAGTTAAACATACAAAGTGTTAAGTTATTTTAACTTTTTTAACAAATTAAATATACGCAGTTGTAATACAGTTACTTTAACTTTCATAACAAGTTAAACATACAAAGTGTTAAGTTACTTTAATTTCCTAAACAAATTGATTATACGCAGTTGTAATATAGTTACTTTAACTTTCATAACAAGTTAAACATACAAAGTGTTAAGTTACTTTAATTTCCTTAACAAATTGATTATACGCATTTGTAATATAGTTACTTTAACTTTCATAACAAGTTAAACATACAAAGTGTTAAGTTATTTTACCTTTTTTAACAAATTAAATATACGCAGTTGTAATATAGTTACTTTAACTTTCATAACAAGTTAAACATACAAAGTGTTAAGTTACTTTATCTTTCATAACAAGTTAAACATACAAAGTGTTAAGTTATTTTAACTTTTTTAACAAATTAAATATACACAGTTGTAATATAGTTACTTTAACTTTCATACCAAGTTAAACATACAAAGTGTTAAGTTATTTTAACTTTTTTAACAAATTAAATATACGCAGTTGTAATATAGTTACTTTAACTTTCATAACGAGTTAAACATACAAAGTGTTCAGTTATTTTAACTTTTTTAACAAATTAAATATACACAGTTGTAATATAGTTACTTTAACTTTCATAACAAGTTAAACATACAAAGTGTTAAGTTACTTTAACTTTCATAACAATTTAAACATACAAAGTGTTAAGTTACTTTGATTTCCTTAACAAATTGATTATACGCAGTTGTAATATAGTTACTTTAACTTTCATAACAAGTTAAACATACAAAGTGTTAAGTTACTTTAACTTTCATAACAATTTAAACATACAAAGTGTTAAGTTACTTTAATTTCCTTAACAAATTGATTATACGCAGTTGTAATATAGTTACTTTAACTTTCATAACAAGTTAAACATACAAAGTGTTAAGTTACTTTAATTTCCTTAACAAATTGATTATACGCATTTGTAATATAGTTACTTTAACTTTCATAACAAGTTAAACATACAAAGTGTTAAGTTACTTTAATTTCCTTAACAAATTGATTATACGCAGTTGTAATATAGTTGCTTTAACTTTCATAACAAGTTAAACATACAAAGTGTTAAGTTATTTTACCTTTTTTAACAAATTAAATATACGCAGTTGTAACATAGTTACTTTAACTTTCATAACAAGTTAAACATACAAAGTGTTAAGTTACTTTAATTTCCTTAACAAATTGATTATACGCAGTTGTAATATAGTTACTTTAACTTTCATAACAAGTTAAACATACAAAGTGTTAAGTTATTTTAACTTCCTTAACAAATTAAATATACGCAGTTGTAATATAGTTACTTTAACTTTCATAACAAGTTAAACATAAAAAGTGTTAAGTTATTTTAACTTTTTTAACAAATTAAATATACGCAGCTGTAATATAGTTACTTTAACTTTCATAACAAGTTAAATATACAAAGTGTTAAGTTACTTTAACTTTCATAACAAGTTAAACATACGAAGTGTTAAGTTACTTTAATTTCCTTAACAAATTGATTATACGCAGTTGTAATATAGTTACTTTAACTTTCATAACAAGTTAAACATACAAAGTGTTAAGTTATTTTAACTTTTTTAACAAATTAAATATACGCAGCTGTAATATAGTTACTTTAACTTTCATAACAAGTTAAATATACAAAGTGTTAAGTTACTTTAACTTTCATAACAAGTTAAACATAAAAAGTGTTAAGTTATTTTAACTTTTTTAACAAATTAAATATACGCAGTTGTAACATAGTTACTTTAACTTTCATAACAAGTTAAACATACAAAGTGTTAAGTTACTTTAATTTCCTTAACAAATTGATTATACGCAGTTGTAATATAGTTACTTTAACTTTCATAACAAGTTAAACATACAAAGTGTTAAGTTATTTTAACTTCCTTAACAAATTAAATATACGCAGTTGTAATATAGTTACTTTAACTTTCATAACAAGTTAAATATACAAAGTGTTAAGTTACTTTAACTTTCATAACAAGTTAAACATAAAAAGTGTTAAGTTATTTTAACTTTTTTAACAAATTAAATATACGCAGTTGTAACATAGTTACTTTAACTTTCATAACAAGTTAAACATACAAAGTGTTAAGTTACTTTAATTTCCTTAACAAATTGATTATACGCAGTTGTAATATAGTTACTTTAACTTTCATAACAAGTTAAACATACAAAGTGTTAAGTTACTTTAATTTCCTTAACAAATTGATTATACGCAGTTGTAATATAGTTACTTTAACTTTCATAACAAGTTAAACATACAAAGTGTTAAGTTATTTTAACTTTTTTAACAAATTAAATATACGCAGCTGTAATATAGTTACTTTAACTTTCATAACAAGTTAAATATACAAAGTGTTAAGTTACTTTAACTTTCATAACAAGTTAAACATAAAAAGTGTTAAGTTATTTTAACTTTTTTAACAAATTAAATATACGCAGTTGTAACATAGTTACTTTAACTTTCATAACAAGTTAAACATACAAAGTGTTAAGTTACTTTAATTTCCTTAACAAATTGATTATACGCAGTTGTAATATAGTTACTTTAACTTTCATAACAAGTTAAACATACAAAGTGTTAAGTTATTTTAACTTTTTTAACAAATTAAATATACGCAGCTGTAATATAGTTACTTTAACTTTCATAACAAGTTAAATATACAAAGTGTTAAGTTACTTTAACTTTCATAACAAGTTAAACATACAAAGTGTTAAGTTATTTTAACTTTTTTAACAAATTAAATATACGCAATTGTAATATAGTTACTTTAACTTTCATAACAAGTTAAACATACAAAGTGTTAAGTTACTTTAACTTTCATAACAATTTAAACATACAAAGTGTTAAGTTACTTTAATTTCCTTAACAAATTGATTATACGCATTTGTAATATAGTTACTTTAACTTTCATAACAAGTTAAACATACTAAGTGTTAAGTTACTTTAATTTCCTTAACAAATTGATTATACGCAGTTGTAATATAGTTACTTTAACTTTCATAACAAGTTAAACATACAAAGTGTTAAGTTACTTTAACTTTCATAACAATTTAAACATACAAAGTGTTAAGTTACTTTAATTTCCTTAACAAATTGATTATACGCATTTGTAATATAGTTACTTTAACTTTCATAACAAGTTAAATATACAAAGTGTTAAGTTACTTTAACTTTCATAACAAGTTAAACATAAAAAGTGTTAAGTTATTTTAACTTTTTTAACAAATTAAATATACGCAGTTGTAACATAGTTACTTTAACTTTCATAACAAGTTAAACATACAAAGTGTTAAGTTACTTTAATTTCCTTAACAAATTGATTATACGCAGTTGTAATATAGTTACTTTAACTTTCATAACAAGTTAAACATACAAAGTGTTAAGTTATTTTAACTTTTTTAACAAATTAAATATACGCAGCTGTAATATAGTTACTTTAACTTTCATAACAAGTTAAATATACAAAGTGTTAAGTTACTTTAACTTTCATAACAAGTTAAACATACAAAGTGTTAAGTTATTTTAACTTTTTTAACAAATTAAATATACGCAATTGTAATATAGTTACTTTAACTTTCATAACAAGTTAAACATACAAAGTGTTAAGTTACTTTAACTTTCATAACAATTTAAACATACAAAGTGTTAAGTTACTTTAATTTCCTTAACAAATTGATTATACGCATTTGTAATATAGTTACTTTAACTTTCATAACAAGTTAAACATACTAAGTGTTAAGTTACTTTAATTTCCTTAACAAATTGATTATACGCAGTTGTAATATAGTTACTTTAACTTTCATAACAAGTTAAACATACAAAGTGTTAAGTTACTTTAACTTTCATAACAATTTAAACATACAAAGTGTTAAGTTACTTTAATTTCCTTAACAAATTGATTATACGCATTTGTAATATAGTTACTTTAACTTTCATAACAAGTTAAACATACAAAGTGTTAAGTTACTTTAATTTCCTTAACAAATTGATTATACGCAGTTGTAATATAGTTGCTTTAACTTTCATAACAAGTTAAACATACAAAGTGTTAAGTTATTTTAACTTTTTTAACAAATTAAATATACGCAATTGTAATATAGTTACTTTAACTTTCATAACAAGTTAAACATACAAAGTGTTAAGTTACTTTAACTTTCATAACAATTTAAACATACAAAGTGTTAAGTTACTTTAATTTCCTTAACAAATTGATTATACGCATTTGTAATATAGTTACTTTAACTTTCATAACAAGTTAAACATACTAAGTGTTAAGTTACTTTAATTTCCTTAACAAATTGATTATACGCAGTTGTAATATAGTTACTTTAACTTTCATAACAAGTTAAACATACAAAGTGTTAAGTTACTTTAACTTTCATAACAATTTAAACATACAAAGTGTTAAGTTACTTTAATTTCCTTAACAAATTGATTATACGCATTTGTAATATAGTTACTTTAACTTTCATAACAAGTTAAATATACAAAGTGTTAAGTTACTTTAACTTTCATAACAAGTTAAACATACAAAGTGTTAAGTTATTTTAACTTTTTTAACAAATTAAATATACGCAATTGTAATATAGTTACTTTAACTTTCATAACAAGTTAAACATACAAAGTGTTAAGTTACTTTAACTTTCATAACAATTTAAACATACAAAGTGTTAAGTTACTTTAATTTCCTTAACAAATTGATTATACGCATTTGTAATATAGTTACTTTAACTTTCATAACAAGTTAAACATACTAAGTGTTAAGTTACTTTAATTTCCTTAACAAATTGATTATACGCAGTTGTAATATAGTTACTTTAACTTTCATAACAAGTTAAACATACAAAGTGTTAAGTTACTTTAACTTTCATAACAATTTAAACATACAAAGTGTTAAGTTACTTTAATTTCCTTAACAAATTGATTATACGCATTTGTAATATAGTTACTTTAACTTTCATAACAAGTTAAACATACAAAGTGTTAAGTTACTTTAATTTCCTTAACAAATTGATTATACGCAGTTGTAATATAGTTACTTTAACTTTCATAACAAGTTAAACATACAAAGTGTTAAGTTATTTTAACTTCCTTAACAAATTAAATATACGCAGTTGTAATATAGTTACTTTAATTTTCATAACAAGTTCAACATACGAAGTGTATTAAGTTATTTTAACTTCCTTAACAAATTAAATATACGCAGTTGTAATATAGTTACTTTAACTTTCATAACAAGTTAAATATAAAAAGTGTTAAGTTACTTTATCTTTCATAACAAGTTAAACATACAAAGTGTTAAGTTATTTTAACTTTTTTAACAAATTAAATATACGCAGTTGTAATATAGTTACTTTAACTTTCATAACAAGTTAAATATACAAAGTGTTAAGTTACTTTAACTTTCATAACAAGTTAAACATACAAAGTGTTAAGTTACTTTAATTTCCTTAACAAATTGATTATACGCAGTTGTAATATAGTTACTTTAACTTTCATAACAAGTTAAACATACAAAGTGTTAAGTTATTTTAACTTCCTTAACAAATTAAATATACGCAGTTGTAATATAGTTACTTTAATTTTCATAACAAGTTCAACATACGAAGTGTATTAAGTTATTTTAACTTCCTTAACAAATTAAATATACGCAGTTGTAATATAGTTACTTTAACTTTCATAACAAGTTAAATATAAAAAGTGTTAAGTTACTTTATCTTTCATAACAAGTTAAACATACAAAGTGTTAAGTTATTTTAACTTTTTTAACAAATTAAATATACGCAGTTGTAATATAGTTACTTTAACTTTCATAACAAGTTAAACATACAAAGTGTTAAGTTATTTTAACTTCCTTAACAAATTAAATATACGCAGTTGTAATATAGTTACTTTAATTTTCATAACAAGTTCAACATACGAAGTGTATTAAGTTATTTTAACTTCCTTAACAAATTAAATATACGCAGTTGTAATATAGTTACTTTAACTTTCATAACAAGTTAAATATAAAAAGTGTTAAGTTACTTTATCTTTCATAACAAGTTAAACATACAAAGTGTTAAGTTATTTTAACTTTTTTAACAAATTAAATATACGCAGCTGTAATATAGTTACTTTAACTTTCATAACAAGTTAAATATACAAAGTGTTAAGTTACTTTAACTTTCATAACAAGTTAAACATAAAAAGTGTTAAGTTATTTTAACTTTTTTAACAAATTAAATATACGCAGTTGTAACATAGTTACTTTAACTTTCATAACAAGTTAAACATACAAAGTGTTAAGTTACTTTAATTTCCTTAACAAATTGATTATACGCAGTTGTAATATAGTTACTTTAACTTTCATAACAAGTTAAACATACAAAGTGTTAAGTTATTTTAACTTCCTTAACAAATTAAATATACGCAGTTGTAATATAGTTACTTTAACTTTCATAACAAGTTAAACATACAAAGTGTTAAGTTATTTTAACTTTTTTAACAAATTAAATATACGCAATTGTAATATAGTTACTTTAACTTTCATAACAAGTTAAACATACAAAGTGTTAAGTTACTTTAACTTTCATAACAATTTAAACATACAAAGTGTTAAGTTACTTTAATTTCCTTAACAAATTGATTATACGCATTTGTAATATAGTTACTTTAACTTTCATAACAAGTTAAACATACAAAGTGTTAAGTTACTTTAATTTCCTTAACAAATTGATTATACGCAGTTGTAATATAGTTGCTTTAACTTTCATAACAAGTTAAACATACAAAGTGTTAAGTTATTTTAACTTTTTTAACAAATTAAATATACGCAGTTGTAATATAGTTACTTTAACTTTCATAACAAGTTAAACATACAAAGTGTTAAGTTACTTTAATTTCCTTAACAAATTGATTATACCCAGTTGTAATATAGTTACTTTAACTTTCATAACAAGTTAAACATACAAAGTGTTAAGTTATTTTAACTTCCTTAACAAATTAAATATACGCAGTTGTAATATAGTTACTTTAACTTTCATAACAAGTTAAACATACAAAGTGTTAAGTTATTTTAACTTCCTTAACAAATTAAATATACGCAGTTGTAATATAGTTACTTTAACTTTCATAACAAGTTAAACA
Organism: Microdon myrmicae; assembly: GCA_963931805.1. NCBI lineage: Eukaryota > Metazoa > Arthropoda > Insecta > Diptera > Syrphidae > Microdon > Microdon myrmicae. Next base: position 213,149,826 of record OZ007496.1, on the reverse strand, counting down.
TACAAAGTGTTAAGTTATTTTAACTTCCTTAACAAATTAAATATACGCAGTTGTAATATAGTTACTTTAACTTTCATAACAAGTTAAACATACAAAGTGTTAAGTTATTTTAACTTTTTTAACAAATTAAATATACGCAATTGTAATATAGTTACTTTAACTTTCATAACAAGTTAAACATACAAAGTGTTAAGTTACTTTAACTTTCATAACAATTTAAACATACAAAGTGTTAAGTTACTTTAATTTCCTTAACAAATTGATTATACGCATTTGTAATATAGTTACTTTAACTTTCATAACAAGTTAAACATACTAAGTGTTAAGTTACTTTAATTTCCTTAACAAATTGATTATACGCAGATGTAATATAGTTACTTTAACTTTCATAACAAGTTAAACATACAAAGTGTTAAGTTACTTTAACTTTCATAACAATTTAAACATACAAAGTGTTAAGTTACTTTAATTTCCTTAACAAATTGATTATACGCAGTTGTAATATAGTTACTTTAACTTTCATAACAAGTTAAACATACAAAGTGTTAAGTTACTTTAATTTCCTTAACAAATTGATTATACGCATTTGTAATATAGTTACTTTAACTTTCATAACAAGTTAAACATACAAAGTGTTAAGTTACTTTAATTTCCTTAACAAATTGATTATATGCAGTTGTAATATAGTTGCTTTAACTTTCATAACAAGTTAAACATACAAAGTGTTAAGTTATTTTAACTTTTTTAACAAATTAAATATACGCAGTTGTAATATAGTTACTTTAACTTTCATAACAAGTTAAACATACAAAGTGTTAAGTTACTTTAATTTCCTTAACAAATTGATTATACGCAGTTGTAATATAGTTACTTTAACTTTCATAACAAGTTAAACATACAAAGTGTTAAGTTATTTTAACTTTTTTAACAAATTAAATATACGCAGTTGTAATATAGTTACTTTAACTTTCATAACAAGTTAAACATACAAAGTGTTAAGTTACTTTAATTTCCTTAACAAATTGATTATACGCAGTTGTAATATAGTTACTTTAACTTTCATAACAAGTTAAACATACAAAGTGTTAAGTTACTTTAATTTCCTTAACAAATTGATTATACGCATTTGTAATATAGTTACTTTAACTTTCATAACAAGTTAAACATACTAAGTGTTAAGTTACTTTAATTTCCTTAACAAATTGATTATACGCAGATGTAATATAGTTACTTTAACTTTCATAACAAGTTAAACATACAAAGTGTTAAGTTACTTTAACTTTCATAACAATTTAAACATACAAAGTGTTAAGTTACTTTAATTTCCTTAACAAATTGATTATACGCAGTTGTAATATAGTTACTTTAACTTTCATAACAAGTTAAACATACAAAGTGTTAAGTTACTTTAATTTCCTTAACAAATTGATTATACGCATTTGTAATATAGTTACTTTAACTTTCATAACAAGTTAAACATACAAAGTGTTAAGTTACTTTAATTTCCTTAACAAATTGATTATATGCAGTTGTAATATAGTTGCTTTAACTTTCATAACAAGTTAAACATACAAAGTGTTAAGTTATTTTAACTTTTTTAACAAATTAAATATACGCAGTTGTAACATAGTTACTTTAACTTTCATAACAAGTTAAACATACAAAGTGTTAAGTTACTTTAATTTCCTTAACAAATTGATTATACGCAGTTGTAATATAGTTACTTTAACTTTCATAACAAGTTAAACATACAAAGTGTTAAGTTATTTTAACTTTTTTAACAAATTAAATATACGCAGCTGTAATATAGTTACTTTAACTTTCATAACAAGTTAAATATACAAAGTGTTAAGTTACTTTAACTTTCATAACAAGTTAAACATACAAAGTGTTAAGTTATTTTAACTTTTTTAACAAATTAAATATACGCAATTGTAATATAGTTACTTTAACTTTCATAACAAGTTAAACATACAAAGTGTTAAGTTACTTTAACTTTCATAACAATTTAAACATACAAAGTGTTAAGTTACTTTAATTTCCTTAACAAATTGATTATACGCATTTGTAATATAGTTACTTTAACTTTCATAACAAGTTAAACATACTAAGTGTTAAGTTACTTTAATTTCCTTAACAAATTGATTATACGCAGTTGTAATATAGTTACTTTAACTTTCATAACAAGTTAAACATACAAAGTGTTAAGTTACTTTAACTTTCATAACAATTTAAACATACAAAGTGTTAAGTTACTTTAATTTCCTTAACAAATTGATTATACGCATTTGTAATATAGTTACTTTAACTTTCATAACAAGTTAAACATACAAAGTGTTAAGTTACTTTAATTTCCTTAACAAATTGATTATACGCAGTTGTAATATAGTTGCTTTAACTTTCATAACAAGTTAAACATACAAAGTGTTAAGTTATTTTAACTTTTTTAACAAATTAAATATACGCAGTTGTAATATAGTTACTTTAACTTTCATAACAAGTTAAACATACAAAGTGTTAAGTTACTTTAATTTCCTTAACAAATTGATTATACCCAGTTGTAATATAGTTACTTTAACTTTCATAACAAGTTAAACATACAAAGTGTTAAGTTATTTTAACTTCCTTAACAAATTAAATATACGCAGTTGTAATATAGTTACTTTAACTTTCATAACAAGTTAAACATACAAAGTGTTAAGTTATTTTAACTTCCTTAACAAATTAAATATACGCAGTTGTAATATAGTTACTTTAACTTTCATAACAAGTTAAACATACAAAGTGTTAAGTTATTTTAACTTTTTTAACAAATTAAATATACGCAATTGTAATATAGTTACTTTAACTTTCATAACAAGTTAAACATACAAAGTGTTAAGTTACTTTAACTTTCATAACAATTTAAACATACAAAGTGTTAAGTTACTTTAATTTCCTTAACAAATTGATTATACGCATTTGTAATATAGTTACTTTAACTTTCATAACAAGTTAAACATACTAAGTGTTAAGTTACTTTAATTTCCTTAACAAATTGATTATACGCAGATGTAATATAGTTACTTTAACTTTCATAACAAGTTAAACATACAAAGTGTTAAGTTACTTTAACTTTCATAACAATTTAAACATACAAAGTGTTAAGTTACTTTAATTTCCTTAACAAATTGATTATACGCAGTTGTAATATAGTTACTTTAACTTTCATAACAAGTTAAACATACAAAGTGTTAAGTTACTTTAATTTCCTTAACAAATTGATTATACGCATTTGTAATATAGTTACTTTAACTTTCATAACAAGTTAAACATACAAAGTGTTAAGTTACTTTAATTTCCTTAACAAATTGATTATATGCAGTTGTAATATAGTTGCTTTAACTTTCATAACAAGTTAAACATACAAAGTGTTAAGTTATTTTAACTTTTTTAACAAATTAAATATACGCAGTTGTAATATAGTTACTTTAACTTTCATAACAAGTTAAACATACAAAGTGTTAAGTTACTTTAATTTCCTTAACAAATTGATTATACGCAGTTGTAATATAGTTACTTTAACTTTCATAACAAGTTAAACATACAAAGTGTTAAGTTATTTTAACTTCCTTAACAAATTAAATATACGCAGTTGTAATATAGTTACTTTAATTTTCATAACAAGTTCAACATACGAAGTGTATTAAGTTATTTTAACTTCCTTAACAAATTAAATATACGCAGTTGTAATATAGTTACTTTAACTTTCATAACAAGTTAAATATAAAAAGTGTTAAGTTACTTTATCTTTCATAACAAGTTAAACATACAAAGTCTTAAGTTATTTTAACTTTTTTAACAAATTAAATATACGCAGCTGTAATATAGTTACTTTAACTTTCATAACAAGTTAAATATACAAAGTGTTAAGTTACTTTAACTTTCATAACAAGTTAAACATAAAAAGTGTTAAGTTATTTTAACTTTTTTAACAAATTAAATATACGCAGTTGTAACATAGTTACTTTAACTTTCATAACAAGTTAAACATACAAAGTGTTAAGTTACTTTAATTTCCTTAACAAATTGATTATACGCAGTTGTAATATAGTTACTTTAACTTTCATAACAAGTTAAACATACAAAGTGTTAAGTTATTTTAACTTCCTTAACAAATTAAATATACGCAGTTGTAATATAGTTACTTTAACTTTCATAACAAGTTAAACATACAAAGTGTTAAGTTATTTTAACTTTTTTAACAAATTAAATATACGCAATTGTAATATAGTTACTTTAACTTTCATAACAAGTTAAACATACAAAGTGTTAAGTTACTTTAACTTTCATAACAATTTAAACATACAAAGTGTTAAGTTACTTTAATTTCCTTAACAAATTGATTATACGCATTTGTAATATAGTTACTTTAACTTTCATAACAAGTTAAACATACAAAGTGTTAAGTTACTTTAATTTCCTTAACAAATTGATTATACGCAGTTGTAATATAGTTACTTTAACTTTCATAACAAGTTAAACATACAAAGTGTTAAGTTACTTTAATTTCCTTAACAAATTGATTATACGCAGTTGTAATATAGTTGCTTTAACTTTCATAACAAGTTAAACATACAAAGTGTTAAGTTATTTTAACTTTTTTAACAAATTAAATATACGCAGTTGTAATATAGTTACTTTAACTTTCATAACAAGTTAAACATACAAAGTGTTAAGTTACTTTAATTTCCTTAACAAATTGATTATACGCAGTTGTAATATAGTTACTTTAACTTTCATAACAAGTTAAACATACAAAGTGTTAAGTTATTTTAACTTTTTTAACAAATTAAATATACGCAGCTGTAATATAGTTACTTTAACTTTCATAACAAGTTAAATATACAAAGTGTTAAGTTACTTTAACTTTCATAACAAGTTAAACATAAAAAGTGTTAAGTTATTTTAACTTTTTTAACAAATTAAATATACGCAGTTGTAACATAGTTACTTTAACTTTCATAACAAGTTAAACATACAAAGTGTTAAGTTACTTTAATTTCCTTAACAAATTGATTATACGCAGTTGTAATATAGTTACTTTAACTTTCATAACAAGTTAAACATACAAAGTGTTAAGTTATTTTAACTTCCTTAACAAATTAAATATACGCAGTTGTAATATAGTTACTTTAACTTTCATAACAAGTTAAACATACAAAGTGTTAAGTTATTTTAACTTTTTTAACAAATTAAATATACGCAATTGTAATATAGTTACTTTAACTTTCATAACAAGTTAAACATACAAAGTGTTAAGTTACTTTAACTTTCATAACAATTTAAACATACAAAGTGTTAAGTTACTTTAATTTCCTTAACAAATTGATTATACGCATTTGTAATATAGTTACTTTAACTTTCATAACAAGTTAAACATACAAAGTGTTAAGTTACTTTAATTTCCTTAACAAATTGATTATACGCAGTTGTAATATAGTTGCTTTAACTTTCATAACAAGTTAAACATACAAAGTGTTAAGTTATTTTAACTTTTTTAACAAATTAAATATACGCAGTTGTAATATAGTTACTTTAACTTTCATAACAAGTTAAACATACAAAGTGTTAAGTTACTTTAATTTCCTTAACAAATTGATTATACCCAGTTGGAATATAGTTACTTTAACTTTCATAACAAGTTAAACATACAAAGTGTTAAGTTATTTTAACTTCCTTAACAAATTAAATATACGCAGTTGTAATATAGTTACTTTAACTTTCATAACAAGTTAAACATACAAAGTGTTAAGTTATTTTAACTTCCTTAACAAATTAAATATACGCAGTTGTAATATAGTTACTTTAACTTTCATAACAAGTTAAACATACAAAGTGTTAAGTTATTTTAACTTCCTTAACAAATTAAATATACGCAGTTGTAGTATAGTTACTTTAACTTCCGGAAGCGGAAGAATCTGAGGATGAGGAGGAATTGGAGCCACATGAAAGGGAGAAACTCAGGAAGAGCAAAGCTATGGCCGACAGCAGCGAGGAAGAGGAAGAAGATGACGATGATGTGTTACGTGAAGAACTGAAGGATCTCATCGATGATAACCCGATTGAAGAGGACGGCAGTGATGGTGAAGACACTGATGCTTCACGCCGTTCCCTGAAACGGGTTTACAATGATGATGACGAGTTGGACGACCGACTGGAAGACGACGACTGTGACCTTATTGAAGAGAATCTTGGTTTGAAAGTCGAAGGCAGAAAGCGTTCCAAGTGTCTGCGTCGTACACAGGATAAGGAAAGTGATGGAGAGGAACAGCACGTCGATGAAGGTTCAGCACGTGAGGCTATAGACGAACAGCTATTCGACGACGAAGACGATGTTGAACGCCGGTCTGAACGTAGTCACAGGGAAACTGAGGCGGCAAAACATTTCAATGATGAATTGGAAAGGGGTCACTTTACTGATTTGGACAATGAAATCCGTAAAACAGATATTCCTGAGCGAATGCAATTGCGCGAAGTTCCGGTTACGCCTGTTCCAGAGGGACCTAATGAACTACAAGATGAAGCTGAATGGATTTACAAACATGCGTTTTGTAAATCAACTGTTTCCGACCAAGAGAGATCAACGGATGTTGGAGGTCGAGACCGCTATTGTAAGCCACCACATACGGGGGGAAAGATCAAGCAAGCCCTAGATTGTAGGCGTAATCAACAGCTAGAGGTGCCGTTCATTGCGTTCTACGGAGAAGAACACGTGAAACCAGGATTAACGTGCGACGATCTATGGAAAGTCTATTACTACGACGCACGTTGGTGTTTACTGTCAGCTCCAAAGAATAAACCGCTCCAGTTATTTGAAAAGATGCGGAACTACCAGTTGGATACGGTTATGAAATCGACAGGTGCTCCAATACCAGATGATATGCGTGTAATTAAAGATGAAGATCTAAACCGCTTACGTGATGTGCAAACTCCAGAAGAGCTTAAGGGTGTGCACATGCATTTTCTCTTATACTATTCGCATGAGATCCCTAAAATGCAAGAGGAATTTCGTCGTCAGGAAAAGGAAGAATGGCGGCAGGCTTGAGCTGACGCGAAAAGGAGAGCAGTAGAAAATTTGGAAGAAGGTCAAGAACTTCCACCGCCGAACGCCAAAATGAAAAAGGGGCATCGCGACCGACTGACGGGTTTTGTTGGCCCGGGAGACCAGTGAACTTAGTTCGGGACGAACTAATCTAGGCGGAGGGTAGTGTGACGCATATGACAATCAGTACTGGAATCTTCGAGAAAGTCCGAAACAAAGTACTAGATTATTTTAGGAAGTACTGGAAAACTGGAATAGAAAAGTCGAGATTATGGAACGGACGGAAACGAAACGCCGAATCAGAATGAGGGAACGGTATAAATACGTCGCACACAGACCATGGAGAGGAGATAAGTAAGGCAGTGAAGCAAGCGATACGTGCGGAAGCGAAAGTCTCGAGTAAGAAGTAGAACGTGAAACAAGCGATAAGCTTCGAGCGAGAAGTAAGCAGTAAAAGACGCGATAAGTACGGAAGCGATAATAAAGAAAACGTTAAGTGTACGGTAAAAAGTAATGATTGTTATAACGGACTAATAAAATGTCACATTAATTCAGAATCGATTTAACGGCTCTTATTTTTTTTTAAATAATTAATCCAGCGAACCCTAAGCTCGCTACAATACAAAGTCTTAAGTTACTTTAATTTCCTTAACAAATTGATTATTCGCAGTTGTAATATAGTTACTTTAACTTTCATAACAAGTTAAACATACAAAGTGTTAAGTTACTTTAACTTTCATAACAAGTTAAACATACAAAGTGTTAAGTTATTTTAACTTCCTTAACAAATTAAATATACGCAGTTGTAATATAGTTACTTTAACTTTCATACCAAGTTAAACATACAAAGTGTTAAGTTACTTTAATTTCCTTACAAATTGATTATACGCAGTTGTAATATAGTTACTTTAACTTTCATAACAAGTTAAACATACAAAGTGTTAAGTTATTTTAACTTCCTTAACAAATTAAATATACGCAGTTGTAATATAGTTACTTTAACTTTCATAACAAGTTAAACATAAAAAGTGTTAAGTTATTTTAACTTTTTTAACAAATTAAATATACGCAGCTGTAATATAGTTACTTTAACTTTCATAACAAGTTAAACATACAAAGTGTTAAGTTATTTTAACTTTTTTAACAAATTAAATATACGCAGTTGTAATACAGTTACTTTAACTTTCATAACAAGTTAAACATACAAAGTGTTAAGTTACTTTGATTTCCTTAACAAATTGATTATACGCAGTTGTAATATAGTTACTTTAACTTTCATAACAAGTTAAACATACAAAGTGTTAAGTTATTTTAACTTTCATAACAAGTTAAACATACAAAGTGTTCAGTTATTTTAACTTTTTTAACAAATTAAATATACACAGTTGTAATATAGTTACTTTAACTTTCATAACAAGTTAAACATACGAAGCGTATAAGGTTATTTTAACTCCCTTAACAAATTAATTATACGCAGCTGTAATATAGTTACTTTAACTTTCATAACAAGTTAAACATAAAAAGTGTTAAGTTACTTTGATTTCCTTAACAAATTGATTATACGCAGTTGTAATATAGTTACTTTAACTTTCATAACAAGTTAAACATAAAAAGTGTTAAGCTATTTTAACTTTCATAATAAGTTAAACATACAAAGTGTTAAGTTATTTTAACTTTTTTAACAAATTAAATATACGCAGTTGTAATATAGTTACTTTAATTTTCATAACAAGTTCAACATACGAAGTGTATTAAGTTATTTTAACTTCCTTAACAAATTAAATATACGCAGTTGTAATATAGTTACTTTAACTTTCATAACAAGTTAAACATAAAAAGTGTTGAGTTACTTTATCTTTCATAACAAGTTAAACATACAAAGTGTTAAGTTACTTTGATTTCCTTAACAAATTGATTATACGCAGTTGTAATATAGTTACTTTAACTTTCATAACAAGTTAAACATAAAAAGTGTTAAGTTATTTTAACTTTCATAACAAGTTAAACATACAAAGTGTTAAGTTATTTTAACTTTTTTAACAAATTAAATATACGCAGTTGTAGTGTAGTTTCTTTAATTTTCATAACAAGTTCAACATACGAAGTGTATTAAGTTATTTTAACTTCCGTAACAAATTAAATATACGCAGTTGTAATATAGTTACTTTAACTTTCATAACAAGTTAAACATAAAAAGTGTTGAGTTACTTTATCTTTCATAACAAGTTAAACATACAAAGTGTTAAGTTACTTTAATTTCCTTAACAAATTGATTATACGCAGTTGTAATATAGTTACTTTAACTTTCATAACAAGTTAAACATACAAAGTGTTAAGTTATTTTAACTTTTTTAACAAATTAAATATACGCAGCTGTAGTATAGTTACTTTAACTTTCATAACAAGTTAAATATACAAAGTGTTAAGTTACTTTATCTTTCATAACAAGTTAAACATACAAAGTGTTAAGTTATTTTAACTTTTTTAACAAATTAAATATACACAGTTGTAATATAGTTACTTTAACTTTCATAACAAGTTAAACATAAAAAGTGTTAAGTTACTTTATCTTTCATAACAAGTTAAACATACAAAGTGTTAAGTTATTTTAACTTTTTTAACAAATTAAATATACGCAGCTGTAATATAGTTACTTTAACTCTCATAACAAGTTAAACATACAAAGTGTGAAGTTATTTTAACTTTTTTAACAAATTAAATATACGCAGTTGTAATATAGTTACTTTAACTTTCATAACAAGTTAAACATATAAAGTGTTAAGTTATTTTAACTTTTTTAACAAATTAAATATACGCAGCTGTAATATAGTTACTTTAACTTTCATAACAAGTTAAACATACAAAGTGTTAAGTTATTTTAACTTTTTTAACAAATTAAATATACGCAGCTGTAATATAGTTACTTTAACTTTCATACCAAGTTAAACATACGAAGTGTTCAGTTACTTTAATTTCCTTAACAAATTGATTATACGCAGTTGTAATATAGTTACTTTAACTTTCATAACAAGTTAAACATACAAAGTGTATTAAGTTATTTTAACTTCCTTAACAAATTAAATATGCGCGGTTGTAATATAGTTACTTTAACTTTCATAACAAGTTAAACATACGAAGTGTTAAGTTACTTTAATTTCCTTAACAAATTGATTATACGCAGTTGTAATATAGTTACTTTAACTTTCATAACAAGTTAAACATACAAAGTGTTAAGTTATTTTAACTTTTTTAACAAATTAAATATACGCAGTTGTAATATAGTTACTTTAACTTTCATAACAAGTTAAACATACAAAGTGTTAAGTTACTTTAACTTTCATAACAAGTTAAACATACAAAGTGTTCAGTTATTTTAACTTTTTTAACAAATTAAATATACGCAATTGTAATATAGTTACTTTAATTTTCATAACAAGTTCAACATACGAAGTGTATTAAGTTATTTTAACTTCCTTAACAAATTAAATATACGCAGTTGTAATATAGTTACTTTAACTTTCATACCAAGTTAAACATACGAAGTGTATTAAGTTATTTTAACTTCCTTAACAAATTAAATATACGCAGTTGTAATATAGTTACTTTAACTTTCATAACAAGTTAAACATAAAAAGTGTTAAGTTACTTTATCTTTCATAACAAGTTAAACATACAAAGTGTTAAGTTACTTTGATTTCCTTAACAAATTGATTATACGCAGTTGTAATATAGTTACTTTAACTTTCATAACAAGTTAAACATAAAAAGTGTTAAGTTATTTTAACTTTCATAACAAGTTAAACATACAAAGTGTTAAGTTATTTTAACTTTTTTAACAAATTAAATATACGCAGTTGTAGTATAGTTTCTTTAATTTTCATAACAAGTTCAACATACGAAGTGTATTAAGTTATTTTAACTTCCTTAACAAATTAAATATACGCAGTTGTAATATAGTTACTTTAACTTTCATAACAAGTTAAACATAAAAAGTGTTGAGTTACTTTAATTTCCTTAACAAATTGATTATACGCAGTTGTAATATAGTTACTTTAACTTTCATAACAAGTTAAACATACAAAGTGTTAAGTTATTTTAACTTTTTTAACAAATTAAATATACGCAGCTGTAGTATAGTTACTTTAACTTTCATAACAAGTTAAATATACAAAGTGTTAAGTTACTTTATCTTTCATAACAAGGTAAACATACAAAGTGTTAAGTTATTTTAACTTTTTTAACAAATTAAATATACACAGTTGTAATATAGTTACTTTAACTTTCATAACAAGTTAAACATAAAAAGTGTTAAGTTACTTTATCTTTCATAACAAGTTAAACATACAAAGTGTTAAGTTATTTTAACTTTTTTAACAAATTAAATATACACAGTTGTAATATAGTTACTTTAACTTTCATAACAAGTTAAACATAAAAAGTGTTAAGTTACTTTATCTTTCATAACAAGTTAAACATACAAAGTGTTAAGTTATTTTAACTTTTTTAACAAATTAAATATACACAGTTGTAATATAGTTACTTTAACTTTCATAACAAGTTAAACATACAAAGTGTTAAGTTATTTTAACTTTTTTAACAAATTAAATATACGCAGTTGTAATATAGTTACTTTAACTTTCATAACAAGTTAAACATAAAAAGTGTTAAGTTACTTTGATTTCCTTAACAAATTGATTATACGCAGTTGTAATATAGTTACTTTAACTTTCATAACAAGTTAAACATAAAAAGTGTTAAGTTATTTTAACTTTCATAACAAGTTAAACATACAAAGTGTTAAGTTATTTTAACTTTTTTAACAAATTAAATATACGCAGTTGTAATATAGTTGCTTTAATTTTCATAACAAGTTCAACATACGAAGTGTATTAAGTTATTTTAACTTCCTTAACAAATTAAATATACGCAGTTGTAATATAGTTACTTTAACTTTCATAACAAGTTAAACATAAAAAGTGTTGAGTTACTTTATCTTTCATAACAAGTTAAACATACAAAGTGTTAAGTTACTTTGATTTCCTTAACAAATTGATTATACGCAGTTGTAATATAGTTACTTTAACTTTCATAACAAGTTAAACATAAAAAGTGTTAAGTTATTTTAACTTTCATAACAAGTTAAACATACAAAGTGTTAAGTTATTTTAACTTTTTTAACAAATTAAATATACGCAGTTGTAATATAGTTGCTTTAATTTTCATAACAAGTTCAACATACGAAGTGTATTAAGTTATTTTAACTTCCTTAACAAATTAAATATACGCAGTTGTAATATAGTTACTTTAACTTTCATAACAAGTTAAACATAAAAAGTGTTGAGTTACTTTATCTTTCATAACAAGTTAAACATACAAAGTGTTAAGTTACTTTGATTTCCTTAACAAATTGATTATACGCAGTTGTAATATAGTTACTTTAACTTTCATAACAAGTTAAACATAAAAAGTGTTAAGTTATTTTAACTTTCATAACAAGTTAAACATACAAAGTGTTAAGTTATTTTAACTTTTTTAACAAATTAAATATACGCAGTTGTAATATAGTTGCTTTAATTTTCATAACAAGTTCAACATACGAAGTGTATTAAGTTATTTTAACTTCCTTAACAAATTAAATATACGCAGTTGTAATATAGTTACTTTAACTTTCATAACAAGTTAAACATAAAAAGTGTTGAGTTACTTTATCTTTCATAACAAGTTAAACATACAAAGTGTTAAGTTACTTTGATTTCCTTAACAAATTGATTATACGCAGTTGTAATATAGTTACTTTAACTTTCATAACAAGTTAAACATAAAAAGTGTTAAGTTATTTTAACTTTCATAACAAGTTAAACATACAAAGTGTTAAGTTATTTTAACTTTTTTAACAAATTAAATATACGCAGTTGTAGTATAGTTTCTTTAATTTTCATAACAAGTTCAACATACGAAGTGTATTAAGTTATTTTAACTTCCTTAACAAATTAAATATACGCAGTTGTAATATAGTTACTTTAACTGTCATAACAAGTTAAACATAAAAAGTGTTGAGTTACTTTATCTTTCATAACAAGTTAAACATACAAAGTGTTAAGTTACTTTAATTTCCTTAACAAATTGATTATACGCAGTTGTAATATAGTTACTTTAACTTTCATAACAAGTTAAACATACAAAGTGTTAAGTTATTTTAACTTTTTTAACAAATTAAATATACGCAGCTGTAGTATAGTTACTTTAACTTTCATAACAAGTTAAATATACAAAGTGTTAAGTTACTTTATCTTTCATAACAAGTTAAACATACAAAGTGTTAAGTTATTTTAACTTTTTTAACAAATTAAATATACACAGTTGTAATATAGTTACTTTAACTTTCATAACAAGTTAAACATAAAAAGTGTTAAGTTACTTTATCTTTCATAACAAGTTAAACATACAAAGTGTTAAGTTATTTTAACTTTTTTAACAAATTAAATATACACAGTTGTAATATAGTTACTTTAACTTTCATAACAAGTTAAACATAAAAAGTGTTAAGTTACTTTAACTTTCATAACAAGTTAAATATACAAAGTGTTAAGTTACTTTATCTTTCATAACAAGTTAAACATACAAAGTGTTAAGTTATTTTAACTTTCATAACAAGTCAAACATACAAAGTGTTCAGTTATTTTAACTTTTTTAACAAATTAAATATACACAGTTGTAATATAGTTACTTTAACTTTCATAACAAGTTAAACATACGAAGCGTATAAGGTTATTTTAACTCCCTTAACAAATTAATTATACGCAGCTGTAATATAGTTACTTTAACTTTCATAACAAGTTAAACATAAAAAGTGTTAAGTTACTTTGATTTCCTTAACAAATTGATTATACGCAGTTGTAATATAGTTACTTTAACTTTCATAACAAGTTAAACATAAAAAGTGTTAAGCTATTTTAACTTTCATAATAAGTTAAACATACAAAGTGTTAAGTTATTTTAACTTTTTTAACAAATTAAATATACGCAGTTGTAATATAGTTACTTTAATTTTCATAACAAGTTCAACATACGAAGTGTATTAAGTTATTTTAACTTCCTTAACAAATTAAATATACGCAGTTGTAATATAGTTACTTTAACTTTCATAACAAGTTAAACATACGAAGCGTATAAGGTTATTTTAACTCCCTTAACAAATTAATTATACGCAGCTGTAATATAGTTACTTTAACTTTCATAACAAGTTAAACATAAAAAGTGTTAAGTTACTTTGATTTCCTTAACAAATTGATTATACGCAGTTGTAATATAGTTACTTTAACTTTCATAACAAGTTAAACATAAAAAGTGTTAAGCTATTTTAACTTTCATAATAAGTTAAACATACAAAGTGTTAAGTTATTTTAACTTTTTTAACAAATTAAATATACGCAGTTGTAATATAGTTACTTTAATTTTCATAACAAGTTCAACATACGAAGTGTATTAAGTTATTTTAACTTCCTTAACAAATTAAATATACGCAGTTGTAATATAGTTACTTTAACTTTCATAACAAGTTAAACATAAAAAGTGTTGAGTTACTTTATCTTTCATAACAAGTTAAACATACAAAGTGTTAAGTTACTTTGATTTCCTTAACAAATTGATTATACGCAGTTGTAATATAGTTACTTTAACTTTCATAACAAGTTAAACATAAAAAGTGTTAAGTTATTTTAACTTTCATAACAAGTTAAACATACAAAGTGTTAAGTTATTTTAACTTTTTTAACAAATTAAATATACGCAGTTGTAATATAGTTACTTTAACTTTCATAACAAGTTAAACATAAAAAGTGTTAAGTTACTTTATCTTTCATAACAAGTTAAACATACAAAGTGTTAAGTTATTTTAACTTTTTTAACAAATTAAATATACGCAGCTGTAATATAGTTACTTTAACTTTCATAACAAGTTAAACATACAAAGTGTTAAGTTACTTTATCTTTCATAACAAGTTAAACATACAAAGTGTTAAGTTATTTTAACTTTTTTAACAAATTAAATATACGCAGCTGTAATATAGTTACTTTAACTTTCATAACAAGTTAAACATACAAAGTGTGAAGTTATTTTAACTTTTTTAACAAATTAAATATACGCAGTTGTAATATAGTTACTTTAACTTTCATAACAAGTTAAACATATAAAGTGTTAAGTTATTTTAACTTTTTTAACAAATTAAATATACGCAGCTGTAATATAGTTACTTTAACTTTCATAACAAGTTAAACATACAAAGTGTTAAGTTATTTTAACTTTTTTAACAAATTAAATATACGCAGCTGTAATATAGTTACTTTAACTTTCATACCAAGTTAAACATACGAAGTGTTAAGTTACTTTAATTTCCTTAACAAATTGATTATACGCAGTTGTAATATAGTTACTTTAACTTTCATAACAAGTTAAACATACAAAGTGTATTAAGTTATTTTAACTTCCTTAACAAATTAAATATACGCGGTTGTAATATAGTTACTTTAACTTTCATAACAAGTTAAACATACGAAGTGTTAAGTTACTTTAATTTCCTTAACAAATTGATTATACGCAGTTGTAATATAGTTACTTTAACTTTCATAACAAGTTAAACATACAAAGTGTTAAGTTATTTTAACTTTTTTAACAAATTAAATATACGCAGTTGTAATATAGTTACTTTAACTTTCATAACAAGTTAAACATACAAAGTGTTAAGTTACTTTAACTTTCATAACAAGTTAAACATACAAAGTGTTCAGTTATTTTAACTTTTTTAACAAATTAAATATACGCAATTGTAATATAGTTACTTTAATTTTCATAACAAGTTCAACATACGAAGTGTATTAAGTTATTTTAACTTCCTTAACAAATTAAATATACGCAGTTGTAATATAGTTACTTTAACTTTCATACCAAGTTAAACATACGAAGTGTATTAAGTTATTTTAACTTCCTTAACAAATTAAATATACGCAGTTGTAATATAGTTACTTTAACTTTCATAACAAGTTAAACATAAAAAGTGTTAAGTTACTTTATCTTTCATAACAAGTTAAACATACAAAGTGTTAAGTTACTTTGATTTCCTTAACAAATTGATTATACGCAGTTGTAATATAGTTACTTTAACTTTCATAACAAGTTAAACATAAAAAGTGTTAAGTTATTTTAACTTTCATAACAAGTTAAACATACAAAGTGTTAAGTTATTTTAACTTTTTTAACAAATTAAATATACGCAGTTGTAGTATAGTTTCTTTAATTTTCATAACAAGTTCAACATACGAAGTGTATTAAGTTATTTTAACTTCCTTAACAAATTAAATATACGCAGTTGTAATATAGTTACTTTAACTTTCATAACAAGTTAAACATAAAAAGTGTTGAGTTACTTTAATTTCCTTAACAAATTGATTATACGCAGTTGTAATATAGTTACTTTAACTTTCATAACAAGTTAAACATACAAAGTGTTAAGTTATTTTAACTTTTTTAACAAATTAAATATACGCAGCTGTAGTATAGTTACTTTAACTTTCATAACAAGTTAAATATACAAAGTGTTAAGTTACTTTATCTTTCATAACAAGGTAAACATACAAAGTGTTAAGTTATTTTAACTTTTTTAACAAATTAAATATACACAGTTGTAATATAGTTACTTTAACTTTCATAACAAGTTAAACATAAAAAGTGTTAAGTTACTTTATCTTTCATAACAAGTTAAACATACAAAGTGTTAAGTTATTTTAACTTTTTTAACAAATTAAATATACACAGTTGTAATATAGTTACTTTAACTTTCATAACAAGTTAAACATAAAAAGTGTTAAGTTACTTTATCTTTCATAACAAGTTAAACATACAAAGTGTTAAGTTATTTTAACTTTTTTAACAAATTAAATATACACAGTTGTAATATAGTTACTTTAACTTTCATAACAAGTTAAACATACAAAGTGTTAAGTTATTTTAACTTTTTTAACAAATTAAATATACGCAGTTGTAATATAGTTACTTTAACTTTCATAACAAGTTAAACATAAAAAGTGTTAAGTTACTTTGATTTCCTTAACAAATTGATTATACGCAGTTGTAATATAGTTACTTTAACTTTCATAACAAGTTAAACATAAAAAGTGTTAAGTTATTTTAACTTTCATAACAAGTTAAACATACAAAGTGTTAAGTTATTTTAACTTTTTTAACAAATTAAATATACGCAGTTGTAATATAGTTGCTTTAATTTTCATAACAAGTTCAACATACGAAGTGTATTAAGTTATTTTAACTTCCTTAACAAATTAAATATACGCAGTTGTAATATAGTTACTTTAACTTTCATAACAAGTTAAACATAAAAAGTGTTGAGTTACTTTATCTTTCATAACAAGTTAAACATACAAAGTGTTAAGTTACTTTGATTTCCTTAACAAATTGATTATACGCAGTTGTAATATAGTTACTTTAACTTTCATAACAAGTTAAACATAAAAAGTGTTAAGTTATTTTAACTTTCATAACAAGTTAAACATACAAAGTGTTAAGTTATTTTAACTTTTTTAACAAATTAAATATACGCAGTTGTAATATAGTTGCTTTAATTTTCATAACAAGTTCAACATACGAAGTGTATTAAGTTATTTTAACTTCCTTAACAAATTAAATATACGCAGTTGTAATATAGTTACTTTAACTTTCATAACAAGTTAAACATAAAAAGTGTTGAGTTACTTTATCTTTCATAACAAGTTAAACATACAAAGTGTTAAGTTACTTTGATTTCCTTAACAAATTGATTATACGCAGTTGTAATATAGTTACTTTAACTTTCATAACAAGTTAAACATAAAAAGTGTTAAGTTATTTTAACTTTCATAACAAGTTAAACATACAAAGTGTTAAGTTATTTTAACTTTTTTAACAAATTAAATATACGCAGTTGTAGTATAGTTTCTTTAATTTTCATAACAAGTTCAACATACGAAGTGTATTAAGTTATTTTAACTTCCTTAACAAATTAAATATACGCAGTTGTAATATAGTTACTTTAACTGTCATAACAAGTTAAACATAAAAAGTGTTGAGTTACTTTATCTTTCATAACAAGTTAAACATACAAAGTGTTAAGTTACTTTAATTTCCTTAACAAATTGATTATACGCAGTTGTAATATAGTTACTTTAACTTTCATAACAAGTTAAACATACAAAGTGTTAAGTTATTTTAACTTTTTTAACAAATTAAATATTCGCAGCTGTAGTATAGTTACTTTAACTTTCATAACAAGTTAAATATACAAAGTGTTAAGTTACTTTATCTTTCATAACAAGTTAAACATACAAAGTGTTAAGTTATTTTAACTTTTTTAACAAATTAAATATACACAGTTGTAATATAGTTACTTTAACTTTCATAACAAGTTAAACATAAAAAGTGTTAAGTTACTTTATCTTTCATAACAAGTTAAGCATACAAAGTGTTAAGTTATTTTAACTTTTTTAACAAATTAAATATACACAGTTGTAATATAGTTACTTTAACTTTCATAACAAGTTAAACATAAAAAGTGTTAAGTTACTTTATCTTTCATAACAAGTTAAACATACAAAGTGTTAAGTTATTTTAACTTTTTTAACAAATTAAATATACGCAGCTGTAATATAGTTACTTTAACTTTCATAACAAGTTAAACATACAAAGTGTGAAGTTATTTTAACTTTTTTAACAAATTAAATATACGCAGCTGTAATATAGTTACTTTAACTTTCATAACAAGTTAAACATATAAAGTGTTAAGTTACTTTAACTTTCATAACAAGTTAAACATACAAAGTGTTAAGTTATTTTAACTTTTTTAACAAATTAAATATACGCAGTTGTAATATAGTTACTTTAATTTTCATAACAAGTTCAACATACGAAGTGTATTAAGTTATTTTAACTTCCTTAACAAATTAAATATACGCAGTTGTAATATAGTTACTTTAACTTTCATAACAAGTTAAACATAAAAAGTGTTAAGTTACTTTATCTTTCATAACAAGTTAAACATACAAAGTGTTAAGTTACTTTAACTTTCATAACAAGTTAAACATACAAAGTTTTAAGTTATTTTAACTTTTTTAACAAATTAAATATACACAGTTGTAATATAGTTACTTTAACTTTCATAACAAGTTAAACATACAAAGTGTTAAGTTGCTTTAACTTTCATAACAAGTTAAACATACGGAGTGTATTAAGTTTCTTTATCTTCCTTAATAAATTGAATATGTTAAATTTTTATTTTGATGAACTACTAATAAATGAGGAGTAAATTGAGAACTTACGGAGTTTTTCTTGCCAGAGTTTGCTGATCAGAGATCGTCGAGTTAGGTAAGCGTAGTGAACCGTCCAAGTGGCACCGCACTACTTGAAGAGACATAAAATACACCCACAAACATGAGTGGGATTATGGATAAATGGTAGAGTAATTGGGTATCGTTATAAATTTATGATGAAATAATGGTGGGTTGGATGAGGATAGTGATTTAGGATCACTGCATGTGGTTATACCCCGATGTGGAAAGAACAAAGGCACTAAGTTATAACCGGGTATAGTAAAATCAGAAATATCTGCATCAGTTATTACCTGAGTCTCGCTAAGTGCAAGGATAGCTGGTTTCTGGTTACACACATGAGCAGATACAGAGGAGAAATTGCATCTTAGGCCGCGAATGTTGCAAGGATCGATGTGAAATTCCCGTTCTATGGAAATGGCGACACAGAAAACGAATACCGGCTCAGAAAAGAATGCAAATTGGACCCGGCGATAGATAAGCGAAAGCAACCACTACAGGTGTTATGCCCTTTTAGTAGGTGCTCCACTAGATCCGTGCCGAAATCCAGGTCATATCCCTTTCATGACGACTATTACGCCACTCAAAACACTAAAAATTCTCCAAAGATTATAAATCAATCGAGAGTATCGATACCTGAGGCACACAACAGATATGCGAAAAAGAGAAAAAGCAGACACAAGGAAAGGAGGAAAGGTTTTCCTGCACTGTCCACTTCCATATAATTTCCACACCACGGCGCGAATCCCATAGATATCACTGCACTACACTCGGACGCGTTTATGGTGATCCGTTTGTTTACTTCGGATCCCACAGAAGACTTGACGCGCGAACCGACAGTGCAATTAGGGTATCATGTGTTTACTTAAGATACCCTAAACGGATTCCACAATTGATCCGATGGTACGATCATGAGGCAAAAGCGCACGTGCTGACTCATCGGCGTTGAATTAGTAAAGGTTCTGCTATGGTTGGCAGGAGAGTAGATGCGTTTACTAGACGTATTCATAAGTTTTTTCCGATTTCTTTGGCAAAAAAAAAATACGTAATTTTCTAGGGAAATTCGTTTTTTTTATTAAAAATATGGGCTATCAGCTTGTACACATTTCGCCCATCTTTCAAGTAATTTATGAAAAAAATACCAGAAAAACTGCTTGACTTCCGCGGCAAACCATTCGTCGAGCCATTTTCCAACTTCCACAAAATCTCTGAAGTGCTGACCAGCGAGCGCGTGCCCCATTGATGGGAAGAGGTGATAGTCAGATGGCGCCAAGTCTGGGCAGTATGGCGGGTGCAGAAGGATGTCCCATCCAAGCGATTTCAAGGTGTCTTTCACTAATTTTGATGTGTGCTGCGCATTTTTCGTTGGCGCCATCTCTTAGTTAAAGCGGAAAACTTATGGATACACCTGGTAGAGCCTCAGGACTCTTCCCACTATCAGCCTTCTACCCCCGAGGTTTAGAATCAACTTCGGATTTAAGGTTTCCAAAAAGGTGTTACCAGTACACCACTAAACAGTGAGCTCCGGCTGCGCCACTTTTTTGCACTATAAAAATTGCTTGTATACAAAAATATAAACAATGGTGGCTACCCACAGTTTTGCTTTTTCCTTGGCTCCTGATCAGACCAAAAAAACTGTTTGCTAGATTCTCTTCGCCTCGGTTGGGCGTTTCCCTTGTCTCTTTATTTATATTTTTCTCGCAAAAGAAAGAAAGAAAAAGAAGACATCACTGGATTTATGCGTATTTGCTGCTGCCAGTTGGGCAAGCGATTACAATGGCCGAAAGTCCTAAAACAAGTCATCAGTCAAATCTATATTATATCAAATGAACCGAGCTGCACCAAATTAGTGCAAGTTAATTAAACGTTGTTATTGAAATAACTTTACCCATCAACCAACCTAACTGAAATCTGATTGTTTTTGTGCCACAAAAATGTACCAACTTTCTGTTTTATCGTGGCCGTCGTCTTCTTTAGCAGAGCGTATGTGTATCTCGTACGATTCTGTAGACGCTACAACCATGAATTGTACGCAATCTATCTCGAGGCTAACGTTGTAAGAAAAATTAAGCTGGGTTGACTCCGGTGGGCGGGACACCTAGCTTGAATGAGCGAAGAATAGTCTGCCCGGAAAGACTTTTGCGACAGGATGTATGGAAGGCTGCAGCACGGCATACCTTGTCTGCGATGGAGGGATGGCGTAGAGCAGGACGTCCAGAGCCTGGGAGTGCCAAACTGGATGGAAATCGGGACCGGTGGAGAGACTTGCTAAATAAGGCCAAGACCGGGTCCCGGTTATAGTGCCGATGATGATGATCTGTACCTTTTAAGGGAGTGGTTGATATATATTAGGTATACATACGAGTATACGTTTTTAGGGTTTTTTTTTTGTATTTTTGAGGCTGTACTCAGCGAAATACAATGTACAATATATTTTATTCAAAGTATTGTCCATCATTAGTTATGATTTTTTCCCATCTTTCAAGCAGCATACGGATTCCGCTTTGAAAAAATTCCCCGGCCTTTGAGGTGATCCAAGAATCGACCAATTGGATTGGTGGTGAATATGGCGGGTGGGGTAGGACAACCCATTCAAACGCCTCTAAAGTTTCCTTGACGTCTTTTGTAACATGTGCCCGACTGTTGTCACGCGGAAAGATCACTTTGTCATATCTTTTGGTATATTGGAGGCGCTTGAGCTTCAATGTTCAGCTCGATTCCATCATTGTTAACGTTTCCTAGTGATGGTTTCGTTAGGCGGGAGTAGCTCATAGTAGATCATTCCACATGCACAGCATTAACTCTCTACCATCAATATTCAGTTTGGTCATTGAAATTGATGCATGGTCCGGCACTACGGTTTACTGGGCTTTGGGATAGCATCACATCCTTCGCCCTACCAACTGACTACTTTCTAATCTAGTTTTCTTCTTCCTCGAAGTGTCGGACACATCGCCCCATATCGCAGATACTTTTTGAGGTTTTTTGTTATCCATTAGCGTGTCTGGCTAATGCAAACAAGAGTTTACATTGCACTTTAAATGGGGTCAGTGTCCACGGGAAATGGGTGAGAATATGGATGGGAATTTGGGTCTATTTGTGCATGTCATAAAACAACTGGTTACAATGCGTATGCATTGAGATGATGAGATTGCCGGAATTGTGTGTCGGCGGATCAAATAGACATGAGTTTGTTTGGACACGTGTTTGATCGTACATACAATGCATGTGAAAATATGCGTTGCAATGTTTGGATTTTTGGAATTGAATTCAATGTTCGACAATTGAACGTTTGGTTCAATTTGCTTAACATTGAATTCAACGTAGATTTGGCGACATGAATATATAATATTGGATGGGAAATGTGAGAGGAAAATGGGCTTCTTGGAGCAAGGGCTTGTGGGGGTATGAAGTCGCGACGCCAGCATGGGCGAGAGTTCTACCTCGTCCCCACAAATCACTAAAGGTTCCGACAAGTACAGCACCGACGGAAAAGCACAAGCATGATCACACAAGTAAAAAAATAAAACAGACTATTTCTTTTGTTTAGTTTTATTTCTATATTAAAGAAAAACACTACTATTGGAATAACTTGTTTGAATCCATGGATTATTGTTTCCGTTTCATTTTCTTATTGGATACTAACATTTTACGGTAGCACTGCGTGAAAGTTACAATGTGAAGTCAATAAAAACACAATCTTCGAAGACTGCAGCAAAATATAATATTCGACGTGGCGGTTGCAAACACCACACTGTACATAACCGACTTCCGCGTGTCTAAGCCTTTATGAAGTAAAACTCGACTTATGGTTATTATTTATATTGAATGATTTTTATAAATTCTGAACTATTACCCACACGACTCCGGCTATTTATACGCATCTCCGCAGTGACGGAGAGCGGGGGGGGGGGCATGGCCGTGGTGGTCAGCGGATGGAAAACGACTCAACGATATTCAATCGTTGTTAAAAGAAATTCAGCCAGTGAAACTGGCTCTCTTAAATTAAGGATGCATTTCCTGTGCCGAGAGAGACGTAAAGTTTCTCTTTGGGGTAACCAAATAGATCTCATATAGAAGATCGCCACAGTACACATGTATGTGTGTACACTGTGTGTGTACTTTTATAGATCAAAGCCATGGGAAAGTCTCTAAGCAAAGAAAGGGATAATGAGCATTCATGGGATGCGAGTCTGGTAAAGCAAACAAAACCGAAACTCGTCGGATGCTAATTGGGTCTTTATTTGAGATGTGCGTCGCGGCTAAATAAATAGACGCAACGCATCGAAGAAATGGTGTTAATGGACTTTGGCTAGATTACCGGGAAATGGTGTTTACGCCATCACTGGTAAGGGTAAGTATTGATTTCCTATTTGCATTTACTTATGCTATAGGACTTAATTGGTGCCAAGAGATGTGTGTATTTATTTTGGTCCCTTGGGTGTAGGTCGCCAGCCAATGTGTTTGTCTCGTAATTTATGATACACATGATGAAGCTGGGATAAGCCAACTCAAGGGTAATATTTCCTGATTATGCGGTTGTATTATATATGAACCGATAAATTTTCTTTCAGGGAATATGCTGTTTGGAACAGAATTCTTAAGAGGAAGTTGAATTCAAATAAATGAATCAGGTAAGAATTCTCTTCCAGGAGCTTTTAGGTAAATACATTTGGTGAATTTTATTGTGTGAAGCTTTTACAGGTGCTGAATGCGATTGCATTAGCAGAAAGTTGATACAGACTGGATGGAAGCTATGGGGGTTTTTTAGGTAAGTGAACCGTGGAGTTTGGCGGAACCGCCACGGGATTCTTGGAGAACTACAAAATTAATTTAATCTTTAGAATCAGCATCGATACACAACGAGCACATAGACTTTATCTTATCAGAAACCAGATAAATATTAGAAGTCATTTTAGAAACTATTATCTAACTACCTTAGGCCTCCAAAAACTAGAAGAAATTATGAAACAAGAAGAAAGTAAGATACCCCTGATCAACATTCTAGCATATTCAGACATTTTTGCATATAGAAAAGACAATATAATATTCGTGATTTCCAAATACCCTAAACTAACTCAAAGATGCGAAAGATATAGAAACGTAAGCCTAGACACTAGACATTGTCTAATCCAAATAATGGCACAAACAATAGTTTGTAACAACATAATGCATGGCATAAAAAGATGTAATGATTTACTAAACAAACCAATATATAAACAGATCCCAATTTATAACTGTACGAAAAAGTTGTTAACTAATTGTTGGAGACGGGGCAGCACACTATGGCAACAGTGGCGCAAGCACTACTGAAATGCTGTCATGACAACAGCGAATAACAAATGTCAGCATACAGCTGACATTTCAATAAGATTAATTCGAGCTGTCATCGCGGAAAAAACGTTTTTGTTATCAACCTTTTTTTACCCTTCGTGTAGCGTAAATATATCAAGTCAATCAATAAACCAAACATTAATTAATATCATTCAGTATTTGTTTTCGCGCTCTTGTGGTTGTTATTAATGGTCGGTCCTTTAGTTAGCGACGTAACGGCTTTTTCCTCGTGAGTCGAGCAACATCAATAAACCCCCAGAGTTGTGTGGACTTGGACAAAGACCTAAATCGGCAACCGGAACTGAGGGACTACGATCGAACGAAGAGTAGTTCGATCCATCAAATCCAGGTAATGCCTTGTCCATTCATTCTAATGAGAACAGAAAACGGACCAAAGGGAAGGGATACATTTATATCACAAATCACAGCAAGTACCGAGTTATTTGGTTTGTGACGTTTACACTAATAATGAAACATCGTGTAATGTGACATACGAGAAAAATAAAGATATACCACAAATTAC
Source organism: Microdon myrmicae (assembly GCA_963931805.1). Taxonomy (NCBI): domain Eukaryota; kingdom Metazoa; phylum Arthropoda; class Insecta; order Diptera; family Syrphidae; genus Microdon; species Microdon myrmicae. The sequence continues at coordinate 213,124,513 of OZ007496.1, read as the reverse complement.
CGACGAAACCATAGTAGTATCCGGCATACAAGATTTAAACAAGATTTTGAAAGGAATATATGTGATACAATTTAGGGATAATGTAACGATTGATGGAAATATATACCTTAATATAAAAGAAGCCACCCGAGAGTTTGTAATTCACGAAAATGAAATAGAGATAGAAATCGTAAAAGTCTTGTATTCAACCTTGGAAAACGATTTCTCAATTTAGAAATACTAAAAAAGTACTTGATCCCAATCGAAGAACACTGTTACGGGAATTAATGAACTAAATGCTAATTTAATTAAAAAAATATATTTATTTTATTTCAAAATGTATATTCTAGTTGAATCGTAATATCAGGCTGTCAGTGTCGTCCTCTTGTCTCTGATGAAACCTCGGGTCTTCTCTTATCTATATCATAGTTCATAGATGCTGATTATGGTTAGGCTATTGCTCTTCCGGTTGTCGTTGGATGAGTCAACATGTTGTATGGAGATTAGGATTGTTAGGATGGATCTTGATTGCAGTTAGGCTGTTGTTTTCCTGGTTATCGTCGGATGAGTCGTTATGTTGTATTGTGTTTGAAGATTGGGATTGTTGGTGTTTTGTAGTTGTGTTCGTAGTTGTCCGCTGTCCCCTTCAGAAAATGTTGAGTGGTAAGCCTTGTATGACGTTACCCTTGACGAGAGGAATCCAATGAAAGGCAGGATTGATTTAATTTAATGTATATTCTAAGTTGTGTTAACAATGACAATGATTAACTTCTTGTCCGTTTCACTCGTGATGACGATGCTTGCTCCGATGCCGTTGAAGGTTGATTGCAGACTGACGAAATGGCATAACTGCCAATTCAAAAAGTTACGCCATGACATCATCGTGGTGACAATGATGGCCAGTTGGTGTCAGCTGCTGCGCAACTGGTATACATGCGAATGTACTAGATTTCTCCAGTACATTCCAGCACATTTAATTGCCAATCCGCAACATTCCGCCCGCCTTCGCCAATCATTGGCGAATCATTTCGTTCCAGGGGACGGTGGCCAAGGGCCGGGAGTGTGCGGTCTGCTGGTGGCGGTTGGTCTTGGTCGGCTGTCCACTTTCACGTTGATGATCGGTTGAGAGGGGGCCGCCCGCCCTGAGGAGCGCTGGAGGCTTGGGGGTCTGGGATGGCCCGTATGAGCGATGGCGACAGGAACCTCTTTCCCATCGCTGATGTCCGTTGCCCCTTGTGGTCGCGGGACCGGCCAGTTGATCCGGGTTGGAGTTGTAAGGTCGCAACCCACGATCAATGACCACGTGATGACTGGTGATGGGTCTAGCTATGTCGAGACCGGTGGTGGTGCCATGTACTGCGCACGTTGGCGCCCGTCTGGAGTGAGTGGCCGGCAGGTTGCGACCGTTGGGGGTGTGTGCTGTAACGTGGAGTCGGGTGCGGTGTCTACCCTGGCACTGTCCACGTGTCCTTTCGTAGTGGCAGTCACGGGCCAAGTGCCTCCCGGGGTCGTCGGAATGCAGCCTCTGTGGATGCACAGAGGGGCGTGCTATCTTGCTGGAGTTCGAGAGACCGCTGGTTGCTGGGTAGCGCCGCCCGCCAAGCGGGGCATTGCGCGCTCCTGGTCCTGTTGTGGTGGCTACAGGTGGTAGCGGTTGGCCTGGGTAGCTTTGGAGCTGGGCAGGAGCTTGGCCACGTGGTGTCCTGGGTGTGGTGGGATGCCTTGAAGTGTTCGAGTGGGTAGGCTCCTGGTTCCTCGATTGCCCCTTGCCCCTGCAGTGGTTCAGAGGGCGGGGGGTATGTCTTGTAGTTGGGTCGTGCAAGTGATCGGTGGCTGGTAGTTGAATGGGCTTCGTAGGTGGCCACCGCGGCCGATGCCGGCGAGACGTCCTTTGGGTTCTCTGATGGAAGCCGCGGCCCTCAGTCGGAAGGACGACCAGTTTGATGGCTGGTGACAGGCCTTGTCACCTTTGCGCTGGATGATGTGGTGGGTGCTGCGCCTGTTAGCACCCATCCCAGTTCAGTGGCCTGCGCGACGAGGCCGGAACGTTGGTCCTTCCTGAGACCTTCGACGATGATGTTGGGGTATATGTCTGCCCCAAGGATGATGTCCACCTTCTCGGCGGAGGCGATGTTCGGATCTGCAAGTTCCAGATCCGCCACGAAGAGATCCCTTGTCGTTGATCCTGGTGGTGGTGTATACACTGAGAGCCCGGACAGGATGAAGGGCCTCAGTGTCCATTGTCTCGAGCCGTGGAGGCGAGAAGTGATTCTGATGGCGGCCTGAGTCCTGGTGGCAAGGCCACGAGTGCCCCCAACACCGTAGGTGGGGACGGGTGATGCTTGGCATCGGAGGTGCAACCTTCGGGCGAGTGATGTTGAAATGAAGGTGCCATTGGAGCAGGGGTCCAGTAGAGCACGGACTTCAATCCTCTGTTCGGTCTCCGACGTCACGATGACTCTGGCTGTTGGCAGCAACGCGGAATGCTGTGAAGGGGTGCTGATTGTATGTGCGCAGACCCCTTCCTGACGGTCGATCCGGGGGGCGGATCCTTTGGCTCGTTGTGGCGGTGATGTTGTCCCGTCGATAGCGGTAGACCGGACATGCAGCAGGGTGTGATGTCTCCGCTGGCATCGACGGCACGTCTTGTTGGAGTGGCAGTCGCGCAGGCGGTGGCGACCCAAGCAGTTGGTGCACAGGGTTCTTTTGTGTGCGAAGGACTTTCGACGGCCAGGTGTGAGTGATCGGAAGCCCTCGCAAGCGTAAATGGTGTGTGAGGCCCTGCAGAATGTGCAAGCACCCTGTTGCTTTACGGGTGTCGGCGGTGTTTTGTGCATCGGGACACTGGGCTGGTTAGTCATCACTGCTTGCTCTGGAGTCCGTGTGATGGTGGCCAGTTCCTCTGGGTCGGAGTTGTAAGTTCGCAACCCACGAGGAACGGCTATGTCATGGTGTGCCCCACAATGCGTGCGCGGCATCGTCTTCTGTGGCGGCTTCGGCACTGGGTCGATCATCGGGACCTTGGGTAGGTTGCGCTTTGGGCAGGCGGCACTCTGGTCGGCGGCCTGCTCACTCTCATCCACTATTCTGGGGTGCAGTTCCGTTTCTGATGGCTTGATGTCGGCCATTGACAGCTGCACTGGGGGTAGCTCGCTAGGGTGGAGGCGATTGGTGCTGTTGACCATGGTTGAGGAGGCTGCTTTGAGCGTGTACTGGGCCTCAAGGAGCTTCGTCTCTTCCTCGAGGTATATCTCTTCGGTTTCGCCGAAACAATCATCCGCGAAGTACGCGTGTTGCTGATCCTCAGTTGCCGCTTGGAGAAGGCTTCCCATTCGGCGCGGAGTGCGCATTTGGTTGCCTCGATTGCTGTCGGACTTGGTTGTCCCTTTTCCTGTAGGTTGAGGAAAGTACCGGAGATGGTGGCCTGTGCCGCGAACTGGGCGGCGATGAGTTCCTTAATCGTGGTCGGTTGTTGTATTGGAGCAGCTGTCAAAGACACGTTGGTTTGAACTATCGTTGTAGAAAGTTCGTCATCCTGCTTTCGTTTTGCATCAACAGCGGTTTCCATTGAATTTTTCTCCAACAAATCACTTAGCGTTTGATTTGCAATGATCATCTGGCGGCCGCTGTCCTCTGATCCACGACTTAAGGAATCCTTGGAACTGTCATCTTCTTTTGTGCATGTCCTTACATTTGTACTCGACTCGGGTTGGTGATGAACAGATGTACGATCTCTGCCGACCGAGGAATGTCGTCGGTCGAGATCTTTGGTGTTCCGCCGATTGAGGAATGTCATCGCGGAACCGTTGTCAAAGTTGTCGCCGTCGCCGCCGCCACCACTGCCGTGGTGATTGTCGGCTCCGTTGCGCATAGTGTAGCGAGAAAACGTATGATCTCTTCCGAGCGAGGAATGACGTCGGTCGAGATCTTTGTTGTTCCGCCGACAGAGGAATGTCGTCGGGGAACCGTTGTCCCTACGGGGGGAATTTTCCGGGTGCATCATCCGTGATGGCAATCCGGGTGGAGGGCCGAGCGGCATATTAACTCCTAATTGCCGAGGCAAGCCGCCAAGGCAGGGACGAACCGTGGTTGGGCCGGACGGCATTCGCATGTCAAGAGTTTCCGGGCGCCGTAGAGGTGGCCGGAACATCATTGGCGGCGAACGACTTGCTGGCGGGGAGATGGCCGGTGCACCAGTCCGAGGAGCATCGTTACCAGGTTTCGACGTCGAATCACTTTCCCCGTCACCAGCTTCACTCGATGTATCACTTTCTTCCTGCATGTCACTCTCACTGTGGTTAGGCTTAGGGTCCTGTTCCTTTCCTCGTTTCCTTTGAGCACTCTCCGTTCCCTTCGGGGATTCACCAGCATTTTGTCCGGATATTGCCAGCCTTCGCTGTTGCACTGGGCGCAGCTTCGATAGATCGGCCTCTACCTTTGCCTGTGGTTTCCTTTCACATATTTTTGTTGCCAAGTCCTTTTGGCTCAATCCTTTCCCTTGACGTTCCTGTTGAATGATCTTGCCGACTTCTAAAGGTATTTTTTCATGTTTAATTTTTTTAGTTTCCCTGTCCAATTTAGCAGTGTTGTGAGTGTTGATGTGATGCTTTTTAGTACCGACACCAAATTTCTGTTGAGTATCCACTTGAACGTCCTGACGACGTGCCTGATTAATAGCACTTTTTGTTTTGAGGGCAGGTGATTTCGGAGCCCGTTTACGTAAAACCGTAACTGTGTCCCAGTCAGACATCTTGTGTTTGTTTCACAGACGATTGGATTGAAAATTAAATTGATACTTCACATCCTACAGATATTATGATTTCTTGAATGTTGCAGCTTCAGTTCCTTGATGTGTCGAGGTGATTGGCAGTTATCGATCTAGTTGCAGTCTACAACTGATGGTGCACTATCTTTTTGTGTTGTGGTTTTGGCGCTCTTTTGTCGTGTGTACCTGTCACAGGTATGTTGTGCCACGAACTGGGCGGCGCTGGTGTAGATCCAAATCGGCACTGGATCCGTTTCGAAGGACCAGAAATGTTTTGTAGTAGTAGTGTTCGTAGTTGTCCGCTGTCCCCTTCAGAAAATGTTGAGTGGTAAGCCTTGTATGACGTTACCCTTGACGAGAGGAATCCAATGAAAGGCAGGATTGATTTAATTTAATGTATATTCTAAGTTGTGTTAACAATGACAATGATTAACTTCTTGTCCGTTTCACTCGTGATGACGATGCTTGCTCCGATGCCGTTGAAGGTTGATTGCAGACTGACGAAATGGCATAACTGCCAATTCAAAAAGTGACGCCATGACATCATCGTGGTGACAATGATGGCCAGTTGGTGTCAGCTGCTGCGCAACTGGTATACATGCGAATGTACTAGATTTCTCCAGTACATTCCAGTACATTTAATTGCCAATCCGCAACAGTTGGGATGTTATCACTAGATGCTTCGTTGTTATTATTGGGTGATTCATCTTCCGGTTGGTGTACGGTGATGGACTTTCGTCATGTTGTATGAGACTTGGAAATTAGACTTGTTTGAGATTAGATGATTCATCTCCTGGTTGGTGTATGGTGATGGTACCTTAACTATGGTGATGGGACTTGAAGTCCTAACTCGGGCCACGTCCAAATCCTCATCCAAAATCCCCCTCTCTACCTCTCTATAGATATAATTGCGCCAAGTAGTTAATTTGCATAAACTACTTTATGCTTATTTACATAAACTACTCAGCAATAATAAGAAATAAAGGAGTTGGCGTGGAAAAATATAAGGAGACGTCAAACGTCTGAAAAAGTTTCACGAAACCGAAACGTAATCAAAAATATATAAATAAATACGATACAACCCGCCGCGAGTGAAAGAAAAAAGCTTTCACGGAAGCCGAACCTTAATCGATAACAAGGATATATAAATAAATACGAAACAACCCACCGCGAGTGAAAAGGGTGAGCAACCCGCCGCGTCGGGATAACCACACGAGACCCTAGAAACCACAGGGAATTCAAGAGAACATCAACCCCTGCAATTTGAAGAGCCGACTCGTCAACCGAGAAGCGGTCCGACAACGACAACAAGTAAGTCCCCTTTTTATTATCCTTATTTAAATGATTTGTTAAAGATACATAACAACACCCAATATATAGTGGAATCATAATTGTAGTAATGATCGTTTTAATTATTATAATAGTAAATATAAGTTGTAAACGCTATAACCAATTTAAAGAACACAAAAACAAGGAAAGGTTTCAGAAAATTTATTTTAAAAAATTAGCTGAATTGCAAGAGACGGAGACGTCATTTTAAACGAAGGGGGAGTTAGCACTTTACATTAGTCACAAATCCAGCCATGATAAGTACAGCCCACATGACTCACAAATCCGACCACGATAAACATAGCCTACATGAATCACTAATCCAACCATGATAAACATAGATTACCCTTATCTCCGGAAAATTCCATTCGCATTATTCCATTCGAAAATAAGATGAAAAACCTAAGCTAAGTGCTTCTTTATTTTTGTAACCGAAAGAATAAAATAAAGTATTGGTCAAGCCATGGGTCTGCTGGAAAAAGAAAATATATTTTTTCATTAACTTAAATGGAAGACATTAACTCTCGCTCGACTACATGTCTGATAACTCCGTACTACTATTACTATTTATTGGCCTTTAGGAACCCGGAAGTTCATGGCCTCACCGACTCTACTCCGCCATTGTTCCCTGTCCTGTGCACTCTCCTTCCACACTTGACCAGCCAATCCGATCTCCTCAAGGTCAGACCTAACTTTGTCCTCCCATCTCCGTCGCGGTCGTCCTGTCGGTCTCTTTCCCGTTGGTCTACCGTCAAGAATTCTACGCACGGTCCTATCGTTGCCCATTCTTGCCAATTCGTGGTTGTGGAGTTTCCTCCATTGGCCTGCCTCCTTGTCATATTTACCTCCAAAGATACATCCTAAAACTTTATTCTCGAATACGCGGAATTTGTTTTCTTCCCGTTTTGTGAGAGCCTGTGGGGTTTCTTCAAGGCGCCGTAGAACCACCCATTACTTTAACCCCACCTAACCTTCCTCTACCTTTTCAAGTCCATGGTACTTACCTGCAACCAGGCAGCATTAAGCTACCCTTCAATAACCTTAAATACCTGTAAAGCATCCCATGACAAGATCATCACCTTGCCACATCATCAACCACATCGCTGTATTTCTAAAAGCATAATTGTTTCCTCTGGTCGGCACCCATGTCCATTGCCAACCATTAGGAAATCTTCCACGGTCCTCTCGTCGGTATTCATGCCAATCATTTTCACAGCAATATCACCGTGTTTGCTTTTCTCAAGCAACCGCTGATCCCACGATCGAGACATGCAAATCGCTAGCTAATACAGCCTCAACCAATTATCTCAGATCGGTTGCATAGGCGATAAACCAGCAATGAATTGGATGTGATCCTAATGTGATTGCATTAGCCAATCCAAACAATGCGCATCTTGGCGCTTGCCCTTTTAGATACCATTACGGTATATACAATATACCCTCTATCGTTTATGATAGAAACGTTTTTGGTCTATGCACGCTTATTTTTGAACAGCTGCATATTTTCTTTCTATTCTTTCTTCAACGCGCGTTTCGTTTGTCCTTCCTTCCAATAGGAAGAAATTCTTTCCAATCGTAACCATATCTTTCAAGGATCTTCCACTGGGACGCGGATCGGATCTCATTGGTCACAGCGTGACGGAAGGATTGTTTCCCCTGCGATGGTGTGCGTCGAAACCCATCGCAATCCCCGTGGTACCAGAGTCAGATTTAAACAGTCCAACAATACAGAGGTGTCGCGGTCGTTGCGTCTCGTAGCCTTTTTCCACCCAATGAATGAAGTTGAGTTGTAGCAGTGTCAAGTCGGAATCGAGTTGCGTTCGCTGAGGAAGTTAATTTTTACCTTTAGTGCCAAGCCTAAACTTTCATTTTCAGGACAAGTGAATTAAAAAAGCACCACGTGCGGAGAAACAATTAATTAATTCATATTGACGTGCCGGTATAGACTAAAGTTATTTCAACACCGTTTCCGGATAAAATTTATATTCGTATTGGCCACAAGTGTTTCAATTAGAAGTTTAACAACCTTTATTCGACAACATAATAAAAGTCAATCAGTGAACAATAAATGAATTTCCAGCTCCCATTACTGTGTTTTATTTGCATGCTCCGTGGGTGAACGATCTTCTGAGAACAGCTTTCGTGAACAATCCGTGGTGTTTTCGCTCAACCTGCGTCCGTGCTGACGCCTCTAGTGAAAAATAACTACAAGCCCATGTTTCGCATCCGTATATAGCAATCGGCATGATTATGGTTCTATAGACACGGAGATTTATGTTACGCGATAGCAGTTTGGATTTCAGCAGTTTATTGACTGCGTGCCAACTAGCGCTGCCGGAGTGTAGTCTTTTGTTAATTTCCTTCGACATTTCGTTACTGATCGTCAGTATTGTTGCCAGATATTTAAATTCATTAACTTTTTCAAATATCTTGCCTCTGACGGTTATATGTGTCCCCTAAGGTCCACCTGCTCTCGCCGTAATCATATATTTTGTTTTGTCTTCATTTATTTCTTCATCCGTATATGCGAGCACTTGTGTGACCCCGATCGGGGATAATCCGGACATGTTATCATCTTGTATCTTCCTGATGACATACTCGAGCACAAGATTAAAAAGACACGATAAGAGGCCATCCCACTGATTTAGTCCGTCCCGGATTTCAAATGGTTCTGAGAGGTGGTTTTCTCTTCTAACTCGCCCTTTATTTTCATTTATGCAGATTTGAATGACGGCGGCATATTTTTTCGAGATTCCCAGCTCAATTACAATATGGTGGAGTCTTTGTCTTACGGCTGGGTCGTAGGCTGTTTTGAATTCAACGAACAGTTGGTGAACCGTCTCTCCGTATTCCCACTTCTTTTCCAGCAGTTGCCTTATTGTGAACATTTGGTCGCTTGTTGACCGGTTCCTACGAAATCCGCATTGGTAGTCTCCCAGTATTTGTTCCGCGTACGGTGTGATTCTCGCCAGTATAACTTTTGTTAGTATTTTGTATATGGTTGGGAGCAATGATATTCCTCTGTAGTTTTCGCAGTCAGATTTGCCGCCTTTTTTGAAAAAGGGGACGACTATTGAGGTTTTCCATTCTTCCGGAGTGACTTCCTTATCCCATATTGTTTTGATGATTTGGTGGATCTTTCGAGCGGTTGCCTCCGGAAGCCTTGTTGTTTTCTAATCGATTTATTGCGTCTACAACTTCGTTGGAACAGAGTTCTGGGATCTGAGGCTCCGCTGTATGTACATCTGGTGCGTTTATTTGTGGTTAATGGGTGCGCACATTGAGCAGGTTTTCAAAGTACTACGGTACCTCCACACGCCAGTGAAAACCCGTTGGTTTCGATTACTTGATATGGGAGTCGGACTTCTTGAAGCGCGACAATATCGATTTTATATTGTTTCGTGTTTTCTACGACCGTCTGTATCGCGCCTGGTTTATATAACGTTCGAACATTCTATGTGCCGACGCGTATATCCCCCTTTTTCCGTTTTTCCCTACGTCTTCTTTTTGCCGAGTCGGTGTTTTCTTGATGATTTGTTCCCTTAGGGTAGTGTCGGCTCATCACACCTACGCCTACCGGGTTTTTGTGGGATAATTTTTTGTATATTGATTATTACCATTTGTTCCCACGAGTCTTGGGGTTTCAGAAAGTCCGCCAGATCAGAGCCCCGCTTTTTTTTTTTTAATAGACTTCCATCAAATAATTATTGCAGTTCTTTTGAACAGTTGGAGGTTATAATGCTCCGGGAACACTCGCGTGGGAAGGAAGTTCCACAGCTTCCCCGCTCTGTAGAGGAACGAGTTCTGATGCAGGGATGTTCGCGCCGTCGGGAGATGAAACACAAACGGATGCGATGTATCGGATTGTCTTGTGGAGCGTATATAAGCCGAATTGCATGGAACAATATCACGAATCTCCGAAGAACAGTACCCGTGATAATATCTGTAAAACAGGCAGAGGTCGGCTACGCGCCTTCGATGTGATAGCGACTGTAGTCCCGACGTCAGCGCCGAGTCCCCGATCAGGCGGATCGCTCGTCTCTGTGGGTCTAATTTGGGATTTATACAGGAGAAGAAGTTGGGCCGGAGTAAAATATTTCTTGGCTCTAAAAAGATAGCTCAGTTTTCCTGTTTATGCCATGATACATTCCCACAGACCGTGATGCCGAGCAATTTCAAACTTTCCCCAGCTTCGAGGGCCCGGCCATTCATCATCAGCTGTGGAACCGATGATCTACTTTTCTTTGTGAATGTTGTATACCGGGTCTTCGTTGCATTGAAATCGACAAGATTGGACTTTCCCCACTGCAGGACTTTATCCAGATCCCGATTCAGAGAGCCAATCTGTCTACATCTCAGCTGGTGTGACGTTGATGCACCAATGGGCCGATCACTCGAAAAGGAGGAAACAAGCGTACTATCATCCGCAAAACTGAACACTTTGTTATCCGTTGTCTCCAACAAATCATTTATGTGAAGCAATAACAAGGTTGGAGCCACAATAGAACCGTGGCGCAACCCCGAATTATCAGGATACAGATTCGAACACTCGCCGTCCACAACAACCCGGATCGATCGATTCTCAAGGCAGCTTCTCGTCCAGTCGCAAAGCTGTTGGGAAAGTCCATATGAACGAAGTTTGCTAAGCAATGTCCCGTGCCAGACGCGGTCAAAAGCCTTGGTGATATCCAATGCGACCGCCCTTGACTCACCATGTCGTTCAATCGCAGATGTCGATATATTGGCTATAAGTGTCAAAAGGTATCCTGTGGACCGCCTGCCATGGAATCCGTATTGACGATCATTCAGAAGTCCGTTGCACTCCAAATACTTTACAAACTCTGTATTGATAACTTTCTCCATTACCTTAGATAAAATAGACAGTAATGTTATCGGATGGTAATTTTGTGGGAGACACCTTTTTCCCGTCTTTGGGATTGGCTGAACTCGAGCGATTTTCCAGCAGGCAGGAAAGGTCCTCCGTGCATAAGATAAGCGGAAGAGTCAGCCAAGAACCGCCGACATTTCTGGAGCACAGTTCTTACGGACTATTGCTGGTATACCGCCTGAGCCGGCTGCCTTCTTACAATCGAGTTCACTACCGCCGGTTAAACGACGTTACGAAGAAAGACAGTTACCCACTTCCTCGAATAGACGACACACTAGATACCCTTTCTGGAGCTCAGAGGTTTTCAACATTGGACCTAAAAAGCGGTTACTGGCAAGTGGAAGTGAAGGAGGAGGACAAGGAGAAGACAGCGTTTACTACCGGAAACGGACTTTATCAATTCAACGTAATGCCTTTTGGGTTGAGTAATGCTCCAGCGACGTTTGACCGATTAATGGAAAGTGTCCTACGGGGACTTACATGGAAGACATGTCTTGTGTACTTGGACGATATCATCGTTGTTGGAAGGAGTTTACCAGAACGCATCAATAATCTGCGCTCCGTCTTCGAACGACTAAGACAGGACAACTTAAAGCTCAATTCGAAGAAATGTGAACTCTTACAAAGGAGAGTAAAATTTCTGGGACACATCGTTTCATCTGCAGGAGTTCAAACGGATCCTGATAAGATAGCAGCTGTCCAAGAGTGGCCTACTCCAGACGATAAGCAACAGTTAAGAAGCTTTATGGGATTAGCCACATATTACCGACGGTTTGTTAAAGGTTTCGCCAATGTGGCTAAACCCCTACACGAACTCACGGGTAAAGACAAGAAATTCAATTGGACAGAAAAGTGTGAGGCAGCATTCAACACATTGAAGGCCGGGTTATGTAAGACTCCAACATTGGCATTCCCAAGATCGGATCGCCCATTTATATTGGATACTGATGGAAGTAACACAGGAATCGGAGCAGTGTTGTCACAGGAAGTCGATGGTAAAGAGGTAGTTGTCGCATATTATAGTCGAGTTCTATCTAAGCCAGAGAGAAACTACTGCGCAACAAGAAAGGAACTGCTGGCTGTCGTAGAAGCCGTTAAGAATTTCCATAAGTACCTCTACGGGCGTCGATTCCACCTTCGGACGGATCATGCCGCCCTGAAATGGTTGTTAAATTTTAAGAATCCGGAAGGACAAATAGCTCGATGGATCGAACGACTTCAAACGTACGATTTCCAAATTTCCCACCGTCAAGGGAAGGTGCATAATAACGCTGATGCTCTATCAAGAAGACCCTGTAAGCCAGATTGTAAACATTGTCATAGACCGGAAGAGAAAGAAGAGGCGTACGACCTGCGAAATGTACAAGTAGAAGTCTAGATGGATGGACGAGTGATGCTATACAAGCAGCTCAACTTCAGGATGAAGATATGTCGCTAATCCTGGACACAAAGAAAAGAACGAGCGGCCAACTTGGAACAATATTTACGACAGGAGTGGAACATTTAAGGCATATTGGGCACAATGGAATTCCTTGCTGGCATATTGGGAAGATGGAATTCTAAAGCCTAAATGGGAAGCCGCGGACGGAAAATCTCATCGAATGCAGATTCTAGTCCCACCATTAAAAGTGAAAGATGTTCTAACAGAAATGCACGACGGGGCCTCCGGTGGACATTTGGGAGTTAATAAGACACTTTCAACACTGTCATCTGCAGTCAGACGGAATGGTCGAAAGGTTCAACCGAACAATAAAAGAGCATTTATCGAAGGTCGTTAGTGATCACCAACGAGATTGGGACAAATATGTACAAACCTTTCTCATGAGTTATAGATCAGCAAGAATTATATTTGGAGGAGAGATACGATTACCAGCCGCTGTGCGATTCGGAGTACCTCCAGACGCCATAGATAAGACCGAAGACTACGTAGCCGAATGGAGAAACCACCTCGACGAGATTCATCATTTGGTTCGAAAGCAAATCAAGGTATCCAGTGACAGGATGAAAACAAGGTACGACGCTCGAGCCAACGCATCCAGATCTAATGCAGGCGATAACGTGTGGCTTTATAACCCTCATCGGCAAAGAGGAAGGTCTCCGAAGTTGCAGCAACATTGGGAAGGACCGTATAAGATTCTCACAAGAATTAACGACGTTGTCTATAGGATTCAGCGAAGACCGAACGCCAAGATGAAAGTGGTACATCGTGACCGACTGGCGACTTTTTGTTAACCCAGGAGACCAGTGAAATTAGTTCGGGACGAACTAATCTAGGCGGAGGGTAGTGTGACGCATATGACAATCAGTACTAGAATATTCGAGAAAGTCCGAAACAAAGTACTAGAATATTCTAGAAAGTACTGGAAAACTGGAGACTAGAAGCAGTAGAAAATTCGAGGCTATGGAACGGGCGGAAACGAAACACCGAATCAGAATGAGGAAACAGTATAAATACGTGACACGCAGATCAGAAAGTAAGAAGTAATCAGTCAAAGACGCGATAGATACGGAAGCGATAAGTCAAGAAATCGTTAAGTGTCCGGTAAAAGTAACGGTTGTTATAAACGGACTAATAATGTTACATTAATTCAAAATCGATTTAACGGCTCTTATTTATTAAAAATAATTAATCCAGCGAACCCTAAGCTCGCAACATTATTATTTGTTCCCACGAGTCTTGGGGTTTCAGATACTCTGCCATATTAGAGCCCCTCTTTGATATGGTAAGGTCTGTATACTTCGGCCCGGTGTCAGAGAGGCGCCGTTATAATACAGCCCGTATACCACTGGCTGCAAACCATCTAATGAGCACGGTGACGCGTAACACCCTGGATTGGGGGCGGTAGATCTTTGTGTGTTACTCCTCGCTAGCCTGTCTGGCATGGGTGACCCTAATGGAAGCGTATGCTTCCGCCAGCATAGCCTGAGTGATTCATTGTAGTTTAAGCCCCCACACCACGTCAAATTTTCTACCAAGCCGGGGTAGAATTCCGTAAATATTCAATATTTTGATTTTTCCTCTTGCCTATATCCTCTCAATATATTATTTTTCGAGATATGAAAAAAAGTTCGCCAATTAATATACATAACTTATCATGACCCCTAAGATTAGTTATGTAATTGCTTCAAATTTGTTTAACAAACCACACTAAGTATAACCAAGTAAAAATATTGGCGATGCCCACTGACCCTTAAGCTTTTCGCAAAGTGGGAGGAATCACCTACATCTGCTGTGTGCCAAAAATCTCAGACATTTTTTCTTTACTATTTCCTAAACACAAGTGTTTATTAATCATATTGTAGCTTATATTAAACACACATCAATATTGCGTCTTAAATAGATTATGAGAAACTGCTTTTATCTAACCAACCAGACTTAAGCATCTACCTTTGTATTCTCATTTTTTAATAGTTTTCTTTTTATAAAATAAAGGATTATTGAAAAAAAAAAAACATAAACAGGAGTGATATCTCTAACAGAAATTTTTGAAAACCCGGCGCCAGTCTTTCCAACGCCAATACGAACTGTCAAAGCTCCAGTTGTCATGGAAAGCTACCTAAAGAATCTGGATCGATTTGTTCTTTCCCGGCACAAGTATTACCGCAATTCAATGTTAAACAATCCATTATCTGGTGTTCGGCAACAGGTTGGTTTTGAACTTTTATTAATTATAGACGTCTAAATTATACATTTCCAGTACCTAGAGGCAAAGCCGTTGTGCCCTCGAGAGTCTGGCAAATATATTGTACAACATGCGAAATATGTCACGATTAATCAAGCCGGAATTATTAGATTATCGGAGAGAATTCTTCAGGGGATTCAATCGAAGGAAATCAGTGTCGACAATTTTTCCCAACATGAACTCCATCCAACGCCCGACCAACCAAATGTTGTCGAATGGATTTTTGTGGTCGACACATTAAATTTTTGCTTCTGGACTCCGAGTATATATAGACGTGTATGCAATTGTGATGACTGTATTAATTTCCTTGTGTTACAGATAACTATTGCAAGTACAAAGTTCGTGGGTACACGGGATACTTTGCTCTCTGTGCGGCAGTTAATCGAGCCTTAGATGAGGGTCTTCCCATAACCGATGCAACTTACTACGCCAACCTTGAAGAATCAGTTTTAGCTCATATTCTGAGATCAGATGATGGCCAAACTGTAATCCCTCTACTAAAAGAACGACTCATGTGTCTACATGAAGTTGGAAAGTACCTATTAGGAGCTTATGAAGGCAAATTTGCCAATATGGTCAAATTGGCCAAGAACTCTGCGGAGGACTTGTTATCACTGATCGTGAGTGAATTCATTTGCTACCGGGACACTGCTTCATTCGAGAGTAACGTAACTGTTGCACTTTATAAAAGGGCTCAAATCCTCATTGGGGACATTTGGTCATGTTATGGTGGACAGGGATTAGGCTACTTCCAAGACATCGAAGGGATAACCATGTTTGCTGATTATCGCGTTCCTCAAGTTCTTGTGCACTTTGGAGCTCTTGAATACAACGACGAATTAATGCAAGTCCTAAAAAGTGATAAAATCCTGGAGAATGGCGATCGTATGGAGGTCGAGATCCGTGGATCATCAATTTACGTCGTGGAAATGGTAAAAGACATAGTCTGGGAATATATTGATAAACACCACCCGGAACTACACAGAAGTATGGTCAATTCCATTCTCATTGATCACTTCCTTTGGGACTACAGACGAAAACATGCCGACGAATTGGAATCAATTCCCTTCCACAAAACTTTAAGCATTTACTATTGAATAGTATTTTCATAAATAAAACTGAAACGATTAAAAATATTAGGCTCTCATGTATTTAATCCTCTAGGTCTACAATTTAATTGGCTTAGATTTTCCAGCATGTGCAGCTACGCGGGCCTGATGCCGCTTCTTTGATTCCTCTCCAGAGACATTGCCTTTCCGGCAGAATTTCTGATTTGTCAGGAACTTCTGGTCCATCTAATGAGGGAAACGTGAATGGATGTGATTTCAAAATGTTAAAATTTATCTTACGCCTAATGTAGACTCTGATGATTGCTTTTTTGGCTTCTTGATGCCATTACGATGGGCTTTGCGGTTCTGGTTGTGATTTGTATGGTTCTTTGACTTGGCCATTTATATACTTCGTTTATCTAAAAGCAATCCAAGAATAATGGATATATAACAAATATTTGAAAGTTTGTCATATTTCGTGAAGAAAGTTAAAAATTATTTTAAGATCAATGCGAAAATTTTCGATTTATTGCAATCTACCAAATCATAGGTAAACTTACAGTTATGACACTTTACCGAAAAAGAAAATGTACACAGTTGTTGAACTGTCAATTGATATTCGAATCAGAAATGTCACATTTCGAATGTGTTTCGATGTCCAGAAAAGGATGCCATCTACCATTTCAGATTAATACAGCACTAAAACGAAAACATTGTTATAATGACGGGAAGAAAATCAAATTATGGACTCTATATATCTATATTGTAGCGAGCTTAGGGTTCGCTGGATTAATTATTTTTAATAAATAAGAGCCGTTAAATCGATTTCGAGTTAATGTAACACTTTATTAGTCCGTTAATAACAACCGTTACTTTTACCGTACACTTAACGATTTCTTGACTTATCGCTTCCGTATCTATCGCGTCTTTGACTGCTTACTTCACTGTTTCTTACTTATTTCTTGATCTGAGTGTGACGTATTTATTCCGTATCTTCGATCTGATTCGCTGTTTCGTTTCCGTCCGTTCCATAGCCTCGAATTTTCTACCTCATAGTCTCCAGTTTTCCAGTACTTTCTAGAATATTCTAGTACTGATTGTCATATGCGTCACACTACCCTCCGCCTAGATTAGTTCGTCTTCAAATGATGAATCTCATCGAGGCGATTTCTCCATTCGGCTACGTAGTCCTTAGTCTTGTCTATGGCGTCTGAAGGTATTCCGAATCGCAGATAGGCTAGTAATCGTATCTCTCGTCCAAATATAATTCTTGCTGGAGAATGGCCTGTCGTATCGTGATAAGCCGATCTATAACTCATGAGAATGGTTTGTACATATTTGTCCCAATCTCGTTGGTGATCACTAACGACCTTCGATAAATGCTCTTTTATTGTTCGGTTGAACCTTTCGACCATTCCGTCTGACTGCAGATGACAGTGTTGAAAGTGTCTTATTAACTCCCAAATGTCCACCGGAGGCCCCGTCGTGCATTTCTGTTAGAACATCTTTCACTTTTGATGGTGGGACTAGAATCTGCATTCGATGGGATTATCCGTCCGCGGCTTCCCATTTACGCTTTAGAATTCCATCTTCCCAATATGCCAGCAAGGAATTCCATTGTGCCCAATATGCCTTAAATGTTCCACTCCTGTCGGAAATATTGTTCCAAGTTGGCCGCTCGTTCTTTTCTTTGTGTCCAGGATTAACGACATATCTTCATCCTGAAGTTGAGCTGCTTGTATAGCATCACTCGTCCATCCATCTAGACTTTACTTGTACATTTCGCAGGTCGTACGCCTCTTCTTTCTCTTCCGCTCTATGACAATGTTTACAATCTGGCTTACATGGTCTTCTTGATAGAGCATCAGCGTTATTATGCACCTTCCCTTGACGGTGGGAAATTTGGAAATCGTACGTTTGAAGTCGTTCGGTCCATCGAGCTATTTGTCCTTCCGGATTCGTAAAATTTTACAACCATTTCAGGGCGGCATGATCCGTTCGAAGGTGGAATCGACGTCCGTAGAGGTACTTATGGAAATTCTACGACAGCCAGCAGTTCCTTTCTTGTTGCGCATTAATTTCTCTCTGGCTTAGATAGAACCCGACTATAATATGCGACAACTCTCTCTTTACCATCGACTTCCTGTGACAACACTGCTCCGATTCCTGTGTTACTTCCATCAGTATCCAATATAAATGGGCGGTCCAATCCAAACTCAGCCTCTCCCCACTCATGGATATAACAACAGTACTGTCCGTCCCAAATCGACACTCGCTCTTCCTCCGAAATCCTCCAGGGGGCCCCGCGGTCCAGGTACAACTCGTCCTGTAAAATCCCTGCCTAAGCCAAATATTATGCACACTCCGTTCCCCATTTCCAGAACCACGCGTACTCGCGTCCTCGACCCATCCCTAAGTCGACCCACCAAACCCTCTCCCAAGCATAGGTTCAAACGATCCCCCCTCCCTTTATCTCACCGTGACCACATTCCTTATCCCAAACCCACTCCCACACATTCCCGTAATGTCATCCTGCCCAACATCAACCAAACCACCTACCCCACGTCTCATCCCGCCCCCAACCCCAGCCCCTTTCCGCTCTTTGACCTTAAAACAGGTGCTAAATATACCAATTTCCACAGATCGCACACTCTCAATCCCTCAGGCCCCGCCCACGAAAGTTGAGCCCATTTGTCCTCTGAACCGTGCTCAAGATCGAATCTCTCACCCTCTCGCCCCACTTCCCCACCTCGCCGCAGCCCCACACCACCCGCCCCCACATTTTTGATCCCCTTCTACCGCCTCCCGTCAAAATCACGCAACAATCCCTTAAGACATCTGAATGCCGCTATGCCCTCTCAAAGCTTCGAAATAGTCGGACCTACGACAACGTCCGCATTTATCTAACTTCTCTTCGTGGTAAATCTGATGCAGTTTGCTATGAAGGCAAAACGAAAACGAGCGTTAAAATCTCCATTCAACGGGAAGGACTCCCCACCGATTTCCCTAGCCTTCGTAATTTGTTCATAAAGTTCCACGAAAATTTCAATATTCCCCCTCTTAAAGTAACAACAGCCCTCTCGGCTCTCCGACAATACATTTGCTAATTTTTTCGGCCCTAATCGGCTGCCCACCCCACTCTCCATGGGGTCTCCCAATTCTTGTCCCCTAACCATATACTATCAGAATGTCAGAGGACTTCGCTCCAAAACCTAGTCGATCTTACACAATACCCACTCCTTTCCCTATGATATATACGCCCTGACCGAAACCAACCTCATCCCCAGTATCAACAGCCTAGAACTGTTCCCCCCCTCCCTAACAGTTTTTCGTGACGACGATGTCCATCATTCCTTGCCTGACACCCCCTGCCGAGGCGTGTTGCGTGCCGTCCAAAACGGACTAACATCTTCTCTTATCAGCTTCTCTTCTTCACCCTACCTCGACTATGTCGCTATAAAAGTTGAACACCGCTTAAAGTCCTTGTATATCATTTGCTTCTACATTCCACCTTCGCAAGCTACCGAGGCATACGAACTCGCTATTGCTGCAATCGACTGCTTAACGGAACTGAGTTCTTCCCAAGACGCCATTGTAGTCCTGGGCGATTTCAATCTCCCCCATCTCCAATGGTCGTTGTCTGACGATGAGACCCACTATATCTCTAGCCCCTCTACTACTAAGGAGTGTCTCTTAACAGACATCCTCACCGACTCTAGCCTTTACCAAGTCAGCAATATCCTAAATCATCTGGGCAGACAACTCGACCTTGTGTTCACGACAGAGCCCTGTAACTCCTCGGTTACCCCTAGTCCGCACATCCTCTCAACCATTGACAACCACCACCCCGCACTTCTCTTATCCTTTTACCGTGACTATTCAGACCACAGCACACCCACTCCCCCCCCCCCCCCCCCCCCCCCTACCAATATTCTTTCAATTTCCGAAAAGCCAATTTCCGGCTCATAAATGAGTACCTCAGCAATACCACACCCCGCTTAAATGAAATTAGTGTAGAGGTCGCTACAGCCTCGCTCTACACAGTAATCTACAACGCCATATCCCCTTTTGTCCCATATTCCCGAAACAGGTTATCATTCTCATCGCCCCCTTCGTATAAGCGCAGACTCCGCACACTTCGTAACAAGAGGAATAAGTTGTGGAATACTTTCTTAAATACGCATTCTCCTGTGGACTAATCCAACTATCTCGGTTTCTTTTACCAATTCACCGAGCTTTATAGCTCCCTTTACCACAATTACCTTGCCAAAGCCCAACTCAATCTGATCAATGACCCCAAATCTTTCTACCACGTTATCAACTATAAACGGAAATCAGATGCCTATCCCAACTCTCTTTTCTACGACTCAACTACTTCATCTGACTCCCAAACCATAGCCAATCTTTTCGCGTCCTTCTTCAAACTTTCCTTCGCGGACGACTCGTTCGAGCCTAGCCCCTCCTACTTTACTGGTACGTCTGAATTCTCCCTTGGCCCACTCATCCCTCTACACATTCAACAACACCAAGTTAAAGAAAAACTTGAACAACTGAAAGACGATTTCAGTCCCGGCCCAGACGGACCCCCTGCTATCTTCTTAAAAAAATGCTCCTCTTCTCTCTCTCCCGCTCGCTTCAATCTTCAATCTATCCCTTGCACAAGGTCTATTTCCCGACATTTGGAAATCCTCCTACATAACCCCCATACATAAAAATGGGCAAAAAACGATATATCCAATTATCGTCCCATTGCTAAGATTTCGCACATTCCTAAACGGTTCGAAGCCCTTCTATACGAAACGTTATGTTTTCGCTGCACTCCCATCATCTCTCTTAACCAGCACGGCTTCCTCCCGGCAGGTCCACTACTACCAACCTTATCGAATTTACATCCCACACACTCCTTGTCCTAGAAAACGGCGATGAGGTTGATGTAGTCATTACCGACTTTAGCAAGGCCTTCGACAAAAATCCCATAACCTCATTCTCTTTAAATTATCTTCCCTTGGTTTTGAACCCCTGTTGATTAAGTGAATCTCATCCTATCTTAACTCTCGACCCTGCCGTGTGCGATTTAGATCCACCCTCTCCGATCCTTTCTCTCCAACCTCAGGTGTCCCCCAGGGCAGTCATCTCGGTCCCCTACTATTTATCCTAACCATAAATGACATAGGCTCGTGCATCAATCACTCCCTCATCTCGCTTTACGCGCATGATACCAAAATCCGCTGTCCCCTTGACTCCTCACTTCTCCAATCGGATCTTGACAGCTTTTCGATATGGTGCCAAAACAACTGCCTAGAACTGAACATCGCCAAATGTCACACAATCACCTTCTCTCGGAAACGCTCCCCCACCCAGTCACGTTCCTATCTCTTGCTAGACCAACCGATAACATCGGTTGAATCGATTCGCGACCTGGGCGTCCTGTGCGACAAGGAACTTAGATTTACCGCACATATCGATGACACAATCCTAAAGGCCAACGCCGCTCTTGGCTTTGTACAACGCTGGTCGATGGCATTCCTAAACCACTACGTCATCCGATCACTCTACACAACTTTCGTCCGGCCACTGCTCGAATATGCTAGTCAGGTCTGGTCCCCGTATCAACAGTCTCACATTCGTAGGATCGGGGGCGTTCAACCTCGTTTCTTGCGCTTTGCCCTCCATGGACTGAACTGGGAAAACCCACTCATTCTACCACCATACATAGGCCGGCTCCTTTTAATCAATCTTAACACACTTGAGGAGCGCAGAATCCATGCTGACATCATCTTTATACATCGCCTTCTGTCAGCCTTAATCAATTGCCCAAGCTTGCTCTCCACTTTATCATTTTATACAAACCCCCGTAATGGGCGGAACCCTCGTCTGTTTTACGTGCCCGCTCATCACACTTCTTACGGCGTTAACGAGTCCATCTCGCGTATGCTACGACATGCCAACTCTTTCCCCACCTCCTTTGATTTCAACCTCTCCACTCCTGCCCTCAAACGACGTCTCAGAAGAAACCCGTCCCCACCCCACCCCACCCCAAATTAAACCTTCCCCCCCGCTCTCCAACCCCGCCCCATACCAGTACGTAGACGTGCCCCCCACTGTCACTGTCTCACAAAAGCCGTATTTGCCTCCGCCACATACACTTGCCCTTCCCTAGGCCCCTACCCCCCCCCCCCCCTCCCCATTTCCAAGTCTTTTTCACCTCCTTGTTTTTCTTTTTTCTTTTTTAATCTCCTTCTTACTCTAGATTTAAGATAGTCTTTAAGGTTCTTTTTATATTAATTAATTTTAAGTTTAATTTTGAGCTTGCATTAAGCAAAATAAATGAGGGTTCTGTCCTCACTAAACTAAACTTCAGTGTGTTGAATGCTGCCTCACACTTTTCTGTCCAATTGAATTTCTTGTCTTTACCCGTGAGTTCGTGTAGGGGTTTATCCACATTGGCGAAACCTTTAACAAACCGTCGGTAATATGTGGCTAATCCCATAAAGCTTCTTAACTGTTGCTTATCGTCTGGAGTAGGCCACTCTTGGACAGCTGCTATCTTATCAGGATCCGTTTGAACTCCTGCAGATGAAACGATATGTCCCAGGAATTTTATTCTCCTTTGGAAGAGTTCACATTTCTTCGAATTGAGCTTTAAGTTGTCCTGTCTTAGTCGTTCGAAGACAGAGCGCAGATTATTGATGTGTTCTGGTAAATTCCTTCCAACAACGATGATATCGTCCAAGTACACAAGACATGTCTTCCATGTAAGTCCCCGTAGAACACTTTCCATTAATCGTTCAAACGTTGCTGGAGCATTACACAATCCAAAAGGCATTACGTTGAATTGATAAAGTCCGTTTCCTGTAGTAAACGCTGTCTTCTTCTTGTCATCCTCCTTCACTTCCACTTCCCAGTAACCGCCTTTTAGGTCCAATGTTGAAAACCACTGAGCTCCAGAAAGGGTATCTAGTGTGTCGTCGATTCAAGGGAGTGGATAACTGTCTTTATTCGTAACGTCGTGTAACCGGCGGTAGTCGACACAAAATCTAGTTGTCCCATCCTTCTTCTTGACGAGCTCTACCGGCGAAGCCCATGGGCTCGACGATTTCTCGATGACTCCTTGCTCTTCCATCTCTCGTATCAGCTCGCCTACTTCTGATTGTTTGGCCAACGGTAGTCGATGAGGTGGCTGTCTTATAGGTCTTGATTCACCCGTATCAATGGGATGTTTAACTATACCGGTGTGTCCGAATTCGGATTGTTCCTGTCACAAAAATATCGGAAAAATCGTTCAGAGGTGATTTAACGCTTACCTTTTCTCTGTCTGTTAATCCGATTTTCTGGGGCATCAGCCCATCAACCACAGAGCATGCACCAGAGGGCTGTTGAATTGAATGGTCCTCTCCCATTATCATTGATACGGGTGCACATTCTGCGATTACCTCTCCTTTTCTTATTGCGACCGTCTCCTCGGACGCATTTAGTACTCTGACGGGTACGATGTGCTTCTTCGCGTCGATAAGGGCTTTCCTAACAAGGATGTTCCCCTTACGCTGATTTTTTACAGCTTCGGTGATGTAAAATCGATGGTCATCGGGATCACTCTCGAGACTGGTCCAAATTACCGAGTCTGAACGAGCTGGGATCTCATCAGTATTCGCAATTGTTCGTCCTGCAGTGTAATAGCAACTTCCAAGTTACCAATTCGCAGTGTTCTTTGCCCGATATCTAGAACAACTTGATGCTCATTCATGAAATCCATTCCAAGAATGCATTCGTCCGTAATATCGGCACCCAAAAATTGGTGGGAGATGGAAATATTGCCTAGCACTATTATGCTCTCGACTTCTCCGTAGACTGTAGAACATTCTCCTGTGGCAGTCTTCAAAGCGTATCTTCTATTTTTATTAAGGGCAATTTTGCCCACGACATCCGGCCGAATTATGGATCTCGTTGCTCCAGTGTCGATTGTCACTGTTGTTGTGCTTGCATTAACAATCGTAGTTATAACCAAACTTTGGTAATCCCGTTGGAGTTGTTATACACTTACGATGCTGGGGCTGCACATTCCATCAGGCGACTTTCGCCCCATAAAGTCTGCTCTTACAAGTTTCCCGACCTATTGCCCTCAGGTTGGTCCGTTGATAGTCTCCTCTTATGATTAGCGCATGAACAACAATTCTCAATCGATGTTTCATTCATTCGTCGACGTTTCCTACAGTCAACAGAGATGTGGCCGACTTCGCCGCATGCCCAACACTTCATATCAGGTCTCGGGGTTCTCCGTTGTACATGCCCGATTCTTTGGCAGGAACATTCCTGGACGGACATTTCTCGGACTCTATATGTACTCTTGGTAGCCAGTTTAGCAGATTCATATCCCAATGCGAACGCCAGTATTTCATTAGTCGTCTTCTTTCCTGCCAAACGAACGGCTTGTTGTAAGTCCCGATCTTGGAGTGCATTTATAAATGCATCCATTGCTACCTCGTTTAGAAATTCTTTAGTCATATTTGAATAAGACAAGTTTGCCAATCGCTCAATGTCTGCCTGCAACTGTTGAAGATTTTCTCCAGGTTTCTGCGTTCTGCTCCGCAGTTGCATGTGGTAGACCTGCTGCATGTGGTTGTCTCCGTACCTAGCTTCGAGGCCATCTCTTACCGCTTGAAAATCTGTTTGCTTCTCGGCTGTTATGGTTGGTAGCAATTCTGCAGCCGCCCCGCGGAGTGACAAGATCAGTAATGTTGACTTTTGCTCATTCAACCACTTATTATAATTGGCTGCGGCGTCAAACTGACGTGTAAATACGAAGAAGGGTCCCGTTCCATCGAAGGTTGGCGGTTGCATCCTTGTATCTTTGTAGTCATGTTGATTGCTAGGCGATGTCTTATTTCTCTCAACACCCTCAAGTCTCTTTTCGATTCGCGTTATTTCATCGGTGACTTTCTTAAATTCAGCTTCGGTTTTTAGATCCAGATTTTCTACTTCGTTTCGAATTTCTTCCTTAAAGTGCTGAAAGTTACATTTCATCCATTGCGTTTGGGCATCCAATTTTGCATTCAGATCTGTAGCTTGTGCGTCAAATTTTGAATTTTGGGCATCCAACTTTGCATTAACATCTGCAGCTTGAGCGTCCAATTTTGTATTAATGTCTGTGGCTTACGCGTCCAATTTTATCATCATCATCCTGAACATCTACGAAATATCCAACTGTGGCGAACTCTTCTCCGTTACATTGGCACCATCTTGACTCGCCGTTTCTTCTCCATACGGACAGTCTGGCCCAATCGTAAAAACATATGTGTCGACATCAATACACTCTTCCTCCATTGCTGCTTGCAGACGCTGTCGAAGAATTTGCGTCTGTCCTCTGCTATCCAGATTCCGGTCCTGAAGTTACTTCTTCAACTCAGGAACGCGAAGATCCTCCAAATGTCGATCTGACATCGTCACAACACACTTTCACAGACTTATTTACTTCACCAATAATTAATCCCACATCTGACACCAATTGTTGCGAGCTTAGGGTTCGCTGGATTAATTATTTTTAATAAATAAGAGCCGTTAAATCGATTTTGAATTAATGTGACACTTTATTAGTCTGTTAATAACAACCGTTACTTTTACCGTACACTTACCGATTTCTTGACTTATGGCTTCCTTACTTATCGCGTCTTTGACTCTGCTTACTTCTTCTCCTTACTTACTTCCTGATCTTCGTGCGACGTATTTATACCGTTTCCTCATTCTGATTCGGTGTTTCGTTTCCGACTGTTCCATAGCCTCGAATTTTAGACTGCCCATAGTCTCCAGTTTTCCAGTACTTTCTAGAATATTCTACTACTTTGTTTTGGTCTTTCTAGAATATTCTAGTACTGATTGTCATAGACGTCACAATATTGTGCACATACACAAACGGGAACACTCCGTATGTCGCGTATTGATCTTAATTGTTTTTTAATTATTTTGGGTGCAGAGAAGACCCAAGCGAACCCGTACTCATTTAAGATGTTTAAAAATAATAATGTAACAATAATTTAATAATAATTTCAAATACACTTCACTTTTTAGGCCGTTTCGTTGAACGGTTCATCAACTATCATCTGTCGATTGTCGACACGTCTACACCAGATGGTGGTCAATTTGGTACTGACTTTTTGGCAGACAACGAACTATCCTTTATGACTTTTAGTTCTTTTTGATAACTCTATCGACCAGTTAGACCCGACGTCCAATTACGCGCCAGCCCTTTTTTTACTGGATTTTGTTAGGTGATCTGGTGCTCTTCTATTCTAAAGCGCAACATCGCTACAACCATTGCACTGTTAACTGACTTAATATTAAAATCGTATCTTTCAACGTTTTAGAATATTAAACAATCCTTTTTTTGCATATGATTTATAAAAAAACAAAATACTTAGCACAAAAACCTTTGCTACAAAATATCGAAATGTTTGTTGTTTGAGTTTTTAATCCAATTGTACTTATAGCTGAATGTTCTGTTATTGCTTTGTTGCATTGATTTTGTTGTAGTAGGACCTTTTACACTCCCTAAGCTTATTACTTGCATATGCATATAACAGGGAATAACCTTCTATTAGTACCAGTTGCAAGTTGGCTACAAGTGACCTGGTTCTGCGTTGTTACCACTGGATAGGTTTTTTTTTCAGTGAACAATAAAATTAAAACTTACATTACTTTATAAAGCAGCTTGATGTAAGTGCAGATTATACACCAATGATCGCCTGATTTAAAGTATAATGTATTCGAGTCTCGAAGTTGTGATCCATGCTTTTCGTTATTGACAGTTGCTATTACCATACAGTACAACGGTGTTTTGAAAATTTTAGCGGGATTCTGAGACAGTAGGTGTTCCATAATATCACATTTATTTTTATTTTTATGTGTAAAGTATCAGAATGTTGAATTTAAATTGTGCTATTTGCGCAGACCTCCTCTCCGGTACCGACGATGTCTATGTTACGAAATGTGGACACTTATTTCACTACTCTTGTCTTTGTCAATGGCTTGAACGGTAAGATCCAGATCAATATCATACGATTAACAATATTTAAACGTGTATTTTAGATCAAAAACGTGTCCACAATGCCGCAACAAGTGTACGGATTCAAATATGCACCGTGTTTATTTTAATTTAGCCAATTTGGATACAAGTAAGGTAGATGTTGGTAGTCTGCAGGAGCAGTTGGATAATGCAAAACTCAAAATTAAAATTAGCGAAGATGATCTTCGCAAAGCAGAAGCAAAGATAAATACCTTGAAGGATATACAGAAGAAATGCATGTATGTGTATTAAATAGATTTCTGTAATAAAGTTCTTTCATAAAATCTCTTTAATACCTAGGAAAACCATATCAAGTTTGGAACAGAAGTTGCAAAAAGATGAGTTCTTAATTACATCATATCATGAGCAGGTTAGAAGTATGAATCAATTCAACAGTTGATAACATCAAAATGATTCCTTTTTTGGGTTTTAGCTTGCGATGCTCAGGGCTCAAGCGAATGAAACAGAAGTTTTAAGGAAGGAAGTGAAACATCTTAAAGGACAAATCGAGACACTTGGAAACTTATCCTCGATTCTGACGTCAACTGCAGAAGATACAGAGAAACTATTGAAGGAGGAACACAATGCTGTTACTTTGGCTGGATGGGTCACAGCATTGAAAAGGTTAATCAGTGTTTCATACATCAAATCAAAGCTCTTATAATTCAAAATCTTTGATAGGGAGCTCCGGATTTGTGAAAGTAAACGTATTGATCAAAGAAACGTACTCAAAGTGGTACAGAATGATATGCGGAAGGAGGTGGACCTTAGGAAGTGAGTTCATGTGTTTTTGAATGAATATTTATCAATTGAATTTGAAATTTTTAACTTAAAACACACTTCCAGTGTATAATTTTGGGTAAAAGATTATTCAGCTTATACGAGTTGGACAGGTAGATATTTTAGGTGTGTTTGTTATTAATCTATATTTTAGAGTTTAAAGCAAATCTTCTAATCTAAAACCAACCTCGGAAACACTTTCATGCAAAGAAATACCCTATCCCTTCCTTTTTTATTTGACTATTAACGAGTTGACAGTGAGTTCAGAATCCGAGTTGATTGTAGGAGCAAGTACTGCATTCTCTTCATGATTCCTTACCAGGATTGAGTAATGATTGGCATGACTCTACATGACCCAGAATTGTGGATCCTGTCGATACCTGGAGAACTGTTTCGTTCTTTTATCATGAATTTCTGTAGAACATTATGACCTTTGAGCAATATTAGTTTTATGTGCTGGGCCTTTGTAAGAGCTCGTCGACCAGCGCAACATTCGAATCATGAGAGGCTGTAGAGTTACTCAAATTTCTAAACATAGATCAGATGTTTTTGTACTTGTTTTATTGTTCCAATGGCTGAGTTAGTAAAGAGGTTATACCATGCCTTTGAGAAAGTGATATCGATGTGATAGCGACTGTAGTCCCGACGTCAGCGCCGAGTCCCCGATCGGACGGATCGCTCGTCTCTGTATGCTCTCAAGTAGGCCGAGGGTATGCTTGGAAGCCGAGCTCCAAACATGTGAGCAATATTCGAGCGCGGGTCTAATTTGGGATTTATAGAAGAGAAGTTGAGCCGGAGTAAAATATTTCTTGCCTTTAAAAAGATAACCCAGTTTTCCAGATGCTGACCTGGCGATGCTCGATACATGTTTATGCCACGATACATTTCCATAGACCGTGACGCCGAGCAATTTCAAGCTTTCCTCAGAATCGAGGTCCTGGCCATTCATCATCACCTCTGGAACCGATGATCCATTTTTCTGAATGTTGCATATTGTGTCTTCGCCGCATTGAAGTCGATGAGATTGGCCCTTCCCCACTGCAGGACCTCATCCAGATTTCGATTCAGAGAGTCAATCTGTCTACATCTCAGCTGGTGCGACGTTGATGCAGAAGGAAAAGAAGGAAACAAGTGTACTATCATCCACGAAACTGGACATTTTGTTATCCGTCGACTCCAACAAATCATTTATGTGAATCAAAAACAAAGTTGGAGACAAAATAGAATCTTAAGGCACCCCGGAATTAACAGGATACAGATCCGAACACTCGACGTCTACAACAACCCGGATCGATCGATTCTCGAGGAAGCTCTTCGCCCAGTCGCAAACCGGCTGGGAAAGTCCATATGAACGAAGTTTGCTCAGCAATGCCTCGTGCCAGACGCGGTCAAAAGCCTTGGAGATATCCAATGCGACCGCCCTTGACTCACCATGCCGTTCAATCGCAGATGTCCATATATCGGTTATAAGGGTCAAAAGGTTTCCCGTGGCCCGCCTGCCACGGAATCCGTATTGACGATCATTCAGAAGTCCATTCCACTCCAAATAATTAACTCAGTATTGATGACTTTTTCCATCACCATAAACGAACTGTGCTCCAATCCAGAATTTAATTTCTCGCGGCTAAAACCACGTTCGTAAGCATATCATACATTACTGCTTCCTCTTCAGAAGCCCAAACTTGGATAGAAACGCATCGTTTAACGAATTTGATGCTATGGATAGGATCTTGACCATACATCCGCACACTGAAATCGATAATGTGGGTGATTTCTACGTGTATAACTTTCAGTGGCTTGGCCACTCCGGACACACAACACCTGTATATCAATATGTCCAGATCTTTGCTGATTCAAATAGTTTAAGTCAACTCGTCAATGAGCCAACACGGGTACCAGACATAGACAGTCATTCCGCCAACACACTGGACCTGTTTGTCACCTCCCATCTGAACAAATACACAATTGAACTTTCTTCACCCTTAGGCATTTCAGACCACTGTGTTGTGTCAGCTAAATTTGCATAACAGCAACATTAACGAGAAAACCCATAAAAAAACAGTATTGTTCTACGAGAAAACCAACTGAGAAGGTCTCGTCATCCATTCTATCGCTTATAGTCGATGACACCCCAGTCACCAGTGCAATAGAGAAAGCGAATCTACACGCTACAGATTTTGCAGCGAGCTGAACGCTGCCTGATACCACATCAGTTCCGCCTCAACTTGAACATAAGCAGCACACCATGAGCCAGATTCACTTCCGAACACGTACTGTTGCCCGGGCATCCATGGAGCCGAACGCACACAAATCTGCTGGTCCCTGATGGCATTCCCCCAAATCTCTCGAAAAGATGTTCCTCTTCACTCGCTAAACCACTGCGGAAACTCCTCCATTTGTCTTATTCTACTGGCCGTTTCCCAAATAGATGGAAGTCAACGAACATTCATCCAATTCGCAAAAAGGGCGGCAAATGGTCCTTCTCTTCTTATCCACCCATAGCACTAACTTCTATTCTCTCGAAAGTTATAGAATCACTGATTAACTGTCACCTTTCGAAATATCTGGAATCAAATGACCTCCTCAATGAGCGCCAATATAGCTTTCGTAGCAACCGGTCCACGGGAGATTTGATGGTGTACCTTACCGAAAAGTGGAGCCATTCCATCCACTACCTCGGCGAAAGTAAGGTAGTCGCATTGGATATTTCAAAACCCTTCGATTGAGTTTGGCATCCAGCCCTTTTGTCAAAATTACATTTTTATGGAGTGGACAATTTCCTAATCCAATGGATAAGAGACTATCTTTCTGGCCGTTCAATTCAAATGCTTCTTGACGGTGTCAAATCGGTCTCCCATCAAATTAATGCAGGTGTTCCCCGGGGTTCGGGTCTCTCACCCACTTTCTTCCTCAACTTTGTAAATGATCTATTGTTAATTAGCCAAAATCCAATTCACTCATTTGTTGATGATAGCACACTGAGTTTCTCACACTCATATGAACATTCTCGACCAAACTCTTCGAATGTCATTACCAACCAGCAGGTTATGGTTGATATATTGGATTCCGGCCTCAACAAGATATATCAATGGAGATTATCTAACCGAGTAGACTTCAATCCCTTAAAAACGAACTGCTGCCTCGTGTCGTCAAAGGCGAACTCCTAGGTAAATATACTGTCGATGAACGGCACTGGCATCGAGGAAGCCAAGGAACTATCAATCCCCGGCACTCAAATTAATTCGATTCTTAATTGGTGCGACCACATATTTAAAGCTGCGAAAAGTGCGCCCAAATGAATGGGGTTCCTTAAGAGATGAAAAAGCTTCTTCACTCCATTCAATCTGGCCACTATTTTCAAGACAAATTCGGTCCAAAATGGAGTTCAACTCCCATATAAGGTCAGGCGCATTAAAAACTGCTCTACACATGCTCGATAGTATACAAAAACGAGCAGTGAAACTTATGTCAGGGGGAACATCATGCAGATATCATGATAAATAATGGAACCTTGAGAGGTTCGTCATCGCATAACCGGGCTAGCTCTCGAGGCTCGGCCCACGCTCGACTGGTGACGGCATTTTGTAACATCAGGGGCATCGGTTTCACCAATACTAATGTAAACGCCGTCCACCAATATTTGCAAACAACGAAACCTGATATCCTTGCCCTAACTGAGACCCAGGTCGATTCGTCAACTGATTCGACATATCTTCGTTGCTCAGGATACGACTTACATTCGAGATTCCGTTTTAAGGGCGGAGTCTGCGTCTTCGCACGGTCCGATCTGGCTTGCCAGAGGATGGAGGCGTTGGAGCCCAATAATATGGACATCATATGGTTGAGGGTCGTGCTGAGGAATTCCGTTAAATTTCTTTGTTGTCTTTACCGCTCCCCGAATGACGATCGACCGGCGACATTTTTCGAACATCTTTCATATACCGTCGACTGGATACAGATCAACCACCCAGCTTCTGAAATTGTTGTCCTTGGTGATTTTAATGTGCACAATTCCGGCTGGTTGTTACATTCTAACAGAACCGACGAGACTGGGAGGCTGGCGGAGATGTTCGCTGTAAGCCACAACTTGACTCAACTCGTGGGGGAGCCAACGCGAATACCGGATGCCAGAGGCGATTATGCGAACACCCTGGATCTGTTTTTGACATCCGAACCGAGTATTTATACCGTAGAGGTTTCTGCGCCACTGGGAAACTCAGATCACTGCTTGGTATCTGTCGCGCAAGCACTTGCATACCAAGCGAATAACCGGCCTATGCAGCTTCGCCATGTATGGAAGTATGGGGCTGGTAACTGGGACGATATGCGAGATTTCTTCGCATCCTTTCCATGGTCCGAGATGTGCTTCGGAAACTCCGATGTTAACGCTTGCGCGGAGTCGGTGTCAGAGATTATTCTTCTGGGGATGGAGATGTATATTCCACATTCCATCAAACGAAGTACGTCTGATAAACCTTGGTTTGACAAAAAATGCGAGCTGATTACAGCGGCAAAAAATAGAGCTTTTAAGCAATGGTGCTCCAATCCCACTGATGTTAACAGAACGAATTTTGTTAGAATCAGAAACGTGTGCAACCAGGCGATTGATACCGCGAAGAAGGCTCACAACGACAGGGTGATCAATAAGCTCCTTCGGTGCCCAACTGGTTCGCGCTCCTTCTGGTCAATGGCAAAGGCTGTCAGCAGTAACTTTGCTTCCTCCTCCTTCCCTCCGTTGGTGACAGACAGCGGGACGTTAGTCACGAATCTAAAGGATAAAGCTAATGTGTTCGCGAATTTATTTTCCGCGAATTCAAACCTCGATCCCGGCCTTTTGCAGCCACCTGTGATCTCGCCGGTACAGTCTTCCATGCGGGATGTGCGGTTTCGTCCGCGCACTATTCAACGCATTCTACGTGAACTGGATTGTAGGAAGGCAACCGGCCCGGACGGAATACCTGCAATAGTCCTTAAGAACTGTGCTCCAGAATTATCGCCGGTTCTTGGCAGACTCTTCCGCTTATCTTATGCACGGAGGACCTTTCCAGCCTGCTGGAAAGTCGCTCGAGTTCAGCCAATCCCAAAGACGGGAAAAAAGTCTCTCCCACAAAATTACCGTCCGATAGCATTACTGTCTATTTTATCTAAGGTAATGGAAAAAGTCATCAATACAGAGTTGGTTAAGTATTTGGAGTGCAACGGTCTTCTGAATGATCGTCAATACGGATTCCGTGGCAGGCGGTCCACGGGAGACCTTTTGACACTTATAACCGATATACGGACATCTGCGATTGAACGGCATGGTGAGTCAAGGGCGGTCGCATTAGATATCTCCAAGGCTTTTGACCGCGTCTGGCACGGGGCATTGCTGAGCAAACTTCGTTCATATGGACTTTCCCAACAGCTTTGCGACTGGACGAGGAGCTTCCTCGAGAATCGATCGATCCGGGTTGTTGTGGACGGCGAGTGTTCGGATCCTGTTAATTCGGGGGTGCCCCAGGGTTCTATTTTGGCTCCAACCTTGTTCTTGCTTCACATAGATGATTTGTTGGAGACAACGGATAACAAAGTGTTCAGTTTTGCGGATGATAGTACGCTTGTTTCCTCCTTTTCGAGTGATCGGCCGATTGGTGCATCAACGTCGCACCAACTGAGATGTAGACAGATTGACTCTCTGAACTAGGATCTAGATAAAGTCCTGCAGTGGGGAAAGGCCAATCTTGTCGACTTCAACGCAACGAAGACCCAGTATACAACATTCTCAAAGAAAACCGGATCATCGGTTCCACAGCTGATGATGAGTGGCCGGGCCTTCGAGGCTGGGGAAAGTTTGAAATTGCTCGGCGTCACGGTCTGTGGGAATGTATCATGGCATAAACACGTATCGGGTATCGCCAGATCAGCCTCAGGAAAACTGAGTTATCTTTTTAGAGCCAAGAAATACCATACTCCGGCCCAACTTCTTCTCCTATATAAATCTCAAATTAGACCCGCGCTCGAATATTGCTCTCATGTTTGGAGCTCGGCTCCTAAACATACCCTCGACCTACTTGAGAGCGTACAAAGACGAGCGATCCGCCTGATCGGGGACTCGGCGCTGACATCGGGACTACAGTCGCTATCACATCGAAGGCGCGTGGCCGACCTCTGTTTGTTTTACAGATATTATCACGGGTGCTGTTCTTCGGAGATTCTTGGCATTGTTCCACGCAATTCGGTCTATATGCGCTCCACAAGACAATCCGACGGATCGCACCCGTTTGTGGTTCATCTCCCGACAGCGCGAACATCCCTGTATCAGAACTCGTTCCGTTACAGAGCGGGGAAGCTGTGGAACTCCCTTCCCACGCGAGTGTTCCCGGAGCGTTACAACCTGCAACTGTTCAAAAAGAACTGCAACAGTTATTTGATGGCATCTCGGGGCGCCCACTCGACGCTATAGGTTCGCCTCTCCCGAGAGAAGTCTAATAAAAAAAAAAAAAAAAAAAAAAAAAAAGTTATATGGGCTTACTTCCGATCTGGAAAATAATATATTCCATACGTTTTCGAATAGTTATTAGAACTGCCTCCATATTGTTATATTTAAAAAATCAACAAAGAAAAACCTTCAATTTCAACGTTATATATTTTAAATCGATTCAAATATATTTTTTTCTTCCTTCTCCGGAAAATCTTTTAAATAGTTTTCCCAAATGGATTCTTTTGTTCGCTTCACAAGTGCACGATCAAAATATTTAAAATCTACATTTTTTGTGGTACTCACGGTTAGTGTGAAACGTTGACTTCTAAATCCAATCCCTTTTTGGTGGTACTCACGGTTAGTTGGCGGTTGGGTTATGATACTTTGGCGGATTTTGTTTTTGGTCGAATGTGTTCCGCCGAACACTGTCCACAAAAGAGAAAAATAAACAAACCAGAACACGGAGACACTGTCACAAATAAAACACTGCGAAATGTTTTGTTTTAATTTTTGTTTTATTTTCATTTTTGCTTAGTCGTCTAGGACACAATCTTGATATTTTGTTGTCACTTAATCGCCTAGGACACAGTTTTGATATTTTGTTCTTTAGCACTATATTTGTATCGTTCAATATTTCAATTAATTGCGAAACTGAACTTGCGAATATATTCACGAAAATCAGAACAACTTTCAAAGGTTGTGAGGACTTGTATTTCTGCTGCGCGTTGCTTTAGTGTGCGCTGGACGTCAAGTATATGCGTTTTTTTTCTCGTTTTATCGCGCTGCGCGGACCGACCTCCACGTAGGGTTCTCTGTGTCGACTGACTCATTTTTCTTCTGGGGATGATTCTATTCACCCCATAGTTCTTTTTTCCCTTTCGTTTTCCTTGTCCTAGTGATTCTCTCTCAATCGAGAATCTCCCCACCAGGGATGATCGCACTCTTTTTCTGGTCTTGCGGTTTCCGCTTCGTCGCAGACCAGATGTGTGGATGCGCTCACACACAGACGCGGAGATTGCCGTCTGTTTGCTGTAGATCATTCTGGGATCGTCAGAATTTTCACACTTCTGTTGCGTTACTTATGCAAACATTCGGTTGTGTGATTTATTCTTAGCGATCCTGGGATCGTGGTAATCATCGTATTTGCTTTGCCCTATGGGAACAGCGTTTTCGTTTATTGCTGTTTCTCCGCAATGGCCTTTGTTTAGGCGAAGTGCATTGCGGCAGGGACAAAGGTTTTGCCGACGGATTGTTTTATGGCAACTGGCTTATCGCCGCGGATTTGATGTTTGTCGACATCTGGCGCATCTGTGCCAACATCTTGTGTTTATCCAGCTAATGGATCGGTACACAATCTCTATACTGGGTCGTGTCCTTCAATCGCCATGCAGGCGTAGGGAAATTGTTCGGGACTTGGGGCCCACGTATCTGTGGATACGTGGGGTTGTTGACACCAGTATGTATGTCACCATTGGTCAGGTGAAAGGTGGACTTTGGGGACACGTGTCTGTGGGCATGTGAAGTTTGGTTATAGATGAGTATGTTCCTTGGCGGAACGAAGACATCTCGGCCTATGGTGATTTGTGCGGTTCGTGGAACCGCCACGATGCTACTTCTTGCTTTTGGCTTCTCCTTCCTCCTGTCACCATGCACTTTAGGTTTTACTGCTTGTTTTAGCTGCACGGCTGAGAAACATGCAAGGCCAAACGTATTTTTTTGATCTGTGTTATTTGAATGAATTAAAGTATATTACACAATAAATTAACTTTTATTGAGATAATTTGATTGAAATAGTTAACCGGATACACTATTTCTGCACATAAGCTTCTATAACGAAATTCAAAGTTAAACTTATGTACGTTGGATAGCTGTCATTACTATTTTTCCTTTTTTCTCCTCTCCTCTTCTTTTCGTGTTACAAAAAACTTTTTCTCTACTAGTATTTTTCCGAATTCCACACTATGTACCACCAACAATTTTCTTGTCTTTTCTTACTTCTCTGACTCCGCAATTGTGACTCCGTTGCTATTCCACCGTTTTTCTTTGTTTGTGTTTCCCCGCTAACCCAACGAGAAAAACTGGGTCATACCATGTAACCGTTATGATATGACCCAATCAACGACGATGACCGATCTTGATTTTAACGAAGATATCATCACCGGTGAAATAACTGGGCGTTTGTATGCACCAGTTGTATGTTTTATATTGGGTTGTATCACATGAAATGTCCGATTTTTGCTCAGCCGGAAATAAGAAGTTCTCGAGTGAACATCTGTGCCAGAACGTTGAATTTTCTTTTTTTATAGTGTGCTTGACTTCTGAGAATTTTAGGGTTCGCTACAAGTACAGTGGGCTCCTCGATAGTATAGTGGTTAGTATCCGCGCTTGTCACGCGGGAGACCGGGGTTCGATTCCTCGTCGGGGAGCCTCTGGCGTAAGACTAATGACCTTGCCCGGAAAAACAAATTATCATGGAAAATTTAACAAGTCTCAGGACTTGCTTAATAAGGCCAATACCGGTCCCGGTTGTAGTGCCGATGATGATGATGATGACAAGTACAGTTATTTTTTTTTCTGGGAATTGTTTACCATGCTGTCAGCAGTTCAAATTCGAACCCTCTCCCTATATGAATTTAAAGTGGGACATAATGCGCCATTGGCAATGAAAAACATTAATGACGTATTTGAGGATGTAGCGGTAGAAGAACGCACTATACGTCGTTGGTTTGGAAAGTTCCGTTCGGGAAATTTCAGCCTCGAAAATGAACCACGTGAGAAGCCGGAAACGTTAGTTGACAACGATGTTTTAAGACCAACGGTGCATGCGGGCCCAACGAAATCGGTGCGGGAGATTGCACAAAGCATGGGAGTATCCCCAATGACAAGTCGACACCTTTCTCTCATAGGAAAGGTAAAGAAACTCGATAAGTGAACTGAACGAGTCCCAAAAACGACGGCGCCTGGAAATCTTTGCATCGCTTAGATTAAGAAACCAAACGCAACCGTTTTTCACCGGATAGTCACCTGTGATGAAAAGTGGATTCTATATGATAACCGTAAAAGACCTGGGCAATGGTTGGATGCACGTGAAAACCCACAACACACCCCCAAGCCCGATCTTCAACCAAATAAGGTTATGGTGACAATTTGGTGGACATCGAAAGGACCAATCCACTTTTCATTTCTTCAACCAGGAGAAACGATAAACGCTATCAAAAATTGTGAGAGAATCGACATATTACATGCCAAATTGATTGAAGAGCAACCTGCGTTGGTCAATAGGCACGGCCCGATTCTTTTGCGCGACAATGCTAAACCCCATACCTCACAAGTAATTTGAAATTCTTCCACATCCACCGTACTCTCCTGACATTTCCCCAACGGACTACCATCTTTTCCGCAATCTGAATTCATTTTGCCGGCAAAAGGTCTTCCGGAACCGAGCAGTCAGCACTTCTAGGAAAAACGAATATTTGACCTTGTATCAGGTTGGAAGAATGTCATAGATGCCAACGGATCCTATTTTGATTGAATAAAAATTTAAGGAAATATAATATTGGCTTTTAAATGTTTACTATCAAATCGGACATTTCATGTGGTACAACCCAATATTTTTCATGTTAAATGTTATTTAATGTTTTGTGTATTATGTGTTTAGTTATGTGAAATTGTAAATTGTATAAATGAATGTGTTTATTTTAGGTTGTAAATGAATGTTGTTGTAATTTGCAAATAAACGTAATGTAATTTTATATCGGGTTTTCCAATAAGGACTTGACAACTTTGAATTTAATTTGTGAACGTACCCTTTCACTAATCATCGAACTGTCACTGTCAATTCAGTTAACTCAACATTTTCATCATGGTTAAGTACGCGAACGAACAACGTCTGCAAATTATAAAAATTTGCTACCGAAAAAAAGTTGTCAAGTCCCTATTGGAAAACCCTATATATTTATATAGGGTTATACAATAGAGACTTGACAACCTTGAATTTCATTTGTGAACGCACCCTTTCACTAATCATCGACTTGTCACTGTCACCTTATTCAGTAAACTCAACATTTTCATCATGGTTAAGTACACGAACGAACAATGTTTGCAAATTATAAAAATTTTCTACCGAAAAAAAGTTGTCAATCCCTATTGGAAGACCCATTATTTTATGTATTATAGTGTAAATGAATATTTGAAAATGTGATAATTGTTTGTAGCGTATGTATTTAATTAATGCTTAGTAAGGTAAATGTTTAATTGTAAAATATAAATGAATGTTTTAATTTAAAAATGTAAACTGTTTGAAAAGTTTGTGTGTAATTTTTAAATTGTTTAAAAGTTTTATGTTATGTATTTTTGTTTATGTTTAATGTTTTCTCGCTGGGATAAAGGTGGGGGGGAGTTACTACGCAATAGTATTTTGGTCGGCGAATTCTAGTACGATAGATTGTCAGTCAGTCTTTAATCAGTCGAATTGTCTCATTAGTGGTTGATGTCGTCTGCCAAACCAATAATTTCCATTCCATGTAATAGTTTTATTTGTAATACTCCATTGCACATAATATTTCACAGGAAGGACCAAGTAGCGAACCTTGAGGAGTTCCTGCCGACACGTTATAGATTTTCTTCCCTGGTCCGTATTGTCCTTAGCTCTCTGTTGATAAAATAATTTATAACGATTTTTAGCGGGAAGAGTGGGGTGTCTATTCGACTAAGGGCTCTTCTGATAGACAACCAATAGGCCTAGTTAAAAGGCCTTTTTATGTCCAGTGTTACCACGATCGATTATTTCCTTGTATCTTCTTTGACCGCTTTGACCACTGATTTGATGGAGTCGATGTTCGGTCGTGACTTCCATATTCAGCCATATTGTGATCCGATTGCGGTCCGTTGTTTTCCGCTATGACAAACAATCTATCGTATACGATCTTCTCCAGTATTTTTCCCATTGTATCCAGGTGGAATATGGGCCAGTGAAATAATGAGCTATCTGGTGGATTATTTTTTCTCTTGGCAGAAATACTAGGTACTGAACTTGTGACGATTCTAACAGATAGACACACATTATACAAGCTAATAGTGAAGAACAAGAAAATCGAATAAGCAAAAGCATCAGCCATATACCAAGCACTGACATAGCAATTCCACATCAGTGGAGTGTACTTCAGTTTAGAAATCGAATTCGTACATGGGGCATTGGCCTGACGTGTTGAGCCTTGGTTCAATCTTTTAGTGAATCACACGTTCTTCAATATCGACGCAAAGGCTATAAACTTTTCATGCATGGGGAAATATTCGTTGTTCCAAGTATTTCTGCCTCTGGGAT
Source organism: Microdon myrmicae (assembly GCA_963931805.1). Lineage (NCBI taxonomy): Eukaryota > Metazoa > Arthropoda > Insecta > Diptera > Syrphidae > Microdon > Microdon myrmicae. Next base: position 213,085,201 of record OZ007496.1, on the reverse strand, counting down.
TGAAATACACCTGGTCTCATTTTAAGCGCAGCTTTGAAGTCTTTGTTTGGGATCCTGTAGAGTCCAGGAGTTTTTTGTCGCGTATTTTTTTGCACACGCTCTGCATCTCTTCGTAACATAAAACAATATTCTTCTCCGTGTCGCGTTTCTGGGTAAAGAGATGCTCTCCAATTAAGCGGATCATATTGGGACGTATTTTCGGCGCAAGGCTAATAACCTTGCCCGTAAAAATAAATTATTATGGAAAATTGTAAAAATAAATTATTATGGTTGTAGTGCCGATGATGATGATTGGGACAAATTATGTATAGGGCTTTATGTCCCTTTAGAAATAGGCTCGGCATTAAATTAATGTTAAGGTTTCATGTTGAAGACAAGGCGCTTCTGTATATAAATATAAGAAATCAACAAATATGGGACACTGTATCTTGACACTCACAGTAAATCTAGTAGTTAATATTTTGGTTTTAATTCGAATCTTATGTTCAGCTTTTTTAATGAGAACATCCATCTGTCTGTTTTACAGATATTATCACGGGTACTGTTCTTCGGAGATTCTTGGTATTGTTCCGCGCAATTCGGTTTATATGCGCTCCACAAGACAATCCGACGGATCCCACCCGTTTGTGGTTCATCTCCCGACGGCGGGAACATCCCTGCATCAGAACTCGTTCCGTTACAGAGCGGGGAAGCTGTGGTACTCCCTTCCCACGCGAGTGATCCCGGAGCGTTACAACCTGCAACTGTTCAAAAAGAACTGCAACAGTTATTTGATGGCATCTCGGGGCGCCCACTCGGCGCTATAGGTTCACCTCTCCCGAGAGAAGTCTAATAAAAAACAATCGTCAGTACTACAACTGGGATCTGGTCTTGGCCTTATTTAACAAATCTCCCCACCGGTCGCGATTTCGAGCCAATGTCATCTAGTTTGGCACTCCCAGGCTCTGGGCGTCCTGGTCTACGCCATCCCTCCATCGCAGACAAGGTCTGCCGCGTTGTCTCCTTCCATACATCGTGCCACAAAGGACTTTTCGGGCAAGCTCCTCTTCGCTCATTCGGACTAAGGTGTCCCGCCCACCGGACCCAACTAAGAGCGCAATCATAATTTTTGTGTTTATGTACTAATTATAAATGTAGTCATCATCATTATCATCGGCATTACAACCGGGATCCGGTCTAGGCCTTATTTAACAAATCTCTCTACCGGTCCCGATTTCGAGCCGATGTCATCCAGTTTGGCACTCCCAGACTCTGGGCGTCCTGGTCTACGCCATCCCACCATCGCAGACAAGGTCTGCCGCGCTGTCTCCTTCCATACATCCTGCCACAAAGGAATTTCCGGGCAGGCTCCTCTTCGCTCATTCGAGCTAGGTGTCCCGCCCACCGGAGTCTACCGAGCTTGATTTTTCTTACAAAATTATCTTCAAGGTAGATCGCGTACAACTCGTGGTTGTAGCGTCTCGGGAATCGTCCTTCCTCATATACGGGGCCAACAATTCTCCTTAAGACCTTTCTCTCGAACGCGGCTAAGAATTTAGAGTACCTTTTATTGAGCACCCAGGTCTCGGATACATACATGAGTACTGGTAAGACCATGGTCATGTACAGTAGTAGCTTGGATGTTCTGGATAAATTTCGGGATTTAAAGACCGTTGATAGATCATAGTAGGCTTTGTTGGATTTGATCAGCCGTTCGCGTATATCTTTTTCCATATTGTTATCGGTTGACACTATTGACCCAAGGTAGTTAAAGGATTGCACTACTTCAAATTCGTGCTCCACTACCCTGATAGTTTGACCAATGTTAGGTCTTCTCTTCGCAGAAGTTGCCACCATGTACTTAGTTTTCCCCCCATTAATGTGCAGTCCCAGTTTTGTGCCGCCTACTCGATCTGGGTGAAGGAATGCTGTACAGCCGAATCGGATCTACCGATGATGTCGATGTCATCTGCGTAGGCAAGTATCTGGCTGGACTTGGTGACAATAATCCCTCTAGTTGTAACGCCAGAGTCACGGATTGATTTCTCCAACGCCACGTTGAAGAGGAGGCAGATCAGACCATCCCCTTGTCGGAGTCCATTAAAGATGTTTATTGGTTTGGATAGCAATCCTCTATTTTTACTTGACTAGTTACATTGGTCATGGTCAACCTACAAAGTCCTATCAATTTGTTTGGAATGCCGAACATTACGTCCTCCATAAAACGGTACTCAAATAATAAAGAAAATTTCTTTCTATTCCAGGGCCAAAGAAGCTCGAATATGTGAATTAGAAAGTGATAACTACAATCTAAAGCAAAAAGTAAACTATTTTCATAGAACCAATAATATCTGATTCACCAGCTTCTTTTTCGTGCAGCTTAAATCTCTTGAGTCTGAAGGAGGAGAAAGGGTAAATCAAACGACCCTCGAAGAATCTCCATCAACTTCGACAATTACTCGGAAAAACGCAATCGATGCCGTTCAGAAAGAGACTAGTCGCTTGACAATATCACCAAACACTGTAAGCACATTCAATCAAGTTTTAAATCAGTTCATATTGTAATATATACTTTGTAATATTTCTTTGATCTTTCAGATGGAGCGAGTCAGGAAAATTGAAACATCAAAGTCGCCTTACTTAAATATCAAATCCAGTGGAGTTCCCATCAATATGTTGGGACTCGGCCCTAAGAAACCCTCCGATTCAGAATCTCTCTCGAATGGTGAGCGGTTTAATGATTTATCTAATAAGGTAAGATGTTTCTCTGGGCAGGTTTTTTAAATATTTGTTTAGGAAAATGGGTGCAATAAGTGCATGTTTGTCGTTCAAGTATTTCTACATTGTAATATGTTTTTAAAGACACGTTCAACTTCATGGTTAACCAATTTGGTAGAAGCAGTGCTCCGTCATAATCCCATTTAGACTAGCTCTGTGAGTTGAGTATACATTGTTTAAACGGGGACTGAGTCAATCAATTAATCATCAAAATTTATCCAATCGCTTTCAAAAAAGGCTCCATTTGAAGAGGTGCATTTTTTCCAACGAACAATATACATTTTTATAAGCGTATTCCGGTTTCGTCATTAGTTCTCTCAGTGTTGCTGCAATGGAAAAGGAAAACTGAACAAGCAAACGGCGCTTCCTCTAGCGATGCTTCAGTCTGTCCTTTAGTGGACTGTATTCCGGCGCTGGCCAGCCAAACGATGTTTTCTTAATTAGAGGGATTGTACCTCCAGAGCCGGACTCTTCTCTGGATGAAATGGGCGTTTTAGTCTTGCCCAGTACAAATCCCTGATACTCGAAAGGTGAATACGACGCGACCAACGAAGAAGACAAGCCAACCAACCAAGGAAAATTTCAACGTCGAAGCGAAAAACACGTTGCAATACCTTTGCTTATTTCCTATTTATTGATGATTAATGTGATCCAATATGTATTATTTTGCTTGTTAGTACTGTCTTTGCAGTTGGTCTCGATAAGACCTTTTAGTTAGGAGTTCCTTTGACGACTCTTGCTGCTCTAAAAAAAAAAGGGGTGGCGAGAGGCCGACTTTAGGGAGACAAGGACAAATGTGTCCTTCATCTTGTCTCTGGGTTCTGGTCATCTTGCGATAACCAGAATCACCCACATCCGTGAAGATGTTGGGCTCGGTCTCAAGATATCTGAAAAGAAAAGAAAAAAAGTGGGGGTATCCAAGGATAGTGTGGACAGGGTTAATTCAATTGTTCTCTAACTACTTGGATGGGGGGATGGTGGGAAAGAAATCGTACAAGACCGGTAGGTCTTGAGTGCGGTAGTAAACGCAGATCACGTCTTTGGCGTCTGATAATCTGCGCTTTGGTCGGTGTGTATGTGTGTGTGCTTGTGCTGTCTTGTACTGTGCGTGCGTGTTTGTAGTGTGTCAGCAACACACCCTATGGGATGGGTCCAGGAATCCTCTATTATAAAGGAGAATGTTGTTGGAAATGGTGCTTTCTTCACTTTTATACTGAAGAAGAAATTGTGGTGGTCTGATCCGAAGAGATCGAAAGAGAGAAGGGTCAAGAACGCAAGACTTCCGTACAAGTGGGTTCTCGCTGTTCTGAATGCTTTCGATGTAATTATATGCTAATTGCAGCAAGTACTCGTCGATAGAGATAATCGAGGCACCTTCGTATAGATGAGAGTTCGGGTAATGGCGACCGTCAGGCCTTCTAGAGTGATTGGTGCATCTTCCGAGGAGTTTCCTTTCGAAAACTCGAAGTCTTTGCATTTGAGCCGAAGATATGCAGGGCCATTTGGGAAAGGCGTACGATATTCCAGATCGGATTAGCTGCTTATAGCAGAGAAGCTTAACTTTGGTATCAACTTTGTTGCTCCACTTCAAGATGTTGTGCAGTTGCTTAGACCGACCAAGGCCCCTTTGGAAAATGTGGGTCACATGTTTGATGAAATTAATTTTTGGGGTATAAATGACCCCAAGATATTTCATCCTGTCCTGTGCTCTAATCGTAGTATCTCCTATTTTTATTCGAATATTCTGTGAATATCGAGAAGTGGGTTGGAAGTGTTTACTACTCAGAATTATAGCTACTGCTTTGGACGGGTTAAGTCGAATATTCCATCGACTGTAATACTGATACAGTTCGTCCAAGTGACGGTTGAGTCGATTTGTTGCGAGTTTAGGGCCCTTGGATGACATGTACACTAGGACGTCATCCGCATAACATATCTGGTTTACTCTCCTGTCCACAGGGCGAGGAATATCGGAGGTGTAAATATTGAATAAGATGGGGCCTAGAATGGAGCCCTGTGGCACGCCTGCAGCGGCGTGAAAAGTTCGGGAAAGCTTTCCATTCACTCTAACTTGGAAGGTTCTGTTTCCAACGAACTGGTAGATGATACTACATAGCGTTCTACTGAGTATTCAATAATTTAAAAACGAGACCTTCGATCCAAGTCATGTCAAAAGCTTTTTCAATGTCCAGGCTCACCGCAACGGTGGGCTCCTTATTAAAGAGCTGCACGCAGACGTGGTTTTGAAATATGTTGAGAGCCATAGTGGTGCTGTGCGCTCTTTGAAATCCAAATTGGAAATCAGGTATTAGGTTCCTGGCACTGATAAAATTATTTAGTTTCTCGTATATGAATTTTTCATATATTTTGCTGATGCAAGTGAGAAGCGAGATGGGGCGAAAGCTTGAGGGGTGTTACGTTGGTTTCCCAACTTTTGCTATTGGAGAAATAATAGCGGGGTACTTTCCTCCAAGCTTGAGGAAAGTACCCCATGTTGTACGCATGGTTGAGCAGAATGGAGAGCTTTATAAAGAATAAGGCAGAAAGCCTTCGCAACGAGTGGTATGACATGTTGTCGATACCGAGTAACTTTTTAAGGTTTCGAGACTTAACGAGGCTCTGTAGGGTATTTGGTGCGATGAAACCGTGACCATTATCACGTGTGTCATCGAAGTATGCACTGTTAGTTGGGTTAAAGACAACAATTGGCTCGTTGAAGTCGTGCAACTTACTGTGGACCTTTGAACTAATGATCGCATTAGTATCCGGGTCGCCATCTTGGAGAGTAAGTTTGTGATTATTTTCGAAGGTCTATAACATTTGAAATAATAGTGAAGAAGATCGTGTGATTCGAACTGACGCTATGACAGTTTGAATCACGAAAAAAATTGAACCTAAGCGTTACCCATCAGGCTACTGACCGTGTTTAGAATTTGATTTTTAAACTCGACTATTGTCGCGTCCTGCTGATGTTTTTTTTTGTTTTTTCTCTCAAATTTCCCTCCATAAACTATCTGCATTATGTTTTTGGTCTTTTACCACGCCTGTATATTATATTTTGTATTTCCTATAATATTCGTCTAGACCTTTTCATTCCTGTTCTTTATTTTTAAGTACATCATTAAAATGCCATTACTTTTGTACAGACGGTTTTCCTCATGTTTCAAACGCATGCAAAACCACGTGGATGCAATTGCTCCTCCCATTTTTTCTCCAGATACAAATATTTCATTCCCATTAAATTTCACGATATTACCCACACATGTAAAGGAGGACTTCCCTCTTGTAGTGATATAAAAGCAATTTGTTTGCTATTTTTGTTATTATATTCTTAATTACATTTCGATACAGTCCACATCTTTCGTGTTCGTTATCAATAAACCAATGTATCTTTTCGTTACATTTTGTCGTTTTTATATTAAATGATATAAAATATCTATAGCATAAAAGTTTTCGTTCGTTGTTTCGATAGTTGTCGTTTCGTTAATATCGTAAAATTCAGCACGATAAACGCATCGTGCCCAACATTTGGTCCAATCGAGCCGGATAGATAGAAACAATCGAAGAAACAGTGATTAAATTTGAATCGGTCGTGTGTCCAACAAACTAAATAAAAACATTTTTGAAGACTAAAGCGGAAAAACCCTGTGATCAGTGCCAACCAGGAACAGAGTGTCGTACATCTGTAAAAAGCTTCGTCGTGGGATCGAGCGTACTTGGAGAGGACAGTTTTTTTTCATCGCTGGATCAAACATCGTGGGAAAATATCGAAGGAGAGAAGCTGGTATTTCCGGGTGAGTCATTTTGTGTTCAAGACAGTTTAATCGGCTACCTACCATATCCCAATCCTAATCTCCCAAGTTTCAATATTTTCCTTAACATTTTCTAGAAATAATCTCGTGTGTTGTTTGTGTGTTGCCTATACTCTAAATATATATAGTCTAAATAATCTCGTGTGTTGTTTATGTGTTGCCTTTACTCTAAATATATATAGTCTAAATAATCTCCTGTGTTTTTAATATCGTCGCGCTACCAAGCACATATTCAGAATGTCCGAAGAGCAAATCAGGGCATTGACCAACAAACGAGCTGGTGCTAAACGGTCTTTAACCAACTATAATAATTTCTTAAACGGGTTTAATCCGGAGACTGATGTTCTCCTGCTCGAAAAGAGGTTTTCTGAAATAGGTCTTGTTCGCGAAAGGTTTATGTCCTTTCAAGATGCTTTGGAGGGTTTATTAGAGCTCAGTGAAGAGCTTCTTGATCACAGGACTGCCTTCGAAGAGCTATACTACCGGACATATGATTCGCTGCAAAACTTTTAAGCGAGCATGCCAAAAAACCTACTCAGGTATCGGTAGCCGTAGCTGTTCCAAAAGATATCGGCGAGGTTGACGTTAAGACGATCACCCTTAACAATGAACCTCTTGCTCGCCCATCTAGCCCGTCAACAAACTTGTCTGATTCCCTTCCCGGTCCTTCAGTTCAGCCTAAAATCTCTAATCGCAACCCAAAATCCCCCGTGAACACTTCGCAAAATGCTGACGATCTAAGTCAGCAATTACTTTCTCAACTTTCGCGGAACATATTCGAAAATTTTCAGTCTACCCAGTTGCCCACCATTTCTTTGCCTTCGTTTGATGGTTCGTATGAGTCTTGGCTAGGATTCTATGATTTGTTTAACGCGTTAGTACATCAGGATCTTAAAATAGGAAGGCTATACTCGATATGCCTTCCATATCTAAAGATTTCTCCTGTCAGTCGTTTGTGGATTCTATACAAAAGCATCTGCGTGCGCTCCAAGCTTTAAAAGAGCCGATCGAGTATTGAGATTCTATACTGATCGCCCTTCTTCGTGGAAAACTCAATCCCTCATCACGTGAGCGGTGGGAGGATTGTAGTAGTAGTGTAACTAAGCCCACCATTAAACATTTTATGGATTTTCTGAAGCGACGTGCTGAAGTCGAAGCAGCTAGAGCACAAACTACCTCCAATTCAACATCTGAAAAACCTTCTGCACGTCGTAACAATCGTACGCAACAAACATTCGTGGCTTCCACTCAGAGTTGTGGTTTTTGCAATCAACGCCATCATACACTGTGCAAACAACGCCATCATACTCTATTGCATTTTGATAAAGCAAAGCCTAGCGAATCAGTTACGTCGCACTTCTCGGCTAGCCTTACAAGCATGCTTGCTCAGACTGCTTCCCATGGATTGCTAGCCACTGCATTGGTTGATATTGTCAACCATCAAGGCAAAAGCAAAATATGTCGCGTATTTTTGGATGCAGGATCTCAAGCTCATTTCATGACTGAAGAAATCGCGAATTTATTAAATTTGGTCAAAAAACCTGCAAATGTTTATGTGAATGGAATTGATAACACTTCCACTAGAGTAAAGTATTCTGTGAAAGCATCGTGTGAGCAAATATGAAAAATTAGCTGAATTCTTAGTTGTTCCACAGATTAGTCAGGCTATGCCTGCAATCACCATCGATCCGAACTCTTTTGATCCACCCAAAAATATTCAATTAGTTGATCCTGAGTTTTTCAAATCTTCGAAGGTTGACGCATTGATTGGCGTCAAATTATTTTATAAATTACTCAGCATAGGTCAAATATCATTGAAAAATCAGCCCAATATTGTGCTTCAAAAAACACAATTCGGATGGATTGTAGCTGGCGAGTTCAATCCATCTTTTCGAGTATCAAGCGTGTCTTGCCACGTTTCCATAAATTCTGATTCCCCCGATGTAAACTCGTTTCTGGGAATCTGAAGAATTTTCCACTCACCGAATTTTGTCACCCGAAGAAATGGCTTGTGAGGGTCATTACGATCGTTATACTATTCAGAACGTGGACGGACGATATGAAGTAAGGTTGCCATTAAATAATAGAAGAGCAAAGCTCGGCGATTCTTATTCTTCCGCCTTAAGACGCTTCCATGCATTGGAGCGCAATTTCCATCGAAAGCCTGAGGTGCAACGCGAATACACCGCATTTCTTGATGAATATTTAAAGTTGGGACATATGTCACTTGATATGAATCGAGAGGAGAAGGATAAAGGATTTTTCCTTCCTCATCATGCAGTATTAAAGGAGGATAGTATTACAACAAAAATTCGAGTTGTCTTTGATGGTTCGGCCAATACTTCAACGGGTATCTCCTTAAATGACACCCTCATGGTAGGGCCGAAGCTACAGGATGATCTATTTAGCATCCTTCTGGAATTTCGTTCTCACACCTACGCCCTCACGTCAATGCCGCCGATACGCAATATCAAAAAATTCTTTATCGTCGCAGCATTTCTGAACCTATTCAAATATACAGGCTCAATACTGTAACCTATGGGACAGCTTGTGCTTCATATTTAGCTATAAAAACCCTTTTTAGGCTTGCAGAAGACGAAAAGGATAAATTTTCTTTCGCGTACCCTATATTGCGTAGGGATTTTTATGTTGATGATTTGCTTACTGGTGCAGGGAACATCGCCGAAGCAACTCTATTGCGCGATGAACTTATCGCGCTACTCAAGACTGGTGGATTTTGTTTGAGGAAATGGGCGTAGAATCATCCAGCATTGCTCATCAAGAATCAAGAGCATCCAAATAGTTCACATATGTCACTGGATCCTGATTCATCTATAAAGACTCTAGGGATTCGCTGGAACTCTCGAGAAGATTACTTCTTTTATGTCGTTAATATCACGGGGCACAATAGCATAACAAAGCGAACCATCTTATCTCAAATCGCCAAGTTATTCGATCCCATTGGACTCCTTGGTCCTATCATAGTATATGCTAAAATCCTAATTCAGCAATTGTGGAAGGCTGGAGTTACTTGGGATGAATCTGTCCCAATGGAGATTCATTCATCATGGTCGGATTATCGTTCACAGTTGCATTTAATAGAAAAAATTAAATTTCCTCGCGCAATAACTATAACAAAGGCTGTTAATGTACAACTGCATGGTTTTTGCGACGCTAGCGAGAAGGCTTATGGGGCTTACCTCTACTTGCGTTCCATTGATTCACACGGAAAAGCTCATATCCGATTAATTTCCTCTAAATCTCGTGTCGCCCCTATTAAATCTTTAACTGTGCCTAAATTGGAACTTTGCGCTGCATTATTGCTTTCTCGACTGTACAATATCGTAAGAGCAAGCGTTCCAACAGAAATGAATGCAGTTTATCTTTGGTCAGATTCCACTATTGTGTTACATTGGATAGGCACACAAGTTAAAAACCTTCGTAGCAAATCGTATAGCCGAGATACAAACTATTGTATCTGCGTGCCAGTGGAATCACATTTCCTCTCAAAATAATCCCGCAGACATTGTTTCACGTGGTCAACTTCCCTCTGATTTCGTGGAAAGTACCCTTTGGATCGAGGGTTACGGGAAAACGACTCGTCATGGCCTAAACTAGCTTTAGCTAATATAAACGTACCTGAGTTAAAACCCATAATACCTGCGATTACTTATATGTCACTCGCAATTCAAAAGTGGAATATACTCGAGCGATACAGCTCATTCAGCAAACTACAACGAGTGGTGGGATATTTGCTCAGATTCGCTCATAATGCTAAGGGCAAGACACAACGTAATGCTGGCCCATGGCGGGTTAGCGAACTTTCGCTCGCACATGATGCCATTATTCGACTTGTTCAAATGCGATCTTGAGGCGCTCTCAGCTCGCCAGCCACTTCCTTCATCTAGCAAATTGATCCCTCTTAATCCAATACTGGATTCGTCTGGTATATTACGTGTTGGAGGCAGGCTTGCGCGTTCTACAATTCCAACTTATCAACGCCATCCCATCCTATTGCCAGCTCAGCATCACATAACTAAGTTGATTATACAAGCTGAACACATCAGGCTCAACCATGCCGGTATACAAACCACCCTATATTCAGTGCGTCAACAATATTGGTCGATAAGCGGTCGCGGCGTAACTCGCCGTGTACTTCACAAGTGCGTGCCATGCTTTAAAGCTAAGCCTCTCCTCGCCGACTACCCCATGGGTATGTTACCAAAACAAAGAGTAACGTCTTCTCGCCGGTTCTAAGTGTCGGAGTAGATTATTGTGGACCATTTTATATAAAGGAAAGGCGCTATCGCAACAAATGTCGATTGAAGGTTTACGTAGCTGTTTACGTATGCCTGTGCACAAAGGCTGTTCATCTCGAACTAGTTGGTGGATTATCCACCGAGGACTTTATTTCAAGTTTAAAGCGTTTCTTTTCTCGCAGAGGAAAATCAGTAGAGATACATTCCGATAATGGAACCAATTTCGTCGGGGCTAAAAATGAGCCCCATCAGCTTTATACTCTTCTCAATTCCCCGGAACATCAAAATTCAGTCTTTAATTTTTGTAGTGGTCAACGTATTGATTGGCATTTTATCCCGCCCAGAGCTCCTCACTTCGGAGGAATCTGGGAGGCTGCCGTTAGGTCTTTTAAGCATCATTTAACTCGTACCGTTGGTGATGCCTTGCTTACTTATGAACAATTAGAGACTTATGTATCCCCCATGTCCTCTGATCCCAATGATCTTGAACCTTAACTCCTGCCTATTTCTTAGTGGGTAGCCCCTTAACTTCTTTCCTACAAATTGATCTCACAGGCACCCCAGCTAATCGCCTATCAGCCTGGCAACACGCTCAGCAACTGAAGCAGCATTTTTGGAAGCGCTGGCACAAGGAATACCTGCATCAATTAATTCAATTCGGTCGCTCTCGACGCTCCGAGGTCCAGCTAAGGGAAGGAGCGCTGGGGCTCGTTCTAGAAGAAAATCTACCACCGTTAAAATGGGCGCTTGGTAGAATCGTTTCTACTCATCCTGGCAAGGATGGAGTTGTACGAGTAGTCACCTTCCGTACGAAGGATGGCTTGTACGATCGCTGCGTAAAGAAGCTTTGCCCTCTTCCCATCGAGCCTGCTGTTGAAGACCAACCACCTCCTCCAGTTTTGAACCTGACGCTTCAAGGCGGGCGGCATGTCGCGTCCTGCTGATGTTTTTTTTTTTTGTTTTTTCTCTCAAATTTCCCTCCATAAACTATCTGCATTATGTTTTTGGTCTTTTACCACGTCTGTATATTGTATTTCCTATAATATTCGTCTAGACCTTTTCATTCTTGTTCTTTATTTTTAAGTACATCATTAAAATGCCATTACTTTTGTACAGACGGTTTTCCTCATGTTTCAAACGCATGCAAAACCACGTGGATGCAATTGCTCCTCCCATTTTTTCTCCAGATACAAATATTTCATTCCCATTAAATTTCACGATATTACCCACACATGTAAAGGAGGACTTCCCTCTTGTAGTGATATAAAAGCAATTTGTTTGCTATTTTTGTTATTATACTCTTAATCACATTTCGATACAGTCCACATCTTTCGTGTTCGTTATCAATAAACCAATGTATCTTTTCGTTACATTTTGTCGTTTCTATATTAAATGATATAAAATATCTATAGCATAAAAGTTTTCGTTCGTTCTTTCGATAGTTGTCGTTTCGTTAATATCGTAAAATTCAGCACGATAAACGCATCGTGCCCAACAACTATACTCCGCTGATGTGAATTATTTTTGTTATCGCTTATGGTATACGGTTCTGATGTATTTTCTTGTTCGATTTTTCGTTCGGTCTTCTTCACTATTTTTGCTTGTGAATTGTGTGTATCTGTTAGAGATGCCACACCACTCCCTCCGCAGTAACTTCGTTATGATCAGATTCGTATGCGAACGACGGACGAACGAGAGAACGAGAAAACGTCGGAGGCTGGGCTCTATGCGGAAGTCGTGACCGTGTGTGAAGTTCTGCTTACTATGGGAAAGTGTATGTTGTGTGTACAGACCACGTCGTAGTGACCAATTATAGCGTTTGAAATAATAGTGAAGAAGATCGTGTGATTCGAACTGACGCTATGACAGTTTGAATCACGAAAAAAATTGAACCTAAGCATTACCCATCAGGCTACTGACCGTGTTTAGAATTTGATTTTTAAACTCGACTATACTCCACTGATGTGAATTATTTTTGTTATCGCTTATGGTATACGGTTCTGATGTATTTTCTTGTTCGATTTTTCGTTCGGTGTTCTTCACTATTTTTGCTTGTGAATTATGTGTATCTGTTAGAGATGCCACAGGTCTCTCCGATGATATTTGCTTTATTGGCGTCGTTATTAACAACAACACCATTGTGTATGATTGGCCCAGTGATACGAGAAGTGCCACATATCTTTTTAACATTTTTATAAACGTTCTGGTCCATCTGAATACCCTTCAGTTTGTCTTCCAATTGTCGGGTACGATTGCTTTGGATTCTCTGTTTTATCAGTGTACCATATTGTGAATAATGGATCGCAATAATGGCTCCCTTTGCGTAAACCGGTGACGATATCTCATTCTGCAGAGCTTTTTACGCTCCCGGATGAGACGAAGGGTGAAGTCGTCATGGGGAATCTGATGTCTTTTCAAGTTTGTACTTCGGGACATGAGTCTCCGAGGTTTCAACAAGAATCTCGTGAAGTCGTTTTGCAGCGTTGTTTATCTCAACAGTCGTTAGGATCCTGTTAGTGGGAAGAGAGAATTGGTGGAGTTTATCGTTCAATGTAATATTGAAGTTCGTCCCAATTTGTCCGCCCATAATCGGGTATGTATCTGATATGACCCCGGGATGCTCGATAGCCGCGAACGAATGTGGTCACAGCGTTGTGGTCAGATACACCCACTGAAACTTGAGGAGGAGTGATTTGGGGAAGTAAGTCTTTGGACACAAGAAATATGTCCAGAATTGAGTCACCTCGAGTACCAGCCGTAGGTGCGACTATTTCGAAGTTGAGGGCATAAGTGTTTTCGGTGTACCATTGGTACAGTTTTGTGCCATTTGGACGCGAGCCAGAGTTGTTCCAGTAGGGATGTCTGGAGTTAAAATCGCCGGCTATGATGAAGGGTGTATGCCCCGAGGACCTTATTAGCCTGCCGATATCTTCGGGGTTAATGGGGCCATTATTGGTTTCATGCGAGTGGTATACGGAGTATATTTTTACTCTGCCATTACTAGCCAGATGCAGATCAACGCCAGACACCTCTACGGACTCAAAGTGTGGGAGGTCAATAGCCTCATGGCGAAGTCCGCCATTAACCAGTATACAAGTGCCACCTCTGTTGATGGTGGGACCGCCAGTAAGGGTTCGATCTCTTCGAATCATGGAGAAGTTTGGGAATACGGGACGGTGACATAGATGCAACCTAGGTTCGGTTACAAGTACCACGTCCGCCCGGTTATCCTTTATGAAGTCAGAGACTATCATACGCTTGGAAAGCGAAAAAAGGGAGTTGACATTTATAAGGATAACTTTAATTTTGGAATCCATTGTGGAGGGTATGTCTTGCATATGAAGTGAAAAGGAGTGCCTCCCTCTCAGCCTCGGTTGTTAGTTTTTCATATCGGGGTCGAATATCTTCAATCAAGCGGGAGAAACTAAGTAGTTTCTCGAGCATTGAAGATTGCCCCCTCAGAGGCTTTTGCACCGCCGCTTGAATTTGTGGCGTCGTGTTGGCCTTTACCGGGGCTCGCTTAGGGACTTAAATATGTTTTTGAGGGGGAGGAGTTGGGAGAGTTTTTATATTCTTTGTTTGTTGTCCTTTAAGCATGTCGGCAAATGTAAATCCATTTTGGAAAAGTAGATTATCGCTTCTAGTCGCGATAATCTACTTTTCAGGACAGCGTTCTCAGTCTTAAGAGCCTCGAGGTCCTCCTTTAATCTCTTTATGAGAGCCATCATGCCCTGATCGGGCTGATGGCCCACACTACGAGAAGAGCAGGGACAAACAAAAACTAAGAAGAGAAACAAATAAACCTAATCAACCTATATTGGGGAATTAAAAGAATTTATTAAGGATAGTTACCAAATGAATAAAATTAAAACAAATAATAAAATATAAATTTAAAAAAATATATATTAAATTAAAAATGTTCAAACCAATGTTCTCCAGGCCCTGTTGCACGTTCACACTCACAACGTTTTTTTTTTTTTTTGTATATTTAAATTTTAAATTTTTATTTATTTAGTTTTTTATTTTAAACTTAAATTTAAATTTAATTAACACAGTAAATTTCAATGTTGACTATGTATCTTCTGTCAGCTCTCACTGTGAAAATGGATGTATCTTCGATCAGCTTTTTCACTGTGAAAATGTCATGTCTCCTGCTGCTCTGCCGTTGTGCCCGCCTTATATTGGCCCGCAGCTGTCCCCTCCTTCGCTCGTTTCCTGGGGGCTGCTTTTCTTAGTGGCTTCCTGGAATCGGCGCGCCGATTGAAATGGTGCTATAGCATTTGAAATAATATTGAAGAAGAACGTGTGATTCGAATTGACGCTATGACAGTTTGAATCACCAAAAATTGAACCTAAGCGTTACCCATCAGCCTACTGGCCGTGTTTAGAATTTGATTTTTAAACTCGACTATACTCCACTGATGTGAATTGTTATGTTATCGCTAAGGTGTACGGCTCTGACGTATTTTCTTATTCGATTTTTCGTTCGGTGCTCTTCACTATTTTGCTTGTGAATTGTGTGTGTATCTGTTAGAGTCGCCACAGTGCGCTGTCGCGTGCCTTGCCTTTCCTGGAAATTCGTGTCGACGTGATGCATCGCCAACACTCAACAAATGTTCTTTATGTCTTCAATAAACTTAAAACTGGCCCCACGAAGAGATAATAACAGTTTTGGAAAAAAAGAAAAAGTCTACGGTGTATACAGTGCTTACTTGATCATATTGGAGCGTGTTTTGTCAATAAGTCGCTCTTGTAGTGCTCCATTTGAATGAAATTCACCTCTTCTAGAACAAGCCGTGCCGCGTCGCGTCTCATGTACACAATATCAAATAAAATATGGCGAACTGGTTTGTGAGAGTAATGGACATGGGCAACTTAAGCCCTCTTAAACTATAGTAACTTTTTTCCAGCACCATTTCCTTTTCTAAGTCAAAGTTTTCTTCAGTAACTGCTGTTGCAGGCTATCTCGAGTTTTCAACCATTTCACGGTCTTCTTTAAACGTTTTACTACACATTCCTCAAATGGTGTTGTTCTCGATATTACAAGGACTCCATAGGCTTTCTCCAACATTCTCAGTACGACCGTTCACAAAACACAATTTCAATTAAATTTCTAGCTCAATATTTTTTTGCAATAAAAATTGCGCTTGAGTTAAAATAATGTCTTTGGCTGCTAATAACAAACTAGTTAACAAATAGCGCTCAAAATAATCAAACTTAGCGTTAAACTAGGCCACACTGGTACTGTTCTTCGGGGATTCGTGGTGTTGTTATCCAGACAAACATGGAGTCCCTATTATTTACCACGCTTTCCGTGGTGCCAGGGATAAACGAATTCTACATGATAACGATATATCTAATATTCCAGATCGCCTGCGTTTCAGTATGGTGATCGGTGAAAGAGATAAATCAATAAAAGGTCGATCTCATCCCGGCTGGTGGTGGATCAGTGATGAAGAAAGGACTTTACGTCCCCAAACATAGTATGCCTCTCAGGCGCACCGCTTTCTTTCCACCTATCCCAAATTCCCAATTTTTTTATTTTTGTTTTTAATTTAATTTTAATCTTTTATTTTTTTTTTTGTATTTCTTGTTTATGGTTGTCCGTTTTTTTTTTTTTGTTTGTCATTCCTATATACGAGGGTAGCCTTTTATATTTCGGGATTAGAGAACAAAAACAAATATTGATCATCGAAAATCACTTTATTGTTTTTCAAAATATTCCCCATGAAGATCTATACACTTTTGCATGCGTTTGAACCAATTGTCGAAGCATTTTTGCCACTCTGATTGAGGTATCTCCAACACATGCTTTTCCAGGTGTCGAAAAACGTTGACCTCTCAGTTTGTTTTTTACGTACGGAAATAAAAAGAAGTCATTCGGTGCCAAGTCAGGACTATACGGCGGATGACCCATCAAATCGATGTTTTGGGTGCTCAAAAATGCAGTTGTCGCAGCCGATGTGTGAGAGCTCGCATTGTCGTGGTGAAGAGTGATCCGTCTTCGGCGGTTGGTTTTCCTGATTTCTTGGAAAACAACTGGCAAACAAATGGTTGTGTACCACTCAGAATTGACTGTTCTGCGTTGTTCTAGTGGTACGGTTGCGACATGTCCAGTTTTTCAAGCAAGCGCTTCGTGCGCGAACAACTTTTGTTGGATTTGGCTCATCTTGAAACACCCAGACAGTCAACTGCTGTTTACTTTCGGGCTCATACGCGTAAATCCACGATTCATCACCTGTCACGATGTCATAGACGTGTTTCGAAGCACCGCGACCGTATTTTTTGAGCATTTCTTTCGACCAATTGACACGAGCCTTTTTTTGGACGATTGACAAATTGTGTGGGATCCACGCGAACAAATTTTTTTGACAGTCAAATGTTTATCCAATATTGAATGTATGCTGGTCCCACTAACGCCTAAGGTTGTCTCAATCTCACGATAGGTCACATGGCGATCTTCCAATATCAGTTCACGCACAGCATCAATGATTTTCGGAACAACAACAGATTTTGGACGTCCTTCACGAAATTCATCTTGGAGTGAACTACGACCACGATTGAATTCACCATACCATCGATAAACACTGGTCCTTGATGGAACTTCATCGCCATAAATTGAATTAAGTTCATCCACGCCGAAAGTTGTAAAAAATAATCGCACGGAAATGTTGACGATTTAATTCCATTTTTGGGCCGAGATGAATCTTTTAAGTTACTGTAAACAACACAAATAGCGCTCGTATGTCAAAACGTTCTGAGTGCGTATAACCTCAAAAATGTCCATCTTTACGACAGAGCTGTCAATTGCCGGATTGCAACACTAGGGTTGCCAAATCCCGAAACATAAGAGGCAACCCTCGTAGGAGAGATGTAATTAATATAAAAAAAAAACCCTTGCTTTCAAGCTGTTATAAGTACTTCACAATTTGATAATATATTTAAATAAGATATGTATTTAATTTATTTAAATAAGTTTTACTGTAAGTGCAAAAGGACTTACTTGGGATTTTATCTTGAGCGTCCGTGGAGCGAACGCTGTAGCTATTGCTGGCAGGTTGCAGGGAGCGTTGAGCTTTGTGCTCTCCTGAGTTGGTTATAGTTGTCCGTCGGAGAGTTTCCTAGGTCTCGTTTCAGCTTCTGCGCTGCGGTAATCTCCTTTTATTAGTTAAATTAAATTAACGTCGAATCTGTATCAACTACTTGAAAATTATTTGTCACACGCCGTATTGACTTTTCGAATGTTCACGTCGAATTACTTTTTTTATTGATTGCCGTTGACGTTTCATTATTTTATCCGGCGCCAACGCCGTTTTTTATTATTTTTCTACCAAGTAGAATTTGCACAAAGTAGTTTATGAGTATTAGCTACTTGGCGGTGTGTTTCCTTTTACGGGTAGAGAGGGGAAACTAGCGAAAGGGGATTAGTAGATGTTAGGGGGAGACCGGGACGCGAGGTAGGCCCGTAACAAAGCCGACAATTTGTCTCTCGTGCTATTTTCTTAATTGCATCAACCGTTATATTCACATTACATCAACCGTTATATTCACAACAATTCTTTGCCTCGTTAATAGTGTGTAATTTGGTAAGTTATGGCCCCTGGGCCACGTGAGTTATTTATTGTTATTATTTATTGGCCAGTAGGAACCCGGAAGTTCATGACCTCACCGACTCGACTCCGCCATCGTTCCCTGTCCTGTGCACTCTCCTTCCATGCTTGACCATCTGATCCGATCTCCTCAAGGTCAAACCTAACATTGTCCTCCCATCTCCGTCGCGGCCGTCCTACCGGTCTCTTTCCCGTTGGTCTGCCGTCAAGAATTCTACGCACGGTCCTATCGTTGTCCATTTGCGCTACATGTCCGGCCCATCTTAATCTTCGCGACTTGATTACTCTCACTATAGTAGGTTTGCGGTATAGCTCTTCCAATTCGTGGTTCTGGAGTTGCCTCCATTGTCCTGCCTCCTCGTTATATTTACCGCCAAAGATACCCGTTAAATTTTATTCTCGAATACGCGGAATTTTTTTTTTCCCGTTTTGTGGGAGTCCATGTTTCCCATCCGTATAGAGCAATCGGCATGATTATGGTTCTATAGACACGGAGATTTATGTTACGCGATAGCAGTTTGGATTTCAGCAGTTTACTGACTGCGTGCCAACTAGCGTTGCCGGAGTGTAGTCTTTTGTTAATTTCCTTCGACATTTCGTTACTGGGGGGATGGGTGCGAACTTACAGGACAAAGTTACTGATTGCTTTCAACCCGGCGAAGGCCAGGACGATCCTTGTCCCTGTTCAATCCAAGTTGACATGCAGTCTCCACGTGACACCCCTGGATAGTTACTTTATCACTCGCCAAGTAGTGAACCAATGCATGCAGCGACATCCTGAGAAAGGTTGGCGCAGGGCTAATAACCATGCACGTAAAAACGAATTATGATGGCAAATTTAACAAGCCTCGGATATGGACCGGATACACGACGACGACTACGGAAACGAAAATGGCTAAACGATTTAAGAATTTTTTCATGGAACGTCAGTTCACTATACAGAGCTCGAGCTGCACAGCAGCTAGCCGATGCCCTGTCCCAATATAAGGCTGACATAACAACATTACAAGAAATAAGATGGACGGGGAGTGGTGTTATTCAAAGAAACGAGTATGAGATTTATTACAGCTGTCATACAAAACACCACGTGCCCGGGGTAGTCTTTCTAGTTAGCCAAAAACTGAAGCCTGCCATCATCGGCTTTAATGCAATATACGAAAGGCTATGCACTCTTCGCGTGCGAGGCAAGCTTAAGAACATAAGCCTCATAAACGTTCACGGACCTACAGAGGAGTCCCCTGATGACGAAACAGAAGAATACTACGAGCACGTCGAACGGGCCCTCAATGCCTGCCAGATACGATGTGAAAATCGTTCTTGGTGATTTGAATGCCAAAATAGGTCGGGAGCTGGTTTTCAGGCGCTACGCAGGTTCCCATAGTTTGCATGAGAACACTAATGACAATGGACTACGAGTCATTGAACTGCAAGTACCAGGTTCTCGCGTTCTCCTTAACACCTTTCTCTCGAACGCGGCTAAGAGTTCAGAGTGCCATTTATTGAGCACCCAGGTCTCGGATCCACACATGAATACTGCTAAGACCTTGGTCTTGTACACTAGTAGCTTGGATGTTCTGGATAAATTTCGGGATTTAAGGACCCTTGATAGGCCATAGTAGGATTTGTTGGATTTGATCAGCCGTTCGCGTATTTCTTCTTCCATATTATTATCGGTTGATACTATTGACCCAAGGTAGTTAAAGGATTGCACTACTTCAAATTCGTGCTCCGCTACCCTGATAGTTTGACCAACATTTGTTCTTCTGCCAAAGTTGCCACCATGTACATTGTTTTTTCCTCATTAATGTGCAGTCCCAGTTTTTGCGCCGCTTGCTCGATCTGGGTGAAGGAGTCCTGTACAGCCGAATCGGATCTAATGAATCTACCCATGCCTTCCCCAAATTTGAACGTATCATTATATAATTTTAAACCCTGATCTCCAATAGAATTTAAAACTATTGTGATTTGTCTGGAGTTCATCAGTTCGTTCGAGGCCAACTGCCAGTAGGTATAAACTCTATTTTCTGCTGCCAGAAGACCCATTCCTCACACAGGTTTGGAGCTTCGAAATTTAATTCTCTTAGTACTTAAACACTGTCCATTTTAATTTGATTTGGTAAATGTTTGTTTATATTTGTTTTATTCACATCGGATTGCACCTTTCCTGTTTTTTCTCTTTGGGTGTTACTGTTTTCTGGCTTGTCCATTGAACTAATTTTCACACACCTGAAACCATGTTGGGTCTTGGGTTCTATATGAATTGATTAATTACATCAAGTAGGCTAACTTAACTAAGTTCATGTGTGGTATTGAGCTACAGCTGTATGCATAGGATTACATATTTTATAATTGAGTATTGTTCATATATGTAGATAACACGACGTTGCCAATTATATTTTATAATGTATAATATGTTACAGCTGAGTTCGATAAGTGCATTCCTACATTCAGATACTTATTACTGTAAACATTTTGTGCTTATAATCGCTACGTCTGAATTTAGTACTTATAAATATACCAGTTTGAAAAAATAAATAATACTTTAATTTAACATAAGTACACTGTTATACTAATTTCATTTCTCATTCTTACCATTCCAGTATAGTTTCCTTAAAAGACGGCGTGTTACCGTTTTACCGACGAGTATAAGTGCTGCCCTCAAACCAGGTTTTACATATAACGGACTTGGAGGCACAGAGAAAGAACCCATTTTTCAGGACAAAGAAGATAACCTGCCTAAGAAAGCGATATGTCCGAGTTTAAGCAACCGCCTAAAATCTGGAAAACTTCGTAGATTTCCTTCTGCTGGGACGGAGAATATCGAAAAGTTTCTCAACAAAAACTAAACGATCCTGATATAGCTTTATTACAAAGTCACGTTCCAGTGGCCAAAAAACAAAATATCGTTTAGGTTATTATCGCATTTACTTGCATATAAAAAACATTACAAAAGATATAAATTAAGTCTTAATTATTGGTTAAGTGTTTACGGTTTTTTGTAAAACGTAGTGCTTCTTTAGTTACTGCACGACCTTATTCAACCGAGCCTTTGTGTTTTTCATTGCAAAAAAAAAATAAAAATCAAAAAAAAGTTCGAAATAAAAAAATATATATAAATAAGAACATTTTAGTTTCTTAAAATAACCTTTTCTGCTTTTCCAGTAAATTCTTCTTTTAAATCTACTTTGCATCCTAAATCACGAAGTGCTGCTTTAATGTCTTGAAGGAGTGCTGGATGTTCAGTCATAGCAGCATTGAGAAGATCTTCAACGCCGTAAGAAAGGAAAGTCTCGCATTGATGACGTGATCGAGAAACCATATTTCGAATAGCCCAAGCTCCATTTCTCTGACAAACAATTAAAATTATTATTTCCTTTACTTGAACTTGGTAAATTTTAAGAGCTTACCTGAACCATTTTGTTTTTGGGATGCAACCTAATTGTTTCTACAATAGTTTCTGCAATTCCAGTATCGAAAAAGGCAGCACTGTTTTCCTTGACTCTTAAAGTCATTGTTGATATGCATGCAAGTGCTGCAGTAGCTATTGCCTCCTGGTCCTGTATTTAGAAGTTTTGGTAGTAGCGAATACTATTCTTGTTATTAATGGATTACCATGTTATTCTGAAGAAGATCATTGATTATATTCGCTGCTCCTTGTTGGATGATGTGCACTTTAGTGGTGTCATTTCCAGCTAAGGCGCGTAGGAGTTTTAAGCCTTCTCGGTTTAGTTTTAACGAAGTCGGATTTTTTCTCTGGAAAGAAGAACATACGACATACCGTCGTCAACTAATTTATGTAGAATCGGATGCAATCAACTTCCGGGCAATAGAACTCATATGATTGGATACGATCTCCATAAAATTAATATAGTTGCTTTGGTTCCACGTGATTATTTAATATTTTGATTTGTCATTGTATAAGTTAAAACAAAATACAAAATTCAAAAAACAAAACAAAGCAGACAAAGTGAAACCAACACGCGTCGCCGAAATCAACCCACGACACCGTAACTTTCTAAAAAAGCAGGGAATCACGAATGTAGACGATTCCCACGGGCAGCGCATCTGAACCATTGGAGGCTCATCAGCTGGCACAGCAGAATTGCGGCGTTTGCGGAATATTAATATTTAGGTAGTTGTTATATACAAAATGTAATTCGGTTATTTAGTAGTATTAAGAGTATTAGGATTTAAGAAACAATTAAATGCAAACCTTGGTTTGACGATGAGTGCGGGGCGAAGATCGAACAACGTAAACATCTCAGATTAATCCACTTAGAAAGATATGATGAAGTCAACGCAAAAAGATACGCGACAATTCGGAAAAAGACAATGAACCTTTTCAAACGCAAACGACGCCAATGGGAGAAAACTCAGATCGAAAAACTCATAGACAATGCCACAGCAAAGAACATCAGAGGTATGTATGACGGCATAAATTCAATTAGAAATGACTACCTGTTACGGACCGACACTGAGTCCAGGTCATCCCAAAATCCACTAATCCCCCTTCGATTCCCCTCCTTACCTGTAAACGGAGAATAACGCGCCAAGTAGCTAATTTGCATAAACTACTTTATGCAAATTCTACTTGGCGGAGAAATTAATAAAAAACGACGTTGGCGTCAAATAAAATAAAAATATACGTCAACGGAAAAAAATTAATTAATGATAATTGATCGTCAATCTCCGATAGCAATAGAGAAGAGGAACATTGCTCGAACTCGAAATCGCTAAACGGCGTAAGATCTCGCGTCCTAAGTCACACTATGCAGTAGTATATACCAAGGCTCAGAAAAATCGTGCAAAGCTGCTGAAGAAGGCTCAAGAAACGAGGAAAGCGCAAGCTAAACAGGGGAGCAACAAAACAACGCCCCCTGCAACGAACCAGCGGACCACAACAACAATAACAGCATAGCGACCGCTCAACGGTCGCTCTAACTTAATCACAGTAAGTTATACCAACAACATAACAAATTGGCGCAGCCGGTTACCACCAGCTGGAATTTATATCGAAGCCGTTGGGGATATAAATCCAGTGGTGGAAGAGCCCCGAGGCTCTAACGTCCCTACGCCGACTAGCGGAACTAGCGGCTAGGAGAGATAAAATCCGTTATAACAAAAAAATAACAAATAAAAATATTGTTTCTCCTTTTCTCGGTTTATTTTCCAATTACAGGAAAGAGGACGAGATCAACGTTGGGAAGAAAATTTAAAGATAATTTATTCAAATATTTTCCGCTGTTTTAGTGTTCTCTTTTCAGGTTTTATCTTCTTCTTTCTTTCTATTTATATTGATTGGGTCTGGGCTCTCATCGTTGGGCCATTTTAAATTAATTCTTACCCATCATCGTTGGGACGTTTAGTTAAATCAAATTAATCCCTCATCGTTGGATTATTGTTCCACTATCGTATTTTCGTTCGCTACGGTTAAAAGCGAACTGCGGTTAGAATAATCCGGGTAGCCTCTCCGTACGCAAAAAATTAATTACGCGTAAAGCATTACCGTAGATGCAGACGAGAAGCCACACTAGGAATCTATCCGCGGAAATAATAACGGTAAAACCCGTCGCCGCTATGTTAGGTGCGGAGAAAATTCTGGACCTAGTCCAAGCAAACGTGGAGGTATATAGTGGCCAGAAAGGGCCTAACGCAGCGAGGGAACTACATAGTTTCCTCGAAAGCTGTGGCAGGAAGGAGACTCAAAATAATTCGAGACTGAAACAAACAATATCGTGACAATATGGAAGCAGTACTTTGAAAACCCGCTCAACGTGCGCGCCCATCAACCACAAATAAACGCAACAGACGTACGTAGAGCCGAGTCTGAAATCCCAGAGCCCTCTTTCAACGAAGTTGTAGACACAATAAATCGATTAAAAAACAACAAAGCTTCCGGAGTCGACTGGATACCGGCAGAGCTTGTGAAGCATGGAGAGGCAACCGCTCGAAAAATCCTCCAACTGATTAAAACAAAATGGGATAAGGAAGTCATTCCGGAAGAATGGAAAACCTCAATAGTCGTCCCCATTTTCAAAAAAGGCGACAGATCTGACTGCGAAAAGTACAAAAGGAATATCATTGCTCCCAACCACATAAAAAATACTACCAAATGTCATACTGGCGAGAATCACACCGTGGGCAGAAGAAATACTGACTTCAAAAGCCTACGACTCAGTCGCATGGCAAAGACTTTACCATATTTTAGTTGAACTGGGAGTTCCAAAAAAGATGCCGCCCTCATTCAAATCTGCATGAACGAAAACAAGACTAGTTAAAATAGAAAACCATCTCTCAGAACCATTTGAAATCCGGGACAGACTAAAACAGGGGGATGACCGCTC
Organism: Microdon myrmicae; assembly: GCA_963931805.1. Lineage (NCBI taxonomy): Eukaryota > Metazoa > Arthropoda > Insecta > Diptera > Syrphidae > Microdon > Microdon myrmicae. The sequence continues at coordinate 213,060,419 of OZ007496.1, read as the reverse complement.
ACCATGTCTCTTTAACCTTGTGCTCGAGTATGTCGTCAGACATCTACAAGACAGCAACATGGCCGGATCATCCCTGAACGGGGTTACACAAGTGCTCGTATATGCGGATGACATCGCCGTTTTGGGCGATAATCTAGAAACTGTAAGTAAAAACAGTGAAATCATCATGCAAGCGGCAGAAGAGGTGGGCCTAGATATTAATGAAGATAAAACAAAATATGGTGTATGATTACGGCGCGAGCAGGTGGACCTCAGGGAACACACATAAACGTCAGGGACAAGATATTTGAAAAAGTAAAAGAGTTTAAATATCTGGGAGCAATACTGACGGCCAGTAACGAAATGTCGAAGGAAATTAACAACAGACTGCATTCCGGCAACGCTAGTTGGCACGTAGTTAGTAAACTGCTAAAGTCTAGGCTGCTGTCGCGTAATAAAAAGCTCCGTGTTTATAGAACCATAATCATGCCGATTGTTCTATACGGATGCGAAACATGGGCTCTCACAAATCGGCAAGAAAACAAATGCCTTGTATTTGAGAATAAAGTTTTAAGGTGTATCTTTGGCCGTAAATATGACGAGGAGGCAGGCCAATGGAGGAAACTCAATAAACAGGAATTGGAATAGCTTTACCGCAAACCTACAATAGTGAAAGTAATCAGGACGCGAAGATTAAGATGGGCAGGACATGTAGCGGGAATGGGCAACGATATGACCGTGGGTAGAATTCTTGATAGAAGACTTGTGGCGAATCTAACATATACACACACAATACACAAGCAAATAGTGAAGAACACCGAACGAAAATTGAATAAGAGAATGCATCAGAGCCGTATACCATAGCGATAACATAACAAATCACATCAGTGAAATATACTTGAGTTTAAAAATCGAATTCTAAACACGGCCAGTAGCCTGATGGGTCGCGCCGTGGTTCAATTTTTGGGGATTCTAACTGTCATAGCGTTCTTCGCTATCATTCTAAACGCTATAGACTAACGGAAAAGAGACTGGTAGAATGGCCGCGACGGAGATGGGAGGACAATGTAAGGCTTGGACCTTGACGAGATCGGATAAGTTGGTCAAACATGAAAGACGAGTGCACAGGACAGGGAGCAATGGCGTAGCCGAATCGGTGAGGTCATACACTTCCAGGTTCCTATAGACTAATAAATAGTAAAAAATTTGTAGTAGTATTAAGAAAGGCAAAATGGCTGTCAGTAAAAGAAAAAACAAATAAAAATAACTTATATTATACTCTGTACAGAGGCAAGTTGTCGTATAACAACTGTATATGAATATATCCATGCGTCATATGTAAATAATAATGGTACAGGGTGCGCCATATTTCATGTCGGTATGTAAACATTGAATGCGTGCACGCATGCTCTTTCGACTGACACGAAATGTATTGTACAATTTTTTGTTATTATATGTTGTCTTGTATTCGCGATAGTTTATCTTAAGTGCGAATTTGTCGATTCCTTGCAATTTTCTGTTTCTAAATTCCAAACCGTGGGCTCCTCGATAGTATAGTGGTTAGTATACCCGCCTGTCACCCGGGAGACCGGGGTTCGATTCCCCGTCGGGGAGCCTCTGGCGCAAGACTAATGACCTTGCCCAGAAAAAATAAATCATTATGGAAAATTTAACAAGCCTCAGGACTTGCTAAATAAGGCCAAGACCAGTTCCCGGTTGTAGTGCCGATGATGATGATGTAAACATTGAATAACTTTGCCGTTCCTAAACCGATTGGTTTATGGTAAGTAGATGTGTTTTTGAAACGTTATGTTAGTACAATTTTAACCACGAATCGCTTCATACCGAAACATCATCATCATCGGCACTACAACCGGGATCCGGTCTTGGCCTTATTTAGCAAGTCTCTCCACCGGCATCCAGTACTTGTTAAATTGTCCATAATAATTTGTTTTTCCGGGCAAGGTTATTACACTTGCGCCAGACGCAAGGTTATTACCCTTATTTCATACCGAAACAACACGCCGAAATAGTGACGCTGTACGTTGAAAATAGTTGTTCAGTTGTGTCAACTTAAAGTGCATACCGTCGAAAATATCGTGACCAACAAGTACCGTCTGACAACACTATTCGTCGTTTGGTGTCGTATTTTGTTGGGCATGGGACAGTGGGAGATCGTCGACATGCCGTTCATCAACGCCCAAGACGTTCCAATGAATTGGTTGAATCGGTGAGAAAGAGTGTTGCCGAGAATACACATGTGTCGTATCGTCACTGCGCTCACTATTTTGGGCCTTGCCAGCCATTTTAAAGGATGATTTGCATTTGTTTTCGTATAAAGTGCAATTGGCTCAAAAGAATATTACCGTCAGGCCATCCTTGGAATACGACCAAACAATCACTCAAATGGTTGACACAACCTGATTTTTCGAAGCAAATTTTGATGACCGACGAGGCCCATTTCACTCTCTGACGCCGTTTACAAGCAAAATTGAGAATCCACACGAGATCCAAGAAACACCATTGCATGGGGAAAAGGTGACTGGGCCGATGTTTGCGTCAAAACCATCATTCTGCTATTTTTCTTCAGAGAAAACGAAACAGTCAATGGGAATTGATATCGGTGGACGTTGGCTCATGTCCGCTCGCAAATGTGTGAAAAAGATCTGGACGGTTACTATCATCATCATCGGCACTACAACCGGGAACCGGTCTTGGCCTTATTTACAAGTTCTGAGGCTTGTTAAATTTTCCATAATGATTTGTTTTTTTTTCGGGCAAGGTTGCTAGAGGGTTTTCCAATAGGGACTTGACAACTTGTTTTCGGTAGAAAATTTTTATAATTTGCAGACATTGTTCGTTCGTGTACTTAACCATGATGAAAATGTTGAGTTTACTGAATAAATTGACAGTGACAGTTCGTTGATTAGTGAAGGGGTGCATTCACAAATTAAATTCAAAGTTGTCAAGTCCCTATTGTATAACCCTAGGGTTTTCCAATAGGGACTTTACAATTTTTTTTCGGTAGTAAATTTTTATAATTTGCAGACGTTGTTCATTCGTGTACTTAACCATGATGAAAATGTTAAGTTTACTGAATAAATTGACAGTGACAGTTCGATGATTAGTGAAAGGGCACGTTCACAAATTAAATTCAAAGTTGTCAAATCCTCATTGTATAAACCTCGGATTTTCCAATAGGGATTTTACAATTTTTTTTCGGTAGTAAATTTTAATAATTTGCAGACGTTGTTCATTCGTGTACTTAACCATGATGAAAATGTTAAGTTTACTGAATAAATTGACAGTGACAGTTCGATGATTAGTGAAAGGGCACGTTCACAAATTAAATTCAAAGTTGTCAAGTCCCTATTGTTTCAACAAGAGGTGCGCCGTACCACATTCCAAAGGAAACAATGCAGTTTCTGCAACGAAAATTCCCTGGACGTGTGCTGCCACAAAATGGCGACATTGACTAGCCACCCAGATATACAGATTAGACCACTCCGGACTTCTTTTTGTGGGGTTATTTGCAAAGCAAAGCGCATGCCAATAAGCCTCAGACCATTCACGAGCTCAAGGCAAACATTTGTGCCGAAATAATCGCTATACTGCCCGAGATGCTCGGACAAATGATGGAAAACCCAGCAAAAAGTGCACGTTTTGCTTTGGTCAATAGGGGCCATTGATTGATGGTGTATTCCAAAACTAGTCAGAATAAAATTTAAAGGACCAACATAAAAGATGGCACTGTTGCAATATAATACACGGTGGCGCAAAATTAATCACCCTATCGGAAGATATAATTTTTGCAAATGGCGTCGTACGTCAATCAATCATGAACTAGACAGCTGCCATTGCTCCATTGCTTGTCTGTTTGTATACTGCAGCTCTCTAGTTCATGATTGATTAACTGATTGACGTACGACGCCATTTTGCAAAAACTATAACATCTTTTGATAGGGCGATTAATTTTGCGCCACCTTTTATATAATAAAAAAAAATTACATAAAAATCAAATGAAAAAATAACAAAGAAAATATTAATTTCAATGAAAATCTAGTGTTTCATCGTTTGAGGTTTAAACAGTGAAAACGAAATTCATCAAAAGAAGATAAAAGGAGGATCGAGCAACGAAACCACAACGTCTATATAACATTGGCATCTATAGTCAAAGGAGACACAGCCAGGTAGCAGCGTAACAATCACAACTACGACACCCCCGCCGCGCCGAACCCGGAGCCGTAAACCGTGAGTACGCACGTTATCCATATTTTATTTATATTCATATTGTGTGCAAAATTATATTGCAACAGCGCACCCTGTATACATCAGGGTTGTTTGACGAATTAGTCAAGTGTTTGTTTAGAAATGAGGTCCCTTTTCCACCAGGACGAAGCGGAACCTGTCTAATAATGCTGCATAATGCTATCCTATAATAGGTCTTCCTTTTTTCCAAATTGTCTATACGATCTCAAAAACACTGATCTTTACTTTTGCCGCTTTTAGGAAGCACTTTCAGTGGGGCCAATTCATTGGTTTGATTTTTGGCATCTAGAGTACAAAAAAACAACCAGATATCAGCCATTGTCATATACCCTCAGAAAAATTTATTGGAAATGTACTTGAACGTGGCTAAGCACAGCTCTGATACGTTTTTGCCTGTTATGCGCAAAAACTGCTACCTCAAAATACTTACCTATTGGGGCTGTCCCCTACAATAATAAGATTTGGGGGCACCCCTAATTGGTAAGTATGTGCGAATTTTTGTGTGTTGATCGCCATTTCTGTCGGCTGTGAGTAAACATGCCACCCATCTCGACGGCAGCTTTCTCATGCACAAATGTTCGTATAAACATTATACAGTGGTGGAAAATATAATAGAAACAAGGGTTTAGATAAAGGTCAACAATCAGTAACTGCGCACAATTTGGTTTTTCTTCGACATTTATTCTATACCCGAACCGTACCTAACAGTACTTTGATATGGTGCATCAATTTGCTCTTATCAGTTTTTTGTTTTTGCCTAGTAGTAAAAAATGCAAGCGAAAGGGATATTTTGCCTGGAAAAAATAATAGAAACAAACCATCACCACAGTCTTCAATCGTGATTGTGAAGCAAACTACTGGTTCGTCTTTATTGAAATCTTCGTAAATTTGATAGACTTGTGTTTGTTTGTTAGCAAAAAAAAAAAAAAAAAAAATTGGTGAAAATGGGTTGCGGAGTACATTGCACTAGTTCCGATTGTGAATTGATAAAAAAAAAAGAAATGACGGGAAAACAACGGATGAAATAGCTAAACTAATGAAATGCTCTCAGAAAAAAATATTCACAGCTCTTCATTCAAGTCCCAAAATGGAAACCAGAAGGGAAGAAAGAAAAACAACCTCACGATTCGACAAATTGCTAATCCGACTATCAAAGAACAAGCCGTCTTCAACGGAATTAAAAGATGACTTAAATGCACCTTGTACGAGTCGTACAAAAAAAAAAACAGACTAATAGAAGCGGGTCTTCCTGGAAAAAGTCCCAGAAAAGTTCCATACTTGAGCAAGAAAAATATAAAGCAGAGACTCGTTTTTGCCAAAAAAAACACCTCCACCGTGCGGCTTGGAATAACATCTTATGGTCGGATGAAACCAACATTAATTTGTTTGGGTCCGATGGAAAAATGTACGTCAGACGGCCAATGAACTCAAAATTCGATCCAAAGAGTGATAGTGAAACATGGTGGAGGCAATTTAATGATTTGGGGGTGCTTTTCAGCATCTGGTGTTGGTCCAATTTTTCTTATAAAGGACAAAATGAGTGCTAAAGTTTATGTAGAAATCTTAAACACCGTTATGCTACCATTTTCTGAAGAGGACATGCCTATTAAATGTGAGTTTATGCGGGATAATGACCCCAAGCACACATCAAAATTGGCTAAAGATTGGTTCTTCAAAACAAAGTCGACGTTATGGAGTGGCCATCCCAGTCCCCTGATCTTAATCCAATAGAACACCTATGGTGCACTCTTAAGCGCAATATCGGAGACTGCAAAGCCAAAAATAAGGAAGAGCTTTGGTCCAAAATAAAAGATGAATGGTACTCTATACCACCCGCGAGTTGTACCAAACTACTCAATTCCATGGGACGAAGATGCGAAGCAGTCATTAAAAACAAAGGTGTAACAACTAAGTATTAAAAGGATATGAAACACTTTTACTGTAAATTAATTCTTCACAAAACACAAAGAAAACACTAATTTGTTTCTATTATTTTTTCCAGGCAAATCCGAGGAAAACCGGAATCAATATTTTTTTTTTCACTATGTCTCGCTTTTTTTTTTTATTAAAAATTTAGTATTTCTTTTATGTATTACAGTGCACCAAATCTATTAGAATACTTTTGATTCTTATTTTTCCCCAAATACATATTTTCTTAACGATTAATGTCAAAGAACAAGCTTGTTTCTATTATTTTTTCCACAACTGTATATATAAAAGATTAAGTAGATTTATATGTACGTAGATAGCTATGTTGTCCAAAGAGACAATATAGACAATAAATGGAACTGACCTTGGCCAATTAAAAACAATCATGTGGTATTCAACGTTTAGTTGCTTTTTACGGCAAGCCAGTCGAATTGAGTTTACATTCTAGCCTACCACAGATGATGATTCGAACTGATATCAGTAATAGTTTAAAGAACATATGTAGTATCGGTAAATCATTGTATTTCCAGCTAAACTATTTCAAAACATTCACTCAAGTTATCTTAACTGACATACTCACCATAATTTCTAGTACCAACTTCAGTCCACCGACATCCTCAATAACTGTACAAAATTCGTTTTTAACCGCTAAAGCACCAATGGTTAGAATAATATCTCCAAGAAGAGGAACATCATCAAAATCTGAATAAAATGTTCACATTTGAATAAACAATACAAGTTATATACCACAACAAGGTACCTGCTAAGCGTTTGGTTACATCAACAAGCACATCGGCAGCAATCAAGCGAGCGTGTTCGTGAGCTTTGCCGAACTCAACTCGAATGTCATCATCCAGCACCATATACCGCAGTACAGCACAGAGATCCATCATAACCTTAGGGTTTGTTGTAAAAACCAAAGGCTTCAACAGTTTCATGATGCCAGCATTCATGATATTCTGGCGATTCCTTTCATGCATGATACACGCCTTCCCAAGCCACTGAAGCGTGTCTTGCAGTAGATCAGCTTGAGGTTTTGTGCTTAAGATTTTCATAATCATTGCCAAGGCCTCTGCATCAAACAAATCTGGTTGTTTGTTGGTTAAAACGATGGCTGCCTGAACACATTTACTGAGAACTGCATCCTTGGGCGAGGAGGATGAAAGCTCTTGTTCAAGTAGTGTTATAATGATATCATGAGCACCATTTTTGCCGGCAAGAACACGATGTGGAATTGACTAAGTAAGAAACGAATCTGTAAAGCATAATCAACTATTGTTACATTTTGCTTACCTTCTGGCATTCTTCACTTAGTACGGCTAAGTATATAAGTAATTGATTAGTGTCTGCTGATTTTTCGCCAATGTGGGTCTTGAGGTTATCTATTGTTTCGTTAAGTACTGGGATGCCAGTCTCTTCGTTGATCGTCAGATCTTTGATAATGTTAGCCAAATTGATTCCCTAAATTTGAAAATAAACTTATACCAAGGTGAACGTTTCGTAAGTTGATTCAATATGTGTATATATTTGTTTTTTTCTTCCTCATTAAAATAGGAATTATTGCAATGTCATACATAACGCAACGGTGAGATGAGGTATCAAGTAACCAACGCTGTGCTCTGATCAAAAACCTGGAACTGAGTCGAGAAATAACAAGCGTTGTTAGATTAGAATAGAAAATAAACTATAGGGTGGCGCAAAATTAATCACCCTATCGGAAGATGTTATAATTTTTGCAAATGGCCTCGTACGTCAATCAGTCAATCAATCATGAACTAGTCCGCTACAATATACAAACAGACAAGCAATGGGGCAATGGCAGTATACTAATATTACTACTATATTACCTTACTAGTACCAATACTACTAATACTCTCGTACAAAGGTATCTTGCGATACCCTTAAAGATTAAATCAGAAACAAATTAAAGACTGCCGAAAAACTTAATATTCATATCGAATGACGACTTAACATGCATTAACGGCTAAACAGCTCTAGAATACGGTTAGCTAAAAAGACATCAAATTCAACGAGACTTAAAGAAGTCTAGTCTATGATATGTAAAATTACAACACAGGTGGCATAATAATCTAACGCAAATTACACTAAGCAACCACACTCAACCGAAATTGTAAACCTCGATAACTTCATCACGGATATTACAGCGTAAATTACAACGAGACTCGCATACAAATATAGAACATGGAAAACGACATCGCGGATACCTTAGCGCAAACTGCAACGAACAAGATTGTAGGCTTCAATCAAATAAAAGGCCATACTAATTTAAACAATGAGACGCGAAACTGATACTAAACTCTCGACATTCATAAAAGCTCTAAAACACGTTTAACTAAAAGGACATAGTGGCGGTTCTACGAACCGCACAAATCACTATAGGTTGACATGTCGTCGTTCCACCAAGGAACATACTCACCTATAGCCAAACTCCACGTGCCCACAGACACGTGTCCCCGAAGTCCATCTTCTCATCTGACGAAAGGTGACATTCATCCTGGAGTCAACAACCCCACGAATCCACAGATACATGGGCCACAAGTCCCGAACAATTTTCCTACGTCTGCACGGCGATCGAAGGACATGATCCAGCATAGAGATTGTGTATCGATCCATCAACTGGATACACACAAACGGTTGGCACCGCTGCGCCAGATGTCGACATCACATTCCCGGCGATAAGCGAATTGCCGGAAAACCAATCCGTCGACAAAACCTTTATCCCTGCCGCAATGCACTTCGCCTAAACAGATGCCATTGCGGAGCAACAGCAATAAACGAAAACGCTGTTCCCATAGGGTAAATTATTAATAAATTATCCCATGATCGCCTAATGTAAACCATACATTCGATTGTTTGCATAACCAATGCAACAGAAGTATGAAAATTCATGACGATTGATCTACAGCAAGCAGACGACAACCTTCGCGTCTGTATGTGTGAGCGCAATCTTCCTTGGTGGAGAGATTCTCGATTGAGAGAGTCACAACCCAGGGAAAGCGAAAAGAGAAAGGCACCACCAGCGAAAGGGAAAAGAAAACTATGGGGTGAATAGAATCATCCCCAGAGAAAAGTAACGACAGTCGAAATAGAGATTCCCAACGAAGGAGGAAGCCGGCAGGAATTGGTGCGAACAGTCAGACGCGCACACATTTTAGATACTGATAAATTTTGTGACGATCGCATGTTCGCGCTGTAAATTACGGTTTGGAATTTCATAATCATCATCATCGGCACTACAACCGGGAACTGGTCTTGGCTTTATTTAGCTAGTCCTGAGGCTTGTTAAATTTTCCATGATAATTTGTTTTTCCGGGCAAGGTCATTAATCTTGCGCCAGAGGCTCCCTGTTGC